>OU744316.1:52642773-53378792 GCA_916610145.1 Eristalis arbustorum | reverse complement strand
ACCACAAGACGCGGACTAGACGCAACAAAACAACAAAGCGTAGTCATTGAGGTGTCCAACTGTCCCCAACAAAGTGAAAATATTAGATTAAATCAACACACTGCCCAGAATGTGCTTGCCAAACGAATCCACAATCCGATCAGACACCGCAATGCAAGCCTATTCGGCGTCACTAACTGCTGTCCCCAGCATTCACAATCAAAATAATATCGTCAAGATCAGACCAACGTCGTGTTGAGTGTAAGCCCATTTCAGGGACACAGCCCACAACGCACTCATATTTCACTCCGTCTGCGTGCACAAGACAATCAGCGCGATGCAATCTTCGTCAACAGTTGCAAATTGCATCGCAAACAGCGCACCATATACCTTCCCCCGGCAAACACTCTGCTGCGGAAGGATGCTGTCAAATATTTAATTAGAGGTTGCGCAACGTTTCATAACAAATGCACACACAAGTGTGTGTCTAGATGCGTGCTACTTCGTGTTTGCCCACGCGAACGTGCACACGAACGCGTGCGATGACGGCATGTAGTCTGCGGCTTGCCAGCGACGATAGGCGTTAATTTCGAATTGACCGCCCTGACGGTTCCTTCAGTCGCTTGTGGGTATCTCTCGGTCTGCATCATTTTGGCAGACCCATAAAGTCTCTTGTTTGATTTTTTCTACCATTTTTTGTTTTTATTGTTGGCACTTTCTCTAGTTCGCGCTTTTCTTCTTTTCGCGCGGTGCCCCTAGCCCGCAGCCCGTATCCGTATCAGCAGCCCCGGAGGCACCGGAATATATTAGACGGGCTTTGTTAAATGTTTTTTGGCCGAAAGCATGGTAATTAACTCTTAGGAAGTTGATGATCGATATTTTTCCTCTCGTCTTATGCGCGGAGGGCATTCACTTTGGACTTGGGAATGTGAATCAGCAGCCATAATCGAGTTACCCGGAACACGGTAAGCAGGCAATTGGTTCACATTGGATCGAAGGGAGGGGGCGCTTTAAGTGCTAATTTTTGGCAATATTGATCTATTTGATTTGATCTCGCGGGATTACGGAGCACTTTCGGTGCGTTAAGTGCCAGTCGAATTCCGCTTAAGGTAAGCATTTCACTTTGCGACTGGTGTAGGCTTTGAATTGCGACAAAACTTTTGCTCGGTTTGAAGTGGTTGCTGTTTAATCAATTTCTAAACGATCAGATCGACGTGGTCAGTGGTTGCGTCATGGTCGGCGGTCGAAGGAACTTTCAACTCACAGGGAGTTGAGATGAACAAATGTGCATGCTAGAAGTGGTGGTTCGGAGTGTCCCATACAGACCACCAGCTATTTAGCAATATTATGACGAGTTAGCCGAAAGAGATCTTTGGCTCTAGATCGGTTGTACTCAGGAATAGCTACCAGTTTTACATTTTTGCCCATCAAAGGTTTGTTGTTCTAAGAATGTGTAGACTTAGCGACGTTGACTGCTTGTATTGGAATGTGCACCTTCTCTGCAAGCAAACACTGAAGGGCGGATCCAAGCTTAGCCAGTTCATCGGCCTTCTCATTTTTTGGGATGCGAATGGAACCCTGATAAAAATGTAAGCAGGTCTTTTACCGATGCCAGAGCATAGCATTGCTGTAACAGGTTTGCATGTGAAGGTGAGGTTAGGTAAGTGGGCTGATGTGACGAAGCATGTCGTACTTAGGTCTTCGTAGCCCTATTGTAATGCCCATTAGAGGCAATGGATCCCTCTCTATCCCTTTCTTGTATCTGTTGCGCATGCAACCTGCATAAAGATGTTACAGTCACCAAGCACAGCGTGTTATTATGCATTTCTAGTGGATTTTAATTCAAAAATCAAAGTCGTCGGCCTCAATGTTTAGCAAGAAAAATCTTTAAGTCCGGATCTATGGGGCAATACAGCAGATGATGCCCGCGTTTAAGGTGGCGCACCCAAGTGGACAGGGACCTCCACTAACTTGGTGTTCGAAACTGGAAACAGCTAGCCAGAGATCACGCTGGCTGGAGAGGCTTGTTGGTTGAGGCCAAGGTCCAACACTAATTGTAGCGCCATACAAAGAAGAAGTGTGAAGGAATTAGCAAAGCTACCCTCTTAATTTTTTTGTCAGTTCTTTGCTGTTATCTAGAAATTCCTTAGGAAAGTTTTTTTGTTGTAATTATAGTTATGCCCGAAGGCCATGCGTCTTTTTAAGTCAATTGTGAAATAAGCTTAAGTTCCTCTCAACATTTTCTGAAACTCGCGGTTTTATTAATAATGATAATAGTATTAATATGGGTGACGGTGAATACCATCTATCACCTCCGCTACGAGACAGTAGAAATAACTGGCTCCCCTAACATAACAAAACATCCACACCTAGGTGCATAAAAGCTTTACTCAAAAATAAATCAGGTGTCCTGCGTAAATTCTAAACGAGAGAAATCACAATAGTCCCATCAGAGGTCGCAGTGATCCCCTAAAACCAATCTAATCAGTGTCCAGATTAGGATTAATGGCTAAGAATGGTTTGCTCAGTATTCAGTGAAATTGGCGGAAAATCATCAAACATGAGCTGATCTCCACCAATTCTCACCTTTAATCTCCCCCTTTGACTGAGTCAACTAACGATTGATCAGTTTCCTTAACATCGCGCATAAGATCTTCTCTGCCGTTTTGTGTACGCGCCTGAAGCCTTTCTAATAGGTCCGTATCAGTGTGGCTTCAGGCCAGGAAAGTCCACAATATACCAGATCTTCACACTACGGCAGATCCTGCAAAATACCCAAGAAGTGCAAATCGACACTAACGTTCTGTTCGTCGGTTTCAAGGCCGCATATCACAGCGTGCACAATAGTTCACAGATGAGCTATTCAACGCCATGTCTAGTTTTGACATTCCTTCTAAACTCGTCAAGTTGTGCATGAATTGTATGAAGAACTTTCGCTGCTTCATAAAGGTCGGTAACGAACTCACCGACCTGATCTGCTACATAGCGCAGACACATGGGCGCTATTAAAAGCGATCTATGGTCCTGTTTGCGTCTATGGCGTATGCAGGAGAAGATTCAACCACAAACTGTACGAGCTGTACAGCGGCATGCGTCTTGTCAATCGTTTTCGGTGCCAACGCTTAAGTTGGCATGGTCATGTAAAGCGAGTCTACATCATAGCTCTGACCCAAAGAGTCTTCGAATACGAGCCATTGGGATAACGCAACAGACGATGTTCCGGATCGAGATGGCTCACAAAAGCGGAGAAGGACCTCTACGACCAGCTTGGTGTGCGCTACAGGAGGCAGCTGGAGAGGCTTGTTGGTTGAGGCGCAGATCCACCCTGCATCGCCAAACAAGAAGAAAGCAGAAACTGAGAAAAAATTAAATTGTTATGTACCGTGAGTGCAATTTAATACTTCGTAGGATAGCCTTTATGTGACTAGACTGTCCTCAATCGATGAGGTAAACTGCTCCTCAGTTTCTGGCATTGGGCTTACGACTTGGAACGCAAACGCTTCTTGTGTTGTTTTTGTCTTAATTCCTTGTCTAAATGTTTGCACATTTTTCACTTAGATATCATTCCTAATTGGATTGAGGACAATAGTTTGTGGAGTGGAGCTTAAAACATTAACAAAATTGTTTTCAAAGCACTGTTGTACTCACTCAGGCTCAGCACTGTGCCTCAGGTCATTGTCATGGACAAACCTCCAGCTTTTGAGCTGATTTTCGAGGGCGCCTTCGTGAACAGCCATCGTCGTCAGTTGCTTATGGCAGTAAATGGCCGTTGATGAATCGAGCAAGTATATGCATTGTTATTCTGCCACTAGTCTCGAATATTGGTTCGTCCTCGTTTTGTTGTTGGTGGCCGTCGGAAATTGTCTTTATTTCTTCTGCTGATTCCTTCCCACTTCTTCTTTGTTTCTTTCTAACTTACTTACTTACTCATCAAGCCTGCGATACATGAATGGTCCGAGCAACAGCAAGTGCTGCCCTTCATCAGTGACGATCCTGGCCAGTGTGCCAGTCATGGAAATTAAGCAGTCTTACAACCGCGATGACTTGTTCTTTACAATGGAGGTGCCATCTTCCTCTCCTTTTCCCACCACGAGACTCGGATTCGAAGATCATCTTTGCTGGCGTATTGCTATCAATGTGTACAATGCACCAAGAATCAGCTTGCTTAGTGTCCAGCCTTGGGCTGCATAAAGCAGGACTGTCAAGATAGGCGTTTATAGAGTTTGATTGTGGTCCTTCGAGTCAGGAGTTTCGAGCCAAGTTGTTTTGGCAAAACGAAGTAACATCGGTTGCCAAAGGCGATTCTACGTCGGACATAGATGGACTAAGATGTCATTCGCGGAGCATACGATTGCCCCGAGGTAGACCAACTCCCTTACCACCCCGAAATTGTGTTTGTCGATTGTTATGTTTTGGCCAAGGTGATGCGCGGCGGATGGTTTTTTTGCTCGACAGCATATATTTTGTCTTATATTCGTTAACCATGAGGCCAGTTCGTTTCGCTTGTTCCTCAATTGCCGTGAAATCTTCCACTATGGCTCGTTGGAATCGCGCGCCGATGTTGGTGTCATCTGCTTATCCCAACAGCTGGAAGATAGTACCTTCCGTGTTGACTCTTGCCCGCTGCACTAACTTCACCAGTACCAAATTGAAGGAATCACATGACAGCGCACCTCCATGTCGAAATCCGATGCAGATTTCAAACGGCTCATAGGTCCTCGAGCCGAACTGCACGGCGCTTCGCTTATGTGTTAGCGTGTTGCTACTCAACCGGATCAATTTCGCCGGGATACGGAATTCAGGCATCGCTTTGAATAGTTCTTTACCATGAATGCTGTCGTATACGGCTTTAAGATCGATAACGAGGGAGTAATGAATATCGATTTGAAACTCGCTGGTCTTCTCCAGGATTTGCCTGAGGATGAAAATTTTGTCCGTAGTCGATTTGCCGGAGACCGGCACGTTCCGATTTGTGCGGTGCAAAACGGTTGTGACGTTTCCAAAGTACACTGGATAGGATCTTGTTGGCGGCGTTGGACAGGGATGTATACATTTGCTGTTTTCTGCGACATATACTTCATCAGCGAGTTATGATTCCTCGTAGTTAACATCACGCACAACCTGCCAATAAGAGACCTGTTCCGATTCATTACAATGAGGCGAAGAGTACAGATGTTACCAGCTCTGAGATACGAGCACCGCCCTTGGGCCTTGGGCAATTGGGCTGCCAGCGAATTTGCCAACACCCTTAGACCATTGTGGGTCCATTGTGATACCCAGTGGCGTTAATTTGATTCCAACGACAAACCAGACTGAACCACATTCGAAAACCAGACACAAATATATTAACTTTTGCTTTTACTGGGTTTCGAACCTGGGACCCCTATAACCAAGGCAGGCACTCAATTAACTGCGCCATCCAGCCATTGGGCCTTAAAAGTTGAGCTCATTTGTCGTTGACTCCATTTAAACCGACAACAGAAGCTACAGCCAGTAGCGTCTAAGACGGACAGTAGTTTTGTGGGTGGCATTAAGCTTTTGGGCTGCTGAGCTCGTTTATCTTATGTGCTTCTTTGAAGTGAGGTTGTTTGTTTGATGTTTGTTTGCAGATGTTGAGTCAAAACTCTTGTGGTGCATGAACGCTTTCAAATGTCCATCGTACCAAATCGAAACAGACCTTGGCACTCACCCTTGGCAATGGCATGGTTTCGTCAGAGCTCCATACTTCGTTGACTTCACGAGTGGATGCAAGCGTTTGCTTCAATTGATGCAAAAGCGATAACTTTTTGGAATGTAAGCGAGTTGGCCTACAGAACACGACACTCAACCAAGAAGTCGCAACCCATCGAAAAACAATGAAAATGCTAATAGATTGCCTCTAAATGGCCGTAGTACCAACACACATTTACGACAGAGTGAGAAATACTAAATAATTCATACCACTCATTGTTTACCCAATTGAATGCAACCGGAACGAAGAAACTTTCAAATACATTATAAAATATGAATAATGTCAATAGGCCTGATATGCCCAATTAACAGCTGATGTAACCCCCGGCGGTACAAGTCGTGCGTCAGTGATTGTCGAGCGCTATGATGTAAATTCGTAACAGAAACTAAGGTCTGCGCTTCCCCGAGAAAAGTAAAAGTGTCAACCGAGTGGACTGAGAACCAGCCACATCCTTGCTGTGCTTTCGACAATTAGCACCCCGACGTTAATGTGTCACTCGGTATTTTTCCCCTATTCACTGTGGGCTACAGCCCACTCGCGGTCGGCAGAGCTGCCATTCGAACACATCGTCGAGCCTTGTGTAGACGCATCAGCACACTGTGTCTCAATTATGTTTAATTTCCCGACAAGCAGCATTTGTGCACATTCACACCCCGTTCCCAATCGAGCTCTCGTCATAATTAATCATTACGCCGCGCCGGAGGGCAGCGGATGCCAGCCAGATTGGACCAAAACTGCGACTCATGAAAACAATAACAAGTGCCGGTGCACACCCAATTTTTGGCCAGCGTTCGAAAACAAAAAGAAATCAAAAACCAAACACGACTTCCTTGTTGTGAAAGTGCCGGGTGCGGGACCGTGCGGCAGGCCGCAGCCACTGAGGTACCGAAACGCTAACAGCCACAGCAAACAGATCTCTAATGTGAATACATACATAATCTGATTTTCATTATATCGAAGAACGCATTTCATTCACGGCTATTATGCAAACAAAAAGTTTTAGAAAATCATAGAAAAAAAAAAAACGACAAAATAAACGATAATAACAATATGTTCGCGGGCACAATCGTGTGTGTGGATATGGCTGTGGCTTGTGTGGCTGGTGTTGGTCTGCGGTGCGGCGGCGTGAAGCACTCGCTCTATCGACGGCGTTTTCACCTTTCTCTCCCACATTCAATTAAGCGATCTTCATTTTATTAAATAATTCGCTCAGGTCCGCATTTGATTCGAGTCAGCGCCTGTGCTGCTACTCAGTTGTGGTTTGCGGTTTGTTTTTGTAAATTTTGTGCCGGAAGTAATACAGAGGAAGCTTGCACTGACTTAGCAGATCACCTTTACCAACAGAACAGAAAAGGCTGCACAAAGCAAAACAAAGGAATTGGAATTATGTTTATGTCGAGCAGCCAGAACAGTGGAAAACCCAACAAAAAAAACAACTGCAACACTGTCGCATCTATTCGAGCTCTTTGGGCTCAAGTCTGCACGCGAACATTTAACAATCAACTGTTCGAATAGAAGTAGAAGCTTAACCCACTTAAGTAGGGTCGTAAATTACTGGGTCATCTCGTTAAGAGATAGGCGGCAACTACGTGAAATCGTAGAGTTGAAGGTGACTGAACTCAAAGACTGGATTTTGTTGTTTAGACATGACAGAGCGTCCTTGAGCTCTACAGTTTCAGCCTGGAAGGGTAGCGCCTCGGTAAAGGCTTCCAGGAAGATCTGGAGAGGAAAGAGAGAAGTTTTTCTCGGCTGAGGAGTTCAGGGGTTATGAGGTACATGTCTTTATAGAATTTATTCTTTTCAGGATCGTGGAGTATCCAGATGGAGGTTTTTTTCCATAGACGTTGCCAACTCAACCAGATCGCCGAATGAGTGGCTTGCTGTCTTCCAACTAGGTCTATCGGTGGGAAGTTAATTTCCAGTTCAGTTTCGTGTCTAGCATAAGACCTATTAATTTTGCACTTCTATTCAGCTTTAGAGGTGTACCACATTATGAGGGATTGACACCCTTAAAGTCAGGAATTTCGTAGTTCATTGTGAATGGGACTAGGCCCGTTTTTTGTGAATTTTTGACGCCACTTCACTAGCTTAGAAAAGGCCGCTTGCATAACCACAACAGAGTAAGCTAAATAGTTGCAGAGCAGAGACAAAGAAATCGAGTTTGATGCTGTCTACAGACTATGTGTCATCAGAGTAATCAACGGTTTTCGTGCCATCTCAGACGATGCAGCTTTGGCTCTGAAAGGAGTGCTATTCTGGCAGACAAGTTTTAGAGTGCACCGCAAACGTACGCTAGATAGCCACGAAAACAGTAACAAGCTAAATGAGACATCTCCTCAAAAGGAATATGGAACCACAAACTTATTCCCGTCGTTAAGACCAATATTCAACTGCCACCTTGCGAAATCCTATCTGGAGACGGCGGCTATCAAAAATACCTAAACCGGATTGGACACAATAGCGCACATATGTCCAGATGTTTATTAAGACGAGGAGCATGCGGTGTTGTACTACACACACTGATCTTGCCAAATTCGAAGGAAACTCGTATGCTATATGACGAGATGCAGCGCATCTGGACACACGCCTGCCCCTTCATAGCAATCGTGCAGAATGCACTAAGAAGAGCCCATGAGGCAGCCTCACAAGACACAGACTACAGCATAATTGCCAAACAGTCCATAAAGTTGTACCTTACGGCAGTACCACGGGTAGAGTGGTAGAAGTGTGCAGTGTGTGGCTTATTACTTAATACGTAAGCGTGATCCTAAAATCGAGTACTTGGCTTTGCGAATAGTGCATGCTTACATCTTGGGCTGCCCTGTTCATGTGCTCGAATAATCCTCGAAGATTGTCACATCCTTGGTCTCACCAAAAAAAAAAACAAAAAACTGGCGACATTATGGTGAAGTTTGGGTTTCCTGATTATTATGGCCACTGAACGAGAGAGTAAGAGAAATTATACTATGTATGAGAAATATCAAAAAATATAATCTTAATTTAAATTGGAAAAAGATGTTTGGAAAAGACCTACATGTCTCCTTGACCCTGTAGGCGCATAAAGCTCTTGAGACGAAGATACTACCACTAAGATGAGGTCATTGTGAATACGATTGGGTCGGACAGAGAACCGAGAAAATCAATTCAAGAAACAGTTCTCGTATCGCTTGAAGAAATGTCGATTTGTCGCAAGCGTCAGTCATGGACCATCGCTTAAGTGACAGAAGACAGCACCGAACTAACATACTAACTTACTTACTTATCAGGCAGACGACGCATGAAGGGTTCGAGCCTAAGCAATTACTGCCTTCCATCGGCGACAGTCCTGGGGGAGCTGCTTCCAGTCATCAATGCCAAGCTGTCTCACATTCGCGATGACTTGGTCTTTGTACCGGAGGTTCGGTCTTCCTCTCCTTCTCGAACCAGTAGGCTCGGATTCCAAGATCCTCTTAGCTGGAGCATTGGTGTCCATGCGTTCGATGTGGCCGAGCCAGTGTAGTGGGCGGATTTTTGCCTTCTGAACTGCATTCACATCCTGGTGCAGCTCGTAATGTTCGCGTTTGTGTCTTCTCCTCCATTCGCCTTCCTCGCAGACGGGACCTTATTTCCGACGTGGAATTTTTCCTTTGAAGGCACCAGGAATCAGCTCTGCAGTCTTACGTAGTGTCCAGCTTTCGGCTCCATAAAGCAGGACTGCCAGAATAAGGGTTTTGTAGAGCATGACTTTGGTCCTTCGAGTCAGGAGCTTCGAGCCCAGTTGTTTTGACATACCGAAGTCGCATCGGCTGCCAAGGGCGATTCGACGTCGGATCTCCACTACGATGTCATTCGTGGAGTTTACGTTTGCCCCGAAGTAGATCAACTCCCTTTCTACCTCGAAAATGTAGATGGGGCGGAGATCAACGTTGGTCTACAAAATTAATGATAATTAAACACACTTTTAATTTTTATTATCATCACCGTCATTCCTCCTTCATTGCCCCACTTGGTCTCCCGACCAAACTCACCTTCACTGCCACCTTAAAGCTTCCATGCTGCAGTCGCAAATTGCACATTCTTCCCACTGCCCTTCACAGCCCAACCACCAAACCAGAGACCATTTTCGGCATAATGAGATTCGTGGTTTTCCAATTCACCTTGACGTTCCCCAAATGAGCAAGTCCGTCCCCGGTGCTTTGGGACAGGGCTCTGGAAATTGCTTTGGGATCACTCAGACAAATTGTAATGGCGTGCACTTGTGCGCTCAAAAGCACTATCTCTTAAGTGGACCCTCATCACTACACGGCTGGTCGCTGGCTAACATGAGCATGGCGGCCGCGATGACCTAGGAATTTTAAGTGCGCGGCGTTCCCCGCGAGAGTGTGTTCATCTTATCGTCGCTGTCGGTGCGTTTCCTCATCCCAGGTAAATTCGTTTCCGACCAAGAAATTAAGATGCGTCTCAAATATGCCACCACATGCGAGCATCCGACGGAGAAAGAAAGCACACACTTACGTAACGGCAGCGTGCTGGGCCTTAATAGTCAATCATCGCGGGTCAGCATCTTTAGAAATCGCAATTCATTCGGTCTGAGGTTTTGTTTTCGTTCGTTTTTCGTTTGCCGTCGCATCGGTTGAATGGAGTTCTGGGCACGGAGTTCGGAGACGATGCACGGGCACTCGGTATCTGTTTTCTTTCGTCTATTGTCGTGTGTGCAGCGCAGGCAGACGGATGGGCTGGGGCGATGTGTGTAGTTGAACCTGGGCTTTTGTCGGGGCTTAGTTGCTCGTGTATCTGCCAGATCTTTTGATGGGAACTGACAAATTGTTCTTCGTCGATAAGATGAGTGGGCGATTGTTGGAGATGCTGCTGCCTCGGGTAATGGACTTGTCGCAATTGTGCCCCACTCGTCGTGAATAACGATTTAATTTATTTAATTGAGAACTTTTTCGGTATCTGCTGCCACTTCAAGTGAATAGCTCAGATGGCCCGTAAATCGGTGTGGTTCGATTGTGGGGAAATGAGGCGTGTCTTATCAGTGACGAGGGATTACATAAAGTTTACATGCCGGCGGGCGGTGGTTAATGGGCTGTGTGAATTTGATTAACCTTTCCAATGACATGATGGTACTCTGAGGGCCTTCCGATGAAAAGAAGCTGCTGTATAATTTTTAATGAGATGTGAACAGAGAAAACGGAAAAGGCCTGGTCATTGAATGTCGAAATTCGCGTGGATCGTGCCAAGTCTTCTTCTGGAAACTCAATAAGTCTTGTGTGCGTGATTTACTGATAGCACTGGTCAGCAAAAAAGTTGTTTCTCTCTTAAATTGACGGATATTAGTAGCTCTTGTTTTTGAGTGATAGCTTACTAGCCTTTGTTATCAAGCTATTTGATTACATAATTATTTCCCTATATTTAGCAGAAAGAGAAGTTTAAAGTGTGTTTTGTTTCGTTATGGCAGTCGCACCTAAGTCTATTGCAGATTTCGACGACTTTAAGAGAAGAATACGCAAATGCCTCTAAGGTTATGGACAAATTTAAGTTTCAAGAGCACCTAGGGTGAGATGAGATATGTTCATGCTTTTGTGGGAATTACTCGCCGGGATAGAATGTGAAATATGGCAGTGCGCGGGGTATTAATTGTCAAGCAGCTACTATCTTCGAACGGAAAGAGCTAGGCTTCGATGGTTTGGATACGTGGCCCGAATGTCCCCATCATCACATCTTCTTAGGAGTGCCTTAAATGCGATTCCATCAGAAGGCCTCGAACGACGTGGTTGAACCAAGTCTAAAACTCGCTTGGTTAAGCCTGGACATAAAACCCGAGGAGTTAGAGTCTATGGCGGATAATCGAGTGGCCTGGTGATCGCTAATGCGTTCTTTACGTTACTTTTATAGTATCAGGACTGAGGACCAAAATACCGCTGTCAGGCAGAATGTTCCACTCCACGCAATGGACGACGATAGAAGAGAATTCCGTCCCCTCGATCTAGACGAAGTCAAGGTAGCGATATCGAGACAGAAGTCTAACAAAGCTGCTGGAGCGGACGGTTTGCGCGTTGAAATATTTAAGGCAGTTGGAGATGATCTGGTAGGGCGCATGCACCAGCTCATCTGCAAGATATGGTCTGAGGAAAGCATGCCCGACGAGTGGAATCTCAGTATCGTTTGCCCGATCCACAATAAAGGAGACCCCTTCAACTGCGCCAACTATCGAGGGATCAGTCTTCTTAACGTCGCGTATAAGATCTTCTCTGCCGTTTTGTGTACCCGCCTGAAACCGTTCATTAATAATCTGATAGGTCCATATCAGGAACGTCCACAACAGACCAAATCTTTACACTACGGCAGATCCTGGAAAAGACCCAAGAAATGCAAATCGACACTCACCATCTGTTCGTCGATTTAAAGGCCGCATATGACAGCGTGCATAGAGACGAGCTATACAACGCCATGTCTAGTTTTGACATTCCTGCCAAACTCGTCAGGATGATGATGGAGAACTCTAGCTGCTCCATCAAGGTCGGTAACGAACTCACGGAGACCTTCAATGTCAAAAAAGGTTTTAGACAAGGCGACGCTCTGTCATGTCACTCATTCAACATCGTTCTGGAGAAGATCGTGCGAAACTCACACGCCAACACTAGAAGCACGATCTTCCAGAAGTCCGTGCAATTGTTAGCATACGCCGATGACATTGACGTGATTGGCAGAACTCAGCGAGCCATCAGTGAGGCTTTTGCTAACATTGAGACGGAAGCGGCTAAAGTGGGTCTGGCGGTTAATGAGGGCAAAACGAAGTATATGCTGTCCTCCGGACATCAACATCGACGTCTTGGACAGAGCATCACAATTGGCAGCTATAACTTCGAGGTAGTCAAGGACTTCATTTACCTCGGCTCCGGAGTAAATTGTACAAATAACATCAGTACCGAGATCAAGCCTAGGATAACTCTTGCCAACCGCTGTTTCTTCGGGCTCAAGAGGCAATTGAGTAATAAAGCCATGTCTCGAAGAACCAAGTTGACTCTATATAAGACCCTGATCATCCCAGTGCTGCTATACGGCGCAGAGGCATGGACAATCTCGAAAGCGGATGAAGAGAAAAGTTCTACGCACGATCCTTGGTCCTGTTAGTGTTGACGGGTTCTGGAGGAGAAGATTCAATCACGAACTGTACGGGCTGTACAGAAAACATGAGCCTAGTTAGGCGTCAACGGATCCAACGCCTACGGTGGCTAGGTCATGTAGAGCGTATGGACACCACAGCTCCGGCCCGAGGAATCTTCGAATCCGAACCTGTCGGGCAACGCAACAGAGGACGCCCGCGTTTAAGGTGGCGCACCCAAGTGGAGAAGGACCTCAACCAACTTGGTGTGCGAAACTGGAGACAGCTAGCCAGGGATCGCGCTAGTTGGAGAGGCATATTGGTTGAGGCCCAGCTCCACCCCGGATTGTAGCGCCACACAAAGAAGAAGAAGAAGTATCAGGACTACAATTGGGATATTTTTGGTTATCTGAAAATGGTTTAATTTCTTTTATGTCAACAATGGGGATACTCTAAGTTCTCTTGTTTCATGTGGCTCTCGGACTGTTGTCACAAGCAACACCATTGGCCACAGGAAGTTTGACCATAGCGGGAAGAGCTAAAAGTTGGCACAAAAAATGTAATACATGTGCTTTTAATTAGCTGAGACCGCACTATACTTGTACCACTTCGTATAAAACGGCGTAACGAAACAGTTTGTGAAGGCGCCTCACAACAGTGGCACATGTTTCAATTTTCTTTCTCACGCAAGTTTCCAGGATTAAGTACAGACAAATTTAAGGTTAGTTGCGCAAAATTATAGTCAACTCCACTTTAACCAACTTTAAACTTAGCAGCATGCTTTAACTTTTTTTCAAAAATAGTCGCTGTTTAATATGCCGCTAACTAGTTTCCACTATAAGCAAAAGAAAACACTTCTACAACAACAAATTTGTGCATGGCCACATAAAACGATTATATTCGAGACTAAGCGAGAAAGGGAACTGAATTGGGATAGGACGGAAAAGGAAATATTGTGACAGTAGAGCAGCACTTGCAGATAATCGAGGGCAAGGCCAACGACTTGTGAATGGTTGGCAAACAGAAAGGTGCCCGGAAGGGAATCAGAATCGGGATGATTGCTGCTGGTTATTAGCGGATTATTAAAGCGAGAGTAGTTGCCGATGATTCGGGCCTTCTGGGACAGGCAATTATACACAATTAGAAGACGATACGATTTTAATTGATAGTAATAGCACGAGCCAGTCAATTTGTATTCCAGAGCCATCCTGTGTTCAATTCAACTGACACAAACGGAGGATCGCCAACTAGTGCAAGTCTATAAGCCTTGAATGACAGCACTATGGCATCTACTCCCACACTTCCTCCGGCAAAAGATGTGCTGAAGAGGTTACGAAAATCGCCAAAAAAACGAATATTCATGAACCAAATTCCGTCGCAGATGAAGTTCACTTGTTGCATGTGCGTCAGGCAGAAGCGCTTCATATAATAGTTAAGGAAGACACTGAACGCGCATGGGAAATCCATGTACTGGACACTGCACAGCGAAAGGACATCCACAACGCAAGACTGAAGGCTCAAGTACAATGTACAAAGGTCGTGTCACTGCAATAAGCCGTATTAATTAAATTGTATGTTCTTTTTCACAATGATTCTGAATTGTTCCTATGTTTTGTTATTCAAAAACTATTTATTGCAAATTTTGGTGTTAAGTCTCGGTATCAAAATCATCATCTTCCGAATCCGAAAACATTTTCACGATTTTATTTCACTGAAATTTATTCTGATGACGATATTGTGGGCTTTAAGTCAACTATAATTTTGCGCCAGTATATGTAATGAGCCACACATTAGGCAACTCGTGCAACATCTTAATTTTGTCAAATCAAGTACTGAAGTGCCCTGGTTTACGAATAACTTTCTTAGGCGAGAAGAAATCTGCAGACCATGTCGAGCTGGTTGAGTGCTTGCTAGCGAACTTGCAAGTCCTAGGGTGCAACATGAGCATAAGAGTCCACTTCCTGCACTCGGATGTAGACCGATTTCCTCAAAATCTGTGTCATTTTAGTGAGGATCAGGGTGAACGATTTTTGGACAAGCGAAGAACGTTATCAGGAGCTTAGTAGAATTTTTAGTGCATCGATGGGAGGACTCCACTGATGCAGATACAAGTTTGTATCTGCACCTTCCCTAGATTGTTGATGTGGGTGCCGATGCTTGGTGCGGACCACCACACAACCTCGTCAAATAAGATGATGTGTCTAACGACAGCTATAAAGAGCTAAACAAAATAAAGGTTCAAAACTGAATTCGTCTCCAACTGGTTCCTTGCTCAGGTATAAGGTCGTAGTGGCTATTCTTCCTCTTTATCCAGTTTAAACTTCTTCCTGGTACGAGCTATTTATCACTTTTTGATTGCGAGAATTTATTATTTTATATTTCAGCCCAAACAGTCTTCAATTGCCCAGATGTTTAGTAGGTTCAGAACAGGCTTAGTTCATAAATGTCTAACTCTGGCAGCTGTGCAAGATTTGCTGTCATAAGTGTAAATCAACTGCATTGACTGCGACGTCAACGGCACTCGTAAAAACAAAGCGACAGTCAAACTGCGATCAAATTTGCAGCTCTTTGATGGGACAATGGTCTCTAAAATCATCACATGGAAAGTCTCTAATTATTTTAAGGATATTTCCGTCCTGACTTTTTTTATATTAATAATAATATGGGTGGCACTACACCCCGTAGAGGGCCAGGGCCTAGCTTCTCGACAACCACTCGTGTTGTGCGTGCTACTGTTCTCTAACGAGTGGAAGGGACCTACACCTTTATGCCGACTCCGAATGGCCAAGTTCCAGAAGCGATAGGAGAATACTCTTTGAGCGTTGTCATTGACTCGAAAGAGGTGGGACCGTGAACATTATTTTTGTCGCACAGAACAGGGATCGAACCTTCAATGTTGAGGTTGAGGTCGGCCGTACAACGCCACGGACCTTTTATTTAATAATTGTTTTTTTTTTAAAGCACAAGGTACCAAACGGAATTACAACTATAAAAATCACAAACAATGAAATGTGTGAAAATCGCAAAATGATCATCATCCGCCGCAGGCTTCACATCAGTCTAAGCTTTAAAATTCAGTTTAATTCAAGCGCTAACCGGTGCATTCTGTTTAGCTTGTATAGCAGAACTTAAAAAAAGCTATTTGCCCGCAGTTTGGAATATTTTTTGGACAACCCGTTCAAGGAGTCCGTGTCGGAAATAAACCAATGAAGATTGAAGGCCTAGGCTCGCGAAGGCTCTAATTGGCGGTCAGATTTAAACCTTCACAACTCAGTAAATCCAGACCACTGGCTATCAGACTTCTGTTGTGAATATTACAATTCTTCTTCTTCCTCTTCTAATGGAGCTACAATTCGGTGTGAGCCAGGGCCTCAGTCAACAAGCCTCTCAAGCTGTCACAATTCTTAGCCAGCTGCCTCTAATTTCACAGCCATGTTTATGAAGGTCCTTCTCCAGTTGTCTGCGCCATTGGTTTCGTAGGCGTGTTCTATTGCGTTGTCCCAGCGGTTCGGAGGCGAATACTTTTGGGGCTGGAGCGTTATTGTCCATTTGTTCTACAGAGCCTAGCGATTTAAGGCGTTGATTCCATAGACGTCTGGCTAGACTCATGTTGCGGTACTGCCCGTGCAGTTCGTGGTTGAATCTTCTCCTCCAGACGCCATCAACGCAAACAGGACCAACGATGGCACGAAGAACTTTTCTCAGGAAAAGACCAAGGTCTTCTTCATCAGCGTCCATGTCTTCTTCTTCTAATGATGATAACGTCCGCCAACAAGCCTCTTCAGCTCAGGTAGAATCCTTAGGTAGCTGCTTTGGCACGCCAAGTTGGTTGAGTGTTCCCGAATAGTGTGCGCCATCGGTTTTGTGAACCTCCTTTAAGACATTGTACCACTCTTCGGACTGGAGCTGAATTGTCTATGCGCTCTATGATCTAGACTAGATCCATGATCTAGACTCCTGGCTAGACTAATGTCGCTGTACAACGCGTACATTTCCAGGATGAATCTTCTCGGGGAACGAAACAGAACCAACGACTGAACACATAATTTCTGTCCCGAAAATTTTCTTCATCCGCTATTGAGATAGTCAAAGCTTCGTCGCCATAGAGCCGAAGGACCATGTCGGGATGACCAAGACCTTATATAAGCTATCAGCTCTACTTCTCGATTGCGTCTGGAGACCAGCGAGGCAATTGCCAAGAGCCCAAGTATATCAAGACACCGACGTTGGAAATTGGGAAATAGCATGTTCTGCTCAAAAATCATACTCACGTCATCCTCCGCTCCACATTCGTCATCGATGACAAAAAACGCCCAATTTGCTGCTAGACACTCGATTAACCTCTATCCCGTGGTGTTATATTTCGCGTCTCTTGTAGGCCACGTATTTCCCAACTGATAACCAGCCAGGCATATTGAGAACACAAAAGCATGCACCCTTCAACCCCAACATCATGCGGCTAAATGAATAATAATGCAATTTTATTCGCCGAACAAGTGGCGCACTGAACCGACAAAATGAAGCCGACGCAACATGCCCGTCCATGTGTGCAGGTGTATATTATAAATAAGTACAAAAAGTGAAAATGAAAATTGCGTTACAAAATTTGATGCATTAATGATACAACTTTGTCAGCATAAGCTTACAAAACCCCAAAAACATGTAATCCCATTATAGTCACCCGCGAATCCCGGCCTCAGAGTTGCGCCACATCCCGTCCACAGCACACAGCACACAGGACACATTCCCGGATAACCGAGCTCTCGCTAAATGACATTCAAATTTCTAACAACACATCCTCGCACATTAGCGCTCGACACGGTGCCGTCCATGTCAGCATGTGAATGCAGCCGGGTCACTCGGTGGGCAGGCACGGGCAGAGCAGGTGACACAAGACCTGTGCACACGTTAAGCAGGGATTATCACTAACAAGCCCATGGGGGGCCACACGGCCGTTCGGCGGTGTCGGTGGATAATTACTCCAGCGACGTCATTTGTTCGGTGTGCCTCTCAGTTGTGAATCCTTTTATCTCACCATCGAATTACTCTCATTACTTGCATCCACCGATGGGGCGACGGCCCCATTATCGAACGGGGCCGAGCGGCCCTCGCACTGTTGCATTAGTCGCCGTCGCCACCCACCAGCTTTGTCACCTGCGAGGCGGATATATCCAATGTCCTGGCCTGCGTCAATTGACTGGGATCTGCGACGTTTGAGCTGTTAATGCACGGTGCATCCCCCGGTGGGTTCACCGACAAATCGCCGGCTTGCAAAACTTCCACTTTGCTGCTGTACTCCCGGGAGAACTGCTCGGCGCGGAGCATGACTGGTGGCAGCAGGATGGCACTTGTATTAGCCTCAAAATGCAAAACGGAAGATTGAGTAAATTACGTCGGGGATATGAACTCGCACAAGACATATTGCTACTTACCGTGATCCGGCGAAGTTGTGCCAGGGGACTCGGCGTGAAGTACTGGTATCCGGGACCGGCGGACGGCACGAAGTAGCCCCGGATTGAGTAGCGCTGTCCCTCGGGTACGTCCACATTTTGCAGTGGCTTATCGAAGATGCGATAGACAATTTTCGCTGCAACAAGTCGTCTCACATGCTCCTCGGCCTGGCGCGCCAGTGGGTCCTGCGGATCGATACTCCCATTGGATTGCGTATTCAGCTGAGGAGAGGCGGAAAGAAGACGTTAATTGAAATTAGACGTTCGATGATGTGATTATGTGTGTATCTGCAGACGTTGCCTGAGTAAATGGGCTTAGATGCGACTAGGGGAGGGGCTATCCCTCCGAAGGACCGGGTGAAGGCAAACAAAACAGAAAATCAGTCTTATCCGTTCCCTTCGACCGCCCTCACCATCAGAGGAGAAGAAAGAACGAAACGAAAAGAGAAATGGAATCCCTGTCCCATTTGCAATTAGATAAAGATTTGCAGACTCAAAAGATTCTTCAATTAAAACCGGCGAACTTTAGCCGGGTTCGAGGGAATATTTAACCCTATCCCGCCGTCAGAGCTAAGTCCCCAGCTTGGCTGGTTGTTATCGTTGGCAGTCCTCGGCTCCGAGGTAATCCCCGTAATCCCGTGTTTCTGGAAATTAAATTGAAATTAATTTTCAAATTGTAATTAAGATAAGGGGGCTGCTGCCCGCCGGATTATGGGCCGACACTGGGGGATCAGCTCACACGTCACTCGTGTGCCAACGTGTGGTCAACGGCATCGAGTTATGATAATTGCCCAAACCGTCGGAAAATTACCTTCTAATTGATTGATTGCCTTCAATTAGGACAAACGTGAGCGGCGAAATAATTTATTCTGACGATGACGGGGGTAATGAGAACACGCAGTGTGGCCAGTAGTGCCATGGTGTTGAGGTTGAAGTGGTTCCTGAATAGATTTTGAGGCGACTACCGAAAAGGTGGGCAGTAGAGTGGCACGTGAGTGACTGAAATCTGACAACGACGAAAATGGATGTTTTTGAAGAAGTTGTACAGGGATCCTAAAGGATTTTCAAATAGGGCCTTGACAACTTTGAATTTAAGCTGTGAACGCACTCTTTCACTAATCATCAAGCTTTCACCGTCAATTTATTCAGTAAGCTCAACAGGAGCAACGTCTGTAAATTGCTAAAGGTTTCTTTCGAAATTCGGAGTCAGTAACTCCAACTCTAAAAGTGTTAACTCCAATTTCCGGTTTGCTTATTTTTGGCTCAAATAAGTACTTTTAACAACAATAAGCGGGCATGGCGAAGGTGCATCCACGGCAAAGCTGTTGATTACTCTCAACTTGGCGAGATGCCAACAACGATCCCTGTGAATGCCCAGGTGAAGTTGACATATAGTTGACCTCCTCGCGGCGCCCTCTGGATAACCTCTACTGCAACCACTTAGAGGTGAACCAAGGTATGCAGCGGCCCCTTGTCCAGGGGTTTAAACCAGGACCCGGTAATTCAGGTTCGGGGGCTTCGCCTGAGGCTAACTTCCCCACCGTGTAAAATACGCCTCAGTTCAGAGACGGCAACATGCCTCGGATGCGGATGACCATACTGCTGACGACCATTAAAAAAGAAAACAAGGACAACGATTTTCGGTTCTGCACGTGGAATGTGAGGTCACTTAACAGACCACATGCAGCCGATGAACTTGCGGAGGGCCTATAAGACCTGACATCACCGCCATCCAAGAGGTGCAATGAGATGGGCCGGGCAAAAAGAGGATGAAAAATTGCGACACATACCACGGCTATTGCTACAAAGAGCAAAGGCAGTACTTGTTCGGATGCAGACTTAGGCAAGAAGTCTTAAACTTTAGGTCAAGGCAACCTTCGGCAACATCAGCCTAAATTGCGCCCACGCCCCAACGGAGGATAAAGACGATGAAAGCAAGGACGACTTCTATGATCTCCTAGAAAGAACATACGATCAATGCCCCAGCTACGACACCAAGATCGTTATAGGAGATTTCAATGCAAAGCTGGGCAAGGAAGGCGACATTGCTAGAGTCGTCGGAAAACACAGCCTACACACAACGGACTTAGGCTGTTGGACTTCGTGACGTTGGGGTTCTCTCACTTCAACATTCACAAAGGGACTTGGGTCTCCCCTGATCAATCAACAACTGATCACTCAATGCCCCAGTTACGACACCAAGGCCTTTCTAGAAGTTGCTCGGCAAGGAAGACGTCTTGTATTCGGAAAAACACAGCCTACATGAAAACACGCCCGACATTGGACTCACTGTGTTGGACTTCGCGAAGGGGCGAAACCTTTCTGTAGCCAGTACACGGTTCCCTCATCTCAACATTCACAAAGGGATCTGGCGCTCCCCTGATTAATCAACCATCAACCAGATTGATCACATTGCGGTCGACGTCAGACATTCGTCCAATATTCCCGACGTCCGAACGTTCCGAGGTGTTAACATCGTCTCGGATCATAACCTTGTTGTAGCCAAGGTCAGAACTCGGATATCGATTGACGGCGGAAAGCAACAATCGCAATCGACCGCTGGGCACTTTTCCAATCTAGTCTCCCTGAAGCTCTCAGAGTCCAACCATGCCTGGCGAAACAATCGACGAACAGCGGAACCGTTGTCAAAACGCCATTAGAGAAGCTGCCTCTGATGTGTTGCGTGAAAATCCACATATGCGTCATGAATCACCACTTCATTCACAAAATAACTCTTTGCCACGCTTGTCATACCGGGGCCCTATTTTTTCGTCGACGACAAGGATCGTCAAGTTACGATGAATAGTCAGCCTTATCGCGCCATGATAACCCATATTTTTGGCCCGATTTGGAAGATATGAACTGGGAAGACATATGGTTTCAACAGGATGGTGCCACAAGCCATACATCACACGCTTCAATCGATTTATTGAAGAGTAAGCATGGTGAAATAATAAAGGTTCTTGAAATATCTCAAATGGTTTGTGTTCTGGTCTCGATAAGCTCGATAAAAACATCAACCTTAAGCCGCTCGAAAGGGTCCAGAGGATGGTCTGCGTATGATTATTGCGACGCCAACTTAGACCAACGAACCTCACCAAAATGCTTGGGCAGCTCTTGTACAGTGCTTATACGCACAGGAGTGACAACTTAGTTTACTAACACAATCATTCCACCGAAAATAAAGCGGATTTTTTTCAGACTTGATGGTTCGATATTGCTTCTGGGACTTATACAAATCCTTCTTTAATAAAATGGCAATGTTAACTGATCATGTTTGACTTCGGAAGATATCATTAATCACGTGTGAGCTACGACAAATGAGAATTGAAAGACCAAACAATAAGAACCCATTGAAGAATCTTTAAGGCTTGACTCGAAGGCCGGTTACAAATAAGATCAGTAAAACATATGTTAGCAACCTTTTCCTTTCCTTTGTTAGACGTCTATTCAGATGACGAGCAAGTCTCCGTCAACCAATGTCTGACAGTACAGCAAGGAATTCAGGTCAGAGAGGTAGTGCGAAGAGATCGAGATAAATTAAGGCAAACAGTGGAAGAAAAGTGGTATGTGTCCTACTACGACATACCCCGAATGGTGAATCCTGGTTTTTCAGCCGCACTACACGAATGTGGAATGGTCTTCCCAGCCCAATATTTCCCGTAGACAACAATCTGCAGGTATGTAAGACCATGTGCACAGGTACCTCCTCTCACTCTCTCTCTCTCTCCATACTTTCGGTCCGTGTTGTGTCTTGATCACGGACAATTAAGCTTGAGCACGCGCTACTCATTACATGCCCCGATTCTTCTTCTTCGTATGGCTCTACAATCCAGGTTGAATTTTGGCCTCAGCCAACAAGCTTCTCCAGCTGGCACGATCTTTAGCCAGCTGCCTCCAATTTCGCACTCCAAGTTGGTTGAGGTCCTTCTCCACTTGAATGCGACATCAGCTTCGTGGTCGTCCTCTATTGCGTTGTCCCACTGGTTCGGAGTCGAAGACTCTTCGGGCTGGAGCAGTGTTGTCCATGCGCTCAACATGGCCCAGCCATCTTAGGCATTGAATCCATAGACGCCTGACTAGACTCATGTCGCTGTACAGCCCGAACAGTTCGTGGTTGAATCGTCTTCTACGGAAACCTTCAACGCAAACAGGACCAAACATTGAACGCAGAGACAAAGTGCTTCTTCATCCGCTCTTGAGATAGTCCAGGCTTCCGGGCCATAGAGCAGGTCTGGGATGATCAGGTTCGTATATAGCGTCAACTTGGTTCTTCGAGAGAGGGCTCTATTACTCAATTGCCTCTTTAGCCTGAAGAAACAGCGGTTGGCAAGAGTTGTCCTACGCTTGATCTCGGTACTGATGTTATTAGTACAGTTTACTCCGGAGCCGAGGTAAGTGAAGTCCTTGACTACCTCGAAGTTATAGCTGCCCATTGTGACGCTCTGTCCAAGACGTCGATGTTGATGTCCTGAGGACAGCATATACTTCGTTTTGCCCTCATTAACCGCCAGACCCATTTTAGCCGCTTCCGTCTCAATGTTTGCAAATGCGTCACTGACGTCTCACTAAGTTCGTCCAATCACGTCAATGTCATCGGCGTATGCTAACAATTGCACGAACTTCTGGAAGATCGTGCCTCTAGTGTTGGCGTGTAAGTTTCGCACGATCTTCTCCAGGACGATGTTGAAGAAATCACATGACAGCGCGTCGCCTTGCCTAAAACCTCTTGTGACATTGAAGGGCTCGGTGAGTTCGTTACCGATCTTGTTGGGGCAGCGAGAGTTCTCCATCGTTATCCTGCACAAAGTGACGAGTTTGGCAGGAATGTCAAAACTAGACATGGCGTTGTATAGCTCGTCTCTATGCACATTGTCATATGAGGCCTTAAAGTCGACAAATAGGTGGTGGGTGTCGATCTGCATCTCTTGGGTTTTTTCGAGGATCTGCCGTAATGTTAAATTTGATCGATAGTGGACTTCCCTATTGACGAATGGTTTCAGGCGCTCACATAAAACGGCAGAGAAGATTTTATAGGCGATGTTAAGGAGACTTATCCCACGATAGTTGGCGCAGTCAAAGGGGTCTAATTTCTTGTGGATCGGGCAAACGATACTAAGATTCCACTCGTCGGGCATGCTTTCCTTCGACCATATCTTACAGATGAGCTGGTGCATGCACCCTACCGGCTCATCTCCAGCTACCCTAGAGAGTTCGGCAGACAGTCCGCCTGCACCAGCAGCTTTGTTCCACTTTAGTCTCGATATCGCTATCTTGACTTCGTCTAGATCGGGGGGACGGAATTCTCTTCTATCGTTGTCCATTGCGTGGAGTGGAACATTTTGCCTGAGAGCGGTATTGGTGTCGTCATCGCACAGTCTACAGAAGTGATCCTTGCAGATTTTCAGTATCGACTGCGAGTCTACTATGAGTTGTCCCTCTTTCTGTCGACAGGCTGCTGTCCGATGTTGTACCACAGTACTTCTGCCGTACCACCCCTCCAGTTCCTCGATCGTGTGCTTCTCATGCTTCTTCTTTTTCTTTTTGAGAAGCCAGTGATCTTTCCTTCTTTTATTTTCGTAGATCTCACGAACCGCTCTCGTCCTCCTATCCAACGTCGCCCTATATGCAGCTAGCTTCGCTGAATGCTCCCGCCGGCACTCGTTGTCGAACCAGAGGCGGCTTCTCTAATTGCCCGATTAGTTTGAGTTAAATGGAAGTATCACTACCATAAAATACATACTCATACATTTTCCAGTGACAGCAAATGTAATTGTTAATATTGACGATAATAGATACTTTACCAAACATTTCTTGTTAAAGTAAATAATTTCAGCAATTCGCCGCTTTTCCGAATTTTATGGTTATTCGTTGCTGCCGATGACCGCTGCGTGCCAGCAGTAAATACAATCTCGCATCAATTATTTTCGCTGCGATAGGCGGCAGGTCACATTCGCTATCTGAGTGCATATTGATTTTGGATTTCGGCGCATAAATATTAATAACGCAGCCCAAGTAGAGTATGAGCTCTGAAAATATTTGGTTAACGAGCGATTTTCGCCTTTCGAATGCGAATGCGAACGCAGCCGCCCGGGCAGCACGTTGCCGAGGAAAAGGGAATTAATACACGTTCGTGATAATATGCGTACGCAATTATATGATTTAATTTTCCAATCCAATTGTAATGTAATCAGAGCGCCTCCAATGTTGCGAATAACCACAACAAATACCAATACGGGATGACATAAATGTTATTATATTCGTTCGGTGTCATTTATCCGGCTGCTGGAGAGGGAGGGGTGAGGGTGATGGTGGCGGCATTGAATTTAGCGTGTTTCGAAGGAGAATTCAATATTGATTTAAAGGAGGGTGTTCGCTGGAAGCTTTAAGAGGTGAACCGCTGACTTATTGCGAAATTCCAATGGTATCATAATTTTTTGAACGCGGAGTCTTGGGATTTTTTGACATTTCATCTGATCAAGAATGGTTATAGTCATAAGCATACTGTTGTCACGCAAAATAAGATGTAGAGAGAGAGTGAGAAATAGAAGGATAAAATCGAAGGAGAACAGGCATTCTGATTGTGACTCTGTAGCAACACAGCCGAATGTTGGAATAATTAAAGATTTATTCTTGTCGATTCGGCTTCATATCGATGACATGCAGCGTTTTCTCCAAGCCGACGTCCATTGAAAGCCTAACAATTAATTTTGGCCGGCTCTATCGAAAGTCAGCGGTCCGGTCCAACAACTTGGCCAAAACTATGTAAAAACGTTGAGTGCCAACATATATACAAATAATATTGCAATATATATCTGATTCATCTAATGGGTGGGTGGCACCACACCCCGTAGAGGGCCAGGGCCTTGCTTCTAAGAAACCACTCGTGTTGAGTGGAAGGGACCTACAGTTTTATGCCGAATCCGAACGGCCAAGTTTGTGAAGCTTTTTCTGGACAGGGAATGCTCTGTGAGCATTGTCAGTAACTCAAAACAGGTGGGACCGTGAAAACCAAAATCGAACCTAAGACGTGGAGGTTGGGGTCGACGCACGTACCCACACGACACGGGCTCTGATTCATCTAACTAGTTTTAAAAACTGTTTAAGCCGGCAATGCGACAAATGTGTGAGCATTTTCCTAAACAAAGTGCAACCACCAACTCGAGTCTGCTACCTGGTGGGGTCACTTTCAGACACATCTGATGATTGAAGCGGTGATGGTGGCACATGAACAAACTTTCCAAGAAGTATCTGCAATATTGAGGCACTTCACTAACTGCGACATTACTTTCAGTAGCAGTCGACATAAATGAAAGACGATTATATTGAGAGACTGAGCTATATGAAACAATTTATTGACCTGCGTGGGCTGTCTATAAATTGTCTGATCAGCTTACATGTCTACAGCAGTTTTTTTTAAGCAAGGGCCATGGTGGTCAAGGAAGCGGCCACGATCTACTCAAGTATGATGATGAAGAAGTCACATGTCAGCTTGTCGACTTGCCTAAAACCTTTTGTGACATTGAAGGGCTCGGTGAGTTCGTTACCGATCTTGTTGGGGCAGCGAGAGTTCTCCATCGTTATCCTGCACAACGTGACGAGTTTGACAGGAATGTCAAAACTAGACATGGCGTTGTATAGCTCGTCTCTAAGCACGCTGTCATATGCGGCCTTGAAATCGACGAATGGATGGTGAGTGTCGATTTGCATTTCTTGGGTCTTTACCAGGATCTGCCGAAGTATAAATGAACGGCAGAGAGTATCTTGTACGCGATGTTAAGGAGGCTGATCCCTCGATAGTTGGCGCAGTCAAAGGGGTCTCCTTTCTTGTGAACCGAACAAACGAAGTTGAGATACCACTCATCGGGCATGCTTTCCTCCGACCATATCTTGCAGATGAGCTGGTGCATGCGCCCAACCAGGTCATCTCCAGCCTCTTTAAACAGTTCCGCGGACAATCCATCCGCTCCAGCATCTTGACCTCGTGTAGGTGAGGGGGACGGAATTTTTGTTCATCACCGTTCAAATTGAGTGAAGTATCTACAGAAATGATTTTTCCAAATTCTCAGCATCGAGCATCTCCACGACCGCGCGCTTCTCATGCTCTTTCATTTTCTTTCTGAGAACCCGGTGCTCTTCCCTACACTTCTGTTCGTAGAGCTCACGAACAGGTCTCGTTGTTCGATGCAGCGTTGCCTTGTAGGCCTCCTGCTTGGATGCATGTACCTGCCTGCACTCGTCGCCAAACCATGGGTTCCTTCTGGGTGGTGTCGTGGTGGTGCCAGCAAGTGGAAAGGGACCTCAAACAAATATGCGTGCAAGACTAAGCCAACTAAGGATCGAGCTGACTGGAGACGCTTGTTGGTTGAGGCCCAAGTCCACACCGGACTGGAGCACCAATCAAAGAAGAAGAAGAAGTAGCCTTCATTCTTGTATCAAGACATACAGTCATAAGCCTATCAAGTGCGCGCGAGAGTAAGAAGACAGAGTAAGTAAGTAAGTAATCGCCAAAGATTCTAAGAGAAATCTTTAAAGAAGGACAAGGACAAGGACGTCACGTCCCCAAAATCTTTTCACAACACGACAAATTAAAGAACCCCGTCATCGCAGTGCTTCGCAAGCAAATTAAACCCCAATTATTCGTACAGCGCACTTTAAGACTGATCCTTCAACATGAACAACAATTGAGTCACGTAGCTACGGACAAAGAGAAAGTCAACTCACCAGCTTCCTTATGGATTCCCGACTTTCGGTCAAGGCCTGCAGTACGTAATTTGTGTCGCGCTCCTCCTCGTCATCGTCATACTCACAAGCACCGACAAGGTATTCATTCAGTCTTGTACGGCCACGGCCGAGTCCCGCCTCCGCAGCCTGTGAGCCTTCTCCGCTCTCGAAATGCTATGAAAATCGATTTAGTTCATCATTTAAAATTAAATTTCCATCATCCCTAGTATCCATACTTGACTTAGAATGGTTTCCTCTTCGTCATCGTCGTCGTCGTCATTTATGTTGTTGCCGTACCGAACGCGACGATGGTGGTTTGCTCTGCCTCCACCACCATCAGTTCCACCAGCTGCACCGCCGCCGCTATCGTCGCTGCTATCATCTGATACGTCTTGCTGCAGCAGGGAGTACTGCCATTCCGAGCTGGCAAGCAGTAGGTCCTCCTCGCTGGGCATGAAGCACTTACACCAGCAAAAAATGGGCAGGACCACGAAGAACAGTGTATTGATAAAAAATCGCCGCCATCTACACACCCATGAAGAATGTCGGTGAAATTCAAACAAAAGCTCTTATCGAACCACAATGCATAATGACCCAGTTTAATGCGGAGGCCACCAGTCACCGGGGCCGCATGCAAATAACCCACCTGCTTGCGTGTTCATATTTCAGTAATGGCTGCACGTAGTCGTAACCCATTCGATTGATGCGATGCAGCCCCACGGCACCCAGGGAGGCTTTAAGAAATCCTGCGGAAAAGCAAATTCAACGTTAAATCTTCGCAGCGAGAGCGTGCCCCGAGGGGTTGCGTCGATGGCGGTGCCTTGCTAAGCATCCCCACTGCCATCGGCCGCACACAGGGCGCTCTCTGAACACTCAGACTCAACCCAGCAACAGCACGACGAACAGTAGGGCGAGCGTGTATTCAACCGTCTGCCGCCAGAACAATCCCCATCCAGGCAGGCTTCGGCCAGTCGTTCCTTTGGCCTCGATAAGCCCGGCCCAGTGCTCGTCGTTCTTGCCGAGCTTGCGACAGACGTTGTACTCTTCGTGCGATACCAAATCCGGGACGCAATGACAGCCGCAATCCCAAATGCAGAGGCATCGTGCGGTGGGTTCAACCATAAATTTTCGTTTTGAAATTACTTTTTGATCGGGTGACTTTACTTCAACTGCAACGGATAAGGGAAGAAATACGTGGGTACACTGGCTGGGGCACAAGGTGCGAGAATGTTAAGTGAAGTGCAAACGCTTGCATTCTAGTGTTGGCTGGGTGTTGGTGACTGCACTCTGGCGCATATGACAACATTGAATGGAATAAAAGGCTAAACCCCATGGCAAGCGATGTGTCACACCGCCGTTCAGCAGGTGGAGCTAGAGAGTGAGTGAAGTGCGGATAACCTGTCACACTGAATAAAGCTTAATCGAACCGCACACATGCCCTATAAAAGTCAACGTGTGGCGATGCGAACGTATGTCAAGCGCATCGGTGCGTCGGTGGCGACGATTTCAGATTTTATTAACGGATTGTGTCATCTCGATGCGGAACACTTTGTTAGGCTCAATCGATTGAATCGCAAATATGTACACACTTCGTGAGTGCTAGTCGCGATGTGGGGCTGTGCGAGATGAAGGGGGTTTGTTTATTTTGGAAGCCAGGGCTTGAATGCCCATTTCTGAGGGTTTTGGTAGACATTACTTGTGACTTAGTGGGTTGAAGTTCGTTGATTAAATTGTGTATGGTGCTACCATGAGGACTTAGGACAGAAGTTACTTTGTTAGTCGAAGCAGAGTCTGGTGAATGGTCTCTTATCGAACAGGGTATATGTAAAATGGATGCATTCAGGACACAGAATGTACGGCGTTGAGAAGGAACAACAAATGTTAGTTTAAACGGTCGTTCAAGAGAAAGAAGAGATAAAATATTTCTTCTTCTTTGCGTGGCGCTACAGTCCGGTGTGGACCGGGGAATCAGTCAGCATTCCTCTCCACTTGGCTAGTGGCCTACAGTTTCGTACACCCAGCTGATTTTGATCTCTTTCCAGCTGGTTGCGCCATCGGAGGCGATGCCTTCCTCTACCACGGGAGGGAGGCCGCGAAGACGGAGAGTATTAATGACCATTCTCCCTACATGACCTAGCCATCTGAGTCAAGACAATCGAATTCGTTCGACTAGGCCAATGTCGTTGTACAGCTGGTAGAGTTCGCCGTTCAGTCATCTCCCAAAAACACCTTCTTCGCAAACGGGAATGAATATGTTTCGAGGAAATGTCTTCTAGAAGACAATTCATCTCTTCGTGCTCCTTTGACATTGTCCATGCTTCTGCGCCATACAGCAGGACTGTGACTGTCAAGGTCTTATAAAGAGACAGAGCTTGGTTTTCCGAAGCAGAGCCGTCTACATAAGTCTAAGTTTAGTTGCCACCTAAGTCCAAGGAAACAGCGATTCTTCATCTTATCTCGGCGGTGACGTAGTTGACGGTAGTTAAAGACCTTGCCTATCTAGACTGTGAAATAAACTACGGGAATGGTAGTTTATTTCACAGCCTAGATAGGCAAGGTCTTTAACTACAATGCATCGAAGCTGTATCTGTCCATTGTGACACTTTGTCCAAGATTTCGGTGTTGATGGACATTTTTTGTAGACGCATGTACTATGTTTGCAGGATTCACCGCAAATTAGCCGTTTCCCTCCCGATGGTCGCACAAGCCCTAATAATTACCAGTTGAGCTCTTCCGATGATGTCAATGTCATCGGCATATGCAAGCAGTTGCACAGACTTGTGGAAGATCGTGCGTCTGGTGTTGACGTCTGAGTTTCGCACGATCTTCTTGAGAATTTTGTTAAAGAAGTCGCATGACAGTGCATCGGCTTGCTTAAAGCCTTCTTTGACATCGAAAGTTTTGGTAAAACGCCTAACGACCTTGACTGAGCAACGGGCGTTCTCCTCCTCTTTCCTGCATAGACGAATGATACATAATACATAATGCAACCGATGGAAAAGTTGCTAGTAGCAATCGTACTTGCACCCTTTGGCGTTGTTGCATACATGAGGCGCTACCCCACGCTAGCTGGGATTCGACTAGTCCAAAATAGCACTGCTTTACTAAACTATTTATAGTTTTTGCTCTGATGGAAAATACCGAAAGCTAATCAAAACATCTTCTCTTCTAGAGCTTCTAGGTGAAGGGTATACATATATGGAGCAGTCGTCTCGGTCGTCCTTTTTTGTCGTATCGTTATGTGTAATCGGTCTAAGTCACGAATTGTTATCTTTAATTGTTTTTGGAATATTCGGTGGTTGAATGGAATAGCTCCAGATTACCATCCATCACACGACGTAATTCATCCGTTCAACGACTCCGCTTAGTTACACAAATTTGCAGATTTAACACTGACAGGCTATAGAATCCCACAGTGCGCCAACAACTAAGTTAGCGGGTCTGGCTTACTGAAAAGACCTAAAGGCTAGTTGACGAGTGTAAACATCTTAAGGCTCGCATTGCAGCTATCCCGGCGGTTGATAGGGGCGAGCTAGAAACCCTATATCGCATGAAAATGAGAGAAGTACAGTCTAGCGTGCGTCGCGACCAGCGTAGCCATATCAATGCATGGGCCTATGGCGGAAGTCGCAGCAAGTAGGGAGGACACTCGCACCGTCTATTGAATCACCAACGAGCTAACAGGAGGACACTCGCACCGTCTATTGAATCACCAAAGAGCTAACAGGCTCGATACAACACCCGCTGAATAGCATTGACAATTCCTTGCTTACTTCTGATGAGGACCAGCTCAATCGGTGGAAGGAGCATTTTGCCACCATATTCAACCGTGTATTCGCCGACGATATGACTCCAAATCCGGTTGAGTTGTCCGAAGCACAAAATACTCGAAAACGTGCCACATGTCCAAGTAAAGATGAAATCAAGAACGCGATCATAGCACTCAAAAAGCAAAATGGGGTAGGAATTGATGGAACCCCTTCGGAACTTTTAGTAGCCACGTCAACAATATCGGCTGGGCTATTGCCCTCACTATTGGAGAGAACCTGGGAGGCTTGGACGGCTTAAGAGGCTTGGGTGGCTTGGGAGCTGGTGTCCACAGTATTTCGTTGAGTCCTGTGTCGACCATATCAATACTCTGTATATCATCATGCCCAAATTATCGGTCGTCGCTTTACCTGTTATTCGTCGATTTCGAGAAAGCTTTTGACAGTGTTAACAGAGAGTGCATTGGCCTTGCCATGCGCAGTAGAAGCATCAAGATAAGCTTATAGCTATTATTAAAGCGACTTTTACGACGGGTCTAAGTGCCACGTACTGCATTCGGTATGTTCTCCATTATATGAGGAAGCAATGCTCGCTTAAACGCCACACTTAGGCTGTTACGCTCCAACGTTGAGTCTATGCTGTTATATGGGTGCAGCAGTTGAACGCCATTATCACGAGACGTTTGTGAATTGGTACCTACGAAATATACTCAAGGTTTTCTGTCGAAATCGTATATATATACAACTATAGGCACCACTATTCAACGTCCCAAGTGGCAATGGACACAGGTGACAGTCCCATAGTAAAACATGCAAAGCAGTGGAACCCGCTAACGCAAGACGGTATAATACCCAGTAGTCCGAGAAGTAAAATACATGGCGCAGAACAGTATAGGAGGAGTCCCGATAGCTGGGGAAGAGAAGAGTTGGAGTTGAAATTCATTGGGAGAAACCGCACATGATGGCGCGTAATCGTAGTAGTAGCCCAAAGACCTACAAAGGTATATATAAGCTGAGTAGTTGGTTCTGAGCGCGTCTCAGTAGTATGAGTCATAAGTAAGATTCATGTTTTCATGGTACTTCGGATGGTTATGCCACGTAAGATCTCTGACTGCCATTCTGATCAGCATTCCTGAAGTTTTTTTGGATTTAGAAATATTATTACTGGGCATCCGAGTGGTCTTGCAGGTGGTTCGATTTTCCACTGTTTCTTACTGACATCGACCAAAGGGGTTTGAAGGCTTAGGATTGCCTGGGCTATGCCGTTCTCTGTAACATTCCCTGCAAGTTCATCTGTTGCCTCATTACCGGCTACGAACCCGTGATCAGGGACCCAGCATTGAATAATCTAGTGCTGCGTGATGACAACGCTATAGCCTTCGCTACAGCCCGCGAATACCTTGGACTTGATTCATGTAGCCGAGATTGGTTTAATCGTAAACTTGGCTGTCACTTAGAATGGCAATATTAGCCAGTGGCAATCGCAACATTGATCTGAACGCTTCATTAACTACCACGACCGCCACTTAAAAAGCACTGCTGCGCTCAAGAATTCGCACGGAGCATTGCATGTTTAGCAATTGGGACAAAATGCCCGCGTATGTTCCTGTTAGCATATGTGAACCATCTGTGTATACCTGAATGGTCGAACTGTTGATAGGTTCACTTGACGTCCATTACTCCCTTGCCGTGAAATGACATTTGAAAGGAATTTCAAAGTCGAGATATGAGCGGTCACCTTCGAAATGCTCCATTTGTAGTCTGCTCAGTATACTAGAATGTCCAGTATGACTTTGCAGCCAGCACTTAGTTCAAATGATACTCTTGACAACAGTATCTTGCATATAGAGGTCGTGCGGTAGAAGATTCCATAACACCTATAGCCATGCGGTAGGGGTTGAAAATTGCTCTCGTAACGACTAGGCATGCTGGTTTCTGCATGTTCTAGTAAACAGCTTAAGACTAGTGGAGTTCAGGGTGCCCTCACGCTTTACTACACTGCCATTAGTCGAGATCGGCTTTAAAACCGCTGTGTACATGCACAGGAAGGTCTTGGGGGCTAGGCCTCATCATTTAGCGAATGTCCTGCTATTCAGGTATAGGGCGCAGTCAGCCTTTTCCGGAGCCTTGCATTACGTTTAGTTTTATATTTAGGACAACCTCCCGTTATTTCGTACGTTTGTTAATTTAAGTGTACACAAAAAATTCGATCCAACCTCCAGCATAAACTACAGAGGTATATCTTTACTCAACGTCGCCTACAAGATCCTATCCATCGTACTGTGGGTCTAAATCCGTTTTGCACGGCACGTACCAGAACGGCTTTCGGCCCGGCAAATCGACTCTCGACCAAATATTAACATTAAGGCAGATACTGGGGAAAACCAGCGAGCTTCAAATCGATACTCACCATCTTTTCATCGATTAATTTTAGGCCGCATCGGTATTCATCGAAAGGAGCTGTTCAAAGCGATGACCGAATTCAGGATCCCGTGATTTTGATGCGCTAACACATACGCGATGCAGTACAAAAACCTCTGAACCGTTCGAAACCTGTCCCGGATTTCGGCAAGAAGATGAGCTGTCGTTTGATTTCAATTTGGAACTGGAGAAGATAGTGCGACGGGCAAAAGTCAACACGGATGGCACTATCTTCCACAAGTCAGTCCAACTGTTGGGACACTCTGATGATATCGACATTATCGCGCGATCCCAATGCGCCATAGTGGAAGATTTCACGGCAATTGAGGAACAGACGAAGCTAGCTGGCCTTAAGGTCAACGAGGGCAGAGCTGATCTTGTGCTGTCGAGCAAATAACTATCCGCCGCACACCACCGGGGCCAAAACATTACAATCGACAAACACAATTTCGAGGCAAAAGTAAACTCCAGGAATCGCACAATGCAACAGTGTTCTACAGTGGAGAGCCGACGTAGAGTCCCATTGGCAACCGATGTAACTTCGGTTTGTCGAAACAATTGGGCTCGAAACTCCTGACTTGAAGGACCAAAATTATGCTCCACGAAACTCTTTTCATGCCAGTCCTGCTTCATAGAGCCGAAAGCTGGACACTAAGCAAAACTGCAGAGCTGATTCTGGGTGCCTTCGAAAGAAAAAATCCGCGTAAGACATATGATCCCGTCTCCGAGGAAGGCCAAGGCAAAACCGCGAACACTACGAGGTGCACAAGGACGCGAATGTAGTCCGGGAGGCAAACAACCGTCGACTGGCTCGGCCAGTCTAGCGAATGTGGGTCTACGACTGCGAGCCTCCTCGTTCGAGAAGGAGAGGAAACCGAACCTCCGGCATAGAGACCAAGTCACGGCGGATGTAAGATAGCTTGGCGTACGTGACAGGAAGCAGCGTGCCCAGGACCGTCACGGATGGAAGGCAGCAATTGCTCAGGCTCGGACCCTTCATGGGTCGTCGGCCTGATAAGTGGTGAGTAAGTTAATTTGAGTGTAGTCCCTTTTAATATTTGGCAGGCTATATCGCGAAATGATCCTGTTGTTGATGAAGAGTATCAACTCAGTTTTTTGCGGGTTCATCGCCCATTTAAGGAAAAAACTTATGGCATTTTCAACTAGTTCACTGAGAGTCGAGAAGAATTTAATTTTTTTTTCAATTTCCCACTGAAATTAATAGCTCCACACAAATGTCGGTGGTTCAAACATACCTATTCCATTCATCCATTAATAGACCACAGAAAAATTCATGTCACATAATTTTTAGTGGCCGTTGCTGAGTTCTACTCTTTTCCCCAAATATTTTCTCACTTCGTCATTGAATGCAACATAGTTAAACAGCTCCTAACAATTAGCAAAAGTTGTTGGCAAGTCTGTAAAGGGCACAAACGCAAACTAATAACTTGCCCCTTTCAGTCGGACAACGACGCCGACCATGATGAGTGCCTGTTTAAGTCTTAAAGTCCTCCCCGCTCTCTAAAGCTGCTTAGTTATTCACAGAAAATGCCATCAAGGATCGGAATATATTTATTCCCTCTACCAGGACCGTTAGAAGGACCCTCCACCGACAAGACTCCATCGCATCCACGCACCATAAATTGCGCATGTACACACTGCATAAGCAGGTATTTTATTAACATCCACTTCATTTCTTGCAGAACTTATCAAGCAGCACATCAAAGTCGCTCCCATTGACTTTATAATTAACTCAGTTTCACAACTCATTAACCCTCATCAATGGTTATTAAAAACTTTACCTTTTCCGGCTCTCGTTCATTCTCTGTCGCGGCAACTAGTACACACTACACATGCATACAGGCGAACGTATAGGCAGACAAAGCATCATCAACATATTCATCAACATCCTTTCAGAAAGTTTCGCCCCGCTCTCGGCGCGTCGGCGAGGACGCATGGGAGGAAGAGAATAGAAAAAGTCCAACGAAATACATCTCGTTTGGCTTAAAGCATTTAAAGAAACTTCCATCAAGGATTAAAAGTTTCAGCGCTCTGGGAGAGAGTGTCCTTCTCGTGTCCTGAGTGTGTGTGTGTGTGTGTGCGGGTGGGTGGGTGTACTCGATAGAACATCTGCAGACTTACCCGCGCATTGGTGCCTTTTTGCCGTGGTCTCCTCCAGTGGCAGCAGGAAGGATAATCTCTCGGCGGAATGCGGCGGCAGGACTTTTTTCACAGTTGTCTTTGCGCCGCAGATCATCGGGCAATCACATATGCAAACGGCAAATTCATGAGCCACCAAGTGGTCGTTAACAAGGACCACGGCCACTTGGAGGGCGCCCCTTGTCGTGGCGTCGCTTACCACGGCAATTATCCGCACGCGGTAGAGGTCCGCAAAGACGAGACCGTTCCCCACGAAAGGAAGTTTGATTTTCACGCTAAATGCTGCGCGGGCGAGAATTGGAGGCGATTTATTGGATGAAATTTTTTCACACAAACCTGGCACTTCCTCGTCGAGCAAGTTCAAGCAGAGATGCTTGTCACCTGTTGGGCACTCCTCCATCGGCTTCATCTGAGTTGGAAAGTAGCCCAAGTCGCCCATGCCGACGACACCCTCCGCCACGGAATGGCTGCGCTGACGTCTTTGGTTGTTTTTCGCCTCGGCCGCAGTTCGGCAAAGTCGCTCCTTCGCCCGGCTCGCTTTGTTCCCGTCCTGAATTGCATTCAGATCAAACTTTGTACTGTCAACGGCAAGGATTTCCCCGGGCTCCACGGGTGGTTCACTAAATGCATTTTCCTCTTCACTGTTGCGGGGCACAACAAGTTTATGACGGCGGTGCAGGCCGAGGGGTCGCTTAAGCTGGAGTATATCGACATGGGACGAGAACAAAATCGAGAGGTTCCCGCTGGCATAGGTCCCAGATAAGCTTGTCAGCCTGTTGAATAAAAAAGCATAAAGTCACTAAAATGACTCTCCATCAAGGGGGCGGCTATTCGGGTTGCAAGCTCCTAATTGTGGCTCCATTGTGGATGTTTGAACTTTATGTTGGCAAGTTTTTAAGCACCATTCGTGACTGATTAGTGTTCGGCTTAGGAGAGTGCAAGGGTTGATGTGGGCGGAGATTTTGGGAGTTAGTACGGAACAGTTTGTATGTCGGCTTGGTGTGTATAATGCTCCGGAACTAAACGCACGTTTGTGTAGCAAATACGGTACAACTAGGATTTTTTCGACAACAAAGGAAGTTCACACTCTATTCACGAGGGTAAGACACGCAGTGGCCCGTGCCGTTGTGGGTATGTGCGTCGCCGTCGTAGGTTCGATTCCAGCTCTGAGCGACAGAAATAATTTTCACGGCCCCACCTCTTTCGAGTCACTGACAATGCTCAAAGAGTATTTCCTGTTTAGAAAAAGCTTCTCAAAACTTGGCCGTTCGGAGTCGGCGTAAAACTGTAGGTCCCTTCCACTCGTGAGAGAACAATAGCACGCACAACACGAGTGGTTGCCGAGAAGCTAGGCCCTGACCCTCTATGGGCTGTAGCGCCACCCATATTATTATATTATAAGACATGCAGTAGCGTCCTCCAGGTCACTTAATGCTCCGTCATTGACTCTAACTCATCAGAATTTATGCCCAGGCGCATCCAAGCGAGTTCTTGGACTTGGTTCATCCACCTCGTCCTGCATCTGCCAAGGGCGTTCCTGATGAGGAAGGCCTCGGTAGACGTGATGCTGGGGACATTCGTGCCAAGTGTCCAAACTATCGAAGCATAGCTTGTCCCCTTTCAGAGCAGTAGTTGCCAGACAGCCCTTACACGTGGCAGCTTAGTCGCGAGACATTAGCAAGTTGTGGGCAGACAATTTTCTTTAAACTCTTTTCGTTGCTCTCAGTGTTGGGTATTACTTGACTGAAAAGAAATGAAGCGATGCTGAGTCGCAGCCGAAATTCGTATATTTCGACGTGTATGACGGCACCAAACAAAATTGTTCAAGTTTCAGATGAAGAATAGAGATTTTGACGAAAACTCCTAAAAATGAGCTTGAAGCAAAGTCTCGGATTATAAAAGTGAAAAATAGAAGAGGCACCCGTCAAAAACTACTAAAGTCGGCAAAGCGTATTGAAACGCGTTCTAATTCTGGTGCGGTCATCATGGGCAGTCCCTTCAAATTCTACTATTCATCAAGGCTTATGTTCGACAGCAATGGAAGCCTAAATAGAGTACGGAGAAAGCCGACCTCGAAGTTTCAGAAAATATATCGAAAACATGCAGTGACCTTAGGAGTCTGCAAGACAATACTTGAATGAGTTGAGTTCTTCTTGACCTGCTGGTAAGGTGGTAAGTAGAGTCGCTGCCAATGCTGGTGATACCGATGAATCAACAACATAAACAACCCTGGCAGCTGGAATGTTCCACCCAGTCTAAACTATGGTAGACAGGAATATCCTCCGCTGACATGAACGAGGACAAGCCAACAATATCGATGCTGATGGTGATCTGTTCGGTGAGGTGTTTAAGACAGATGGAACGATCTAGTCGGTTGCATATTTAATTCATCTGCAATGTCTTTTTGGAGCAGGCACAACAACGAGTCTAAGTGTTTAACCAGTTTCAGAAGAAATTTAATCTCCTTAACTGCGGCAGCTAATAACTAACTACCGAGACATATGACTCGTTTTGTGGTGTAGAAGTGCATCGTTAACATATCCTATCTTTGAGACGCTCACCATATATTTTTTTTGAGATTATCTACACACTGTCATGTCTAGTGTCAACGCCCTCATGTGTCATATGATTTCAAACATCAATAGCCAACTCAACTGGCATAGAGGTATGAATGAAAAATCCTTATCCTTATCAGCGGATGACATTAACGAGATTTGTCAACAGCAGCGAATCGGCAGCGACCCATTTGCATTGCTACTGAAGTAGATGAAAAAAAAAAACAACTTCGGATGCTTAGACAGAGCGTTAGAAATATAAAGCTTTGAGGTTTGCCCGATCCACAAGCAAGGATACCACTTTGACTGGGCCAATTATCGCATATCTTCTCTGCCTCTTTGTGTACCCACCTGAACCCATTCATTAAATCTGATAGGTCCATATCAGTGTGGCTTCAGGCCAGGAAAGTCCACAACATACCAAATCTTCACACTACGGCAGATCCTGGAAAAGACCCAAGAAATGCAAATCGACACTCACCATCTGTTCGTCGATTTCAAGGCCGCATATGACAGCGTTCATAGAGACGAGCTATACCACGCCATGTCTAGTTTTGACATTCCTGCTCAACTCGGCATGCTGTGCAGGATAGCGACGCAGAACTCTCGCAGCTCCAACAAGGTCGGTAATGAATTCACCAAGCCCTTCAATATCAAAAAGATTTCAGATAGAGCGACGCGCTGTCATTTGATTTCTTGAACATCGTCCTGGAGAAAATCGTGCAAAACTCACACGCCAACACTAGGAGCACGATCTTCCAGAAGTCCGTGCAATTGTTAGCATATGCGGACTACCTTGACGTGAGTGGTCGAACACAGCGAGCCTTCAGTGAAGCATTTGCTAACATTGAGATGGAAGCGGCTAAAATAGGTCTGCCGGTGAATGAGTGCAAACCGAAGTATATGCTGTCCTCTAGAAAGGGCATATATCATCGACATCTTGGACAGAGCGTCACAATGGGCAGCTATTACTTCGATGTAGTCAAGAACAAATTTAAAATTGTACAAATACCATTAGTACCAAGATGAAGCGTAGTATAAATCTTGCCAATCACTGTTTCTTTGGGCTCAAGAGGCAGTTGAGTAATAGAGCCCTCTTTCGAAGAACCATGTTGACTCTATACAAGACACTGATCATCCCAGTCCCTGCTATACATCGCGGAGGCATGGACAATCTCGAAAAAGGATGAAGAAGTCTTTGGTCTCTTCGAGAGAAAAGTTCTGCGTGAGATCTTGATTCAACCACGAACCGTACGAGCTGTACAACGACATGAACCTAACCAGGGGTGTACGGATTCAACGCCTTCGGTTGCTGGGCCATGTAACTCATCTCCGGCCCGAAGAATCGTCGAATCCGCAACAGACGACGCCCGCGCTTAAGGTGGCGCACCCAAGTGGAGAAGGACCTCAACCAACTGGTGTGCGAAACTGGAGACAGCTAGCCAGAGTCGCGCTAGTTGGAGAGTCTTGTTGGTTGAGGCCCACGTCCACTCCTGATTGTAGCTTCACACAAATAAGAAGAAGAAAGTGAGATAGTCATAGACTTTCATCACAGAGCCGAGGCAATTTCAGCGTCGAGATAAAACGCAGAAAAAATATTGACAATTCAGTAGCAGGGCCCTACCGTATACACATAAGCTACCATGTTTGGTGTAGTTGTCATTGAAGGCATCTGATTGACATGAATTAATCGCGAACTGTTAGTCGGCCTTTTTTTGAGCTCATTGCCCAAAGTGGCTGTGTCATATAGAGTGCATGGGCAACATGACTCAATCCCGAAGAATATTCAACTCTGAATCTTTGCGACAAGGCAGCGAGGAATGTCCTTGACCACTCAAGTGAAAAAGGACCTCCACCAACTTGGTGAGTGGCACTTGAACAAGCTTATCGATTGCAGCAGTAATCCACACTGAACAGTGCCATTGCAGATGTGTTCTAATCTGTCCCAATATAGGTATTTATTATTGCATTGCAGCAAGCAGCTTGAATGAAATAAACGCAAATGTTGTACAAATAGTTAATGCACACACTTTAAAACGTTTATGCGCGAAATACAAACAATTCAAGCCGAACGCAAAATCTTTTGACCCACATATCCAAGTAAATAATCGCCCTTCACTGAAGTCGGAGACACGAAAATATTCTAAGCCACAGCCGGTTCGGTTCGTAGTTCACAAGGTAGACTAGTTAAGGCAGAAGCTGTAGAAACAGTGCACTTTTGCTTCACACAGGAACCAGGGAGATATTTCGTCTCATTTGTGTTACAAATTCATCATGAATCCAGCAATCGCCAGAATAATAAGCCTATTTCCGGCTTCGATGTAATTGGTTGGTGTGAGAGGTGAAGAGAAGTATAGTTGACATTTCCTTTTATAGAGATTAACTCAATTGTGTCACATCTGCTCGTTTGACTCAAGGTTAACTACTTACGTTACTGATGGGACAATCTTCGACCAAGTGTCGTGCCTTTTGCGATAGATCCCAATTCTTGTAGTGAGGTACGGCAAGGGCGCACTCATATTGAATACTGAGTACCTAGACGCAGGTAAAGTGAATCATTTTTTTGAAGAAAATAATTCAAGAACGGATGCAAATACCAGGTTTCCGAAGCCGAGCAGATCTTTTTGGAAGGACTCTTTTCACCGCATTTGCACTGGTCAGTGTTGCGATCACAGCGACAAGATGTTCCATCCTCTGATTTTTCGCCACATAGGCGTTCATCACATAAGCCATGCACATTGGTCGATGAGATCCTACTGTTGACTATGGGAACACCAAGTGGAATTTTGTCATCGACCTCGTCGTAGTCAGCGTTAGTGTCCCGCATGGTTAGATCGTCGTACACGAGGTAGCTGCGTTTATTTGGGCTCTTCGGTCTGCTTTCTTTTAAGGTGGGCCATCGACGTTGCGGACTCTGAAATATGTGAAGAATATCATGATCAAACACCGGTTTATTTTGATTTTTTTTTACCGTCAAATTTGGGTTTTCCATTTCGTTGCCAGGTCGGGTTTGGTGTTCTTGAGGGACCTTCTCCAGAAGTTTGTGGGTTGGAGTTGATTGTGAGTCCACCGAGGATCTATGAAGACCTAAATGGGCCAAAAAAAGGAAAATATTGAGGACATTTAAGTAAGATATGAGAGGTGTGTGTTATGAACATTTTTCGCAGCCTTAAATTATAATATTTCTTGCAAAAGAATAGACATGACGAGCCAAGTTCGTGCGACGCATGAGAATACATACTTATGTACGTGCACAGTCCAGTCAAGTCAAGTTGATGTGAAGTTTCATACTTCATGCTGTTAAGTAGGATCAGGCGAGGCTAAAGTGGCTTCCTGCTGATTGTATTGTGATATAACGCGGATTGACTCACAGCCAATTGGTGCTAGCAACACAGAGTTTTAGCTGGTTTGTGCTGATGTCGTTCAGACAATGAACATAAAAATATGGGTGGCGCCACAGCCCGTAGAGGGTCAGCGTCTAGCTTCTCAGCCTACAGGGACCTACAGTTTTATGCCGAATCCGAACAGTCAAGTTGAGAAGCATTAAAACAGGAAACACTCCTTGAGCACTGTCAGTGACCCGAGAGAGTTGGTGCCGTGAAGATTATTTTTTGTCGCTCAGACCAGTGATCCAACCCACGACATCGAGGTCTAAGTGCGTTGAGGACCTACCGACACACCACACGGGACACTCATCCTGCGGCCTTGTGTTTGTTAATTGCACAGAGTTCTGTCTTGAGTGCGGAGTGTGTGCTTTTCCGAGCGGACAGAATAACTATTTAAGACTGCATGCTGACAAGTTTCCGTTTCTCTAAAAGCATGTGGTACCTCCAAGCCACACGCGGTTGGTTCTTGAGAACTTTGCCCTGGATGCAAAGACCCATGCCCTCAACGCAACAGACAGTTTAGGCATGTTTTGTGTGAAAATGACATTGCCTGAGTATTATATGCTAAAAATCTTCAGGGGTTTAAAGAAACAAGCAGGTGTTTGGTCACAAAGCTGAGGTTGCTTTTGGAGCCAAAACGTCCCTGGCTCAATAGTCACATGGTCCGAGGAGTCAATATTACCTTCTTGAGCCTGAAGAGTGATTTGGAACCTCTTCTAGGAACTCTTCTAGACGCATGCGAGCAGAACCATCTATGGAATCACTAACGAGCTGAAAAGTGGCTGCTGCTTTACTCAACACCCAGGGAAGGATCTAGACGGTTCGTTCATATCGGACAAGGATCAGCTGAGATGATAGAAGGAGTATGTAGATTAAGTTCTGAACAGAGTATACGCAATGTGGATCCAAGTCAGACTGCGAGGTTCGTTGTGAGAAAGTCCTAGTCCTAATGAGGACGAGATCATAACCGGGATGAAAGCGCTAAAAGAGACAATAAGGCTGTAGGGCTTGATTGAAATTGATGTGTCAACTTCCGACTAAGTGGAAAAAACGCATAATCACTAGGCCTCTAAAAAAATTGTCTTAATCCAGCGCGGAAACAGTGAATGTATGTACATTCTGACAGCAACTTCAGACCTGGAGATATTCGAGTGCGTTAACTTCTGCGCCCTAAAGAGTAAGTAATAGCCCACAGGTGAAAACTTTTTGTAATGCTGTCCATAAAGCTGAGATTGCGTACATTAGTGCCGGTCACACTACCGATGTGAATTTCCTGTGAGCGATGTGTGCCCGTCTACATCCAAGTCGGTTATCCCCTAAAAGCGAACTCCTGTCGAGCCGACCACAGTTGATCGAAGTTGGGGCACCCAATGCTGTATCCTTGGCGGGGTTGGGAGACAGTGAATCTAAGTAATGGCTCACCTCTCGTAGGGCATGGCGGTGGATGAGGTGACCAACTGATGACGAGCAGCGACTTTGATAGGGTTTTCGAACAAGGACTTGAGAACTTTGAATTCAATTTGTGAACGCATTCTTTCACTAATCATCAAACTGTCACAGTCTGAATAAATTAGTGAACTCAACATTTTCTTCATAGTAAAGCACACGAACGAGCAATGTCTGCAAATTTTCTACCGAAATTCGAAGTCGGTCACCGCAACTTTAAGAGCTTCAATTTTCAGTCTCGCCCTAGTAGACAGGCAGTAACAATGTCCAGTACAAGACATTGAGTAGACACATTTGTTGTGTAATGTTGCCGTGCTGGAAGAAGTGTCGAGTATATCGCTGCCATTCAGGCGTCTACAGCAAACGATCCAGAACAGTCAATTGCATGGCGTCCTCCAGAATTGAGCACCGCTCGGACCACATTATGGCGTATTTTACGTAATTATGTTGGTACTCTGAGCCCTCTGACCCGTTTGAAACCTGTACAGGATTTCGGCGAGGAGATGCGCTGTCGTGTGATTCCTTCAATTTGATACTGGAGACTATAGTGCGGCGAGCCAAAGTCAACACGGAAGGCACTATCTTCTACAAGTCAGTCCAGATGTTGGGATACGCTGATGACATCGACATTATCGCGCGGTCAATGCGCCGCAGTGGAAGCATTCACGGCAATTGAGGATCTGACGAATCGTGCTGGTCTAAAGGTCAATGAGGACAAAACGAAGTATATGTTGTCGACAAAGAAACGTTCCGTCACACATAACCTAGGGCCAAATATTACAATCGACAGCTACAATTTCAAGGTAGTTAAGGAGTTTATCTACCTCGGGGCAAACGTATGGTCTACGAATGACATCGAAGTGGAGATACGACGTAGAGTCGCCCTTGACAACCGATGTTACTTTCGTTTGTCGAAACAATTGGGCTCGAAACTCCTGACTCGAAGGAACAAGGTCATGATCTACAAAACTCTTATTCTGCCAGTCCAGGTTTATGGAGCCGAAAGCTGGACACTAAGCAAGACAGCAGAACCGATTCTTGGTGCCTTCGAAAAAAGTTCTACGTATATGGTCCCGTCTGCGAGGAAGGCGAATGGAGGAGAATACACAACGAACTCTACGAGTTTACAAGGATGTGGATGTAGTCCGGACTACACTGGCTCGGCCACATCGAGCGAATGGACAACAACACTGCAAAGAACAAAGTGGGTCGTCGAATGCGAGCTTCCTGATTCTTGAAGAAAAGGAAGACCGAACCATCGGTACAGAGACAAATTCATCGCGAATGGGAGACTGCTTGGCCTGGATGACTGGATGCAGCGCGCCCAGGACCATCACCGATGGAAGGCAGAAATTGCTCAGGCTCGGACCCTTCATGGATCGCCGGCCTTACAAGTAAGCAAGTAAGTTTGGTATGGTTAACATCGATACAAGATCAAGCTGACTCAAGAATTGAAGCCGATGGACCATCTCAAGCGAACGTACATATGGTCCCCAAGAGAGGGTATACAACATCGACGATTTGCACAAACCCTTGCCAAGCCCGGTGATAAATGAGGGTAAGTCCAAATGTATGCTCTTAAAACGAAGGGCCACCCAACATCGACGTCTCGGACCAAACGACTAGGGGGCCAGAGACATTTTGGCTCCAAAAGCAAACTCAGCACCGTGATCAAATGCATAATAGCTCTTGTTTCTTTGGGCTCATGAGGAATTTTTAGAATAAGTGCCGTCTCCCGAAGGGACAGTTTGACATTTTACAAGACAGTGACGATGGGTCAGCCTTCTCTTCTATTTTCTACGGAAAATTTCGAAAGCGAATGAAAAAGTCCTTCGAATGATTTAAAAAAGCAAGTGTTGTGTACGATCTCGTTGGTGGCATCTAGAGGAGAAAAAGTAGTACGAAAAGCATGGGCTGTACAGTCACATGAACGCGTGGCCGAGCGTCTACGAGTGCTTGGACTTGGCTGGGCTATGTCATGCTCATGGACAACTAGGCCCGAATTCACATCAACTCCGAGCGTGTGAGATAGGGCAACAGAGTTAGACTGCATCTAAAGTGTCAACAACAAGTGGAGAAATACATCAATCATCTTCGTGTACGTCATTAGAAGCAGCTAGCCACAAATTACGAAAGATGTGGAGGCTTGCCCGTTGAGGCCCGGGTTCACCGCTGCAGAAGATGGGAATCTCGCCACCAACATCCCGACAAATTTCAATAAATCCTTCAGACTCCAAGCCAGCTTCAAAATCATCTCTCTCGGACAGCAACTGCAAGCTGAAATCCTCTCAAACCAGTCCGATTTAAAACTTTTAACACTAGTTAATTAATTTTTGCGTCTATTGTCCTCACCCCTGTCCTCGGACTCAGATATCAACCTTTTCCAAGGAAAATTAAATCTTCGACAGGAAATCCCTTCCAGTAATCCTTTGTCATCGCGAAGAATAGACTCAGAGAAGTTTAGCGAACGAATTTCCATTCGCGGTGACGGAAAAACTTCCATCCACAAATCTCCATCCATGCCGCAGCCGCTCAGACAAAGGAATAAACACACACCCCCACTCCCACCCCCACACACACATCTAATGCATCCGGCGCGGCGTTCACTCTCGCTGCGCGTGAAAGATTCACCAGACTTTTGCGTACTTATTGAAAAACAACAAATCCCTGCCATTTGCAATCCGCACAGCGATGAAGGACCAACTTTCGTTTCCATTCGGCAAATAAAGCCTATAACAATGCCGGATGGCCACACCCTCCCGTCGACGCCACTTAGGGGGTCCTAGTCCACCCGTCACCTTTCTCCAGCCGAGGCTAAGACGCAACTAATCCTTTTTCACAACTTCGTCCTCTCGTCGGATTCCGACTGAGTGTTGACTTAAGAAGATGATTTTCTCATCTTGCAGCTGCGTTCCGGAAATCGCAGTCGCCTCGCAATCATCTCTGTGCGCGACTTCTGAGCCTGGCGGGGACCGGTCGGTCGCCTTCCAGCCTCGCATGGGTATTTGCATTTCGAGCGAAGGAAAGAACGAAAAAGAAAACATTAAATTCGTTGTGATTGACCGAAAAAGTTTCGTGATTGCTTCCAAAATAAGTTCAGCTGGAGCTGGTCGTTTTATCCTTGTTTGCATCACCACAACTGACGGCACTGAATGTCATCGACGGCGGCCGTGGCGTTCGACTCGACTTCGTCATCGTCGTCGTTGTCATTCAGGAGCATGGTCAACATTGTAAATGACATTGTACGGTGCGGAATCGGTGAGAGCTAGAGAGAGTCCTTGAAAATTATGCAAAAAGTTTGTCGTTTTCTCCGAAGAATATCTTCCGCCCGAGTTGCTCGTGTTGATTAATAGAACCTTGTATCTGGCCCCGGCCATGGGCGGAGACACGAGAAGTTTCTCGTCTCTCTGGCGTACTGGTCATGCTTCGGTGGGTGCGCCGAGTTCTGAGTTCTGAGGACAGATGCAGATAAGATAAAAGTCAAACTGAAGATAGTGAGGCGTGATTTATGTGCCGAGGATTTTTCACATCAAATAGTGCTAATTTGGAATGGGGCGTTGCGCGACGGAGCGACGTGTGTCGGAACATGGCGGACGACAACGAGAGCTGCGAAACGTAGATGATGCCTACCAAGCGATAGGATAAGTAGTCAATTTTTCTTTATTTCAGGTCTCAATTTGCACAGGTCTGGAAGCACTTGGAACTTGCGGCAGGCAATAGGTTATGGTGGCTGACTGTTAAGGGCAGTCACACTCTGGCCAGAGTAGGCCAATTGTGATACCACGCGGATTCACTTCTCCTAAAATCGGAACCAGTTAGTGCTTGCAGTGAAGCTGGCCTATGCTGGCGCTATTTAGCTCATTGCGGCCGCTGATGTAGTAGACTCCTAGGTGTAGGAACATACGACCAGTCAGAACGTTGCACGAGCAGAGTAGGTGACCAGTGTTTTCTTCCTCCTCTTTATCCATGTAGCTTCTGCAGAGCATGAGTCCCAATTGCCCAGTGCCCGGTTATGACTCCTATGAGGGTCCTTAATGAGTGCTTGCTGAGTCTAAGCAGACTGAGTGACCGATTCCTTTTGTTTTAAGGCAGGTGGTGCCTTCTAGCCATTTGTCATTGGTGGCTTTGATTGTGTGAATCTTTAGAAGATGGTAGGCTGTAGCGATCGGCATGGAAGGTGGTGCCCCTGCGTTTAATAGGAATGTGGTTGTACCACACCCGGCGAGTTCATCGGACTTGCATTGTCCTGGTAGGGGCCGACATGTCCTCAGGTCTGTGATATTAATCGGGCATAAACAATGGTGGCTGCGCGTGGCCTTGTGGGTATGTGCGTAGACCCGAACCTCGCTGTCGTAGGTTCGATTCCAGCTTTGAGCTACATAAATAATTTTCACGACCCCAACTCTTTCGAGTCACTGACAATGCTCAAAGAATATTTCCTGTCTAGAAAAAGCTTCTCAAACTTGGCCGTTCGGAGTCGGCAGAAGACTGTAGGTCCCTTCCACTCGTGTGAGAACAATAGCACGCACAACATGATTGGTTGCTGAGAAGCTAGGCCCTGGCCCTCTACGGGCTGTAGCGCCACCCATATTATTATTAACCAATGGTTTGAGAAAAGATTCCTCGAGGAATAACCGGAAAGAAGCTCATCTAATTGTCTCGATGTTATGCACCAGTCTTTTCCTATTCTGCAACCAATGGCGATGGAGAATCAAGCTGCTTCATCAACGACGATAATGAAATACCCGGGACCTTTGATGTTAATAAGACTTCTGTCAAGGCTGTTAGGATTCACGCTACTTTTACACGAAGCCTACTACCCTATGCCGCACAAAGCAAGTACCGCTCCTCTTCAGCTTTATAAAACCCAGCTCACCTCCACGTGGTGAAATCCGGGAGCCGAGCACCTTCGACTGAAGATGGGGTACCCAACCCCCGTGGGACGTCATTGGCGGTGGCAAACGAGAGATGGGGGGAGTGGATGAATCTATATCAGGGCTCATCTCTCTATACGGATGGCGTCGGAGGAGCTTATCATCAGATTAGCCAACGTCGACATCCAGAGCCCCTGGTACACCCCCTTTTAGAGCTATTCTGACATATTCGGAGCTCAGATCTGAAAGGTTGCCATTAAGGTTATGTTTTGGAGTAAAGTTGGCGGCGGAGGAATCCTATCATATACGGTCAACGGCGGCACTCACAAACTCAGAGAGGTTACCGATACCGGAGTCATCAGGACCCTTCGCCCAAAGGGTGAAATAAATGGGCCTGGCCTCCCAGTTGGGGGTTGTGCGTGGGGTTAACGCCCTCACCACGTAAAAAGCAACATGTTCAGAGACGAACAATTGCCTCCAGCAAATGAACAAAGGACCATTCTTTTCGGTTCTGCACGTGAGATGTGTGGTCTCTTAACAGGCCACGTGCAGCCGAAGAACTCGCGGAGGCCCTTGACGGTGATTGCAGCAGAGAGAGGCGCTTATTTGGATGTGGATTTGTTGTGCGAGGCAGACTTAGGCAAAAAGTCTTAAGCTTTGTCTGTAAAAGCGAACGCCTCATAACAATCCGCATCAAGGCTAAATTCGGCACCATTAGCCTGAGTTTCACACCCCAAGTTGGTTGAGCTCCTTCTCCACCTGGGCGCGCTACCTTAAACGCAGTCACCCTCTGTTGGTTGCCCTACAGGTTTGGATTCGAAAATTCTTGGGGCGGGAAGAATAGATAGAAGTAGCCATACCAATCGAATGTCTCTTGCCACCCTTGGACATCTGGGGCGATGCAATAGTAAGGAGTGGTTTTTCGTACAGTGTGCTTGTGTTGGACGACAAGGCTACGGGTTTTCCTGCGACTTCTTCAATAGAACGCTAACAACAGAAGAACGATAGTTTAGAAGTGCGCTCAACTACTTGCATATCCAGAAGAACACATCGTGATATCAGCGTCACTTTTTTGAGTATAGCGATAGAGGACGCAAATATGGGATTAATGATAAAGACCTAGCATATGCGTTCCCAGACAGTCACGGTAGACTGATGTTGCTTTGATATAGTCAAAGATTTTGTATACCTGGGAACCGCTATGACCTCATACAACAACGCCAGCGATGAAATCATACGAACAATTACTCTTGCAAATCGCTGCTTCTTTAGGGTGAAATCAATATAAAGGAGTTAATAGGGGCACCCCACAGGGAGATGTCTCTCTCTTCCCTTCTTTGGAACGTAGCGGTAAATGAACTGCTTTTAATACTGGAAGAGGTAGGATAAAAAGTTAATACCTATGCGGATGATATTGGCGTAGCGGCAGCCGGCAAATTCGTCTCTACTCTAAGAGACATAATGTAGAATGCCTTCGACAAGCTAGAAGCATGGACGCAAACATGCGGACTCGGCGTTAACCCACAAAAACGGATATCGTACTCTTCACCAGAAGATACACAATCCCTCAGTTTGACCCTCCCCCTCTGCTATTATAGCTAACTACCAGTGCCAAATCTCTGGGTCTCACGCTTGATAGTAACCTAAATTGGAAGCTCAACATGCAGGATAGGGTCAAGAAAGCCCCTTCTGCCCTTATTAGCTGCAAAAAAGCCATTGGATGCAAATGGGGCCTACAACCACGCATGGCTCACTGGATTTTCACCTCTATTGTCAGACCGACACTTCTGTATGGAGTCTCAGTTTGGTGGGCAGCACTAAACAAGGCTATCAACTGCAAGCCACTCAACCGAGTACTCTGTCAGACGCACTGAATATTCTCCTCCATCTTCCACCACTGGAAATATTTGGGAAACAAACAGCAAGCACAGCCTACACTCCGATTGTGGTCCGAACTCAACATCGGCCACTCAACCATTCTCAAGGAATATAGTTTCCTTCCTAGCGACACTGACCTCCTAATACCCCAGGCTATCTTCGAGAAGAAATTCTCGATCAGCATTGCCTCCAGATCGAACTGCATGTCTGATAAGCAGACGTTAGATGATCCTCTGCGTATTTTCACAGCCGGATAGAAGACTGCCGAAGGTGTGGGTGTGAGTGTCAATTTCTCAACATAGCTATCTCCTTGAAGATCCCTGATCGCTGAAACCATAGCGATTAAAGAGGCGTTGTCATGGCTCAAAAACAAGGTGATATCAAAAAGGGATATCACCATCTGTTCTTACCGTCAGGCAACTATAAAATCGCTGGACAATGCCATGGTTTACTCAAAAACATGTCTTAATTGCAGGGTGTCTCTTAACGAGATGACCGAGCGTTTTAACATTCACCTCATGTGGGTGCCGGGACACTGTGACATACCAGGTAACTGCAAAGCCGATGAACTCGCCAGGTGTGGTACAACCTCATTCCTTCCACCACCTTCCATGCCGATCGCTACAGCCTACCATCTTCTAAAGATTCTCACAATTAAAACCACCAATGACAAATGGCTAGAAGGCACCACCTGCCTTAAAACAGAAGAAATCTGGCCATCACTTAACCAAAAACGACCACTCAGTCTACTCAGACTCAGCAAGCACTCATTAAGGACTCTCATAGGAGTCATAACCGGGCACTGTGCAATTCTCACTCATGCTAGCAGAATGGGTGCCCCATATAAGTTAATGATTCAGACTCGACCTCTTCTTTTGGAGGCTAAACAACGAGTGAAGCTCCGTTTATTGAAAAATATATTTCTACCTTACATCTAGCTACAATTACATTATATGTTACTTAACCCTATGCGCTGCCCAGACGCTGCATCAGCATTACTTCCACGTTCGGTTCGCGCACCGGTGTTGCAGCATTCTGCTGACGCTATGTCGGTGCGCTACTGTGAGAATATTTAGTTCCCACAGTACCGAACGTATTTGGGGCACTCGTGTTAACTTATAATGAGATCTGGAGAAGCTGCATGGATAAAGAGGAGGAAGAAAGCACTCGTCACCTAATCTGCTCCTGAAGCGCTTTGGCTCGTCGTAGGTTCCTCCACCTAGAAGTCTACTACTTCAACAACTTCAATTAGCTAAACAGCGCCAGCATAGGCCAGCTAAATCGCTTCAGTAGAAGCACCATCTGGTTCCAGTGTTAGGAGAAGTCAATCCGCGTGGTATCACAATGGGTCTACCGTCGCCTAAGTGTGACTGCCCTTTAGCAGTCAGCCACTATAACCTAACCTAACCTTGGCGTAAGATAGCAAATAATAAAGAAAGCTTTCACTCGAGGAACCACAATGACCCTCTTCATCGTCCCAGTCCTGCCGTATGGCGCAGATGCATGGACTTATTCGCAACCGGATGAGGTTGCTCTTGGCTGCTTTGAGGGAAACAATTTTGCGATTTCATCTGCATAGACAGTAAGTGAAGGAGGTGATATGACAGCGAACTGCTCGAGCTGTTCCCCCAAATCGACTAAGACCGAAGTAAAAGAGCGAATGTCTAACGATTTAGATTGGCTAGGTAATGTAGAGCGGATAGAAACTGGCGCTGCCACATGGGAAATCTTGTAATCCCCCTCGAAAACAGCGAGTCGCAACCGCAAGTTGACCTCAATGAATTGAAGGCACCTACCAGGAGATCAAGCTGACTAGCGACGCATGGTGGTTGAGAACTAGGTCCATCCCGGACTGTACCCCCAAACACGTTCAAATCAATCAATCAAACCAATTAAGTCTAAAACAACGCTTGCGATGGGATAAAATCACTAAAGCGGTTGATCCACCCCGGAAAACGGCGTCGCCTCCTTTTTGGTTCTTTGGTTGGCTCGGCTTCTCCCAATATGCTTCTCCAACTAGCACTTGAGCATCTTGAGCGAGGTACCTTAAGTTTCGTACACAAAACTGATTGAACTTCGTTTTCAGGTATGTATCATACCGGAGGCGTGGTCTTCCTTTATCGTGTTGTCCACTGGGAGTTGAGGCGAAGACTTCCCAGGCCGCAGCATGTCGCTAGAGCACACTCACTAACCTGAGGACGTGTCTCATGATATGGACAACAAAACTAACCGCTTACTTTATCTAGGTAGCTACAAAAACACAGGAAGTAACACCAGTGCCAAGCGGGAATCCAAAACAAGCAACCGTCCATTAAAGCCTGAATGATATTTCGATACACAAACCGTCCAAAGTGTCAAAAAGCCACACACACGCTTTTTAAAGACCCCGCCGCTCAACCACAGACCACATCACTGTTGACCAACTTGTCAAACTACAGATTTTAATTTAAAATCAACCCTAAAAACAAGTCCTCTCCTCACTTGTGTAAGCCCTCGCGGCGGCAACTTTATGCAAATCGGGCGGATTCGATTAAATCGATCAAGCTGACAGAGTAAATAACTTTCAGAAATAAGCACCGAACGCAATCACCCCTCCCTGCCTGACCTAGTTGCAGTAACAAATAGCCGAACCGAAAAAACCAATCGATAACCGTTTAATAGAAACAACAAAACCGTGACACCCGAAATGTATCTCTTGCCACCCACATTCGGGATTCATTCGGTCGCCGCGCCGCTTTGGGGCATCGCAACTCCATTCCCGTCCCGGGATCATTAATCACTCGGCACGAGACGACGTCAACAGATTCAACAAGCAGAAACAAAACAAACGCAACCAACAAATAAGGATAATAAATCCTGCGAAGATCGCCAACAGAGTCCCGATAAATATATTTTTCAATCGAAACTTTTTAACTCTATCAACTCACCCGGATGGCCACTCAGTGGAAAGTTGGGCACAACTGCTGCGTCTCCAGGGGCGTTACTGCGGCGGGCTGTCATTTTGTCGGTGAGAGCTGAGAACTTGCAACTGGAGCGGCGAGAGCTTGCAGACCTGTCATGTGGCTTAGGGTCGGAGTTATCGGGACGTCGCGAGAGCTTCGCCCTCTCCATGGCTTCATGGGGTCTCCGCCCAGAATCCTTGACTGAGTGCGGCTTGACCTTGAGTCTCTGCCTTGTGTTCGCTCGTCGGCTGCTTTCTTTAAGCCCTCCATCACGTTTCGCGAGGATCTCCCTCCCCTGGGGGTAATCAGGCGCATTCAAGTCGAACTCATCGCCCACAGCGGAGTCATCGATTCGTGCAATGTTGCTTGCCGGTGCGAGCTCGCGAGCAGCTGCTTCGTCGCGGTAATCAAGTGCGGTGATTTCCTCCTCGTCTGCGCTGTAAGGAGAACCCTATCCGACCGAGGAGATGAGTGGGTTTGCCGAAGGATGTATGAAAAAGAAAATTACAAAACGGATATAGTCGAAAGGATGCCATTTTGTATTGATTCTTAAACGATGTACACATACTTGTCGTCCGTGCAGCTCGTCACTGCGCTGCTGGGGAGGATGCAGGAGATGTTCAGCTCCGGGCATTAGGGATGCAGTTTCCCTGTTCAAATTGCTGGAAAAATTGAATTGAGTATGCAAATAGTTTTGTCAGCAGCGGGTGCACGGACTAATGTGAACAGTGGGGCCAGTGGGAGGACGAGAGGCACTCGCTTTTAAAGTGTTTCTTAAAGAGTCTCGACTGTCGAAAGCTGAAGCAATTCCTGCAGTGAATTATAACATTGCATCGAAGTGGACAAAGCACAGTGGCTGAGAGCCCCCTGGGTCAGTTGCCCTCATTGATCAGCTGATAGCCACCATAGAAGTACCGAAGTTTGAACTAATCAATGTCTTGTTGTGGCGGATTTTGCGATGGCCGGATGTTGATGCTGAACTCGTGAAACTGACTTCTGGAGGCGTCCTGAAGGCGCTCAGATTCTGGTGCAGTTTTATTAGTTTTAACTGACCTAGAATGTTTAGCTGTTCCTTCAACCTTCGTACTGGTATTAGATCAGGAAGTCGAACTCCCTGCTATTGTTGTCTTACAGCAACGGAGAGGTAGCTTAAAATCTAGACAGTCTTGGCATATGACTTGACAGTCATGTGATTCAACATCCCTCTCAAATGTGATGAGGCTTTGTTCGTCTATTCGGATCCGATGCCATCTTCATGGAAAGTCTGAGTCTGAACACAGATTAGTCTATTTTAATGGGATCTTGTACCAGGAAGCAAGTTGTTTCGAAGTCATTTTGATGATACGACTAACAGTCTGGGGTTAGGGAGTTTTTATGTAAAGACGATGTAAAATAAGTGATCTACTTAAATACTTGGACACATAGCCCTGTTCAGAATGTCGCCCCTCGCGGCCTAGCTTTTTTCGACTATACCAATTTACTGGTGTTTACACAGAGATAAGTCCTCGTCACAAGCATAAGATCAGTAAGTTTGGAGACAACAAGGAGTCGACGAGAGTGCTGAATATCCATGATTCGATTTCTACCCACGTTAATTCGCAATTTCTTCTGCGAACCACTTCTTCTACTCATTGCCCTGAAGCTGAGAACACAACTGTAATGAGAAGCTTCGCAGTTTGTGACCTCTAACCACCGGTGTTTATGTTTTCTTGCGTGTATTAATCGACTCTGAGACTCTGGGATGGACAAAATTGGCAGTAGTCAGTAGCATTTTAAGTGGCACTACAGCCCGTAGAAGGCCTAGCTTCTCACTTGTGTTGTGAGTGCTATTGTTCTCCCACGAGAAGAGGGAACCTACAAATTTATGCCGACTCCGAGCGGCCAAGTTTGAGAAGCTTTTTCTAGATAAGAATACTCTTTGAGCATTGTCTGTGGCTCGAAAGAGGTGGGGCTGTGAACATTATTTCTTGTCGCACAGAGCAGGAATCGAACACACGACGTTGTGGTTGGAGCCGACGCACATCCCCCAATGCCACGGGCCATCGCGCACAGACATCGCCCATACAGACAACGCCACGGCCCACCACGGCTGCATAGCTGCAATATCCGAACAGTGTTGACGACGGTCTGTGGGAAAACATCAAACATTTCGTGCGACCAATCATCATTGGTGCCATTTAATTTACTAATGTAGAATAAAAGAAATGCTCTTGACTAGAGGATGTTAAGTATGTCTGTCCATAGTCCTTTATTAAAGACGGGATAACTTTGTTTTAAAATATTTAAATAAGTATACGGACGACGCGACAGTTCGATTTGGAGGTACAGCAACCAATCGAAGGAGTCTTCTCCCAAGAGTAGAGGTCTCTGAAAATATGTTCTGGGCATTTCCCTTTCGAAATGAAATAGCATCCAGTTCAGCTCAACATAACCCCACCGACCCCACTGTGCTCATATCACGTTGTCTCTCAATCTTACCCAACATTGCTGCGAATGCGATCCGGATAAATCAGCATGCCCTCCATCGGATATTGATCGTTCACCTAGAGTGCCGGAAGAATGGAAACCACATGAGAACATATCTTTTGTTACTTATCTCGACACCGCCTCACCCATTTTTCCTGATTATGCGTTGCATCCGTCAGATGAGGCATTGCTTCCATGTCATCGAATATCCTTTGATTGCCTCCTCGACGTCTAGATTCGTCGGCCATTGTATTCTGCTCACTCAGGGGAGCCCTAAAATGTTCCTTCAAGCTACCTTGACGGATTCTCCCATGCGCCTTTGGATTTTTGTTGGATTGCAAGGCATTTATAGTCGCTAACCGAGTCTCCTCACTGTGACGTTCGTGGAACAGTCTCTTCGTGTCCACAAGTCGACTCCTGAGACTTATGTCTTGAGGGATGTCAGGCTCCTGGTGGTCTGGCTCATCTCCATTCGCATCATCATTCTCATCGACGTCGTATTCATAGCCATCCTCGAGCTCCTCCTCCGCCGCCCCGGAGCGACTTTGAAATCTGACCAGATTACCATCGTCCACGGCTACGAGGCCAATAGTAAGTCCATCATTCGATTCACCCCCGGCGGAGGGCTTCCCCGCTCCAGCTCCCTCGTCAGTCTCCTCCGCTGAGTCTATAAAGGGAAAGTTCGAGGAGTTCGTAAAGCTATTCGAAATAATCGTAAAAATTAACTGTTATAACCGGTTTTTCTCTCTTTTGCTCTCCCTCATCCCGGCTTGACTTTCCTTCAGCTTAGGCGAACTCTACGAATTGTTTTTTAATGGAAACCGAACGAAATGTGGTGTGGTTGTGCTTCTGCTTCGAGTGCAAGTACACATTCCCACCAACACCCTTACCCGCGCGCCGTGTAATATCAATAAAAGTGTTTAGAGAAGGAAATGGCGTGAAACTGTTGTGCTGGCATAATGGCTGGTCTGAGATGTAATTGTCGGGAATGCTTGGTGTTTTTGTATCCGACAAATACTCCAATGATGATTTTGCAATTAAGGGTGTGCAAGCAATTTTCGAAAAAATGGGGGGTGTGCACATTAAAGATTGAAGTTTCTCTCTCGGCAGTAGGGACTGTGATTTGGGAAACCCTACAGCGGTGCAGTGTTGCATTCACCGGGATTGTGGGATTCAATTCAATGTGTACCTGGTTTGGATTTAGCCAATTGGAAGCTGTGTTCTTGCATTCGGGTATAATCGAGTAATAGTAGGAGCTCGAGTATTTGAGGTGAATTCCAGCTAACAATCGAATTTCTCCATCGTTCTACACAGGATTAAGGTCAGCGAGGGCACACTCTTAATTTTCCTGGGATCAGGTCAAGCAATATTAGGTGAAACGAGTGCATAAACATAACTATGCTCCCGAAAGGAGTTTGAATAAGAGGAGCATTGTAGCTGCACTTGTGGTGGGCTGATAGTTCATATGATCAAAGACAGAGACAATGGACACAATACAGTGTCGTCGATTGCTTATGATACCGAGGATCTTCTTTCTTCTTTGGCTGGCGCTACAGTCCGGGGTGGATCCGGGCCTCAGTAAACATGCCTCTCTATCTAGCCGGGTCTTGTGCTAGTTGCTTCCACGTTCAACTTATTCAGGTCCCCTTCTATCTGCGTGCACCACCGGAGGCATAGTCTTTCTTTACCGCGTTGTCCCTCGGGATTGGAGACGAAGACTTTCTGGGAAGGAGCATTGGTGTCCATTCGCCTCGACGTGACCTAGCCATCTGGGACGAGAGATTCGAACTCATTTGCCCAAGTCGATGTACAGTCCGTACAGATCGTCGATCAGTCTCCTCCTTCAAACACCATCCGTACATAAGGGACCGAAGATAGTTCGAAGGACTTTTCGAACAAGATTATTCTCGCCCGCTTTAGTGCTTCTGCGCCATACAGGAGGACTGGGACTATCAAGGTCTTATATAGGGATATCTTGGTTCTTCCAGATATGGCTTATTTCTTACTTACTGAGGATCACTGATGCAAAATACAAAACAGCAGAGCCGAAACAAGGAGATAGGTTAGGGTAAGTCCTTAAGCCAGCACCCTTTTGGTCCATTGTGATTCTCATAGTCAAGCTACTACCACTGATCGACACCTCCAGTGATGGTGTTTTTAATTTGATCCAAAATGGTGACCTGAACCAGATTTGCCTTCACTGCTGTTCGCATGAATAGTGGAAAAACAACAAAAGTCCTTCAATGCTAGTCATGGTTATTGGAGTGTCAACTGGCCTCGTTTTGGCCTAGTCTAGATGGAAAAGTGTTGTGCTGTTAGACCTAGTAAGCTTAAGTTAACCCGTATGCTACCTAAGGATATACTCTAATGCTTTTCCACTTTCATTTCAATTGAATGACTTTATCATCTTTCAGACAGAAACTCAAGTATAGAGCGTTGTTAACAGACCATCTCCAACAAGACAAAGCTACGTGTCATACATTGCTCCGGAAACGGTGCCAGGAATTCAGCGACCTGTGCCTGAGCTGCGGCCACGAGCGAGAAACCCAGAAGGTTCAACATCTGCTATGCCACTGCCCAACTCTCCAGAATCAGTGTCTAACTTTGCTTGACATGACAGCTTAGAAGAATTGTGTACTCCACAAATGAAGGGATTCACAACGTTCTTTGACCTTCAAGTGGATGTGATGGATCAACAATCACTCCCCTGTAAATACCTAACCATCGTGGAGCATTTGAACCGCGAGATCTATAATATCTACGGAAGGCAACGCTCCAGGAAATAGGGTCTTCGAGTCCGAGCCGATTGGTTCGAGAGGGAGAGGTAGACCGAATCTCCCGTGTCATCGCAGATGTAACATAGCTTGGTCTTGATAACTGGAAGCTGAGTGCCTAGGGCAATTCCTCGCGCTCTGACACTTCATGGGTCGTCGGCCTAATAAGTAAGTATGATCCTGAAGAAATACAAAGGCCACTGAATCAGCTGCCTTCGTGGTAGATAACTGCGTGAAAAGGATTCATCACATGAATCAAATTAAATACAAACAAACGTTTTTATTTCATTTGGTGATTCCTATTGATTCGCTTTCAGGGATCCAGTAACTTGAGTCGTTATAAAGTTTGCCCTTATTACATATATTTCCTCTATCAGCACTGCAATAATAATAATAATATGGGTGGCACTCCAGCCCGTAGAGGGCTAGGGCATAGCTTCCCAGCAACCACTCGTGTTGTGCGTGCTATTGTTCTCTCACGAGTGGAAGGGACTTACAGTTTTACGCCAACTCCGAACGGCCAAGTTTTGAAAAGCTTTTTCTAGACAGGAAATACTCTTTGAGCATTGTCAGTGACTCGAAAGAGGCCAAAAAAAAAAAAAAACACTGCCAGTTTGGGGGAGGTTCTAGGACAAAGAAGCTTTCCGTATGGGTCCCATAGACATTCTCGCAAACGAGATTCAAAGGATATACATTCTTTGAACTGCAAACCGTCAAGAAAAAAAAAAGTCCAGGGAAGACTAGGACAAGACTATAATAGAACCAGAAGGGGGACTGCAACTACCACCCTAGGCAGTTTCTGTCCGGGCATGACGGCTACCGCCAGTTCTTATTCAACCGCGGACTTGACGATTCCCCTAACTGCCCGGAATGTCCTAGCACGGATGAGTATGCGCAGGACGTGATGTTCCACTACAGGCGCTATTCAGAAACCAGGGCTGATCTGACAAGTGAGTGTGCCATGAGCAACACTGGACGGAGATTTGCTCATACATAGTGTGTGCGTAGGACAAACTGAATTGCAGATGATATAAGATCACGAGAGGCAACTTCTGGCGAGAGAGCATAATTGCTGAACCAGACCCGCGAAGTAGTGGTAACAGAGTGCAGCTGTCGTAATCGGTTATGTACATACTTGTGTTTGCGTCTCGTGCATTCTAATGACACGGCCTATTCGATTTGAGAAGATTGCAATTCCTTGGACGTCACCAAAAAAATTGTTTTTGTATGAATTTGTTGAACGCTCTTGTTGGTTGGTTGACTTAACTGGCTTGGCCACGACTCCTAGACTAGAGTTGTAAGGGTTAACTAAATCCAGCCTGTGGCGTTTAGGAATTTAATTATGTGTGGGTTACCGATCTCAGAGAGTTCACTAAGAATTGGTGTCCCAACGAGATATAGTACCGGCCATTCACAGAGTAAGTGAGGCGGACTCTCCTCTGAGCAGATGTCGATTCAACCGTGACTGTGTGCGTTAAACGGTGTTCCAAGCCTACCAGCGTGGAAGCCTAAGGACCAGTGTCCTGTGCTTGCAGCCACGACTCTAGCTATTTCGGGTAAACGGGCCAGATTTTCGTAGAGAATTTGAACTTGGGTGACCTAGTTAAACTTCCACTAGCTAAGGACAGGAATTACTGGTATACGGTGTATTTGAGGTGGATGATTGTGTGACCCACCAACTCAATGGGCGCATTGCCGGAAGTTCCTTGCTTGGCCAGTTCGTCGGCAATCTCGTTTCTGTCTATGACCTGGAACCCAAAGGAGATTAATGATGCACGTACTCCTGGACTGTTTAAGTTCTTCCTTGCATTGTGGCACCAATTCAGGGGATTACTGAGGTGATGGCCTTATGGCTGCTTGGCTGTAGCTGTCGTTTTTGTATACGGGCAACTTCTGCTGGGAAGTTTACACGCCTCCCTGATCGTTAGTACTTCAGCTTGGAAGATACTTGAGTAAACTGGGAGGTGGTAAGCGTTGCAGATGTTGATGTCCGCCGAGGGGAACACTGCACCTACACCGTGGTCTAGCTTTGATCCATTTGTGGAGATCAGAAATTGGTACATATTCTGAGACAGACCTCTGCTATGGCCATACGATCTCGCTGACCAACCTCATAGTCTTAGTCCCAGTCAATGGCAGTTTCTCTGGGACTCTTGATCCTCTTGTGTGGTGTGTTGGTGTGACACTCAATCCTTGACTCACCTAAGCCACCATTCAATATTGACTTTGAAAACGAAACCTTTTTGAGCGATGTTTTAATGTTGAAATCGACTGTGAAATCGAGCATAAGTGTCAAACTCACGTATAGTGCGATGTAAACAGACCTTTGCCAAGTGATCAGAGGGCACAATTTTCCGATCACAATGCTTCGTAAATGGAACCATGTATACAGCGACATCTGCAGGAGCTGCCGTGACAAAGAAGAACCCGAGATGGTTCAACATCTGCTTTGCCTCTGTACAGCTCCACAGAATCAGCGCCCAGCTTTGCTTGGCCATATATTCTTTACAGAGATATAGCTAATGTACATAGATATATAGGATCTTCGTGTATTCCACAAATGAAGGGATTCATAATGGAATCTTTGGCCTCCAAGTGGATGTGATGCATCGACAATCACTCCCCTTTCAAAACCTTGGCTTCTTGGACCCAATAACAAAGTCTTAAGTTTTGGACAGGTGTTGCCTGTCAACCATCTGGCATTTATTTTCTGACTGCAGAGTTTATTGAGCTGAAACTTAAATGTGGTGGTTCAATGGCTTTGTGGGTATGTGGGTCGAAGTTTCGATTGCTGGTCTCAGCGACAAAAAATAATTTTCACGGCCCCACCTCCTTAGAGTCACTGACATGGTCAAAGAGCATTCTAGTATTTTTCTCTAAGAAAAGCTACCCAAACTTGGCCGTTCGGAGTAGAGAACAATAGGACGCACAACATGAATGGTTGCAGGAAAGTTCAGTGGCACTATGTTGGCTGTGGCGCAACACATATTATATTATTAACTCAAAATTACCCTTAGAGGTGCTTGTGTTACAAAAGATCGCATGGTGCTTAAGCAAGCTCGTCAGATCTACAGTTTTCCTGATTTCTCTATAGCCTGGCACTCAGCACTTTAACTGCTCGGAGATCTCGTTAAGAGATGGACCTATCCGTACACATAAACATAGTTATCCCGAGCGGGTGTCATTTTCCACCTTAACCAGGACTGGGCTTTGCTAATCGCCAGTTTTTCCGCTATGAAGACACTGCAGTGATCGGTGAGACGAATACAATTATTCACATTTAAACACTTCCATCTTGGATCTGTCTGCGCAAACGTGCATGAGCTTACGAAAGAGTGTGCCGCTGCCGTAACACTGCCTGGAATCAGGGTTTCGAAGATGTTCTCTGGGAAGGGTAATCTATCTGGATTTTGGTTCGTGTAGGATTTTGGCTTGTCCATATGGCCTATCCCACAATTCAGAACAAGCTTTTAGACCGACCACGCAGATGGTTGCTGTATGCTTACCAATTAAATTCGACGGGGTTTTGTTCAGTAGAATTTATAGCGCATTGGTAGGAGTGGTTTTGAGGGCGCCACTGATGCAGAAGGAGGCCTGTCGCTGTACCTCTTGATGTGAGTACCGACGTTAAGTATGAGCCACCATACAACCACATCGTACAAGAGGATGGTTCTAAGTAATATCGGTTCCGCGGGAAAGTGGTGCACGGGGCATATTGCCGAAATCGAGTATGAACTTGTGCTCAGGAATAGTGCATTCTAATGAAACAGACTATTAGTATCCTTAAAAGATGACCACGTTCCTTAAAAATGTTTTCCCCAGTAATCAGTCTTGTGCAAGAGTCCCAGTACCAGTCAAAGGTAGTTTCTCTATAACTGACCTATAATTGAATACTCGCTCACACATGTTTAGTCCCAACACTTTGGGAAATGGCCCCCCACATGCAAATGAGTTTCAGTCCCCAATTCCAGTTCGAAATATTCTGAAATCAATGAAAAAAAACACAATGCAACTGCCGTGATTTCTGGGAAACCGTGCCGTGAATCTTTACATCATTTTCGCTCAACTTTATCAATTTCAATACCCTCCCACCAGTCCTTACTGCATTTCAATTGATCGCCCTATTGCTTTCCCCGTGAAGTCGATATCAACTTCCATTTTCAATATTCTCTCTTCATTCGAAATGATGAATAGATTCATCCCGTGTCCCCGGCACTGTTTACTACGTCCACCCCTTCGTCACAATTACGAATGAATTATTGAAAAACTTATCCAATTTCTTTCCCTCTCACATCCAGCCAGCCAGCAACTATCCAAAAGGGGAGACGACAGAAACAGCACAAGTAAAATATAAAATTTCCGCTCAATTCCACTTCATCTGCGACTGGGAGTAGACGCACCAACTCATGCACACATGTTTGTGGGTATTGTGCGAGATTGCTTGGCATAATCCCACGCCGCGCCGCCCATTTATTTGCAAATCAAAATTGATAAAGGCAGTCGGAACTGGGATCTCTTAATCAACCAAACAAACATTCACGTTCACTCGCACACATCCACTCCTAATGAGGCTGTGGCCGGGAGGAGGAATGGGGGGGTTGGAGTCTGTTAATAAAATTACACGTCTCCTTATGAAGTAAGATCTGATGCGTGCCCGCATGACTATGTTAAGCTCAGCGGAAACTTTTGTACAGGAGAATGTTTATGGTACAGTGGAGGTGGAAGAAATTGGGACACACTTTTGAAGTGATCAGTGTACATTTGTTAGAATTCTTGTTGATTGTCCCTTCCACTTGAATTGAGTGTGCTTAGCGAGAGTGAATAGCCGTGTTTTTGATAAGTCCTGACTCTTACTACTACATTCTATGTATACAACATACAAAGAGTATCATAAAGTCGATGGATAGCTTATTAATTAGAGATGGGTCAAATCGAGTTGATAAACTTAGGCAACCCGAGTTACGTTCAAGCCGAGCTCAAACGAGTTGACTAAAACCGAGTTACTGAAACTGAAATGCAACGAATAAAAGAACTTCCACATCAAATCTGCGAACCATTCGACACGGTGTAAACCCACAACTCTGTTGCCTCGATTTATTTTCTCGGGTTGGCCATTTGTAAACATCATAACATCAAACTTTAACTCAGTCTGTTGTGAACACATAATGCGCTTCGGTTGACAGTACCTAGTTCTACTGAATTCAGTGAAGTGAGTTGTTGTAGCTGGGTTCGCTTCAACTCCAACTCGTGTCAACTCGAGTTAAGAACGTTTCGGTATGGCACACATTTTGTCATCTTCTGTGGTGGCCCGTGGCGTTGTGGGAATTTGAACCTCGACATAGTAGGTTCGATCCCTGGTCTGAGCAACAAAAAATATTTTTCAAAGCCATTGACAAGGGTGAAAACAGAAATAAATGAGTAAGGAGGTCGGCCAGAGTAGTGAACAACATTCGTCAATTCACCCCAGTAAGGGACTGATTCATCAGTTGAGAAAATTGAGAAATTGAGAAAATCGCGTGAAGTTGTTCGAAGAGTGTTCATTTGGTTCATGTTTTGATTGGTAGGATTGTGTGAATAAAAATGTAATCACACATCTTATTCACTGGAATATTTTGCATCAAATCAGATATTGAAACTAAAACTAACTCAGAAAAATAGTAGCCAAGATTTGGAAGTAACTTCCATCATATGTGTATATGCAAAAAAACAAACAAACTGCTTATTTTATTAATTAATGCAAATATTTCAAAATTATATGTGTATAGAGTCGTGTCATTATTTTAGCGAAAAAAATATATATTTATCTGTTTATTAATTAATATAATACTAGTGCTCCAGATTGAAACTGATATTAACAGGAGCTTAAGCGTGAATATACGTTTTGTTCGTTTGCTTACCCTCTCTCGGTGTGTTTAATATTAAACGCGGAAATTTGAAAAAAATGTCGAGTAACGAGCGAATTCTCAAATAAGATATCCAATCAAATAAGATATCCAATCTAAGTTCTAGCACGCTTTTTGGAAAGAAACTGATTATGAACATAAACCCCCTAGATTCTCAGATTCTAGTCAACCAGTCAAGGTTATAAACTCCGAACCGAAGCCTGTAAGGATGATCAAGGGAACATCGTAGTAGAGTCACAGTCGATGCTGAGGATATGGAGAAACCATTTCTGCAGACTGTATAACGGCGACGAAGAACCAAATTCCGCTGTCAGGCAGAACGAACCATTCAACCCCAATGAAAGAGACGATGAAGATCAACAATTCCGTCCACCCGACCCGGATGAAGTGAGGATTGCTATATCTAAACTGAAATCCAACAAGGCTGCTGGAGCTGACGGCCTACCCGCCAAGCTTTTTAAAGCCGCAGGCGATGATTTGGTAAGGAGCATGCACCAACTCATCTGTAAAATATGGTCGGAGGAAAACATGCCCGATAAATGGAACCTCAGCATTGTTTGCCCGATCCACAAGAAAGGAGACCCCTTTGACTGCGCCAACTATCGGGGGATAAGTCTCCTTAACATCGCCTATAAGATATTATCTGCCGTACTGTGTGAACGCCTAAAGCCATTCGTCAACAACTTGGTCAGTCCATACCAGTGTGGCTTTAGTCCAGGAAAATCCACCATCGACCAAATATTCACACTCCGGCAGATTTTGGAGAAAACCCAGGAGCAACAAATCGATACCCACCACCTGTTCATCGATTTTAAGGCCGCATATGACAGCATTTATAGAGACGAGCTATACAGAGCAATGTCTAGTTTTGGCATCCCTACCAAACTCGTCCGTTTGTGTAGGATGACGATGGAGACTGCACGCTGCTCCATCAAGGTCGGTAAAGACCTAACCGAGACCTTTGATGTCAAAAAAGGATTCAGACAAAGCGACGCGCTGTCATGCGACTTCTTCAACATCGTTCTTGAGAGAATTGTTCAAAACTCAAACGCCAACACCAGAGGAACAATCTTTCAGAAGTCCGTCGAACTACTCGCATATGGCGACGATATTGACATTATCGGAAGAACGCAGCGTGATGTCAAAGGCGCTTTTGTGAGTATTGCAACGGAGGCCGGGAAGATGGGTTCAGCGGTAAACGAGGGTAAGACCAAGTATCTGCTGTCAACCAAAAGGACACCCAACACCGACGTCTCGGCCAGAACGTCACAGCAGACAGATATAACTTCGAGGTAGTTAAAAACTTTGTCTACCTAGGAACCGCTATCAACTCAGACAACGACACCAGCGCTGAAATCAAACGAAGAATAACTCTTGCCAATCGGTGCTTCTTTGGGCTAAGAAAGCAATTGGTAAACAAAGCCCTCTCTCGAACAACCAAGCTAACGCTTTACAAGACCTTAATCGTCCCAGTCCTGCTATATGGCGCGGAGGCATGGACTCTGTCAAAAGCGGATGAAGCAGCCCTTGGTTGCTTCGAGAGGAAAATTCTTCGTGTGATTTTCGGTCCCGTCTGCATAGATGGTGAGTGGAGGAGGAGATACAACGACGAACTATACGGGCTGTTCAGCGACATCGACTTAGCCAGAAGAGTGAAGATCCAACGATTGAGATGGCTAGGTCATGTAGAGCGGATGGAAACCAATGCTCCGGCCCGAAAAGTCTTCGAATCCACCCCCGAGGGACGGCGCAGTAGAGGAAGACCTCGACTTAGGTGGCGCACGCAAGTGGAAAGGGACCTCAACCAACTATGCGTGCGAAACTGGAGACAGCTAGCTAAAGATCGAGCTGGCTGGAGACGCTTGTTGGTTGAGGCCCAGGTCCACCCCGGACTGTAGCGCCACCTTAAGTAAGTAAGTAAGATACTCAGATTCTATGCACAATGGATATGAGTCGTTGGTAATAATTAGCCTTAGCCCTGGACTTTTTTCACTAGCGTTTCAGTAATTTATTACATCAGATAACTTTTCCTTAATTTTGTTGAGGGCAACATTTTGTCGTGAATCTACTAATAAAGTTTTATCATCGCCGTGTTGAATGCAACCAGGATCACTAGTCATATGACTAGAAGAAGGTTAATCATGCAGATATACATAAAAAGTGGTGGACCAAGTACACCCAACTTAACCCTGAACAAACAGAAAAAAATTCGATTACTAGGAATCGATTCTAATCGATGTTGTTTGGATACCAAAAAATGTAATAATCCCATGAGCCATACTGAGAGATTCAGCCTGATAAGTTTGAATAAAAATCCATTGTGACAAACGAAATGAGGTCCTTTTGAGATCGATATCAAGACAAAAAGCGCAACTTTTTATTTTCAAGCTTTGAAATGCTTTGTTTAGAAGTAGAAATACTGCATGTTCTTTGAAGCTGCTTTTGAGAAACCAAACCGATTATGGGGTATAATGTGGGCAAGGATCTCCTTGTATATCAGAACTTATCAAATGCGTGGCAATACAAAATTAAATGGGACGTTGCTGTGTTAGATTTAAAGTGTTAAATAAGGCTTATAGCTTATGCTCGAATAATTATATTAAGATAATTAAAACTATTGTTGTACCTCTTCTTCTTGTTGGATTGGCGCTATAGTCCGGGTGAACCTCAGCCTCAACCAACAAGCCCCTCCAGCCAGCAGGACCAGCTGCGCACACTAAGTTGGTTCAGGTCCTTCTCCATTTGTGTTCACCATCTCCTTCGAGGATGTCCTATGTTAGGTTGTCCCAATGGCTCGGGTACATGACCTAACCATCTTAAGCGTTGCATCCGAAGATGCTTAACTAAGTGCATGCCTCTGTACAGTTCGTGATTGAATCTTCTCCAGATGCCATCAACGCAAACAGGACCAAAGATTATACGCAGAGATATTCTCTGAAAATTATCACGAGCTTTTTCATCCGGTTTCAACAGGGTCCATATCTCTGCGCCATAGAGCAGGACAGGGATGATCACGGTGTTATATAAAGTCAACTTGGTGATTCGAGAAATGGCTCTGTTACTCAATTGCCTCATGAGACCAAAGAAGCAGCGATTTGGCAAGAGTCATTTTGCGGGATCTCGGTAATGTTGTGTGCTGTTTTTGAAGCTCTGTCTGAGACGTCAATGATGTGCGGTCTTTCGTGATGACAGCATGTGCTTTGTTTGTCCCTGATTTACTGGCAGGCCCATTTTGGAAGCGTCTGCTTCAATGCTAGCAAATGCCTCATTGACGGCTCGCTGTGTTCGTCCAATCACGTCAAAGTCGTTCGAGTAATCAATCAGTTGAACAGATTTTTGGAAGATCGTGCCTCTAGTATTGACGTTTGAGTTTCGCAAGATCTTCTCAAGTATGATGTTGAAGAAGTCCCATCAAGTTGTATCTCGGTAACTCATTATTAAAATTATAGCTTTAAATATCACTTGTCCTATAACTATGAATGTTCTCACAAATGCAAGCACTATTTGTAATGCTACTTATTTAAACAAAAAAACGAATAATTGAATGAGAATGGGCTTCATTACAAAATGTGTTCAGATATTTTGCTGGCATGCTCTCAAGCAATTTTCCAATGGAAAGCAGAGGTTATTTGTGATAGTTAATATCTCTAGTAGCTATTTTTCGATACTGGGATCTAGCCTGACAAATCTTCGGCCTGCTTCCTTGCATATGCCAGGTCCTTAATAAAATGTCAACACTGCAACGGTGGGTTTAAGAAAATAAAATCATACCGGACAACAGTTCGGATTCAGGGCGGGGCATAACGCTTATGGAATACTGAGATATACAAATTAATTTTATTCTTTCACTGTTAATCGCCCATATCTCGAAAACGGTGCGTTTTTCAGCGATCCAGTTTATCGCTTATTACCACGCTGTTTATTCATATATGCGGAATGGAAGGACGCTTCTGTTGAGCCCTTAACATTCCCCACGCGATATCTCGGAGTTAGAAAAAGTATCGAAAAAGGCGACTTGAAATGCTTCATTTTACAATATCGCCCATATCTCGAAAACGGTGCGTTTTTCTGCGTCCTTTTCGCAGCATGATAATCTTTTCGATGGATGATCAATCTTTAAAATCACTCAGCGCGAACACTTTCCCTCACAACTGTACCAAATCACGGTTGTGTGGATGTATGCCTACATATACTTAAGGTATAATTTGCAACAAAATTGTTTCTCAAGCGATAAACTGCTGCTGCGAAACCCATTACGACATTGCCTGGAAGTTTTCACGCCATAAAACCATTAACAATAACGCATACAATGGGAATCCTTTCAGCAGCCGGGAACGGCATGGCACCGCACACATCCAGCTCCTCGGCTGTAGGCGCACATACGTGCGTAGGTTCGCTTCACCGCATCAGCACGAGCACGGGAGCGAATCTCTTCTGCCCTCGACCGCAATTGTGTACGCCCGCAGACGACACACTCAATTTTATTACACACCTCGTTATGCTCACTGTGAAAGATATACCCCTGAAAATGAATGGGATCAAAGTTTTGTCCGCCCTCCCTCACCGGGTGGCGTGCACCGCAGTAGTGCTTATAACAAGGACACTCCCCGGGATTATCATTTGGAAATTTCATCTCGTTATAGTGCGACGCGGGTGGTCCGCTGGCGGGTGGGTGCAAAAGTTTCACTGGCACAGCAACAATAAGCGACTACTCCCGCTCGGGGAGAACAGTGCGGATAGTGGTTATGACATGTGACAGCGTTCTTATTGTCAAATGGAAATAAATAATTTGCGGAACGTACACTTGAATTGGAATTACGAAAAATTGTCGCTCGCAACCCCCGTGCCGGTCAGAGGGTGGCGGGAATCTTAAGTTTCCCGGATGCAAGTATCCTCACGAAAGCCAGTTGTCGGCGAACTTACTTCACCTGTTTTCTGGTGCAACTTCGCAACGTAATTATCTGATACGACGAGTACATTACCTTCATTGTCAATGAACCTGCCCTCGTGTCGACTGTCGTCCTGGTTCTCCTTCGGCTGCTGCTGGTGCCTTTGTGCGCTCGAACGTTCGCTCTGTTGCTCGTCAGTTTTAACTTCTGCTTTGGCACTACGAGCGGGATGGTGCTCCTTGGGCGAGGACCGAATTGGAGCATTTAATTTAGTATCATCTGAAACTGTTGCTGGCTTGGCGTCCTCGGCGCTCGGTGAGAGATGTGAATTCTTTGCGCAAAGTTCGCCAGTGTTGAACGTGGTGCTGTTGTCATTTCCGTGTCCACCTGTGTCGCATCGTATTGACTGGAAGGAAAAGATGGGGAGAGAAGGAAGACGGTCAATGTTTGCAGGAAAATAAGACGTCGCACTGCAAAAGGGAAGCATATGCAGTATCCACGAGATGAGTGAACCGAAATTGGTTTTGCACATCTCAAGGAGTGGGTGTTGGGAGTGAATGCGGAGAATCTCTTGGTAAACAGCTCGCTCCAAGGAGCATTGGAGATAAAATCTTTTGTTAGTTGGCTTAATCAGAAGAGAGTTTGCAGTTCGGTATTTATTTGCTGCATTTGCAGTTTAATCTGAAACCGAATCGTTTTGAATTGGTCGCTATAGCAATAGATTGTGAAAATTAAGAACGGGTGTGTATTTGTTTGTCAGTGATTCAGTGTAGAAATCGGCCAAGAGGACCGGTAACATGCATCCTGTAAGAGCTCTAAGAGCGGAAGTGGTGGGGTGGACAAGTGGTCCTTTTCCAGCAATTAACATCGCTCAAATCTATTTTGAAGTTATGATGCTAATCTTGATGGTGATGCCGAATCTACGATAGTCTCACCCAACCGGACATGTGCTTGCCCATCGGGACTCACAAGGATATTCACCTTGATATCGTACAGCATGCAGAGAACAGCCCGTGGCACGAGCAGATGTGTAACAAAAAGCAATGTCTTCGATTTTCTTCATCGCAACTTCAGTTGTCAGTGGTCACTTAAGAGTGTTGCAGGCGAACCAATTTAATTGAGTATTTTGGCTGGAGTAGCAATTGCAAAGAAAGAGTTCCCATGGTTATCTAGATTTAAAGCTTCTTGCAGCAAATGGACAACTAGTAGTAGAATCGCAGTCGATGCTGAGAATTCGGAAAAATCATCATTCAATCTGTAGACTGTTAAACGGCGATGACGACACAAATTCCGCTGTCAGGCAGAATGTTTCACTCAATTTGGACGATGATGAACATGAATTCCGTCCCCCCGACTTTGACGGAGTCAAGATAGCGATATCTAGACTGAAGTCGAACAAAGCGGCTGGAGCGAACGGATTGTCCGCGGAACTGTTTAAAGCAGCTGGAGATGACCTGGTTGGGCGCATGCAGCAGCTCATCTGCAAGATATGGTCGGAGGAAAGCATGCCCGATGAGTGGAGTCTCAGCGTCGTTTGTCCGGTTCACAAGAAAGGAGACCTCTTTGACTGCGCCAACTATCGAGGGATCAAGATACTCTCTGCCGTTCTGTGTGAACGCCTGAAACCCTTTGTCAACAACCTGATAGGTCCTTATCAGTGCGGTTTCAGGCCAGGAAAGTCCACAACAGACTAAATATTTACACTTCGGCAGATCCTAGAAAAGACTCAAGTGCAAATCGACACCCACCACCTATTTGTCGATTTCAAGGCCGCATATGATAGCGTGCATAGAGACGAGCTAAACAGCGCCATATTTAGCTTTGACATTCCTGCCGAACTCGTCAGGTTGTGCAGGATGACGATGGAGAACTCTCGATGCTCCATCAAGGTCGGTAACGAATTCACCGAGACCTAATATGTCAAAAAAGGTTTTAGGCAAGGCGACCGCTGTCATGTGACTTCTTCAACATCATACTTGAGAAGATCGTGCGAAACTCAAACGTGAACACCCGAGGCACGATCTTCCAAAGTCCAAATGCTTGCTTACACGGACGACATTGACGTGATTGGACGAACGCAGCGAGCCGTCAATCAGGCGTTTTCTGGCATTGAAGCGGAACGGGCTAAAATGGGTCTGGCGATAAACCAGGGCAAAAGAAAGTACATGCTTTCATCACGAAAGGCCGCACAACATCGACGTCTTGGACAGAGCGTCATATTGGGCAGCAGAAACTTTTAGGTAGTCAAGGACTTCGTCTACTTAGGTTCTGGAGTAAATAGGGACAGCAACACCAGTACCGAGATCAAGCGCAGAATTACTCTTGACAATCGCTGCTTCTTTGGGTTCAAGATCTCTTGAAACACCAAGTTGACTTTGCATAAAACTCTGATCATCCCAGTCCTGCTCTATGGCGCAGAGACATGGACGCTATTGAAAGCGGAAGAAGAAGCTCTTGGTGCGTGCGGTCATTGGTCGTCCAACGTAACAGACGACGTCCTGGAACGTTATGGCGCACACAGGTGTTGAACGACCTAAACCAACTTGGAGTGCGCAGCTTGAGGCAGCTGATGAAGGATCGTGTTGGCTGGAGAGGCTTGTTGGTTGAGACCCAGGTCCACCCCGGACTGTAGCGCCAAACAGAGAAGAAGATGGGCTTAGATGTACCATCTCAACGGCCTATACAGCTCCGAAAACAAGGAGTACTCAAGTCCAGGACATGGACAAATTTCAACAGACAATGCCCGCAGGTAGACTGATGAGACCAAGTGGATCTCAACAAATTGTCGGTGAGAACATAGGCATCAGTCGTAAGTCAGCTGCCTAGTGATGCGCGATGGTAGAGTCCCAAATCCACCTCAGACTGAGAAGCCCAACAAAGAAGAAAGATTCAACAAATTCCACACGAACAACAATGCATTGAGTTGCCTCTCATAATTCTCAGACAAAGGATGCATTATCCTCTTCGAAGAAAATGCACTTCTCATCGCTCCAAATTCCAACCATAATCTTAGCCAACTTAAATCCGCCCACAGATTGTCCCCCCCTAAGCAGCAAAAACAAAAAACCACACTAAACGCTTAACAATGGCAGTAATCACTCCATCTGAGCTCGTAATCCTCGCCAATCACTTTACAACAACCGCCAGACAAAGGCGATAAGAAGCAAGCGAAAACAATGTCAATCCTTAATTAGTATCTTTGTGGAGAGAGAATTATCCCCCATCCGGGGAAACTTCCGCCGGGCGGAGGGATACAAGCAGAGAAACAAAGTTAATTGAAATCCATCACACTGTGAGTTACCTGAGCAAATTCCAAGGGATACATTATCACTGGCTCGCCCCGGCCAACCTCAATTACGTATGGTGCCATTAACTTTGCCTTGGCGTGTCTCCGCTCGTCATACACCTCGTCCAGCAACAGGAACTTGTCCATTGAGTCGATTTGAAAAGTTGAACTCATCCGGATGTGGACCATCATCTGTCGTTCGCAATCCGGCATCGGTGGTTCGCTCCGCTCGCCCCCCGGGCATTCCAGTAGCACAGCACTAATTTGAGCGCTTCTCTCGGGTTTTTTCGACAGTCTGCGGTTGATATCCGCCGGGGTGATTACATCGCCGGATCCGATTGAGGTTGATATTACAAATATAATGTACAAATAAATTAATTCAGCAAATGCCATTACACGAGCAAATAAAATCACACTCGCTGAGCTTTGAAATGTTTTCGACGACGAAATAAAAATCACGGCTTTTTCGATTTTGTAATGACACACGGCGGAGGGGTTGATTGTTTTGCAATGAGGCGGGGCTTGAACATCACCTCTGCCTTCTAAACTGCAGGCGGTGGCATTCATCAACCCCGATTTAGTATATTCGTTGTGTCATAGTCCTCGCATGCATGGGCCACCAGACCGTGCCCATATTTCCAGAACGTTCCTTACTCAACCAAAGACCTAGTCCTAGGTTCCTGCGCAACTTATTGCTTCCAGAGAGTATTGCGGCGAAGGACTTTGTAGGCAGTACATAGCCCTTGCCCAGCACCCAATTTTAATAAATCGGATATGTTCGTAGGTAGGAATAATAGAGCCGGTGTGGCAGTTGAAAAATTAACTCGAAAACTAATAAAATGTGACGACCCCGGGGTCGTGAAATTTGTTGATTCTGCGAGCTAATCTTTCAACTGCCACAGCGGCCCTATTAGGGCTACCAGCAACTTGCGCACACCTTTTTGCACGTCGTGGTGTGTGTATTAACAGATCCTGAGAGTTTGGAGGGCATCCGGCAACATTCAGTTTTTGACCGCAAAATTAAGCAGTGGTTAGTAAGGCATTTCGGATGGATTTCACGGCTCATCTTCCAACTGCCACAGCGGCCCTGTTAGGGCTACCAGCGACTTGCGCACACCTTTTTGCATATCCTGGTGTGTGTTAACAGATCCTGAGAGTTTGGAGGGCATCCGGCAACATTCAGTTTTTGACGCAAAATCTAAGCAGTGGTTAGTAAGGCATTTCTGATGGATTTCACGGCTCATCTTCCAACTGCCACAGCGGCCCTATAAGGGCTACCAGCGACTTGCGCACACCGTTTTGCATGTCCTGGTGTGTGTATTAACAGATCCTGAGAGTTTGGAGGGCATCCGGCAACATTCGGTTCTTGACCGCAAAATCTAAGCAGTGGTTAGTAAGGCAATTCTGATGGATTTCACGGCTCATCTTCCATCTGCCACAGCGGCCCTATAAGGGCTACCAGCGACTGGCGCACACCGGTTTGCATGTCCTGGTGTGTGTATTAACAGATCCTGAGAGTTTGGAGGGCATCCGGCAACATTCAGTTTTTGACCGCAAAATCTAAGCAGTGGTTAGTAAGGGAATTCTGATGGATTTCACGGCTCATCTTCCATCTGCCACAGCGGCCCTATAAGGGCTACCAGCGACTTGCGCACACCGTTTTGCATGTCCTGGTGTGTGTATTAACAGATCCTGAGAGTTTGGAGGGCATCCGGCAACATTCGGTTCTTGACCGCAAAATCTAAGCAGTGGTTAGTAAGGCAATTCTGATGGATTTCACGGCTCATCTTCCATCTGCCACAGTGGCCCTATTAGGGCTACCAGCGACTTGCGCACACCGTTTTAGATGTTCTGGTGCGTGTATTAACAGATGCTGAGAGTTTGGAGGGCATCCGGCAACATTCAGTTTTTGACCGCAAAATCTAAGCCGTGGTTAGTAAGGCAATTCTGATGGATTTCACGGCTCATCTTCCATCTGCCACAGCGGCCCTATTAGGGCTACCAGCGACTTGCGCACACCGTTTTGCATGTCCTGGTGCGTGTATTCACAGATCCTGAGAGTTTGGAGGGCATCCGGCAACATTCAGTTTTTGACCGCAAAATCTAAGCAATGGTTAGTAAGGCAATTCTGATGGATTTCACGGCTCATCATCCATCTGCCACAGCGGCCCTATAAGGGCTACCAGCGACTTGCGCACACCGTTTTAGATGTCCTGGTGCGTGTATTAACAGATGCTGAGAGTTTGGAGGGCATCCGGCAACATTCAGTTTTTGACCGCAAAATCTAAGCAGTGGTTAGTAAGGCAATTCTGATGGATTTCACGGCTCATCATCCACCTGCCACAGCGGCCCTATAAGGGCTACCAGCGACTTGCGCACACAGTTTTAGATGTCCTGGTGTGTGTATTAACAGATCCTGAGAGTTTGGAGGGCATCCGGCAACATTCAGTTTTTGACCGCAAAATTAAGCAGTAGTTAGTAAGGCATTTCTGATGGATTTCACGGCTCATCATCCATCTGCCACAGCGGCCCTATAAGGGCTACCAGCGACTTGCGCACACAGTTTTAGATGTCCTGGTGCGTGTATTAACAGATGCTGAGAGTTTGGAGGGCATCCGGCAACATTCAGTTTTTGACCGCAAAATTAAGCAGTAGTTAGTAAGGCATTTCGGATGGATTCCCTGCCTCATCTTCCAACTGCCACAGCGGCCCTATTAGGCCTGACAATGCATCGCGCATACCTGTTTCCATGTTTTCTTACGTGAATTATTCGCTACTGATTCATTTCAAAGCATTTCGCCACATCGAAAATTTCAATCAATTTGACATAGCCGGCATCGTCGAATTTGTTCGTTTTTCACCCTCATCTTCAAATGCCACAGCGGCCCTATTAGGCTTACCAACGACTCGCGCATACCTGTTTCCATGTTTTCTTACGTATATTATTCGATACTGTTTCATTTCAAAGCATTTCGCCACATCGAAAATTTCAATCAATTTGACATAGCCGGCATCGTCGAATTTGTTCGTTTTTCACCCTCATTCTTCAAATGCAACAGCGGTCCTATTAGGCCTACCAACGACTCGCGCATACCTGTTTCCATGTTTTCTTACGTGTATTATTCGAAACTGATTCATTTCAAAGCATTTCGCCACATCGAAAATTTCAATCAATTTGACATAGCCGGCATCGTCGAATTTGTTCGTTTTTCACCCTCATCTTTCAAATGCCACAGCGGCCCTATTTGGCCTACCAACGACTCGCGCATACCTGTTTCCATGTTTTCTTACGTGTATTATTCGATACTGATTCATTTCAAAGCATTTCGCCACATCGAAAATTTCTATCAATTTGACATAGCCGGCATCGTCGAATTTGTTCGTTTTTCACCCTCATTCTTCAAATGCAACAGCGGCCCTATTAGGCCTACCAACGACTCGCGCATACCTGTTTCCATGTTTTCTTACGTGTATTATTCGATACTGATTCATTTCAAAGCATTTCGCCACATCGAAAATTTCAATCAATTTGACATAGCCGGCATCGTCGAATTTGTTCGTTTTTCACCCTCATTCTTCAAATGCAACAGCGGTCCTATTAGGCCTACCAACGACTCGCGCATACTCGTTTCCATGTTTTCTTACGTGTATTATTCGATACTGATTCATTTCAAAGCATTTCGCCACATCGAAAATTTCAATCAATTTGACATAGCCGGCATCGTCTAATTTGTTCGTTTTTCACCCTCATTCTTCAAATGCAACAGCGGCCCTATTAGGCCTACCAACGACTCGCGCATACCTGTTTCCATGTTTTCTTACGTGTATTATTCGATACTGATTCGTTTCAAAGCATTTCGCCACATCGAAAATTTCAATCAATTTGACATAGCCGGCATCGTCGAATTTGTTCGTTTTTCACCCTCATTCTTCAAATGCAACAGCGGCCCTATTAGGCCTACCAACGACTCGCGCATACCTGTTTCCATGTTTTCTTACGTGTATTATTCGATACTGATTCATTTCAAAGCATTTCGCCACATCGAAAATTTCAATCAATTTGACATAGCCGGCATCGTCGAATTTGTTCGTTTTTCACCCTCATTCTTCAAATGCAACAGCGGCCCTATTAGGCCTACCAACGACTCGCGCATACCTGTTTCCATGTTTTCTTACGTGTATTATTCGATACTGATTCATTTCAAAGCATTTCGCCACATCGAAAATTTCAATCAATTTGACATAGCCGGCATCGTCGAATTTGTTCGTTTTTCACCCTCATTCTTCAAATGCAACAGCGGCCCTATTAGGCCTACCAACGACTCGCGCATACCTGTTTCCATGTTTTCTTACGTGTATTATTCGATACTGATTCGTTTCAAAGCATTTCGCCACATCGAAAATTTCAATCAATTTGACATAGCCGGCATCGTCGAATTTGTTTGTTTTTCACCCTCATTCTTCAAATGCAACAGCGGCCCTATTAGGCCTACCAACGACTCGCGCATACCTGTTTCCATGTTTTCTTACGTGTATTATTCGATACTGATTCATTTCAAAGCATTTCGCCACATCGAAAATTTCAATCAATTTGACATAGCCGGCATCGTCGAATTTGTTCGTTTTTCACCCTCATTCTTCAAATGCAACAGCGGCCCTATTAGGCCTACCAACGACTCGCGCATACCTGTTTCCATGTTTTCTTACGTGTATTATTCGAAACTGATTCATTTCAAAGCATTTCGCCACATCGAAAATTTCAATCAATTTGACATAGCCGGCATCGTCGAATTTGTTCGTTTTTCACCCTCATCTTTCAAATGCCACAGCGGCCCTATTTGGCCTACCAACGACTCGCGCATACCTGTTTCCATGTTTTCTTACGTGTATTATTCGATACTGATTCATTTCAAAGCATTTCGCCACATCGAAAATTTCTATCAATTTGACATAGCCGGCATCGTCGAATTTGTTCGTTTTTCACCCTCATTCTTCAAATGCAACAGCGGCCCTATTAGGCCTACCAACGACTCGCGCATACCTGTTTCCATGTTTTCTTACGTGTATTATTCGATACTGATTCATTTCAAAGCATTTCGCCACATCGAAAATTTCAATCAATTTGACATAGCCGGCATCGTCTAATTTGTTCGTTTTTCACCCTCATTCTTCAAATGCAACAGCGGCCCTATTAGGCCTACCAACGACTCGCGCATACCTGTTTCCATGTTTTCTTACGTGTATTATTCGATACTGATTCGTTTCAAAGCATTTCGCCACATCGAAAATTTCAATCAATTTGACATAGCCGGCATCGTCGAATTTGTTCGTTTTTCACCCTCATTCTTCAAATGCAACAGCGGCCCTATTAGGCCTACCAACGACTCGCGCATACCTGTTTCCATGTTTTCTTACGTGTATTATTCGATACTGATTCATTTCAAAGCATTTCGCCACATCGAAAATTTCAATCAATTTGACATAGCCGGCATCGTCGAATTTGTTCGCTTTTCACCCTCATTCTTCAAATGCAACAGCGGCCCTATTAGGCCTACCAACGACTCGCGCATACCTGTTTCCATGTTTTCTTACGTGTATTATTCGATACTGATTCATTTCAAAGCATTTCCCCACATCGAAAATTTCAATCAATTTGACATAGCCGGCATCGTCGAATTTGTTCGTTTTTCACCCTCATTCTTCAAATGCAACAGCGGCCCTATTAGGCCTACCAACGACTCGCGCATACCTGTTTCCATGTTTTCTTACGTGTATTATTCGATACTGATTCATTTCAAAGCATTTCGCCACATCGAAAATTTCAATCAATTTGACATAGCCGGCATCGTCGAATTTGTTCGTTTTTCACCCTCATTCTTCAAATGCAACAGCGGCCCTATTAGGCCTACCAACGACTCGCGCATACCTGTTTCCATGTTTTCTTACGTGTATTATTCGATACTGATTCATTTCAAAGCATTTCGCCACATCGAAAATTTCAATCAATTTGACATAGCCGGCATCGTCGAATTTGTTCGTTTTTCACCCTCATTCTTCAAATGCAACAGCGGCCCTATTAGGCCTACCAACGACTCGCGCATACCTGTTTCCATGTTTTCTTACGTGTATTATTCGATACTGATTCATTTCAAAGCATTTCGCCACATCGAAAATTTCAATCAATTTGACATAGCCGGCATCGTCGAATTTGTTCGTTTTTCACCCTCATTCTTCAAATGCAACAGCGGCCCTATTAGGCCTACCAACGACTCGCGCATACCTGTTTCCATGTTTTCTTACGTGTATTATTCCATACTGATTCATTTCAAAGCATTTCGCCACATCGAAAATTTCAATCAATTTGACATAGCCGGCATCGTCGAATTTGTTCGTTTTTCACCCTCATTCTTCAAATGCAACAGCGGCCCTATTAGGCCTACCAACGACTCGCGCATACCTGTTTCCATGTTTTCTTACGTGTATTATTCGATACTGATTCGTTTCAAAGCATTTCGCCACATCGAAAATTTCAATCAATTTGACATAGCCGGCATCGTCGAATTTGTTCGTTTTTCACCCTCATTCTTCAAATGCAACAGCGGCCCTATTAGGCCTACCAACGACTCGCGCATACCTGTTTCCATGTTTTCTTACGTGTATTATTCGATACTGATTCATTTCAAAGCATTTCGCCACATCGAAAATTTCAATCAATTTGACATAGCCGGCATCGTCGAATTTGTTCGTTTTTCACCCTCATCTTTCAAATGCCACAGCGGCCCTATTTGGCCTACCAACGACTCGCGCATACCTGTTTCCATGTTTTCTTACGTGTATTATTCGATACTGATTCATTTCAAAGCATTTCGCCACATCGAATATTCAATCAATTTGACATAGCCGGCATCGTCGAATTTGTTCGTTTTTCACCCTCATTCTTCAAATGCAACAGCGGCCCTATTAGGCCTACCAACGACTCGCGCATACCTGTTTCCATGTTTTCTTACGTGTATTATTCGATACTGATTCATTTCAAAGCATTTCGCCACATCGAAAATTTCAATCAATTTGACATAGCCGGCATCGTCGAATTTGTTCGTTTTTCACCCTCATTCTTCAAATGCAACAGCGGCCCTATTAGGCCTACCAACGACTCGCGCATACCTGTTTCCATGTTTTCTTACGTGTATTATTCGATACTGATTCATTTCAAAGCATTTCGCCACATCGAAAATTTCAATCAATTTGACATAGCCGGCATCGTCGAATTTGTTTGTTTTTCACCCTCATTCTTCAAATGCAACAGCGGCCCTATTAGGCCTACCAACGACTCGCGCATACCTGTTTCCATGTTTTCTTACGTGTATTATTCGATACTGATTCATTTCAAAGCATTTCGCCACATCGAATATTCAATCAATTTGACATAGCCGGCATCGTCGAATTTGTTCGTTTTTTACCCTCATCTTTCAAATGCCACAGCGGCCCTATTTGGCCTACCAACGACTCGCGCATACCTGTTTCCATGTTATCTTACGTGTATTATTCGAAACTGATTCATTTCAAAGCATTTCGCCACATCGAATATTCAATCAATTTGACATAGCCGGCATCGTCGAATTTGTTCGTTTTTCACCCTCATTCTTCAAATGCAACAGCGGCCCTATTAGGCCTACCAACGACTCGCGCATACCTGTTTCCATGTTTTCTTACGTGTATTATTCGATACTGATTCGTTTCAAAGCATTTCGCCACATCGAAAATTTCAATCAATTTGACATAGCCGGCATCGTCGAATTTGTTCGTTTTTCACCCTCATTCTTCAAATGCAACAGCGGCCCTATTAGGCCTACCAACGACTCGCGCATACCTGTTTCCATGTTTTCTTACGTGTATTATTCGATACTGATTCATTTCAAAGCATTTCGCCACATCGAATATTCAATCAATTTGACATAGCCGGCATCGTCGAATTTGTTCGTTTTTCACCCTCATTCTTCAAATGCTACAGCGGCCCTATTAGGCCTACCAACGACTCGCGCATACCTGTTTCCATGTTTTCTTACGTGTATTATTCGATACTGATTCATTTCAAAGCATTTCGCCACATCGAATATTCAATCAATTTGACATAGCCGGCATCGTCGAATTTGTTCGTTTTTTACCCTCATCTTTCAAATGCCACAGCGGCCCTATTTGGCCTACCAACGACTCGCGCATACCTGTTTCCATGTTATCTTACGTGTATTATTCGAAACTGATTCATTTCAAAGCATTTCGCCACATCGAAAATTTCAATCAATTTGACATAGCCGGCATCGTCGAATTTGTTCGTTTTTCACCCTCATTCTTCAAATGCAACAGCGGACCTATTAGGCCTACCAACGACTCGCGCATACCTGTTTCCATGTTTTCTTACGTGTATTATTCGATACTGATTCATTTCAAAGCATTTCGCCACATCGAAAATTTCAATCAATTTGACATAGCCGGCATCGTCGAATTTGTTCGTTTTTCACCCTCATTCTTCAAATGCAACAGCGGCCCTATTAGGCCTACCAACGACTCGCGCATACCTGTTTCCATGTTTTCTTACGTGTATTATTCGATACTGATTCATTTCAAAGCATTTCGCCACATCGAAAATTTCAATCAATTTTTCATAGCCGGCATCGTCGAATTTGTTCCTTTTTCACCCTCATCTTTCAAATGCCACAGCGGCCCTATTAGGCCTACCAACGACTCGCGCATACCTGTTTCCATGTTTTCTTACGTGTATTATTCGAAACTGATTCATTTCAAAGCATTTCGCCACATCGAAAATTTCAATCAATTTCACATAGCCGGCATCGTCGAATTTGTTCGTTTTTCACCCTCATTCTTCAAATGCTACAGCGGCCCTATTAGGCCTACCAACGACTCGCGCATACCTGTTTCCATGTTTTCTTACGTGTATTATTCGAAACTGATTCATTTCAAAGCATTTCGCCACATCGAAAATTTCAATCAATTTGACATAGCCGGCATCGTCGAATTTGTTCGTTTTTCACCCTCATTCTTCAAATGCTACAGCGGCCCTATTAGGCCTACCAACGACTCGCGCATAATTGTTTCCATGTTTTCTTACGTGTATTATTCGATACTGATTCGTTTCAAAGCATTTCGCCACATCGAAAATTTCAATCAATTTGACATAGCCGGCATCGTCGAATTTTTTCGTTTTTCACCCTCATCTTTCAAATGCCACAGCGGCCCTATTTGGCCTACCAACGACTCGCGCATACCTGTTTCCATGTTTTCTTACGTGTATTATTCGATACTGATTCATTTCAAAGCATTTCGCCACATCGAAAATTTCAATCAATTTGACATAGCCGGCATCGTCGAATTTTTTCGTTTTTCACCCTCATCTTTCAAATGCCACAGCGGCCCTATTTGGTCTACCAACGACTCGCGCATACCTGTTTCCATGTTTTCTTACGTGTATTATTCGATACTGATTCGTTTCAAAGCATTTCTCCACATCGAAAATTTCAATCAATTTGACATAGCCGGCATCGTCGAATTTGTTCGTTTTTCACCCTCATTCTTCAAATGCTACAGCGGCCCTATTAGGCCTACCAACGACTCGCGCATACCTGTTTCCATGTTTTCTTACGTGTATTATTCGATACTGATTCGTTTCAAAGCATTTCGCCACATCGAAAATTTCAATCAATTTGACATAGCCGGCATCGTCGAATTTTTTCGTTTTTCACCCTCATCTTTCAAATGCCACAGCGGCCCTATTTGGCCTACCAACGACTCGCGCATACCTGTTTCCATGTTTTCTTACGTGTATTATTCGATACTGATTCATTTCAAAGTATTTCGCCACATCGAAAATTTCAATCAATTTGACATAGCCGGCATCGTCGAATTTGTTCGTTTTTCACCCTCATTCTTCATATGCCACAGCGGCCCTATTAGGCCTACCAACGACTCGCGCATACCTGTTTCCATGTTTTCTTACGTGTATTATTCCATACTGATTCATTTCAAAGCATTTCGCCACATCGAAAATTTCAATCAATTTGACATAGCCGGCATCGTTGATTTTGTTCGTTTTTCACCCTCATTCTTCAAATGCAACAGCGGCCCTATTAGGCCTACCAACGACTCGCGCATACCTGTTTCCATGTTTTCTTACGTGTATTATTCGATACTGATTCGTTTCAAAGCATTTCGCCACATCGAAAATTTCAATCAATTTGACATAGCCGGCATCGTCGAATTTTTTCGTTTTTCACCCTCATCTTTCAAATGCCACAGCGGCCCTATTTGGCCTACCAACGACTCGCGCATACCTGTTTCCATGTTTTCTTACGTGTATTATTCCATACTGATTCATTTCAAAGCATTTCGCCACATCGAAAATTTCAATCAATTTGACATAGCCGGCATCGTTGATTTTGTTCGTTTTTCACCCTCATTCTTCAAATGCAACAGCGGCCCTATTAGGCCTACCAACGACTTGCGCATACCTGTTTCCATGTTTTCTTACGTGTATTATTCGATACTGATTCATTTCAAAGCATTTCGCCACATCGAAAATTTCAATCAATTTGACATAGCCGGCATCGTCGAATTTGTTCGTTTTTCACCCTCATTCTTCATATGCCACAGCGGCCCTATTAGGCCTACCAACGACTCGCGCATACCTGTTTCCATGTTTTCTTACGTGTATTATTCCATACTGATTCATTTCAAAGCATTTCGCCACATCGAAAATTTCAATCAATTTGACATAGCCGGCATCGTCGAATTTTTTCGTTTTTCACCCTCATCTTTCAAATGCCACAGCGGCCCTATTTGGTCTACCAACGACTCGCGCATACCTGTTTCCATGTTTTCTTACGTGTATTATTCGATACTGATTCGTTTCAAAGCATTTTGCCACATCGAAAATTTCAATCATTTTGACATAGCCGGCATCGTCGAATTTGTTCGTTTTTCACCCTCATCTTTCAAATGCCACAGCGGCCCTATTTGGCCTACCAACGACTCGCGCATACCTGTTTCCATGTTTTCTTACGTGTATTATTCGATACTGATTCATTTCAAAGCATTTCGCCACATCGAAAATTTCAATCAATTTTTCATAGCCTGCATCGTCGAATTTGTTCCTTTTTCACCCTCATCTTTCAAATGCCACAGCGGCCCTATTTGGCCTACCAACGACTCGCGCATGCCTGTTTCCATGTTTTCTTACGTGTATTATTCGATACTTATTCATTTCAAAGCATTTCGCCACATCGAAAATTTCAATCAATTTGACATAGCCGGCATCGTCGAATTTGTTCGTTTTTCACCCTCATTCTTCAAATGCAACAGCGGCCCTATTAGGCCTACCAACGACTCGCGCATACCTGTTTCCATGTTTTCTTACGTGTATTATTCGATACTGATTCATTTCAAAGCATTTCGCCACATCGAAAATTTCAATCAATTTTTCATAGCCGGCATCGTCGAATTTGTTCCTTTTTCACCCTCATCTTTCAAATGCCACAGCGGCCCTATTTGGCCTACCAACGACTCGCGCATACATGTTTCCATGTTTTCTTACGTGTATTATTCGATACTGATTCATTTCAAAGCATTTCGCCACATCGAAAATTTCAATCAATTTTTCATAGCCGGCATCGTCGAATTTGTTCCTTTTTCACCCTCATCTTTCAAATGCCACAGCGGCCCTATTTGGCCTACCAACGACTCGCGCATGCCTGTTTCCATGTTTTCTTACGTGTATTATTCGATACTGATTCATTTCAAAGCATTTTGCCACATCGAAAATTTCAATCAATTTGACATAGCCGGCATCGTTGATTTTGTTCGTTTTTCACCCTCATTCTTCAAATGCAACAGCGGCCCTATTAGGCCTACCAACGACTCGCGCATACCTGTTTCCATGTTTTCTTACGTGTATTATTCGATACTGATTCGTTTCAAAGCATTTCGCCACATCGAAAATTTCAATCAATTTGACATAGCCGGCATCGTTGATTTTGTTCGTTTTTCACCCTCATTCTTCAAATGCAACAGCGGCCCTATTAGGCCTACCAACGACTCGCGCATACCTGTTTCCATGTTTTCTTACGTGTATTATTCGATACTGATTCGTTTCAAAGCATTTCGCCACATCGAAAATTTCAATCAATTTGACATAGCCGGCATCGTCGAATTTGTTCGTTTTTCACCCTCATTCTTCAAATGCAACAGCGGCCCTATTAGGCCTACCAACGACTCGCGCATACATGTTTCCATGTTTTCTTACGTGTATTATTCGATACTGATTCGTTTCAAAGCATTTCGCCACATCGAAAATTTCAATCATTTTGACATAGCCGGCATCGTCGAATTTGTTCGTTTTTCACCCTCATCTTTCAAATGCCACAGCGGCCCTATTTGGCCTACCAACGACTCGCGCATGCCTGTTTCCATGTTTTCTTACGTGTATTATTCGATACTGATTCGTTTCAAAGCATTTCGCCACATCGAAAATTTCAATCAATTTGACATAGCCGGCATCGTCGAATTTGTTCGTTTTTCACCCTCATCTTTCAAATGCCACAGCGGCCCTATTTGGCCTACCAACGACTCGCGCATACCTGTTTCCATGTTTTCTTACGTGTATTATTCGATACTGATTCATTTCAAAGCATTTCGCCACATCGAAAATTTCAATCAATTTGACATAGCCGGCATCGTCGAATTTGTTCGTTTTGCACCCTTATCTTTCAAATGCCACAGCGGCCCTATTTGGCCTACCAACGACTCGCGCATACCAGTTTCCATGTTTTCTTACGTGTATTATTCGATACTGATTCATTTCAAAGCATTTCGCCACATCGAAAATTTCAATCAATTTGACATAGCCGGCATCGTCGAATTTGTTCGTTTTTCACCCTCATCTTTCAAATGCCACAGCGGCCCTATTTGGCCTACCAACGACTCGCGCATACCTGTTTCCCCTGTTTCCATGTTTTCTTACGTGTATTATTCGATACTGATTCATTTCAAAGCATTTCGCCACATCGAAAATTTCAATCAATTTGACATAGCCGGCATCGTCGAATTTGTTCGTTTTTCACCCTCATCTTTCAAATGCCACAGCGGCCCTATTTGGCCTACCAACGACTCGCGCATACCTGTTTCCATGTTTTCTTACATAGAAAATTTCAATCAATTTGACATAGCCGGCATCGTCGAATTTGTTCGTTTTTCACCCTCATCTTTCAAATGCCACAGCGGCCCTATTTGGCCTACCAACGACTCGCGCAAACCTGTTTCCATGTTTTCTTACGTGTATTATTCGATACTGATTCATTTCAAAGCATTTCGCCACATCGAAAATTTCAATCAATTTGACATAGCCGGCATCGTCGAATTTGTTCGTTTTTCACCCTCATCTTTCAAATGCCACAGCGGCCCTATTTGGCCTTCCAACGACTCGCGCATACCTGTTTCCATGTTTTCTTACGTGTATTATTCGATACTGATTCATTTCAAAGCATTTCGCCACATCGAAAATTTCAATCAATTTGACATAGCCGGCATCGTCGAATTTGTTCGTTTTTCACCCTCATCTTTCAAATGCCACAGCGGCCCTATTTGGCCTACCAACGACTCGCGCATACCTGTTTCCATGTTTTCTTACGTGTATTATTCGATACTGATTCATTTCAAAGCATTTCGCCACATCGAAAATTTCAGTCAATTTGACATAGCCGGCATCGTCGAATTTGTTCGTTTTTCACCCTTATCTTTCAAATGCCACAGCGGCCCTATTTGGCCTACCAACGACTCGCGCATACCTGTTTCCATGTTTTCTTACGTGTATTATTCGATACTGATTCATTTCAAAGCATTTCGCCACATCGAAAATTTCAGTCAATTTGACATAGCCGGCATCGTCGAATTTGTTCGTTTTTCACCCTTATCTTTCAAATGCCACAGCGGCCCTATTTGGCCTACCAACGACTCGCGCATACCTGTTTCCATGTTTTCTTACGTGTATTATTCGATACTGATTCATTTCAAAGCATTTCGCCACATCGAAAATTTCAGTCAATTTGACATAGCCGGCATCGTCGAATTTGTTCGTTTTTCACCCTCATCTTTCAAATGCCACAGCGGCCCTATTTGGCCTACCAACGACTCGCGCATACCTGTTTCCATGTTTTCTTACATCGAAAATTTCAATCAATTTGACATAGCCGGCATCGTCGAATTTGTTCGTTTTTCACCCTCATCTTTCAAATGCCACAGCGGCCCTATTTGGCCTACCAACGACTCGCGCATACCTGTTTCCATGTTTTCTTACGTGTATTATTCGATACTGATTCATTTCAAAGCATTTCGCCACATCGAAAATTTCAGTCAATTTGACATAGCCGGCATCGTCGAATTTGTTCGTTTTTCACCCTTATCTTTCAAATGCCACAGCGGCCCTATTTGGCCTACCAACGACTCGCGCATACCTGTTTCCATGTTTTCTTACATCGAAAATTTCAATCAATTTGACATAGCCGGCATCGTCGAATTTGTTCGTTTTTCACCCTCATCTTTCAAATGCCACAGCGGCCCTATTTGGCCTACCAACGACTCGCGCATACCAGTTTCCATGTTTTCTTACGTGTATTATTCGATACTGATTCATTTCAAAGCATTTCGCCACATCGAAAATTTCAATCAATTTGACATAGCCGGCATCGTCGAATTTGTTCGTTTTTCACCCTCATCTTTCAAATGCCACAGCGGCCCTATTTGGCCTACCAACGACTCGCGCATACCAGTTTCCATGTTTTCTTACGTGTATTATTCGATACTGATTCATTTCAAAGCATTTCGCCACATCGAAAATTTCAATCAATTTGACATAGCCGGCATCGTCGAATTTGTTCGTTTTTCACCCTCATCTTTCAAATGCCACAGCGGCCCTATTTGGCCTACCAACGACTCGCGCATACCAGTTTCCATGTTTTCTTACGTGTATTATTCGATACTGATTCATTTCAAAGCATTTCGCCACATCGAAAATTTCAATCAATTTGACATAGCCGGCATCGTCGAATTTGTTCGTTTTTCACCCTCATCTTTCAAATGCCACAGCGGCCCTATTTGGCCTACCAACGACTCGCGCATACCAGTTTCCATGTTTTCTTACGTGTATTATTCGATACTGATTCATTTCAAAGCATTTCGCCACATCGAAAATTTCAATCAATTTGACATAGCCGGCATCGTCGAATTTGTTCGTTTTTCACCCTCATCTTTCATATGCCACAGCGGCCCTATTAGGGCTACCAGCGCCTTGCGCACACCTTTTTGCATGTCCTGCTGTGTGTATTAACAGATCCTGAGAGTTTGGAGGGCGTCCGGCAACATTCAGTTTTTGACCGCAAAATCTAAGCAGTGGTTAGTAAGGCATTTCTGATGGATTTCACGGCTCATCTTCCAACTGCCACAGCGGCCCTATTAGGGCTACCAGCGCCTTGCGCACACCTTTTTGCATGTCCTGCTGTGTGTATTAACAGATCCTGAGAGTTTGGAGGGCGTCCGGCAACATTCAGTTTTTGACCGCAAAATCTAAGCAGTGGTTAGTAAGGCATTTCTGATGGATTTCACGGCTCATCTTCCAACTGCCACAGCTGCCCTATTTGGGCTACACCCGACTTCCGAACATGCGTTCCATGTTCTGTTCAGAGGCCCTTTTCTTCGATTTCATGGGCGGTACCTAGTGTCCTGAGAGAATTGCCAGAAGGCATTTATGATTGGAACTTAATTTATCGATGGCTCGCTGCACGAAGTGCTGCTGACCTGGAACTACTCCACAGGGTGCGCCTGATTTTTCTCACAGTTGTGGAATGTCTAAGGAGAAGAGAAAGTCAAACAAACATTTGCAACAATTCTAGAACAGTTTTTATTATAATTTATTTCGTGTTCTCTATCGGTTTCGATTTTTGTTACATTTAAAGCAATTACTATTTGGATTTATCATTTACAATTGATTTTTAAGCTTTCTCCAGATCGTACGTAGGCTTTGCTTCAAACGTGATGCCTCACGATAATAATTCGCTGGATACACAGTCACCTGATGGATCACTGGTCTGTATAATTGCTTGCCAATGTCACTTCAAAAGCAAGGCTACTCCAATTATATCATTTTCCGGGTTAAATTTATTGACTTTCAATACATTTTCTTTTAAGTACGTTTTTAATTAATTTTTTTATTTATCACAGAAACAATATTAGGGGCCCCAGGCGTGGCCTTTAAGTAGGGATGGATTTAATCTTAGTTTACTTAATGTTCAGTATCATTTTAGTTTTTACGTATTACATTGCTTCACCCAAGGATCGAAAGCAAATCGTCTCAAATTTGGTTTGCTTCGGTTATCCTATTTTTTATTCATATCACTACTCACTTGTTTATAAATTAAGACTAGTCAACTAATACACGCACATGCAAAATTACTACTATGGCTAAATGAATTTAAAACTTATCTTTGCTTTTGTTTTGGTAAAATATCAACAATCTCGATAAAATTATTGTTACATTCTAAATGAATGGTCCTAAGTAAGTGCATTAACTACTTTAACAATTTGCTGCTAATTCTATTCAATAGTTTAGCTTTGGTAAGAGCCTAAATTGCAACTAATTTACAATGATGAGTGTTTGAATTGATTTGCTTGACATTTTTTTTAAGCTTGGATCATAGGGGATTTTAATAATTAAAAGAGATTAGACATTAGGTGGGGATTCCGGGAACAAATAATAATAATAATGCAATAATATGAATGCCGCTACAGACCGTAGGGGGCCAGGGCCTAGCTTCTAGACAACCACTCGTGTTGTGCAGGGACCTACAGTTTTATGCAGACTCCGAACGGCCAAGTTTGAGAAGGTTCCACTAGACAGAAATATTTTTTAGCACTGTCTATCAGTGACTTGAAAGAGGTGTTACCGTGAAAAGTATTTTGGTCGTAAGGGTGATCGAAGTCAGACACGTCGGTCGAAGCAGTCGACGCACATACCCACAACGCCACCGGCCACCGGCCACCATGAAGAAGAAATACGTTGCCTAAATTGACTAGAGTTGAAAGATGACGATCAGGATCAGGAAGCTTTTAGGCAAATATGGAAGTGAGGTGGGCATCTGTCTGCCTTGATAGCAAAGGAAAAATCCGGTTGAAGTTGAAAGAGGAATTGTTACATGAATAATAAACTTCACGATCCAATCGACATCGTAGTTGATACTAACGCAACAATATTCCTTCGAAGGAAGGAAGTCTCGGATCCCATCGATACAGATGTAACTCGATTCGTTTCGAACGAAGATGGATAACTTCGCATTCAGAGATCTCTCATAACTTGCTTTCGAGCTGAAAAAAAACATGCGTTTTGAAGTCATAGAAAACGAAGAGTAGAATCTTCTCTGGTAAAAGGAAGGCTTCTAAGGACACAAGTTTATATGTCCTACATGACCTAGTCGATGCTCTCACAATAGCTCATTAATAACAATGGGCAAAACAATCAACGCATGAAAGGCAGATCTGACTCATATAAAGCAAAGAAAACGACGCAAGACTCTCTGAACTCTTATAAAACCAAAGTCAGGAAGGCGAAAGGAGTGCATGGAAACAAAGCTTATCTTCTGTCTAAGTTCTCTCATTTTCTGAAGTCTACGTGCCGTTTGCTTTCAGCTCTTTTTTCTTCTGCGAATGAAGGACAAAGCGATAGTGTTTACCATGCTTCGAACTATGCTTAGTTCATTTAGGACCACGTTGTGGAAAACAACTTCTGTATCTTGACAGGTAGCTAGTGTGTATCCTTTATAATTTTAATCTTCTTTAATATTCCACCTCATGATGAGCCATTTCCGTGGACCCCCTTTGTTGTATGTGTGTTGGGATTTACATAATAGAGATGACTCTCTGAAATGCAGACTTATAGGGCTGAGATCTTTTGATTTCATGCCCACATCCTACCGCCTTAGCAATGAAGACAAAGTACTTGAACTTGTCGCCACAAGTCAATCGGCGATATAACTGTAGTAGCAGCTTATGCAAATCGATATATGGAATTGCCAAGATACGCAGTTTTTGAAGTGTAATAGGCAGTATGCCGTCTAGGCTAGGAGATTTGAATAGAACAAAGCTGTGTGTGTCCAAGAGCCTGGTTGTGGGCGTAGACAGTCGATGAACCTCACTATGCTGTCTTGACAACTAGGGAAATGGATGTTCCTTGCTATATTATTTCTATTTATGTGCAGTATAAATTATACTTTGCACAAACTCATTTGTGCACGCCACTGTATATTTAGAGAGTTCGTACACTATTTCGTCAAAATATTGAGTATGAGATGACATCCAACTTTTTTTTGCCCAAAATGCAAGAGCTTGACTTGCATGATATGTGGTTTCAACAATACATGCCACATGCCACACAGCACCCGCAACAATGGACTTATTGAGAGGCGAGTTCGGTAAACATTTTATTTCACGTTCGGGACCGATCAATAGGCCGCCTGGTTTTTTGTGGGGTTATGTTAAAGCTCATGTCTATAGAGAGCATTGGAAGACAACATTGAAGCATTTACTCGTGATATACCGGCCGAAATGTTGGAAAGATTATGCCAAAATTGGACTAAACGGATGAACCATTTGAGGCTTCAACCGTTAAATTATATGGACCGTACTATCGATTCATATAAAGATTTCATGCACTTTCCTATAACTTTTAAAAATCACCTTCTATAATAAAAGGGAATCTGGTGTAAATACTCTGAACAAGATGGTAGGCAGTTATCGGTATAAGCGCAGAAGCAACGGTGGCCAACGCTGTTCTTCAACATTCTTGACATTTCGTCTTTGAATTTATCGCTAGAAATGCTAATGGTCAACACATTGGTTCATTAGCCAACCCATAAAAACGGACTAGATGTTACAGATGCTCTTATGATCCTAACACAAATACTTACAGAGTTTACTGTGTCATATGCGTGAAACATGGAATGATGGAAAAAGGACACTTATGACAGCGTGCATAGAGACGATCTATAAACAGCCATGTTTGTATCGGTATAAGCGCAGCGCTTTGACATTCCTGTCAAGCTCGTCAGGTTGCGCAGGATGACGATGGAAACCACGCGAGTGGTCGAACACAGCGAGCCTTCAAGGAGGCGTTTGATGATATTGAGTTGGCAAAAATTGATTTAGGGCTGAATGAAGTATGTGGGCAAAACGAAGTATGTATATGTTGGCATCAAGAAAGGCCACACAACATCGACCACTCTGTCAGAACGTCCTCATAGTCAGCTAAAACTTCGAGGTGGTAAAGGACTTCATCTGCATTGGCTTGAACCTTAGCTTCGTACGAACAGCATCAGCACTGAGATTAAACGCTTGCCAACCACTGTTTCTTTTGGCTCAAGGGGCAGTTGAGTAGTAGAGCCCCCTCTCGAAGGACCAAACTGACGTTTTATTAGACCATGATCATCCCTTTCCTGCTCTATAGCTCGTGCGCCTGGACTATCTTAAGAGCGGATGCTGAGGCCCATGCTATTTTCCAAAGAAAAGTTTTGCGTGCAATTTTCGGTCATGTTTGCATTAATGGCGGCTGGTGAAGAACATTCAAAAACGAATTGTGCGGATTGTACAGTGACATAAGTCTAGCCAGGCGTCTACGGATTCAACGCCTAAGATGGCTAGACTGCTCCAGCCCGAAGAGTCTTCGATTCCGAACCAGTGGGACAACGCAATAGCGGAAGACTACTTAGCCTATGGCTCACACATTAGGAGACAGACTTCAACCAATGTGCGAAACTGTAGGCAGTTGACTACGGATAGTGCCAACTGAAGAGGCTTGTTGGCTGAGGTGCAGGACTTGGCCCAACCTGTACTGAACATCGCTTTATTCTACATACGCGAGAAATTTGACGTACTTCATAGCAAATAAAATGTCAGCACTATCGATTCGACTCGACCGTCTTACGCACTAATAGAAGCTTACAAACATACATAAGATCAAACACAAAATGATGTGAAAACCAGTGTTACCACAGGGACTCCATAGAGTCAAAGGGACTCATTTTCCTTATCCTGACTCGGAGGCTCATCGTTTTTTAGATTTGACTCATTTCTTCAAGAACAATTTACCCAACCACATACCACACGTTATTTTATTTCACATTCTAATTTGCTTTAATTTTCCTGAACGCCTTTATTTAAAATGCCTGAGCACCTACTATTACTGTACCCAGGAATGGCTCGGGCCTGGCATCGAGTCAGGATGGGGCAGCTCCGAAAATAATGAATTGTCCGGCACTGGTGTTTTCGTGGTGGACTGTACACATCATCAGGTAAATTTGCGTCGGTTTTCCAAGCGGAAGCCCTTGCGATCCTAATGGCAACAAGCCTTACTGTGAAGAACCGGTGGACGGGTCGACGTATCTGTGTCTGTAGTAACAGTCGGGCTGTGCTTTAAGCATTACTCATGCCCTTAACCACTTCCAAGGTAGTTCAGGAATGCAAATGCTCTCTGAATTTGATTCCCAGTCAAAATTCACAGAAACTCATCTGGGTCCCAGGATACCAAGGAGTCGCTGGAAATGCGATCGACGATGAACTTGCAAGACACGCATCAGAGGAAACTTTCTCAGGATCTGTACCTGCGCTCGAACTACCTGCGTCTGTGGTTAGGGCTACCATTGAGGGTTGGACCTCTTGAGAGCACAATCGTAGATTGCATTCAATATGTAGATAGACCTAGCGTTTGCCAACAAACGCCTGTAAAAAATCCGCGGAGTTTTTGTTGTCCCTTGACAGAAATGTGCTTGTTTAAGCGAAGATACCCTCTGCGACGTCTGTTGAGAGAATGACGACATGGCAGAGCCTTCCTCGGTCACTGTCCCGCCTTTGCTTGAATCATGTGGCAGGTCTTCGGTGCTGATGTAGTGATAGCGGAGTCTGTAAGCTTTTTATCACGGAAGGCCTTGCTGGCCTTCAGAAGGAGTTGTTGGTTGCTGCCTGGTAGTACAATGGACCAGTCTTGAGTGACCACCAACAACCAAAACCAAAAAGTGTACTAGTTTCTAGTTACACATCAGGAGGCAGTTTGTTATCAAAAACCTATGTTGGGATTCATTTATTTTCAAAATTAAGCTGCTGCAACTCATAAATAATTTAACTTGTGGTAACACTGGTGAAAACCCAAAAAACAATCGAATTCATCTGTAACGCCATCAACAGCAGACACAGTCTCTCCCCACAAATTGCATCAAGTCTACACTTTCAACATCCTACAAAAACGAAGGTTAATACTTAATTGACAAGTTGAGAGTTTATCAGACACAGTAATTTGGTTTTTGTTTGTTTTTCGGTTGAATTTCCTTAGAGCGGAATAAAATACATATCTACACAGTATATGGTACAGTATATCAGTGCCTAACAAAAGTCATGTTGTATATATAACAGTTCCCTTGGTTCTAATCTACAACGATTGGTCTCAATTGGTTTACAGTAAGTACGTACGAGTGTAGTATAATGTTTCTGTTGGTCTACAAGATTCTCTAGTGAGTGAGTTAGAATGATGAAAATTGGTGCAGACACTTAGACGGGCTTCTCGGTTGCCGGGCGGGGGTTCTATAGGACATTGCAGGTTTTTTGAGCGTTTATCATCGATCCACTGGGGCACTTGAAGACCTCGGTTGCACTGCCGCCCTGCGCTACCAGCCATCCCAATCTGAAAGCGAAAAAAGAACGCACATTTAATTATTTCCTTTGACAGAGGTGAGCGGAGGGTCTCTCACATATTCCCGAACTCGCCAGCGTCTGTGTCAATGCCGGTGTACAAGGACTCAGCGCACAGCTCCTGTGCTGAGACCAAGAAGAAGATTTGTGTGGGCGTTAGGTTGAGTCCGGGCAGCCTTGCCATTCCCTTGATGGGTCCAGTCAGTGACAGCATGGAGTGGTAGGATATCTGCATGCCGCCCGAGTGGATGAGGATGTCCATGCGGCTGTAGTTGGAGAAGATGTTCACCGACTTGGGGACACATCGCATTGCCTTGTCCTCGAATGTTTTCGTAATTGACCGGAGGATCTCCTTGGCTATTGCCACTCCCACTGAGGCGTACTGCAGATACGGCGGCAGTTTGGCATCGAAATATGGCACCAGAATGACCGACAGTGGTACAACTGAAATAAAAGGAAATTTGTGTTTAATATGAATAAAATTAATGGAAGAAGATAGATTCGGTATGAAATAAATACAAATGCACGGTGCATGCAAGTGGGGTCCACCTATATCTCAGGATGTGTGAGCAGACACTCTCCAGAAGGAAATGCTTCATCCATTTCGGACCTCGCACAAGCAGTGGCCTAAGTCCATCTATACCTACCTTTCCATCATCTATGCAAAACGTATCGTACACTTCCTTCTATTGAGTGTGTAACAATAAGAAATTTATTCCAACTAATTGATTATTTGATCGTATTCGCATTTAGGTTGTGGTGGGTATGTGCGTCGACCACAATCTCGATGTCGTAACTTCGATTCCTGCTCCGTGCGAAGAAAATAAATTTCACGGCCCCACCTTTTTCGAGTCACTGAAAATGCTCAAAGAGTATTTCCTGTCTAGAAAAAGCTTCTCAAACTTGGCCGTTAGGAGTCGGCATTAAACTGTAGGTCCCTTCCGCTCGTGAAAGAACATAAGCACGCACAACACGAGTGGTTGCTGAGAAGCTAAACACTGGCCCTCTATTGGCTGTAGCGCCACCCATATAATTATTATTATTATTCGCATTTACGTTCAAATGCTCGATTTACCATAAAACGGCTATCATTCCAACGCAAGGCGTCGGCTTTTCCGTCTTGACATGGTTATACCACACATGGCATAACACAAGCTTTCAATCCAAAGCAAAGCCTGGTTATGTACCTGCCGACACTAAACTGCCACGAATTCTCGAAATATCCTCGAAAAATCAGATTCAGAAGAAATAAAAACCAATCTGCCGAAAACAATGTCGAAACAGTATGTCGTGCGGCCGACTCAAAGAAACATGTCAATGCACGATGTCCCCTCGTCCTCAGCACCATAGCCCATCTGTTATCCTATCACCAACTCCTGTCGTATCGTACAAGCTACCTTGAAATTCTTAAAGGCGTTAACATAACCAAATCGAATTAGCGACTAGAATCAAAACTGTTCTACCCATGTCATCAACCGAAAAAAAATCGTGAAAGAAATATTAACCCCAGCAGCAAACTTACATTCAATATGCACATCTCTGATGGATGAAATTGAGCTCTCAATGCAGACTTTGACCAAAAAGTCTATCATCTATATTCGATGTACACCCAAACTCATTCAGTCCTTCAATGTCAAAGCGACGTGCTTTCATGTGATTTCTTCAACATCGTTCTGGATCCGATCGTGCAAAACTAACTCACCAACGCAAGAGTGAGAGAGATCCTTCAGAAGTCCGTAAAACTGTTAGCATACGCCGAAGATATTGACGTGTAACGAGGCGTCAGTGAGTTATTCGCTGGCATTGAGACAGGAGCAAATCGACTATAGACCAAATCATCACACTAAGGCAGATCCTGGGGAAGACCAGCGAGTTTCAAATCGATACTCACCATCTTTTCATCGATTTCAAAGCCGCATACGACATCATCCATAGCAAGGAACTGTTCGAAGCGATGGCCGAGTTCGGGATCCCGGGAAAACTGATCCGGTTGTGACGCACCACGCTAACACATAGGCGATGCACCGTGCAGTTCGGTTCAAAAACCTCTGAACCGTTCGAAACCTGCACCGGATTTCTGCAAGGAGTTGCGCTGTCGTGTGATTTCTTCAATTTGGTACTGGAGAAGATAGTGCGGCGCACAAAAGTCAACACGGAAGGCACTACCTTCTATAAGTCAGTCCAGCTATTGGGATACGCTGATGACATCGACATTATCGCGGGGTCCCAACGTGCCATAGTGGAAGCTTTCACGGCAATTGAGGAACAGGCGAATCGAGCTGGTCTTAAGGTCAACGAGGACAAGACAAAATATATGCTGTCGAGCAAACAACGATCCGCCGCACACCACCTAGGCCAAAACATAACAATCGACAGCTACAATTTCGAGGTAGTAAAGGAGTTTGTCTTCCTCGGGGCAAACGTAAACTCCACGAACGACATCTTAGTGGAGATCCGACGTAGAATCGCCCTTGGCAACCGATGCTATGTACTTCGGTTTGTCGAAACAACTGGGTTTGAAGCTGATGACTCGAAGGACCAAAGTCGTTCTCTACAAGACCCTTATTCTGCCAGTCCTACTTTATGGAGCCGAAAGGTGGACACTCAGCAAGACTGCAGAGCTGATTCTTGGTGCCTTCGAAAGAAAAATTCTACGTCGGATATATGGTCCCGTCTGCGAGGAAGGAGAATGGAGGAGAACACACAACCGCGAACTCTACGGGCTGTACAAAGATGTGTGTGTAGTCTGGAAGGCAAAAATCCGTCGACTACACTGGCTCGGCCACATCGAGCGAATGGACAACAACGCTCCAGCAAAGAGGGTCTTCGAATCCGAGCCTCCTGGTTCGGGAAGGAGAGGAAGACCGAACCTCCGGTACAAAGACCAAGTCATAGTGATGTAAGACAGCTTGGCCTTGATAACTGGAAGCAGCGTGCCCAGGACCGTCACCGATGGAAGGCAGCAATTGCTTAGGCTGAGACCCTGCATGGTTAGTCTGCCTGATAAGTAAGTAAGTATTGAGACAGGAGCATCTTTAATGGATCTTACGTCGAATGAGGTCAAGTCGAAGTCCATAGTGTCATCGAGAAAGCGCGCACAATATCAAAGTCTTGGACAAAGCATCATGATTCACGGCTGTATCTTAGAGCTCAATAGAGACTTCGTCTACCTCGGCAGTAAACAGTAGTTGTTCGTCGGTACCAAGATCAAACGCAGGATATCTCTTGCCAACTGCTGTTTCTACCCAATTAAGTAAAAGAGCCGTATCTCAAAAGACCATGTTGACTTTAGAAAGACACTGAGGCAGCACAACAAACTTGGCTTACGAAATTGGAAGCAGTTGGTTAAAGTTTGTGCCACCTGAGGAGACTTGTTGGCTGAAGACCTGGTACACCTCGGATTGTAATAAACACAAGTCGTGATAGTCGCCGGGTTGTTGAACCTTATGCTGATTATTTTGAATAGACTCTGCATACGTAGTCAGCAACTTGGTCGCAAAGTGTCTATCTTGTGTACATCGTTCTTGAAGCATAGCTGTGCAGCAAGCAGCTTCTTGAATGTGGCGGTTCAGAGTCGGGATAAAAGTGTAGATCTCTTCCACTCGTGAGAACAATAGCACGCACGATATAAGTGAATACTGAGAAGCTGGGCTATGGTCCTCTACGGGCCGTAGGCCTTCAGTGCACTGATCACTTCAGTGCGCCGCGAAGAAAATAAGAGAGGCTGACATGCAAACAAAGAATGATGCTAAAACTTTAATTGAACACAAGTGACCTCAGCAAATGGATCACCAGACAATTGACACAGTTTTGGAACAACCATGAGGGTTCATGGATGAAAACTAGAATCCAAAACGAGCCAAAGAAGCTCTTGAACTCAACAAAGCTGACCTAAGGTTGCAAAGTGGAGCATCAAATCATGCAACTTTTTTCTTCTTTGTAAGGCGCTACTGCCCTGGTCTTCAAACAACAAGCTTCTCTGATCTGTAGCTAGCTGTCTCCAGTCTCGCACATCAAGTTGGTTAAGGTCCTTCTCCACTTAGGTACACCACCTTAAACTCGGGAGTCCTCTGTTGCGTTTCCCGACAGGTTCGGATTCCAAGTTTCTTCGGGCCAGATCTGAGTTGTCCAGGCGCTCCACATGGCTATGCAGCTTCGAGAAGTTCAAAGGTTGAATCTTTCCTTCAGAAAGAACGGTCGCAGAACTTTTTTCTCGAAGAGACCAAGGAGAGACTGGGCATCCGCTTTTGAGATTGTCCGTGTCTCCTCGCCGTATAGCAGGACTGGCATGATCAGTGTCTTATATAGAGTCAACCAGTACGGCTGTGGGTAGATGAAAGAAACCAAGGAAAACCTTGCTAATCAACTGCCCAAACCTAGTCCGAGTTAAGCGAACAGCATATAAGTGCCAGACCATATGAGAGTAGGTCTTTATGATCGCAGTAGTAGAGTCCTTATGACACACCCCAAGTTCTCCAATTCAATTTAATTCAGTGCATCCCGAACATCTTCCAAAAAAATAATCGAACTCACCTAAAATAGCAAACTAAAAGAAAACAGGTTTTAAATCCCATCACTTACCTATCGAATGACTCAGCGTGTCGTAAAAGATCTTGGCAACAATGGGATACGCCCAACTGAAATAAAAAATATGCACAATTACCCACAAGATCAAAACCGATTAAAATTTACGAAACTAACGCATCATGTGAGTCCACATCGAGAGCGATTGAATCCGGAACGATTTTATTTCGTTTGTAGATCTTCAAGATATTCTCGAACCAATTGTCGGACGTTATCTCAATCGACTCCAACTGCTTGATCATCGCGGTGAAATTCGTGAATCCCTCCCAGGGCTTGGTTTGAATTTTCAAAGCCGACAGCTTGACCAGCGCTGCGCCCTTCAGTGACGGTGCGCGTTTCAAGTGAGCCTTCAGCGACTTGAAAACCACTTCTGTCTGAAAGAAAGATGCAAATGACATAAGTTGTGTACGGGTGGGAGTAAAGCTTACTCTTCTTATCACTTCCTTCAAGTCTTCCGACGAGTGCTGGGCTATGAAGAGTGCAGACGTGATCTCGGGCAGGGCCCACATTGTGGCTCGTGTACAAACAGCCGGGTCGGGATATCCTTGCGGGAGAATGCCAAGGGCGAACAGTAGGAGCATTGAGTTGTGTGCCACCCTCGTGGGATACTTCGTTAGGAGCTCTGCAACGGCCTTCAAGTAGTCCGAGTTGCGCACGATAATGGGGCCGGTCCAATTGCACGGAATCAAAGCGGTCCAGTTGAGCTAATTCAAATAGAGCAGTTGTTTAGTTGGAAAGAGGACACGAAGGTGTGCATAATTACAATGGGGTACTTTTCCTGGAGGGAGGAGATGTTGTACAGCAGGGAACTGTTCCAAAAGCCACGCCTTGAGTGTTCGACTCGAATCTGAAAGGAGACAATTGATAAAAAAAAAAGTAGTAACTCACACGCCAGTAGAAAATTCAATGATTCGAGTCCAAGACTCATAAAAATGACTATAACTTAAAGCAGGCAATTACTTGGACTTCTAGGTCTCCTTTGGAAGTTGTTCTGCGACTGACTTGGTAGTACAAACCTTGGCCGTCGTGTACGCTATGCTTTTTCGTTGTGAGCTCGCACATTATATATTGACGAAATTACAACATAATATGAACAATGTTAACTCTACGATGTAATATTTAGTTGCAAATAGGAATACAACGAATTTTGAAAATGCCACCCATACAAAATTTTGGCTGATGTTACTACCAGGTCAGTAGAATTACGAAAGTTAGAGGACGTAATTTGCAGAGGATTATTTTAGACTTTCATCTTTTTGTGATGTACATTGTGGTGTCCCTCAAGGTTCTATTCTCGGTCCATTGTTATTCTCAATGTTTATAAATGACCTTCCAACTGTGTTGTCCTACTGTAACTTCCATATCTATGCAGACGATGTTCAAATCTACCTAAGCTTCCCACTAGGTATGGTTGAAGATTCAGTTGCAAAAATAAATGAGGATCTGAGCTCTATAGCAAATTGGGCTACCTACAACTGTCTAATGCTCAATCCTGACAAAACAAAAGCAATCCCGATCTCGAAACAATCCCCTTCTCTATCTAATTTCCCGCCAATAGAACTCAACTCCACGATAATAGAATATGTTACATGTGTAAAAAACCTTGGAATAGTGTTGAATAGTGAATTGACATGGACTGACCACATCGATAGCTTAGTTTCCAAGATATATACCTCCCTAAGAGGCCTATCTATCAGCAAATATATTCTCCCTCTCAATGTGAAACTTAAACTTGCCAGAGCACTCATAGTGCCAATATTGACATATGCATCCGAATTGTTCGCTGACTGTGATTACTCTTCTTCCCAAAAGTTGACAAGAGCAATCAATGCCACTACAAGGTATGTTTTTAACCTACGCAGGTATGAACATGTCTCGGAAAAACGTCGCATTCTCCTAGGTTGCGAATTAGAAGCATTGTTAAGCTACAGATCTTGCATATTACTCTTCAAAATTATTCACAAGAAACAGCCAAACTATCTTTTTGAAAACATCACTTTCTGTCGATCGAGTCGTAACATTACCTTAAGGCCCTCCATTCATACTTGTTTAATGTCACGCAGGAACTTCTTCATTCACGCCGTCCATCTCTGGAATCACCTACCTTCACATGTACGGTCAAAGACCGAGTACAGACAATTTTGTAACGCTTGTTTCTCCCATTTCTCTCGTCCGAACTGAAATAATTCCCCAAAATTTCTGTTTTTGTTCTTTTTGTATGCATTTGTGCGCAGTCATTTAAAATATTTTTTGCAAACATACACTTTTCCAACATTAATAATAATTGTATATAATTTAAAACACGTCATTTAAAATCTTATGCTTAATTGAATTATTCCTGTACTATCAAAAGAATACATGTATTATTCTTAAGGTACAGCGATATAAAATCAGTATATAAATGAAATGAAATGAAAAACTGTGCCAATTTCAGAAAACCGAACTGAAGCCTACATTGAGAAGGATGGGAATGTACTACAGAAACAGTTGGTGCTGGGAATATGGAAAGAACAATTCTGCGGACTATATAACGGCGATGACGACCGAAATACCGCTGTCTGGCGGAACAATCCATCCCATATAGGCGATCATGACCAAGAAGTCCGCCCTCCCGACCTGCATGAAGTGACGACAACAATCGCCAAACTGAAGTCCAACCAGACTGCTAATGCCGATGGAGTGCCTGCCGAGCACTTCAATGCAGTTGGTGATGGTTTGGTAAGATACATACATCAACTCATCTGTAAAATCTGGTCGGATAAAAGTATGCCCGACGCATGAAATCTCAGCATAGTTTGCCCTGTCCACAAAAAAGGATTTAGATGGAGCTGCGCACTTCCTTAACATTACTCTCGATATGATCGTGCGGCACTCATGTGTCAACACAAGATTAACGATCTTCCACAAAACTGTACAATCACTCGCATATGCGGATGACATTGACATCATCGGAAGAACACACTGGACTATCAGTTGGCCGTTTGTGAGCATCGATAAGGAAGCGGCCAAGGACGCATTTTAGCAGTCAACAATGGACAAAGTGGTAAGTGGTAAGACAAAGTATATGCTGTCTACGAAAAAGGCCATCCAACACCGACGTCTTGGACAAACAACTCTATAGACAGACCACTGTGGAGATAAAACGAAAGATCGCGCTTGCCAATCGCTGTGTTTGGACACTAACTAAAGCGTCCTTCGAATTATTTTCGGCCCCTTTTGTACTGATGGTGCTTGGAGAAGGAGACTGACTGTACAAACTGAACGCGCTGTACAGCGACATCGATCTAGCCAAACGAATTCGAATCTCTCGTCTCAGATAGCTAGATCACGTAGAGCGAATTGACACCAATCTGGCCCGGAGAGTTTTTGACTCCAAACACGAGGGCCAAAGCGGTAAAGACCTTGGCCTTAGTTTTCATGTGCTGCTGGAAGGCGACCTCAATAAGTTGAACATGCACGGCTGGAAGAAACTAGCACAAAACCGGACTAAATGCGGCGGCAGGTTGGCTGAGGCGCAGGTCCACCTCGGACTGTAGAGCCAGCCCACGAAAAATGTACTGGTCATCCCTAGGCAGGGAGCAAATTAAGAAACTTATAGAAGATGACTATTAGCGCTCTGCATTCACTTCTGTGTAAGCTACAGGAGAAAGGGGGAGAAAGAAACAAAGAGTAAGTCATTGTTTAAGATCTAAAAAGCTTGTACGGCTAATGCGCAAAGCTTGTGCGACTATTCGCCTTTTTCCAATAGATTGTAATTCTAAAAATCCACACGTAGACTTCTAGCTGATGGATGTCGATTGGCTTTTATTGGGTACTTTCTACGATCTCCGCAGAGAAGATTTTGTATGTGATGAGATTATGAAGAGAGAATATTTTGTTTTTACTTATTAATCATGCCTGCGTCTCAAACAGGGTCTGATTGTGAGCACACTGCCTCTAGTCATCAAGGGCAAGCTGTCTCCCGCCCGCGATCAATTGGTTCTTAGATCCACCTTACGCCACTGAAGACTCAATACATTTCAACTGAGATCCCAACTGATCATCGGGTTGCTCACTACCCACTTCATTCCCAATCACACTGATCGCCCGCTATGCCAATTCATCTTCGTGAAGAAACTTCTCCACCTGGTTCTCTTAAAGGTTGGACTCGAATCTACCCACACTGACGACAGCCTTGCATTTATACTCCCTGTCTACTGCGACGTTCAATCAGAAACCATTACGATGAGGTCGCAATTCAGTCCTTGCAAAATGTCATTTTCAATTCTATATCATACAGAATCGTGTACGGATTCCATAGGTACGCCAAGTAGAACCGCTGTGGCAGTTGGAAGATCAACTATGAAATCCATCAACTAACCACTGTCATTTTCGTCCAAACTTTCAGAATCGATTAGTCGATGAGAAACACGGCAGTGCGCGAGTATGCGAATGTGACTCCATCAGGTGGGCCAGGACGGTGCCGTGAAATAACGCCGAGCGAAATAACGCCGAGTTCCAGAATTCGGCGTTACCTCACTTTGTGAAAGCGAAATAAAACCGAATTTTAATGTTCGGTCTTATTTCACTTTGCTAAAGTGAAATAAAGCCGAGTCGGCCTTATTTCGCTTTGCATTTATAAATACATTCAGATAAAGATTCCTACCTTTTTTCAGATTTCCACCCCTGAAAATTAACCGTGTGAATGTATTCACACGTACTCAAACCCATTCAACATCTTGTTTTCATTTTATTTATTTAACGAAGTTTAAACTATTTATTTTGATTTTAAGATACCTATCCAGTAACTTAAATGTGTCAATACTAATAAACAAAAGAAAATCTAGGAAACAATAGCTAAGAATATCGGAGTTTAACAATATATTTTGGTGGTACTTTGAACAATTTGCCTGCAAATTGGACAAAGAATTGGATTATTAAGCTTTAAATATTTGTCTGACAATCCTGTATAACAGTTCAAACACAGTTTGAAGTGATTACAAGGTTGTAGAAGGATAGTTCGAGCATTTTTACAACATATAATGCACAATAGAGACACATCATCAACATTAAAATAATCCGGTTCTACATCATCTGGATTCAAATCGTCTTCATCTTCGCTGCTTACACTTTCAATTAACGAGTCTTCAGAAAGCAAATTATTACTTTCATTTGTCATTTGGTTAAGAAAGTCTTGGATTGATATACGTTTTTTTTCCAGTTTAATTAAAGCCGCTTCAATTTGCTGTCCCCTGTCTTTGAATTTTTTCTTTGGTGGTTCAAAGATTTGGAATGTGCCATCAATTGACATTATAAATTCCTTAGATTTTATAACATCTTCATCCAGAAGACAGTCTACGAACTTGAAAAAATTTCCAAATTTCGCCAACTTCCGGGTTAGTCGACTATTGTACCCTTCAACAGCGCTTGTTGTTCTCATATGAGACCTGAACACGGATACAGCTGAAGGAGTTTCCTAAACATACACATATATACATATATATAAGTTTGCATTCAATTAAGAAATTCATTTGATGTTACGGTTAAAGTCTTATCAATATTTTTAATATAAAAGGTATATTTTTACCAATTCTAAATGCTGAAATAAATAGAATGGCCGAGAATTTTAGAATTTGAAAAAATAATAGTTCGAAATTCGCGCGAATAGAATGGTCGAGAACTTAACTGTTATTTTAACTATTATAAGTAAAAACTCTCGGCGGAGTATTATTATTTTCTCAAATTCTATGCAAGTGTTTAATTAAATAGATCGACTTTTTCTTACCCTTTCTATCCACTGTTTTCTTAAGTATATTAAAAAATGTTTAAATATACACTCTCCCTTTACTTTAAACTGCACACCTTTTGCTTCGTTATTCAGAAGTTCAAACGCCGGTTCCATATCCATCGGTTTTAACAGAGGAAGAACTAAAAATTTGCGATAAAGGCGCTTTGCCTCCTTCTTTTTGTTTATATTAGCAAAGAATCCTGGCAGCTTAGATGATTTTTTTCTAATAGCTTGGCAGAAATGAAACCAGCAGGTTGTATATTTGGCAGACGGAAATATTTTCTGCAAAGCATTTCGTAAGCCTTTTTCAAAATCCGTGACAAAAGAGCTTGGGCAAAATTTGAACAAATTGGCTTCAATGTACTGAAATGCGTGCAGGTACATTTTTTCCGATTTATTGCTCATTAAAATATAAATGAACGGGTAAACCTAACAAGTAAAATTTCATTAAATGCATATAAATCTTAATATAATATTTAATATTACATGATCGTCGTGAGCAAAATGGATTAAACAAAGTTGTTTATATCCGCAAGATGGGACAACGCTAAAAGTGCCGTCCAGAAGATAATTTTTCTGGCTCCCGTCCGGTAACTTCCGAATTTCCTCAGAAATTGTCGGAGACATAAATATAGTGTAAGAAAATCCCGGTTCAATAACAGTGCTCCTGTAGAATGGCTCACTACGTTTGTACCGAGACATAACGAAATCATGCATCACACTTTGATTCCTAAAAATTGCACATATCTCTGAAGCAGATGTGGGGGCTTTAGGAAACGAACTGTTTCGGATGTTTATAAGTTGTCGCCGAACTTTGCCAAATTGAACAGACGCACTAGTTTCACCTCTTCCACAAACTTCGTCAAAAACTTCGCGAATACCACTTCTTTTGAGCGAAACATTTGCACATTCATTTTTTATTTCGCTTAATAATTTTAATTTACCGCGAAGGTTTTCTTGCGTCGAATGGTTGTGCGGTGCACTTACCTTTGAAACTCTAACTAAATTTTCATTGTTAAACTCAACAACTGCACTTGCATTGCACTCACTCTTATAACACGTATATCTCTTACACAATCTAGACTTTGATTTAATTTTATAAAGTTGCTTTGTTTCGGGTATGTACAAAAGTTCGCTTCCCTTTCTAAAACCTTCACAGATTTCATATACAAATACTGATTCACCCAAATTTGCCATTTAAACGATGTGTGTGATACAACAAAGTTCATCAACTAATGAGATGACTGCACATCGAGTTACAATCAACAAACATTGATTACGGTAAAGTTCACTTGTTTTTCTAACAAGTACAGTTGGCTTTACTGATTCTTTTGCCTTTTCTCTGAATTCGGCATTGTTTCGCTTTAAGAAAGTGAAATAATGCCGAATTGTGGAAACATTTGCTTCGGCTTTATTTCACAAGCAATGTTCGGCGTTATTTCACTTTGTCAATGTGAAATTATGCCGAATTCTAAAATTCGGCATTATTTCACTCTATGAAAGTGAAATAACGCCGAATTCTGGAATTCGGTGTTATTTCGCTCGGCGTTATTTCACGGCACCGGCCAGGACTGCTTGGAAGACCTAGGTCGAAGTGCTTGAGAGGATTGCCTGAGGATCGCTGGCAGTGCTTTGCTGTAATACATTCCTGGTTCTGCTTTGATGTGAGGATTACTTCAGTCCATTACCAAGTCCCTTGGTATGTTTATCTGAGCTTCCCTTGGGCATTGGAACTACTCAACATTTTGCTGAGTTAAATGGGGCTTATTAAGTGAAATTAAGGGAACTGAATGGTGTCTTCTATCGTCTGTGCGATATTTTAAAAAGAAATGCCTTCAATGAAAATAGCCTTGAAAGTGAACACAGTTGATGTTAAAATGAACACAAGCAGATCATATTTCAGCTCCCCATTAACTGAGAACACAATGACGCATTAAGGCCCAGTTCACATCAACCGCGTCACACGCTTAATTGATTTCCCAATTAATTATGAAGCGCCGTTCACGTGCTCATCGAGCTCCTGACACATTCCCCACCGAGATCCACTATCAATTTGTCTCCAAATTATTAATTCACAAGCATTATCAAGTGCACACAGGTAACTGCACACCGAATCGATATGCTTTCCGTTTGTGCTCAAATCTACGTCAGTCCGCCCCCTCCGTGGCCTACAACCACCGCACGTACGCCAAGGCAGAGATATTCCCACTTGATAAGACAGCCGCATGTGTGGCACTTATGGCATTGAAACAGACATTTATTCTTAAGTAACCCCAACCTTTACGATTTCCTACTCCCACACTGGCACTCGTGGAACACGTAATTAGGGCAGCCACTCTCTCGTGTATGTCACCTCACGTCGCCAAATCTGAAACCGTCAGGAGGTAGACATGCCTGACGACCGGATGATGTGCCCCGCCGGTTTCGCAACTCATTGGCGCGCGACAATGGGCCTTACCTTGTTCAGTTGCTCGATAAAGGTTGAAATCGCCTCCTTCTCCGACATCTTCTGGTCGTAGCTGAGCCCCGAAGGCAGGAAGCTATCCAGCACGTCGTTGAGCAGCTTCGGAGCGGTCTCCTTTATCCTGTACGGTGGTGCCTTCGGTCCCATCCATCGGATTTTGCTCTGCAAGAGAATGTTGAAAGGGTGAACGACAAGGGCACGCGAATGGGTACACTTACCTCAAGAATGGGAGCGGAAGTGCTCGGATCGCCGATTATCAGCAGGACGTGTGGCCGTCGTCCGTAGCTCAGGTCGTAGTAGATGTCGATAAGGGGCGTCGGACCGAGTTCGTAGATCTTCGAAATCAGCGGCGCTATGCTCGACGGTCCGAGGGCGCCAATCGGCAGGTAGCCACCCAGTTGCTCGAGGACAAGCTGAATCGTCGACGAGTTTGTTGTCTGGCGCAGGCAGCTGCCGTACAAGCGGCCCAGCTTCCGGAATGGACCCGACGTCGTGTTGTGCTGGAGGAGCTCTGAAAGCACAGGAAAACATGTAACGACACACAGTCCACGGGTGTTGACGAACTTACGTTGCATCTGTATGTCAACAGCTTCCTGGGCACTGCGAGCAGCTCTTAGACTCGAGACCTGCCCCGTTGAACAGCTGAACTCCTTGAAGTCGCGACACGGATCCAGATTCCAGTTGAGCTTCGCTTGGATACTGGACGCGGCTAGTCGGCAGGCGGGCTCATTGCACTCGGGCGGTGGGGCTGTTGTTGGCATGCAGTCTTCATCGTCGGCGTAGCAGTCTCGGGGAAGTTGTGACGGCGCGGTGCTTATGAGAAACAGAATCGGCGACGCTACGAGAAGCGATGTGACTAGCAGGGTGGCGGTCGTTATGGCGATCTTGTGCACCGTGGCCGACGTTCGCAGCCAAATGCAGGGAGCACAGCATATCCATCCGATTGTGGCATTCTGAAAATGAAATAAGAAATAAAGTGTTAGCGTGGACAGGTACAGTAGCCGCATGGAGAAAGAAGGATGTTAATTTTGAGTTTTTCTTGACGTTGTTCTTTCAGCGCCGAGGGTCTTTCAGGGTCTTAATTACGGACTAGAGTGGAGTGGAATGACGGGTGAATATCTAGGCGACTTCCAAACACATTTGGATGGACAATACGAAGGACAGTGCAACGAATGTGTCGTTCTACACGTGCAAACGTGCCTTGCCAACATGCAAATCATCGACATCGACACCAATCATGGAAATCACAATCAAGAAGATCTCCAGGACATCTTTAACTCGCTGAAGAAGAAAAAGTCTGTAAGAATCCATGGTATACCAAATATTGAGGTCCGCCATCTTCTCCCGACATAGTGTTAAGTTACACAACACTGTTCAACAATGCACAGAATAATACTTACTCGGCATAAGTTAGCCATAGCTACACATGGTCGATGACATGACCGGAGGCAGAAAGCAGACGCACCTTGGTTCAAGGTGTTTGACAACAGAAATGGCTTTCAATGGGAAGAGGTTATTTCGTCAATCTAGTTCTTTCTGCACTCTTGCTGCAATTAATGTCAGCTTCCTGAAACAACAAACTATCGTATTCAGGCCTAGAGATGGGTTAACTCGATTTGATAAACCGAGTCAACTGAGTTACGTCCAAACCGAGTTGAACCGAATTGAACTTATGTCAAACTGAGTCACTGAAACTAAAATGAAACGAATAAAGGAACATTCAACATCAAATTTGCAAGCTATTCGCCACGGTGTGAACCCACAACTCGGTTGACTTGTTAAAACAGAGAGACCCCGTGGTACTAACTTCTGTTTCTTATGATGGACTGCGTATGGACGGGTGTGATGTGGCACGTTGTCTGCCAGTCTACCTGCTCTTCTCTCGTTGTTTCCTTTTGTAAATCCTTGCGTCTGCTTGTTTTGATGGAGTGTTGTTTTTTCTAAACAGAAGTACTCGTTAAAGTTTGTCAGAGAAAGAGGTTTGGCCGTGAAAATTATTTTTGTCACACAGAGCAGGAATCGAACCTACGACGGATCGACGCACATACCCACAACGCCACGGTCTCGATTAGGCACTCATATTAGGTGGCATAAGTAGATGTTGCACGAGAGACATACGAGGTGTTTAGTATGATACAGAGAGTATACATTCTGTAGTTGTGCATTTTTTATGTGTTATGCTGATAGATCTAGTACAGAGACCAAGTCATCGCGGATATAATACAGCTTGGTCTTGATGACTGGAAGCAGCGCGCCCAAGGCCGTCACCGATGGAAGGTATCAATTCCTCAGGCTCGGACTCTTCATGGGTCATCTGCCTGATAAGTAAGTATGTTAACCAAGCAACTCGGCAACTCGATTCGCTTCAATTCCAACTCGGGTCAATTCGAGTAAAGAAAGTTTCGAGTTGGCACATCTCTATTCAGGACCCACAGTACATGGCGTCACGGGATGCGTGCACAAACTGGCGTAAGTTCGTTGACCCGCACGGACGACTGTAAAAAGTGTAGTAAGGTATCTTGGCATTTGGTTAGATCAATATCTGTGTTTCGACGAACATAACGAAGCTGAATAGACCATTGCCTTGGCATTTGTATTTATTTCCTTGGTTGTGGAAAATATGAAGTTTTTCGAGGGACTGTGTTTTCGGGCCTGTTTCCGGTTGTATTGTACACTCGACTGTGAGTACAAGGAATTCTAACGAGTTCCTATACAATGAGGCAAACATGATAGATCATTTTGATCAGAAGACATATATCAGAAGCTATAACACCTTCCAACAGTCTCATGTTTAGGGCTTACTATACCAATGTTATGTACCGTGAGAGGGTGTACCTTAACCGTTTTATTCCCCTTGAAGCGTTCTTCTATCTCTTCACAATTGACCTAGTACGATATCTACTTACAAGTCTTGTCGTCTTCCATGTCGTATCCCGAATAGTGGATAGCCGACTTCAATATAGACGGCATGTCGCTAGCACTCAAGATGATCTCCTTCGGTGGAGTAGAGCTCGAGACGCGTACAGGGTCGTGGTTAAATGTAAGAATATAAGATCGTATAAATGTAGGACATCGTAGTGGAGATCCGACGTAGAATCGCCCTTGGCAACCAATGTTACGTCGGTCTGTCGAAACAACTGGGCTCGAAACTCAAGACTCGAAGGACCAAAGTAATGCTCTACAAAACCCTTATTCTGCCAGTCCTACTTTATGGAGCCGAAAGCTGGACATTAAGTAAGACTGCAGAGCTGATTCTTGGTGTCGTCGAAAGAAAAATTTTACGTCAGATATATGGTCCCGTCTGCGAGGAAGGCGAATGAAGGAGAAGACACAATGGCGCACTCTACGAGCTGTACAAGGATGTGGGTGTAGTCCGGAAGGCAAAAATCCGTCGACTACACTGACTCGGCAACATCGAGCGAATGGACAACAACGCTCCAGCAAAAAGGGTCTTCGAATCCGAGCCTCCTGGTTCGAGAAGGAGAGGAAGACCGAACCTCGGGTACAGATACCAAGTCATCGCGTATGTAAGACAGCTTGGCCTTGATAACTGGAAGCAGCGTGCCCAGGACCGTCACCGATGAAAGGCAGCAGTTGCTCTGGCTATGACCCTTCATGGTTCGTCTGACTGATAAGTAAGTAAATGTAGGTAAACCTGAATCAATCTTACATCCCACACCGTTGTTATTTTATTTGTTTTTCATCGAAAAAAAACCTTATTCATTTTTCAATATTTAAACTCTTCAATTATTGCACGAGTTAAAAATCCCTCAACATTTTTCAAATGCTTTATTTACTTTCAAGCCACACGCTTAACCTGTGTAATCGATTACTCATCATTATGCGCTCTCGCCCACAGTTCCTTCCCCCTTCAGCTTTCACTTTGTTGAAATGCAAATCCAATTTCTCGGAAGACCATGTCACATCGTGGATGTCTCAGGGAAGACATAAATTAATGAAGTTAATGAAGTTTGAAATTACCGTGAGAATTCAAAAATGAAACCGTATGAAACTCAGGCGGATGTGGAATTGAACTAGATTCAACAAATTGCAAATTGAAGCACACGTGCTTAGTTGGTTTATGCATGTTGTTACCGAAGGTCGGCCGAGTGCGTGGCACATGCAAGGACTCTTTATCGTCACGTAACGACTAAAATGAGTAGCAGTGCGAATCTGTAACGTCTTGCAGGAGGCCTATGTATGTCAAGGTCATCTGGAATATGGTAGAAATGGCACGATATGTTGGTAACGCGGCAGTTGGACAGGTTGAGAGAATCACATGACACATTGAGGTTCAGAAATGCTCAGTCCTCGTGGGTTATACCGTCGTGGTGGATTAGTGTACACTGACTATCACAGCTGCCTCAATTGTGAGCCACGGTTCTCCTAATGGGTCCCATTGCACTAAGCGATTCCTCGTTAGCACCATATGACTCCAAAGCAAAAGCTGCTGGTATCCAAGACTATCTTAAGACAATACACATCGTTGTTGGGTTGAAACAAGCCTCTGTGACGAGACAATGGGAAAAAAGGAAACAGTCGAGCAGAAAGAGCATATAAAGCATCAGAACAATAGAGAGTATGTTTTGAAGTTGTATTTTTCCAGCGCTAAAAATGTGATGCGAGTTATATCTATATTTTAATTTGTTTACGTGTGTTCCTCATCGAAGGATACGGCATGAATAGGTGCCTAATTCACTTTTGCTTCTACTCAACAGGATAGGTGCAGAAGTCGTTGTAATTGGCTCCGTTTCATCTTGCGTGTGAGCCTAGGCTACACTGACTTGTGATAATCCGCACGACCTTCATTCTGTTTCCTGTTAAGACTTAGGAGGTTCTTTTTTTTTTTTTTTGATTAATTGAATGCCGTATTTGCCTCAAAGTACTGCATCCATCTCCGATTGGTGATATTGATGGCATCTGTAAGCGAAGGGGTAACTATTACCTGAAGTGAGCAATGACTGATATAAAGTATTTCCCGAACTCTATGCCTTTGTCCACCTTGAAAGCGTCTCTGTGTTTGTTTTCCATATTGTCCATCAATCCATATTCCACAGGGGATTATATCCTTTGTCTAGTCTTCTCCATCTGGGAGCAGTGTTTTGTACCCAAAATCGAAGTATACGAAAGGTGCGACATAGTCTGTATGCTTTTTCCCCGTAGCCGCATCACCGGTAGAGATCGCTGAATCCTGGTTCCAATTCCGAAGCATTGTTCCGATGCTACGACAAGCATACGGATCGAGAAACGGTCCATAATCTTCTATGTTTTGCCGTTGTTAAGCTCTGGTTACACTGATCTTGTCGCGTGACATTCATATCTTGCAAGCCAAGACGAGTTGGATTGATGTACTGATCGAGGGTTGCAATGACGTGTCCGCTTCGACGATGTCCATTTTAGATCCTTGTCTGACCAATTCGTCCTCTATTTCATTCCCTACGAGTGAGCTGTGGGTAAGACCTAGCAGAGTTTCATCATTTGCAGTCTGATGGACCTCAGTGAGTGGCGACATTCCATGACAGCCATTTATTTCGTTGTGCAGGATCCTGTTGACTTCAGTGCAGCCTGGCTGTCTACAAACATGGTGGGAAGTCGGTTTTCCTACCGCGGTCTAGTTTTGATCCACCTGTGTAGATCCGACTTTGATATCCTGAGGCGAGTTTTCCAGTCCACTTCGGATAAAAATGAGCATTGTGTAGAGATGTCGAAGTCTATGGTGGGGGTAATGTAGTGCTTAGTGGTAGCCCGTGGGGTTGTGGGTACGTGCGTCGACCCCAACCTCGACGTCGTTTGATTCCAGCTCTGAGCGACAGAAATAATGTTCACGGCCCCACCTCTTTCGAGTCACTGACAATGCTAAAAGAGTATTTCCTGTCTAGAAAAAGCTTCTCAAACTTGGCCGTTCGGAGTCGGCGTAAAACTGTAGGTCCCTTCCACTCTTGTGAGAGCAATAGCACGCACAACACGAGTGGTTGCTAAGAAGCTAGGCCCTAACCCTCTATGGGCTGTATGTGTAGTGCTAGGGAGTAAGGGTTTTGTCTGCAGCGCTTTGCTATGGCCATACGCTCTCACTGACCAACATCCTCCTTCTCTGAGTCTAATGGCATTGCACGTAACTACTTACTTGATGTAATGATCCAAGGGGAGGAGGTGTAGGAGAACGTTCGGCGCTTCAGTGGGGCATGATTCATTCGTCACTTCTGACGTTTCGATTCCTGCCAATCTCTGGACTTTGTTTAGTTTGTCTAAGTTGTATGTTTAGCTTAGGGCAGGCTACCATCCCAGACAGTCGTCCACTTACATATGATCCAAATGATTGTCTGGGATGCTTCAATCATCCGCTTCTTCATTCCTGGCTTTGTCCCTACGGTCCTTAGCTCTGCGTAGTCTTATCGTGTAGCGAGTGCTCACTGACATCCTGGTAGTTTCATTCGGAGATTCAGGAGCAATGCATGTTTAAAAAATTCCAAAAAAATGTCCGCGGCAATCTGCGCATGCATGACTGATCGAATTGGGCATTAGTAGCCCACTCATTCCTGGTTGGGACTACCCGGATCGGACAATGTTGTCCATGTACCTATAATGATTGTTCCACCTTAGGGGTTGAATACTTATACCATACATCTGGCTGGGCTCATATCTCTGATATTTGATATTAACAAACAAATTATCACAGGCAGTACTTCACCTCCTCATACTCATGACCGTCCACTATGATGTTACTTCATAGCCGCTTCCGTTTTAAAGCCATCAGGGGCCTTGTGCTGAATAATATGTGAAAGCTTTGGTCTTCTGGACCACGGTTTCTGGCCTGTTCTCTAAGGAGGATACATGCCTATTCCCGACATCAGTTTGTTGCAACCTAAGGTCTGCATGATGTTGGGGCTTACTAATTGCATTAATCTCCGTATTTGAACAACGTTCTGTGGTCAAAGCAGCTTCAGTTTTTCTTCCACTTCAAAAATACAAGGAACTCCAGCGTCCGACTGCAATCCACTAAATTGTATGCCAAATTTTAGCCACCCTTGTCTGATGCTTTGATTTTTGTCATTTCCTTCGCAAGGTCCCTTTCCTAGCATCATAATCGCATACGCACATATCTTTTTGGGTTGACCTTTCAGCGGCGACACGCTGCAACTTAAACATTTTGACCATAGGTTAACGAAAATAAAGAATATATGCAAATTAAACGGACCCAATGTCCTTACATGCTGATGACCTGTACATGAATAACTCCCTCGATATGAGAATATAACATCCTTTATTTAGTTGGACGACAGCGACACTACTGCGGAGATTAAACGGAGGATCACGTTGGCCAACCGCTCCATTTCGCTCGTTAAGCAACTGAGAAATAAAGCCATCTCTCGAGGAACCAAGATATCTCTATATAAGACCCTGATAATCCCAGTCCTAATGTATGGCGCAGAAGCATGGACACTAACTAAAGTGGACGAGGATATTCTTGGTCGCTTCGAGAGAAAAGTCCTCCGAATTATCTTCGGTCCCGTATGTACAGATGGTGTTTGGAGGAGGAGACTAAACGACGAGCTGTACGGGCTATTCAGCGACATCGACCTGGTCAAACGAGTTCGAATCTCTCGTCTCAGATGGCTAGGTCACGCCGAGCGAATGGACACCAATTCTTTGATCCGGAAAGCCTTCGACTCCAACCCCGAGGAACAACGCGGTAAAGGAAGACCACGCCTACGGTGGCGCACGCAGCTAGAAGGGGACCTGTATAAGTTGAAGTAGCATGTTGGCTGAGGCCCAGGTCCACCCCGGATTGTAACGTCAGTCAAAGAAGAAGAAGAAGAATTTATGTGGATAGGGAAAATGGTTGGTCGCATGCACCAGCTCATCTGTAGGATATGGTCGGAGGAAAGCATGCCCGACGAGTGGAATCTCAGTATCGTTTGCCCGATCCACAAGAAAGGAGACCCCTTTGACTGCGCCAACTATCGTGGGATAAGTCTCCTTAACATCGCCTACAATATCTTCTCTGCCGTTCCCTGTGAGCGCCTGAAACCATTCGTCAACAACATGATAGATCCCTATCAGTGCGGTTTCAGGCCTGGGAAGTCCACTATCGATCAAATTTTCACATTACGGCAGATCCTCGAAAAAGCCCAAGAGGTGCAGAACGACACCCACCACCTTTTTGTCGGCTTTAAGGCCGCATATGACAGCGTGCATAGAGACGAGCTATACAAAGCCATGTCTAGTTTTGACATTCCTGCCAAGCTCGTCAGATTGTGCAGGATAACGATGGAGAGCTCTCGCTGCTCCATCAAGGTCGGTAACGAACTCACCGAGACCTTCAATGTCAAAAAATGTTTTAGGCAAGGCGACGCGTTGTCATGTGATTTTTTCAACATTGTACTTGAGAAGGTCGTGCAAAACTCACACGCCAATGCTAGAGGCACGATCTTCGAAAAGTCCGTTCAACTGCTAGCATACGCGGACGGCATTGACGTGATTGGCAGAACTCAGCGAGCCGTCAATGAAGCGTTTGCTTGTATTGAAACGGAGGCGGCAAAAGTGGGATTAGCGGTGAATGAGGGCAAAACAAGGTATATGCTGTCATCAAGAAAGGACACACAACATCGACGACTTGGTCAGAACACGTCACCATAGGCAGCTACAACTTCGAGGTAGTAAAGGACTTCATCTACCTTGGCCCCCAAGTAAATAGTGCAACCAACATCAGTATCGAAATTAAACGCAGAATAAGTCTTGCCAACCGCTGTTTCTTTGGGCTTAAGTGGCAATTGAGTAGTGGAGCCCTCTCCCGAAAGACCAAGCTCACGTTATTTAAGACCTTGATCATTCCTGTCCTGCTGTATGGCGCGGAAGCTTGGACTATCTCAAGAACGGATGAAGACGCACTTGGTCTCTTCGAGAGAAAAGTTCTGCGTTCAATCTTTGGTCCTGTTTGCGTTGAAGGTGTTTGGAGAAGAAGATTCAACCACGAATTGTACGGGCTGTACAGCGACATGAGTCTAGTCAGGCGTCTACGGACTTAACGCCTAAAATGGCTAGGCCATGTAGAGCGCATGGACAACACTGCTCCAACCCGAAGAGTCTTCGACTCCGAACCAGTGGGACAAGGCAATAGAGGACGACCACGAACCCGATGGCGCACTCAAGTGGAGAAGGACCTCAACCAACTTGGAGTGCGAAATTGGAGGCAGCTGGCTAAAGATCGTGCCAGCTGGAGAGGATTGTTGACCGAGGCCCAGGTTCACCACGGACTGTATCGCCACAAGAAGAAGAAGAAGAGGGGAAAATGTATACGTTTTCTCTATGTGTCTAAAAATATTTTGTACGAAATTTGTTTCATTTTTTGTTTTTGGAGCAAGTTCAGTACTTTAAAGACGTTGTTGCATAGTTTCACCCCCCAATTTCTTCAAATCGACGGCAGAATCAATTCTGAGAAAGAGTCATTCTACAGATTACAGTCAAGCTTTACTAGCTTGGAATAGTCTGCAGACTACCTACTGTTTCCAAACCCGAACAAATGTCTGGGCAGTAATATATTTGGGTCGAATGAGTAGGCCATCACTAAAACAAACGCTTATTCTGACGGAAAAGTAACCTAATACGATCCAGTTTTGAGGCTTAAGCCGCTTATTTGCAGCGAAAAGCGGCTTTAATTAATAGTCGCTGATTTATGAAACGGCCGTCGTGGTTGAAGTGTTATGCGAAGACCTAATTTCCGCATTCCGATGGTTCCATACCGTATTTCAATTTTTAGCATTTCACTTACTTAGTAATTGACTACGAACTTCAGCCCTACTCAAATACGTTGTCACTTAGCGTGACGCCTGTCACTCATTCCAAAATTTCCGAAGAAGTTTTCCTTAAATTAGCCAACTTAACGCACGCTGTTACGCATACACGTCTAAAATGTTCTATTCTCCCTTATCCGACTACACCGAGGAATACGCTAAAAAACCCCTTTCACATCCATACACACAACTACATGAGAGAAGCTATTTTAAGGACTCGCAAAAAAGGAAAAAAAAAAGTCTTTAAAGATGAACTGTGCGCATAATTTTTATCGTCCACAGGCGCATTTTTCAGTTCCTCCCGAGACCGCTGTATGTTGATTGCAGGTCAGACCCGGAACACAAACTCTTTGTGTCAATTATTCATTTATCCATCTCTGCATAATGCACACCAGATTACGTTCATCAATTCCTGATTATATGCATCGCCAGCGAACCTTGCGGAAATTTTATTAAAACTCACACATGGCAGCCAGGACGTAGCATCGATCCGCGGGACGGAGACAATCTCTCTTAATCCTGTCAATTGTTGTAAAAAATTAATTATGTGTTGCTTGTGGTTGGTGTTTAAAGTTGTGTGCACTGCTTCACCCATCTGATGAAATTTAATAAAAAGAGGGAAAAGAAATCGCTCAGCGGGTGGTGTTCAATAGGGATTAGGGTTGTCCCCATTTCGCAAACATGTCTTTTGAGTTTCAGTGTCCTCTTTCGTCTCCTTTCCTTTGCAGTTGGGCTACAAAAGGGGACATCTTCGATGTTTTGAAAGGGGACGCGTACACTCTTGGCATCTGTCTGTGAAAGCTACGAGTTTTTCCTTCAATAATTCACACGTATGAACGTTGAACTTTCGGCATTTTGATAAGTATTTATTACATGTCGGAATAAATTTATTATTGGATTACTTGAGCATTCAATGACATCGTTATTCCAAAAAAAACGAGCTTAAGAGGTTGAACAGAAAAACCATTTCAATCTAACACTGATGGAAAGGTTACTGTCAACGAACACAAATTTTAAATTGGTTCCAATGCTGGGGAAGGAAGACTTCAGTTGGAGATGACATCAGGCTATACACTTCAGTCTAATGTTACGCACTAAAATTAACTGCTGTAGACAGACAGAGACAAAATCATCGAATCCGAACCTGCCGGGCAACGCAACAGAGGACACCCGCGTTTAAGGTGGCGCGACCAAGTGGAGAAGGACCTCAACCAACTTGGTGTGCGAAACTAGAGACAGCTAGCCAGGGATCGCGCTAGTTGGAGAGGCTTGTTGGTTGAGGCCCAGGTCCACCCGGGACTGTAGCGCCACACAAAGAAGAAGTCGGACAGTATTCGTTTTAAGCAAAAAGGAAGGTACCAGCTAACTGAAAACGCAAAGGCAATAATGAGCGCTGCCTGAGTACCGTATGGACGTACAATCATTTTCTGACTGCCCTAAGACTGAACTAAAGAAGGTATTTGCGGGCATAGCCAATTTGCAGAGGGACTCCGTGGTAAGTCAGAAACGAAGAAGCAATGCTGAGTCAGTCCCTCCTGTGACGGTACATTTCCTCTCGAGGAGTGGATCATAGGCCCTGGGGGGAAAACGTTGGTGGGTCACGTCGATAACCATACTCTGATAGAGGAGAGGTTCAGCGAGATATGGGGATTACAAAACGTACCAAGTTTCATCACGAGGGCTTAATGAGTGATACCGAAATGGGCGAAATCACAATATCCCTTCCCACACCCTTAAAATAATCTAACTTAGGCCGTGATGACACCATCCAATAAACACCTAAGGAAGACGTGACGTGTACCCATTTACCTAATCTAACGTCACCTAAGACGTTAATTCCAGACCGAGTACCAGTTTGAAAGGCTGTGTCGAGAACATGGAAAACGGACCTAAGAGTATTTGATGCCGAGGCAATGAAAGAGCACAACAATAGGACGCCCGCCCTTTAATCTGTACCAACTTAATGGATGAAGTTTTCTCACAGAGAAGACTTCAGGCGATATGGTCGGAGGCAGATAGCACTTGTTCTTAGCACAAAGAATGATATCAGAGAATTGAAAAGGCAGATGCTACGAAGAGTCTGAGGACCGTATGGACCAACCACTTTCTGGCTGACATAAGACTGATCTAAGGTAACCTTCGAGCAAACTTCAAAGAAAGTCGGGCGCGATGAAGCGCTGATAAGGTGTGGTACAGTGACTGTTGAAAATAAGGAGCGTTTCAAGCAACGTTCCAACGGCGAGCTTCGACTCCGATTCCTAAAAAAAAAACAAAGAACTGCATAGAAGCAAAGTCAACGATGAGAGCATGGCTTATCATTGACAAGAAATTAGAGAAGAATTTAAGGGAAGAAAAGCCCAAGATCCTTCACCTCAAAGGTGGTCCACAGTTTCAATCCATCAACCGATCCGATCTTTGGAACCACAAGAGTGACACTCACAGTGAGCATAATGTGTGCGCCACTGGGGTGTAGTGGCTGCAGTCAGGAAGACCGACTCAACCTTCAGCGACAGAAGTCGTGTAGAGTACATCAAAATCAGCATCGTTAATTCCATTATTAGAAATTAATTTCAATGCCTTCCCAACGACACCGATCGCCCACTACCGCCTTCTCCACAAGCGTTCCTTCCAGATTGGACTGGACTCTCTAGACCGACAAATCGAGAAGGGAGACAACCCTGACATCAGACACAAACTCCCCGAGACACTATCCTTCCTCAAGAGCAATGTAATATCCAACAAGTTCAATTAAGTCCCGGAAAAAATGTCAGTCATCATGTCAACGTCGCGTACCAACCGGCGAGATGGCTGAGTGTTTCAAGATACACCTTATATCAGCACCCGCAGGAGGAGATCGTGACATAACAGGCAATTGCAAAGCCAATGGACTCACTACGTGTGTGGCATGATAACCATGCCGATTGCTGCAGGGAGTAAGCAGCCTCAGGACCGGCTAATTGACAAGTGTGCCAGCAGGATTGCGTCATTACACAAAACTTATCTTCGCCTGCTATCGGTGGCCAGTCTCTCTCACCCAGTCTAACCTATATACTTCCAATCCGCAATAGAGCAGAATTGAACCCATTCACTGTACCCACATCACAGTTGACATTCTAAACCACAATTCAAGCAGAAGATACGTTGCACCGAACTTATTGAAGACCGTCCCCGTCGTGGTCAGACACTGACCAAGAAGTTAAAAGGTGGAAAACTTTCGCTGGAAACTTTTTCAAAGATTCCTCTCACTCCCTCATGCATTGCGTCCATGACACTTTCTGTGATTTCCCAAGGAGTTGACGAGGATAACTTGTTTGATTTTGCAATCTTCACTGCCGGATGTGGCTTATCCCCCAAAGGACACCGCATTACACAGTACATTAGACAGGCTGCCATGCGAACCTCAGAGCACACCAACGGGTGCAGGTCCTAGTCATAAATAAAATCCAGATTGTGCCCGGAAGTGTCAAACTGTCAGAAGAGGAAACGTGTTATTAAAAATACACAGCTGCCCTGACGGAGGTTTTGGCACACTCCGAAGGTGCTAAGTAACTCGGCAAATTTTTGCAAAATTAAATTCTGGCACTTGCCTCCCATTCGACAGCACATCCATTACGGTGTGCATTGTGGACATTTTATGCACTTTGCCCGCCAATACATCTTCCTTGCCGGAAGACTCGTGGCGTAATAGCACGTGGGGTGGTATCATTCCCTCACAATGTAGACCTATTTGAAGTACCAGAAGGGGGTCGGCTATTCATGGCACACTTTACTGGCGATTGTGCATGTCACTGCCAAGTGCGCTGTGCCCCGCTGAAGATGCACAATACAATAGACACTGCTGAGTGCAGATAGACTACGTATGTGTGCAGAAGTTGTCTTTCGACTTTTCATCTCCTTTGGCTGCTTTGTGCGGAGGGTACTTGGTATCGTTTCATAGTTTCAAGCTGCGCAGCATAAAGCGTCATTGTTTCCGAATGCCCGGGGTGGTGTTCTGGCGACACGATGGAAGTGAAAAAGTTATTTTGTGAGACGTTGGATGTGTTTGGGTTTTTGTGTTGCTGCAGGAAGTGCGTGATAAGTTGATGACATCTAAATGGATTTTCTTGGCATGCACTCGTTTCAAGTCGAGGCGCTTGGACTATTTTAGGAAGGGACAAAGAACGGATAAAAGGGGGATATCATGGGGAACAAAGTGAACTGAGGAAACACCGACCAGTTGCCGAAGTAAATTTGGGTTGGCTGATCGACATTACAGTCAATTTTTGTTTAAGGTTCCGACGAAAGCCTAAAAACACGGAGGGCTGCCTTCTGCTGACAGACCACTATATGACCAATAACCAAACCGCAGTTGAAGCCACGCCAGCCGATATACTGACATCAAAGCTGATCAGGTTATGTGCAAAAAAGGTATCGGAGGTGAACATACAAACCCTATTCTGGGTACCAGGACATTCTGGCGTCCCAGAGATCAGAAAAGCAAGCAATTTTGTGAAAAGCGGGTCCAAATGGTAGCAGTCTTTAACAATCCCTTATGTATCCACAAACGAAGCTCGGGATAGTGCAAAGAAATCGATGGATTAGGCTGGACCAAGAGCGGCGGCTCTATGGGCGACGATCACGAATAAGCTATTATCAACGTTCAGCTTCAGTCGCAAGCAAGTGCGCATGTTAATAGGAGACCTCAAAGGCAACATGCGTCGCGTCTAAGCTTACCGTGCGCTATCAGCGACCTTAGTGGGTTTCGGGCAATAGCAGTCTGGCGAATGCCCCGTCCTAGCAAACAAAAGTAGAGCTGGGAAACTTAAACAGGGTGGAACTGAAAAACATCCTTAGATTACACGTTCAATTAGGCAATTAAACATAAAAGTTAAAATGCAAGGAGCAAATCATGCTCTACAAAACTTGTCTTCTGCCAGTCCTAAGCAGACACTTAGCGCCAGAGCAGAGCTGATACTTGGCGCTTTAGAAAGAAAACAAATTCTACGTCGGATATATGGACCCGTCTGCGAGGAAGACGAATGGTGGAGAAGACACAATCGCAAACTCTACGAACTGTAAAAGGATGTGGCTGTAGACCGGAAAGCAATAATTCGTCTACACTGGTTCGGCCACATCGAACGCATGGACAACAACGCGGATTGAAGGCCTTAATGACTGGAAGCATCGTACTTAGGATATTGAGCGGCAGCGATTGCTCGGCCTGATAAGTAAATATGTAAGTATGTATACAGGATGTTGTTGAGCTTGCATAGGATGCTATGAGGCGGGTCTCTGCAAGGAGTAACCATACTGTCAGTGTGTATTCAGTGTGGATGCAGGATCAGGACACTTCTGGGGTCCCTTTCAAAATTCCCTGACATTAACAGACGACTGTAGTATTTTTCATGTGACACAAAGTTACCCTATGCTGAGCGCCAGGCCATACTGGCATACACTTAAAAGGGACAGTTTTTTTCGAACAGTGGATCTGAGCTAAAATAATCTCTAGCAATCACTTATTCACGCACGCCGCTCAGGTCTTTAACAAACAAAACACGAAGAGGAAGATTAGGACAGAGGCAGAGCCTGTTAGCTTGATCCAAAAATTAACCACTGATCTGCTTTAGACGCTAGGAAGAACGCATCCTAATAGGAGTCCTAAACACGATATCCTTTTCGATTTCCTCCTTATTTGAATCGGTCGATGTGGTTTAACGATGGCCTTGATGTTGTTCGGTCCCACAGTGGTATCGGATTCCTTCGCTGCGTCTGGCATGCTCGGCTTAAAACGCTCAGCTAGCGTCTGGCTGTTCACACACTTTGCGACTTCGGGAGCGTGTTAACTTGCATTGCTAATGAACATAGGATCTGGATAGATCTAGATGAACTAAAGTCAGTCCAACAAACTGCTCTGCAAATAGCCCTAGCAAAAACAAAAAAGCAGTTCCTCGAAAATTTGTTTTGTTGGAGGACTTGAACCGTGTAGAACTGATAGACCTCCTAAGATAAATTAACGGGATAATTTTAAGGAGTCTCACGATAGACACCGCTAACTAAAGTAAAACCGGAGCCTAGCACCTACTTGTTCGTAGTTTGGGAAGTCTTTCTTCACAGGAATGAATGTCGTTCATGTTTTGGTTTATGAGCTGCCTGTTCTTGTGACAACAACCTCAATCTTATTCCGCTGAGCAAACGTACATATGTGGCGTCGAACTTTCAGCACGTTTCGTTGAATCTATTTCGATTCAGTGCTCATTAATCGGATGGATCGGGCGTTTTCTTTAGTGCTGGAGTAGTGTCTAACGTTGTAAGCGGATTATCGGATTTCGGCAAGGCCAGGCGCCATTGTATGTTTTTTATTCAAACCTGGTACATGGGAGGAAAGCTGATGAAAGCTAATGAGTTTAGCAAAGTGAATAGTGCGTGGCAAATATGGAGGGCGTTATCTTCTAGAAGTCAGTCAAAATGTTGGGATACGCAGTTGGGATCCACATTCTTGGGCGTGTCCAACTAGCCAAAGTGGAAGCCTTTTCGGAAGACAAGAGATATGATTTAATGTTTAATGCGGAAAAGACAAAGTTCGATCCAGCAACCTGGGATAACAAATTACAGCCGTCTACAACTTCGGAGTATTGGCGGATTTTATCTACCTCGAGGCAAACGTGAACCCCACAAACAGACTTAATCATATCCTCCTGACCCGCTATTGTTTTGGTGATGGTCAAATGGAAAGAAAAATGTCTGCCAGTGTCTGTCCTGAGCCTCCAGAGATCGTATCTGAGTATCCAGCTAGCTGAACTCGATCCGAATTCAATGCGTTGACCTCTCGTGAAGGACGATTATTGGCCTTTCGTCCCATTTTGGATCTCCATTCTTGTCGATTATACGCTGTGTCTCTATTGTAGACTTCGTAGACTCATTTTCTTTTGAGGACCTAAAGTCGAAGTTTTACTTCCCAACAAATACCGTCGAGCTACAGCTGTGGATCTTGATGTGCAGGACAGTGGCACATGATATAGGGCAAAGTGTAGACAGAAGTGTAAAACCCAAATGCCATCTAGTGAAGAAGGTTAAAGGAAACGTTCTCTTTCGATGTTGCTACACCCTCCCCTCTACACTGTAAGCCCTTCCTTAAATGTACTTGGCCTAATGTTTGCTTGTTTCACTGGGTCGCAATCCAATATTCTTCGCCGACACTCCTGGCTTTAGATAGCCTCAAAGGAAGCTGTACTAAGCTAGGACTCGGTGTGAAATGTAGGTCTTCAGTTTTGTTGGCCGTTCCTAATCGATTTGGCAATTATTGCTCGTTGGCTTCGAATCAGTGCTCAAGACTTCAGAGCTGATTCTTGTTGCCTCCGAGAGGAACATTCTAAGTCGAGATTATGGTCTGTTCTGGGAGGAAGACGAATGGGGGTGAGGACATAACAGCGAACTCTACGAGGTCTATACAGATGTGGATGTAGTACGCAATGCCAAAATCCGTCGACACTAGCGCGGTCACAATGAGCGCCAACGCTCCACCTAAGGAGCTCTTTGAATCAGAGCTTTCTGGTTCAAGAAGGAGAGGAATACTAAATATCTGGTATAAAGACCGACTAATCAAAGATGCAAGACGGCTTGATGACTAGAAGCAGTGTGTCCAGGACCGTCAGCGATATTAATTGGGCTCGAACCCTCCTCGGATCCTAGGTCTGCTGAAAGGAGCTGTGTCGAAGCGTCGCAACCTGTCAAAGCGACGATCGCAGTCTGATCATGTTGGTTGATATTTCATTCCATGTAAGCAGACCTTTAAACTTGTTGTATACCTCGGACACTTAGAACTAGAGCAGCAGATTTCATGGTATATTCTGTTGCTTTTGACAATTCCTACACGTATTTTTATTTATTCATCCACATCCTCGCACTCGGAACAATAACATGGACATGCTTTGTTGAAACGATAGGATTTCGTCCCTACAGTGGACGTTCATAGTTCCAAGAACTATAGAGAATGACACCGCACATTGTGTTCGTAGAAAGAATATCCACTGACACAAGTAAGTCGAATTAGGCACTCGGTGCAACGCCGAAACAAGCAAAGGCTTCAACACGCGCTTTTGAAAAAAACTGTCAATTGGACAGAAAGGGAAGTGGAAACATCCAGACGTCGCTGTGTCAACAAAATTGCATCGTTGGCTGGCTACAAATAATTGCTTATTTCGCTTTAAGCTTAGAGTTCAATTTAAGAGGATGATTGCCCTAAGCTGGCTATTCGTTTATTCATGCACGGCGCACTACTTGCATAAACATTGATTTTCAAATGTGGGAGTAGCACGGAGCATGTGTTCCTCGCCATAATCCACCCCTCTCTGTCGAAGAGAAAATTGCAAAACAAAATATCAATGGATACACATTGCCATTCAATAAGATAGCATTTGTTCGTCTGATTGAAATTTATTGCATCGCTGCCAAATGCCAATCGCCCAGTGCAGTTGACCTGTTCGATTTGCGTCACAAATAGAAACAATTCCACAGACACATACCGACCGAGCCTTTCCGACCGACCAGCATTCAGCCCGTGGACTCGTAGAGTATCCTTATCGTGATAGACAATTGCGAAAAAACAGAAATTGAACACCTATCGATTATTGGCAAATCGAAAAGGAAAAAAACCAAACCCACTTCTCACCCCTTTCGCTGCTGAATAAAGGATGAGGAATCGATACCTGGCAGTGGTTCTTGTCGATTTCGCATTCCACACTGGCGGCGGGGCAAGTGGAACAAAAAAAGACACAAAGTGTCGTGCCGTAAGATGTTAGCCGTTTTTACGCGATTTACTTTGCGGCCGTCTGCAAGAACGTGGCGAAAAATAATTGCTCGGCGAGAATGTGCACATTAACCCCTGGACTTCGAATACGTAGCACATTTTATGTTCATGCTTGGGCAAATGTAATTAATTGGAGCTGCAAGGAAAGGTAGATCGCTAGTGTTTTCGTTTTTTTTTTTTCCCTGAAGAGTCAAGCAACTGGGAACACATTTTAATTAAACCGAACATAGCCCAGGCGCGAGTCAGAACGAGTGTTAATTTTTATGTACGTTAATTCGCCCTCTGTCGCAGCGGTCCTAGGGGGAATACGACGGTCGAAACTATTATTCGAGACCAAAGCGCAGACTGTGCTGTTCACTGCCTCAGATCGCAGATAGGGGTAAGTGTACACTTGCCGTGGACGAAGTAACGTCTCCGTCTGGACGAAACAGTTTAATTATGAGCGGCTTTTCGAACAAATCAAAAGGGATTACGAATGCCACTAAGTGGCTGGGGTCTAGAGACAGGACGGAACGAACGAAGAAAGAAGAGGTTCATGCGTACAGTGGTCTTTGGGGAATATTGGGCTGAGAAGAGCGCGAACTCAAGTGTGGGTAGGTTGGACAGCCAACCGGACACCACACCTGTCTAGATGGGTATTGCGGGCTCAGACATTAAGAGGAGGAACGCTATTGGTTAGTTCACCTAAGCATCGTTTGTTAAGTTAGCACCAAAACATGAACAAAGAAGACACGGTACGTCGGTTTTCGAATAAGTCCATTGTCTGTGTGATATTGCTTTCTCCTGCCATTGATTTCTATCAAGTGATGCACTGTGAGCCTTGGGGCAACAGATCAGTTATGAGCGTTCTACTCAAACTAAAGGTAGACTTATACAGGAAAGACTAGGAAGGGACAAAAAACGGATAAATGGAGGAACTCATGGGGAACAAAGTGAACGGCTAAGCTGAGGAAACACCGACCAGTTGGGGAAGTAAATTTGGGTTCGGTGATCGAATTTACAGTCAATTTTTGTTTAAGAGTCCACAAAAGTCCGACGTGAGTCAAAAGACACAAGGGGCCACTATATAACCGATAGCCAAGTCGTAGTTAAAGCCGCAGCAGCCATCGAAGCTGATCAGGTTATGTGGAAAAAAGATATCGGAGCTGAACATACAAACCCCATCCTGGGTACCACGACATTCTGACATCCAATGGATCAGAAAAGCAGACTATTTTGTAAAAAGTGGGTCAAACCTGTAAAAGCCTCTAACAATCCCTTGTGTGTACACAAAGGAAGCTGTGGATAGTGGAAGAAATCGACAGATTAGTCTGGACCAACAGCTGGTGCTCTATGGGCACCTTTCAAGAATAAGCTATTATCAATGGTCAGCTTAAGCAACAAGGACGGAAGTGTGATGAAGTCGAAGGATTGTCTTAAGGCCGTAGCCATCTTTGGCACTTGCAGCTTGCGTATTCAAAGACAATAATTGTAGCCCGTAGAAGGCCAGGGCCTAGCTACTCAGCATCCACTCTTGCCGTGCGTGCCATTGCCGTCTTACGAGCAGATGGGACATACAGTTTTATGCCGACTCCGAACCGACAAGTTTGAGAAGCTTTTTCTAGACATTTATTCTCTTTAAGCATTGTCAGTGACTCGAAAGAAGAGGGGCCGTGAAAATGATTTCTTGTCGTACAGAGCAGAAATCGAATCTAGATTATGTTCATTGGGGTCGACGCACAGAGTCACAGAGCCACGGGCCACCAGGGCGGACTAAAGCCTTATAAGAACTTATTAGAACATTAATCGGAGGCATCAATTAAGGAAGCCTAGACATTTTACAGAATCAATGTTGTGCTCTAGCTATTAATCACCAAAACACAGAGTAGGACCAACTAATATTCACCTACAAAAGGGGAACTCCACTCTTCAAACTTTCATCGATTGGGGGTACCACCCACAAACCTAACCTAAGCAATGAATACGACTATTTTAAATATCTAAGGGTACTATCTTAAGCAAAGGAGTGGACAAGATTAGAGGTAGCAGACAGGAAATCATTTATAAATTCAGAAAGATTGTTAGTGCTGCAACAAACATGCACCCATGCACAAAATAGGACATCAAGAAAACTACGACGGAAAATCAACAAACCCAGCCAGTTGCCGACGTTATTTCAACAAATTGGGAGTTCAAAAATGCTCTACTTAGTGACCACACATAATCTCCTTCCAGACAAGGAGCGATTTTTGCATAATGCACGTATGTCTGCCTGGCCACAGAATCATTAAAAAAGCGGCTTTATCCGATCATATTCCTTTTGAAACGAGCATGGAGACACCGTTTGTCTCTGGCAAAGAGCTGTGTAAACCGACTTCTGTGATCGGAGTTCGACAGCATCGGTATATCCGAGCTGTAGTTCCAACAAGACGGCGCTACATGCCTTGCAAGCGAAGCAACACTCGAAGTTGTTAAGAGGAAATTTGCCGACTTGTGAGTTCGAGGCCAATATTCCAGATTCTGTTACCGCAGTAACAGCGTTGTGGTGGCCGTGGCGTTGTGGGTATGTGCGTCGACTCCAACCTCAACGTCGTAGGTTCGATTCCTGCTCTGTGCAACGAAACCAATTTTCACTGCCCCACCTCTTTCGAGTTACTGACAATGCTCAAAGAGTATTTTCTGTCTAGAAAAAGCTTCTCAAACAAAGCCGTTCGGATTCGGCATTAAACTGTGGGTCCCTTCCACTCGTGAGAGAACAATAGCACGCACATCACGAGTGGTTGCTGAGAAGCTAGGCCCTGGCCCCCTACGGGTTGTAGCGCTACCCATATTATATTATTATATATTATGTTACCGCAGTAACGCCGAACATATTTGTAATCATAGGGTTCCCAAGTGATGGCGGGACACTAGAATTGTTCGCTGGCTTTTAACTTTTGCAGCATCAAATCCAGGGAAGCTGCTTCGAAACGAAAAATCCTATAGCGGTACAGAGTACTAGTTCTGTTTTATGCTGTTTGAAATCCAGAACATGAGAGGCTATCAATAACAAATATAAATCCTCTTTTCTCATATCACATATGATTTTTTGCGTTTGGGTTGTCGTAATGGATCCATTTTTCATCACCAGTAGCAATCCGATGCAAATATGACATTATGTGGTTTATGTTCGTCGTTTTGAAACGTTCCAGCGTAAGTTTCTTGGCTTCACTTTTCCCGATATTGTCTGGACTGACTTAACCAATTAGTCTCCTTACTCTGATCGCCTTAAACTTATTCACGTCGAGAAAATGCGGATCTTCCTCCTTATTACGGGAAACACAGACTACTCCGCACTTTTTGATTTGGTGTCTCTTAGTGCCAACGCTTACAATTTGAAGATTTCAGCCCTTTTTTGTATTATCAGTCCACGTTGGACTAACTACAGCTTCAACCCACCGTTGTCAAGAATTTTATGTTTGACTAATACTATGGAATACTCTTTTGATTTTGACTTCAACAAAATCTAGCTTCGTAACCATCTTTAGTCTCGTTCTTTCCTACCCTTGTTCTGCCTTCCCTATACACGATCCAGGTAAGACCTTAGTTAATGTTTAGTGTGTTTAAGTTCGTCGCTTTTATTATGCTTATTAAACTAAGGATGTTGCCCCACTACACTCAGACAAGAAGCTACTATAGCGACATCCAAACCTCTTCAGAGACAGCGGAAGCTTTGTTTCACTGGAGAAGCACTATTCGTTGTCTCCAGATTCGTCCCATAAACCTAGGCAAACTTCCACTTCAGCTTCTCGCACATCCTTCAGTCATCTTGTCACCTAATCTGTCCGTAAGTGCAATCGTGATTTGTTCACATAAAATCACAAATTCGTCGCAAATAGCAAGACATTTGCATAAATTAGTCCAACATCTGATCCACTTCGTTTGATGTGACTGAAGTGAGTTCCAGTTCCCATTGCGGAACTTGTTGCTTCACGAAACCCCACTGAAGCGTCTGCCACTCGGAATTAACATAATTACACTGATTATTGCGACTCGAACAAAAATACACAATCAACTGCTTCCAAATGGAAGCTCCAACTGCTGATGGACAAGCACACACGAGCGACAAGCTCCTAAGAAGGAAAGGGTGATTTATCATCGGAAGCAGCAATACATTCAGCTTAAGAAAAGCGACCAAAATGGAACTGCGGAATTAGCATATCTCAGACTTATGCAATGACGGATTGAGTCGCCCGAACCGAAGCCGATTATAAGGGTGCGCGAACGACGCCAGCTCCGATCAGATGTTGTCAAGCCAATCGCTGTGATTCATATCATTCGTTTATAATTCTTAATCTTCGGCGGTCTGTGGGGGAAGTGCAAGTGGAACAGCGTTTCTGTTGCCTGGTCATCGTGTCATGAGATCCGGCCCTCGTGACTATCGATCGGTGGCTTGCGCAAGGCTATGCAAATCAAGATGAATCGGCCGGGCGATGAGAGATGCTTGTCCAAACTAAACATTTCGGTCGCCGAAGAAACTCATATAAGTCACTCCGAATGGTGAGAGTTATTGATGTAAGAGCGCTGCCGGTCCGCAGAGCACACACACGACCCGAAGGCAGTTTATGTCAGGGCTTTGTGATTCCATCGCTTTTATTAGTTGATGAACGATTATCGATATCGTTTGTTAATGTGATTCGAAAATTGATATACCTTTCGAAATGATGTGAGAAGTGAGAAGTAGCTGTGCATTTATTAGGTAAGGGGCGCTTTTCTGAAATAAAACACAGAGAAACGATTAGAAATGTTCATGAATTTGAATTTGTTTGACAGATAATGATTTAATGGCATTAATGTTTGAATATGATTTCTCGCATGGGACAGTCGTAAAATACTGTTCCGATTTTTGCAGGCTATGTTTGGGGCTGCTCTCGAGTCCACTCTTGGCTTTCGAGTCGAAATGTTGAACGAAAGTACTTGTCTCTGTTCCGCTCACGGTAGAATGTTCGGCTTGTTGCAATAGTGTTTCGACAATTGCTTCTAAATGTTAGCAATTTTAAAATGTTTCTTAGTCGGAAGTCTATTCATGCACAATTTTCATCCCAAATTAACCACAAACCGAGAACTGTCAAATCAACTGGCACAGATACCACCGTTGCCAATTCCAGACTGTTTCTTACTTATTTTCATACCAGTCCTGAGCAGCAGCTGCCTTCAATCGCTCATTGTCCTAGGGCACTGGTTCCACTCATCAAGACCAGTATGACTTGTTCCTTAAAGCGGAGAACCGGTCTCCTTCTCCTTGTCGTATTCGAAGACACTCCTTACGATGTAGCCGAGCTAGTGCAATCGACGGATTTTTGCCCTACCGACCACATCCAACATGTAACAATTTGCCTTTGGGACAATTTTGATACGGCATGGGTATCACAATGAACCAGCAATGGTCTAAGTGTGCTAGCAATTGCCATGTAACAGGCAGACTCAGGAACTGGTCTACTTTTACTGCATTTTCAGGGTCTTTCGGTGGAAAACCAGCAAGCGCAAGTGTTTCTGTGAAGAGCAGAATACATTACCTAACTGATCCGAGCAAGGGCTCGACAGTGGCAATGGAGCTGTCCTGCAATGCAGTCGCCTTCTTCACAAGTGTAGTCTCTTAAGCTAAGCACGTTTCGGTGTTTGGCGAAGGTGTAATGACCCGTTGGTAGGGCGGTAAGTAGCCTAGAGTCTTTTCTGTCAAGATTTAACAAAAATGCAACTGGATTCATACAAACGTTTGATAGCATGCTCTTGGTTTATCTGCATACTTGATACCTTCCGTTGCGCTACTAACCATCGATGAAACCCGCTGATAGTCCCAACCCCGTTTCGGGTACTAAAGTACCTTCTCTGATCATTGTCTGACAAATTTTTCGGCGATCCCGATCCGATTCCCCGGGATCCCTTGGTGGCATGGAACTCGGACAAATCTTAGCGAACTAGAACACCCGATCAAATCTATGAAAAACTTACATCCTCTAACTTGAGTAGTCTTAAGCACAGACTGGCTGTGGCGGTAGACACAAATACTTCGCTCCTTGCTTCCGTTCTTCACTATTCATGATACCCACATGGTCTTTTGCTTGGAAAACCGACGAAAGTGTACCTAACGAGGTGTGTACTCTGACGTTTTTATAGTCCAGGAATGCAGTGCAGACCCTTCCTTGGTCATGGAGCCAGCCAAAACGATTTGAGCCTATTCTGACTGCAACATTAATATCTTGATAGCAGGGTTCACAGTCATGTATAATCTTCTATTCTTATTTCTCGTAGGCACGGCCATATATCCGGTTCGAATTTCTTTCTCGATGGCACATAAAATCAGCTCTTCTTTTGCCTTTATACAGCAAGAATGGTAAAATAAGCGCTTTGTGGAGCATGGTCTTGGTAATTCGAGTGAGGAGTTCTAGACCCAGTTGGATGGGCAGACCGTAGTAGCGCCGATAGCCCAAGACTATTCTGTGTTGGATTGGAGTCGTTTGTGGAGTTGAAGTTTTTTAAAATGTGTAATATAATAATAATAATAATATGGGTGGCGCTACAGCCCACAGAGGGCCAGGGCCTAGCTTCTCAGCAACCACTCGTGTTGTGCGTGCTATTGTTCTCACACGAGTGGAAGGGACCTACAGTTTTATGCCGAATCGGAACGGCCAGATTTAAGAAGCTTTTTCTAGACAGGGAATACTCTTTGAGCATTTTCAGTAACTCGATAGAGGTGGGGTCGTGAATATTATTTGTGTCACTCAGAGCTGGAATCGAACCAACGACGTCGAGGTTGGGGTCGACGCACATACCCACAACGCCACGGGCCACCACTTGAAAATGTGTACATTCATTCCCAAAGACCCAGATCTCATGGCACCTCCACATAATACTGGAAGTCTGACCACAGCTCGATGGTCACCTGTCAATCTCTTCTAATATTTACTTGCCATTCTCTTCCAAATCACTCATATGTGAAATAGCAATACTTTGTTAATTTTAGATCAAGAGATTCCGCGTTTTTAACTAAAAAACTCTGTTCGATCCTCCGCTATCGACTCTAACTCCTATGAATTTATGCCTAGGCGTAACAAAACTAAGCTTCGGACTTGGTCCAACCACCTCGTACTGAGTCGTCCAATGGAAGGCATTTCTGATGCAGTCGCATTTATGGCACGCCTCGGAAGACGTGATGATGGGAACATTCGTGCCACGTGTCCAAATCATCGAAGCATAGTTCTTTCCATTCGGAGCTGTAGCTGCTCGATGTTGAGTTCCCCGCGTACTGCCGTGTTTCGTCCCATCCCGGCGAGTTACTCCCACAGCAGCACTAATAATTTTTTTTATTCATTAGCCAAATTTCATGACCATATCTGACTTGAAAAGCCATAACTTGGCTTTGACAAGAAAGCTCTGCCTTTCTGATTACAGATCTTAGAACCTATTTCAATATTGATCGAGCTTGGCCAATCCTACAGGAAAGCTCATCATTACTCCTGCCGTCATTCGTGAAAAAGACCCCCAGATGGGACTCCACTTACATGTAGAGTGCATTGAACAGGCGTTCTGGAAATTACCATAACCTCTAATTTGTCCAGGTTAACCTTCATCCCAGCATCTGCGCATACGGTCACAAAGATATCGAGTGCGCGCTGAAGTGCAAAGAACAGATGAGTTACCCTGAACTCTGCCAATGTGAAGCATTCGTCATTTATGTAATGAAAAGGAGAGGTGACAACGCGCACCCTTGGCGAAGTCCAAAGCCTACGGTGAAAGGTGTTGATTTAGCACCTTTAGCCCAAACGCTTACACAGCTGCTGCAGTTCGTATCTATATAGCGACTGAATGTCTCTCAAAAGGAGACCCTCAATTTCATACTCATGCAGAAGACTCCAGGCACTCGGTCGTATGCTTTCTCCAAATCTACAAAATAGCTTTAGATTGGTTTTGCCTACTTCCCAAGTCTTCTCGAGTACCATTCTTAGAGTGAAAAGCTGGTCGGTTGTTCTTCTGCCTCGATAACGACCGCACTGCTTATCCCCCAGCCTAGAATCTACCACATCTCTAGAGCAAGAATCCAACACCTTAGCCTAGACTTTACCGGAGAGATCTAAAAGTGATATGCCCTTGTAGTTGGAGCAATCTCCGTTGTCCCCCTTTTTTGAAAAGAGGAACAATCACCCCTGTTTGCCAATCGCTAGGTTTCTCACCGCTAAGAACGTTAGACTAAAATCGAATATATCACGAAATGGACACAAACAAAACACATTGTGACTATTTTTTTTTTCCACCAAATCTCCGCTCTCTTCAGAGTTCGTGGGCTTTACGTAGTGTCTTTCAGCCAGAGACGGTAATGATAAACCAAGCCTTGTCTGCGTTAATCTTCCATCAAGTATTGTACAAATATTCTCATCTGTTTTGACAGGCTGCGATTAAATGTCTGGATGCAGCCAGCCACATTCTACCAACGAGACGGAGAAGCATTGTGGCACCCAACTTGCGGGTAAGGGGACACTCTGACATTGCAGAGAGTTACGAGGATAACGAACGAGATCCACGGCACTCTTCCCGGATCTAGATCTGTCCTTCAGGCTAAAGGTTACCGCAATACATCTGAACATTGAAACACTTGCTCTTAAAATTCATAGACTACTGGCAGAGGATGCCTCATCAAGAAACAATCGCCAAAAGGACCCAAAACGAGCACACAGCCTGATCAGAATGAGTAGGCCGAATCTCAGAACTCTTATTGGCGTCATAACAGAGCACTTTTGTACAACACGTACTCACAGTTCCCATCATATCTTCACATATCCACATGAGTGAATTGTGCTACAGATCAACATCCGCAGTGATTCAAAATGCCAGCAAACCGACAGTAAAGATTTATAGAAGTAAATATAAATTGAAATAATTTATTTCCCATCTCTCCCTTTTAACGACGGAAATAAAAACGCCCATCAAACCACACGCAGGCGAGATATTTTCGTGTTGTAATTTGAATCATTAAGCGGGAATTGCTGAATTTATCGAATCGCATTCCTTTGCACACGCCACCTTTCCAACGGCGCGAGTCAGCGCGGTTCCTTGGCTCGTCAGGCTGTTATGAGTGGAATTTTATGAATCGAGTAATCCTGCCATTTCGAAGAGGAATCTCAATATTGTACCGCATGCATGAAACGAAGACGCTCCGCCATTATGGCTTACCCACGTGCTTTTGGCCATAATCTTACGGTGTGCCAGGTGATTCGAACGTTAATGTATTCGCATTGACGACACGAGATTGATTGAGTTGATGGGATGCTTTGCATCTTACGCGTGCATACATATGGTACATCGATGGATGGATGGAGAGGACACAGCTTGAATATTCATATTTCGTGAGGCAAAATTTAATGCGATAATGCATCAGATTTATGATATTTCCGAGGGCAGTGGTTAATTTGCGGACTTTGAGGGAAGACGCAATCAATAAATTTAGGATGGTTTTAGGATACCGATTGATGGACACCAATGATTTAAGCATTTGGTTTTTAATTGTCAAACAAAACCAGAGGGGAATTACTAAAGTATGGCAAGGCTATCCCCCTTTGCAGCACAGGCTTTAGAAGTCTCCAGGAAATTAGAATCACATTTATTTGAGGAACAAAAAACGTGGCAGTCAAAGCAAGGTGGCTCGTGGCGTTGTGGGTATGTGCGTCGACCCCAACCTCGACGTCGTAGGTTCGATTTCTGCTCTGTGCGACAAAAATAATTTTCACGGCCCCACCTCTTTCACTGACAATGCTCAACGAGTACTTCTGTTTAGAGAAGGCTTCTCAAACTTGGCCATTCGGAGTCGGCCCAAAACTGTAGGTCCCTTCCACACTGGTGAACGAACAATAGCACGCACAACGTGAGTGGTTGCTGAGAAGCTAGACCCTGGCACTCTACGGGCTGTAGCGCTACCCATGTTGGTATGTTGTAGTCAAAGCAAAGTCCAAGTGGCCCAGAAACCTGTGGTGGGGAAGACAGCAAAACAATGAACAACCTTCCTCACGACTCCTTAAACAATGACCACCAATAATAGAGATGAAGCTATCCATACTTCAAGAAACAAATAAGCACTAAATAAGCATGAATGACTACAGAACTGTTCAAAACAATGGGGACTCAGCACTTATCTCTATATATAAAAGAGAACACAATTTTCTGTTTGTACGGAAGTAGGAAGTATACACGTAACGATACCTCAACATTATACACCAAATAGGAATCGTTTTTTCTGTGTATCCTTTAAGAATGAAGCGACAGTAAAAAAAGGCTAAGACTCAGAAGAGGAAATCTCGATAAAGCTGCTTTTTGAACCAAAAGACAGTGTAGCCAAATGCAAGAAGAAAATCTCGGAAAAGGAAATCAACTCATCGAGCACTAGCAACACTGACAATTGTTGTCACAGCAAATAATGCACTGACCAAGCCCAAATAGAGCCAAAGTTGTCAACAAGACACTCGGGTTCAAATGGAGTGCTAGAATAAGCGGCAAGGAAGAACCAAACCGGCAAATCGAATAGGTGCGATGGGTGCTGTGAAATAAGGCTGACTTCTAAAATTCGACCTATAGTCAAAGGTATTATACCATTAAAACGTTTTAACAGATTCTATCGTTTTTACGGGTGCAAATTGTTACAATCCGTTTAAAAGAATTAAAGATTTAATTCGTTTTGATATAGGCGCCTGTCAGACAATTTTGGACATACACTTAGCCGAGCGATGAAGTCGAGTGAGCAGTTAAACCCTGCGGAAAAAGAGAGTTTCAAAATTCGGCCTTAGTTCACGGCATCGATGCGATGCATCCACTTAGCAGAGTGGATGCAAAACTGAACCTTTTATTGCAAAGGGGCACAACTTTAGAAGACAGTACAGCTTTGGGACTTAAAACAGTCCTGAACTTACCATCGGCCACTCAACCATTCTTTACAAGCGTAACTTTCTCCCTAATGACACCAACCACCTACCACCCTAAGCCACCTTCCAGAGGAAATTCTCCCATCATATTTCTCATTCCTTTCAGATTGATGACGATGATAGTTAACAAGCCCCTCCATTTCTTCACAGATGAATCAAAGACGAACGAAAAGGTGGGTGCAGGTGTCTACTCCAAAGGCCTTAATATTGCTATCTCTCTGAATTGAGTTGATCACGGTGGTGTCATTCAGGCAGAAGCCATTGCAATAAAAGTGGTGATGTCCTGGCTGAAAACCAAAATGAATACCACCATTGGTTACGACAGTCAGGCCGCAATCAATTCCCTGGACAATGTCATGTTTAATTCGAAGACCTCCCTTCCATGTCTTATTTGGGTGGCTTTTAACACACAGCTCATGTGGGTGCCGGGACATTACGACATACTGAGCAATTACACTGCTGACTAACTCACTAGGTATGGCACAACCTCGCAATTGTATGAGTACCACTTTCCATACCGATTCCTATAGCCAACCATCTCCTTAAAATTTAAAAACCACAAATGGGTAGAAGGCACCACATGCCTTAAAACAAGGGATATCGTTTAATCTCGAATCTCCACAATCGATGCACAAATAAGGAGACCCCTTCAACTGCGCCAACTATTGACGGATAAGTCTCCTAAGCCTTGACTATAAGATCTTCTCTGCCGTTTTGTGTGGGTACCTGAAACCATTTTTCAATAACGATAGGTCCTAATCAGTGCGGTTTCAAGACCAAGCTAACATTATATAAAACCCTGACCATCCCTTATCTATCTCAGGAGCGGATGAAGAAGCTCTTGGTCGTTTTGGGTGAAAAGTTACTCGGTTCAATCTTTGGTCCTGCTTGCGTTGATAGTTTCTGTACGGGCTGTACAGCGACATGAATTTCTTAGACGTCAACGGATTTACCGCCTAAGATGGATAGGCCCTGTAGAGTGCATGGACAACACTGCTCCAGCTCGAAGAGTCTTATACTCTGCACCAGTGGGACAACGCAATAAAGGACGACCACGAAGCCGATCGTGCACACAATTGGAGAAGGACCTCAACCAAATTGGAGTGCCCTAGCTAGGGGCAGCTAGCTAAGGATCGCGTCATCTGGGGAGGCTTGTTGGCTGAGTTCCTGGTTCACCCCGGACTGTAACGCCATAAGAAGAAGAAGAAGAACCATCGTTTAATCTAAGACGATCACTCAGTCTCCTTAGACTCAGCTGATTCTCACCAAGGACCCTTATCGGTGTCATAACCGAACACTGTGCAATTGGCATTTAGATCCGCAGGATGGCTTACACTTATAATGATTTCTGCAGAATTTTGTGTTCATTTCTGCATAGATGAAAAGAAGGTAGAGACTACTAATCACCTATTCTGCTCGTGTTGCACTCAAGCAAGTCGTAGGCACTTACACCTAGGACTCTACTATTTGAATAATCTGAACGAGCTAAACAACGTCAGCAGAGACCAGCTCAATCGTTTCATTGCAAGCTTAAGCTGATTCTAGTGTTAGGAGAAGTCAACCCGCGTGGTATCAGAATGCATCAAAATATAGAATACAGTTAGTAAGCAAAATTCTCAGGTCGACCTAAACGGTCAAAGACTGGAGAACTGACTAATGGTGATCTCCGACTGAGCAGAACAGTTTCAAAATCAGAGTCTAAGAATAAACCAACACCACTGTCATTTTCCGATTTTTATTATATTTACACGGGAACTCCTTCTTAATTCTAGGCCCTCTCTTATTTAAACTCACGAGTCTAAGAATCTCACCAAAACTGAGTGAAATGAAAGCACCTAATTCGAGTCTAATAAGACAAACCAACAACGGAAATGCGTTGAACGCCCGGTGTTTTTAAAAACTTTGTCTGCACTCACTAATGACATCCCTGCCAATTTTCACCAATTTCATGGTCATTTTATACCCACAACGAGCCACGACTTACAATAATGTTCATGGCCCCATCTTCGAACACAACGTTTCTCAAGCAAAACGAATTCTTTTTCTTCGTTGTCTCACGCAAATGCCAACAATTGCATAAATCTTTCACACACGCCCAATTAAATCCCTCCAACAGACCCTTAAAAAGATCAATTGTGCACCAAAAATGTTTATCGCCTATCGATTGAATGTCGTTACACAATAAAATGCCACGGCAATAATAAAACGCCTCCGCAGTGCAAATGCCGCCATTTCGCCGGCTCTGATTCGTATCACCTTGTTTGTCGCTGGAAAACACATTAAAGGCAGTTTATGTGTTTACCAGCCACGACCACGTGCGTCCAAATACCGGCGAAGGGCCATGTATCGCTGTCCGAGTAGAGGCACATTTACCCATTCATTACATTTTTTTTTTGTATTCGCCACCTCAAATCCATATCCGGTTTAAAGAAATAAAACACAGCCATGCTTGCGTTAAACGTTAATTTGAACGGACGCCAACGAGATACAAAACGGAGAGCCGTCGTAGAGCTTGCATGCGCCTCGACTGTTGTGTGAGTGGAGCACTTTGTGTTGGCATGGAAAACCAGAGACTCCAAAGGACACCCCGAAGGCATTTGACTAATTAGATGCCTGACGTAGAAGTGGATTAAGTGGGCCATTTTGACACAATTCTCGATGGTTGTTGTCAGCTGACGTTGGCCATTAATTAGAGCGTGATTATGTGCCTCAAGCATGGGCTATGAGTTGTGTTCATTGTTCAGATGCATGTTCAAAACGCATTAAATCGCTTCCGAAAGTGGTTGGGCCGAAGCAAATGTATCCCCGTCCCGTTCAGAACTAAATCGAAATCAATAGAAGTGCGTGCGCGATGCGGATAGGCTTTCACTTAGTAGTTCCTATTATTAGGACCGAAAATATTAGAATCGAAGTTCCACCAACGACAGTACCTTTTGGCGATTCAAAGACGACAATCTCTAGCATCTATCTTTGCTTCACCTGATCTTTACCCACACGCTCGTTTACGCAAAAGGGTAGGTCATGCTGGGACTCAAGTCGATTAAGAAAAGAGATAATTTTTATTCTTCGTGGAATCTCGCTCAAATCATGAGGAGATCCTCATAACTAGAGGGACATCCCGTTCGTATCGAAGTCGTCTCTCCACTGTTCGGAGTACAACATTGTAGATAATAGGACATCCTTCCTCATCATGTTCTGCTCTAAAACATCCCCTAATTGCAGGCTGTCTCTGAACGAGATGGCCGAGCATTTCAACATTCACCTCAGGTGCCGGGACACTGTGACATACCAGGAAACTGCAAAGCCGACGTACTCGCTAGGTGTGGTACAACCTCATCCCTATCGATAGCAGGGGTACCACCTTCCAAGCCGATCGCTACAGCCTATCATCTTTTAAAGATTCATACAATTAAAACCACCAATGACAAATGGCTAGAAGGCACCACCTGCCTTAAAACAAAAGAAATCTGGCCATCACTCAACCTAAAACGGTCACTCAGTCTACTTGGACTCAGCAAGCTCTCATTAAGGACACTCATAGGAGTCATAACCGGGCACTGTGTAATTGCCACTCACGCTCGCAGGATGGGTGCTCCATATAATAATTTTTGCAGAAGCTGCATGGATGAAGAGGAGGAAGAGAATACTCATCACCTTCTCTGCTCCTGCAGTGCTCTTGCCAAGCGTAGGTTCCTGCACCTAGGAGCCTACTACTTCAGCAGCCGTAACGAGCTAAAAAGTGCCAGCATTAGCCAACTTAATCGTTTAATTAGCAGCACCTCTTAAGCAAATGCTTCGAAAAAGTAGCTAAAAATAAATTAGTGACATACATGAATTCACAAAATATCCTGCCTCCTGAGCAATTTGGATTCAGGGTACACCATAACACTACCCAACAAGTTCATCGTATCTCGAATCACGTTAAAAGAAACTTCATTGAAGGTAAAAGTACAGGTATGGTATTACTTTTTGATACAGTTTGGCATAATGGTCTGCTGCATAAGCTTATGTCTTATAATTTTCCTGTTTACCTAGTCAAGATCATACAATCATTTTTATCTGAACGTTATTTTAAGGTGTCCATCAATAACCACTTTTCAAGCGACTAAAGGCAGTGCAACGATTGCAGGTGTTCGTCAAGGATCTGTGCTTGCGCCGGTCTTATTCATTATTTATACGTCTGACTTCCCAGTACTTAATAATTGTCAATCTGCTATGTTTGCTGATAATACCTGCATTTTCTCATCAGATGCTCTTGGTTCCAACATTGTAACCAATTTGCAGTCTGCTTTGAATGATGTACTATCGCATCTCAATAACAATAAGATTAAAATAAATGCTTCAAAGACTCAGGCTGTCTTTTTTACTAGAAAAAGAAAAGCCTGCTTCTTACCAAGCAACAATCTTCAAATTAACGGAACTCAGACTGAATGGAAAGACAGTGCCAAGTATCTTGGGGTTCACCTGGATAAAACATTAACATTTGGCTTACATATCCAGCAAACGATTTGTAAGATAAATACTAACATTAAAATTCTATATCCGTTTATAAATCGCAAATCAAAGCTGAGTATTGATAATAAATTAATAATTTTCAAGGCAATATTCCAAGCAATAATGTTCTACGGATGCCCCGTTTGGGGAAATTGTGCAATCAGCCACATACGCAAACTGCAAATAAGCCAAAATAAACTTTTGAAAATGATTTTTGATCTCCCATGGCATTTCTCTACTGAAGAACTGCATTTGTTGGCAAATATTGATAAAGTTCAAACTAGAATCTCAAAACTATCAAATCACTACAACATGTCTTGTGGTTTGTCTGAAAATCCTTTGATTTCCAATCTAGCCTCATAATCATTTTAATACATCTATAATTATTATTATCAATTTTGTTGTGTGTTATTATTTCTATCTGTTTGTTTATTATTTATTTTGTTTTTTATTATTTATTATTTATTATTTATCATTTATTATATACCAATTCACATTACATAATTGTGATGGATGGAAATCAAAGAGTAGTTCAGTAAGTCGGCCATCGCCTCCCCTTTTCTCATAACTAGTTTCTAGTAAATACTATAATCTTGTGAAATCTTGTTTTAACGAAGGTTTTTCGGTAGCTTTTCCTTCTATAATAATAAAAAATTAATTGTGATATATTTTCTTGTAATTTATATTAAGTTCTCAGTAGTAAGGTAGTGTATACCACATCTTTGTAAATTGTGCAATGTAGTTTTTAAGGAAAATGTAAATTTTAAGCTACAATAAACGAAATCTAAAAAAAAAAATTAGCAGCACCAACGTTAGGAAAAGTCAATCCGCGTGGTATCACAATGGGCCTACTCTGGCCTAAGTGTGACTGCTCTGCAGCAGTCAGCCACTACTACCTAACCTAACCTAACCTTCCTCATCCTGTATCAGGCCAATGGTATCGACGTAGAGGAATGCTTTAGGAGGAATAAAGCCGTTGAGTTGCACTATTTAATGGTATATGATATTAGGGCAATAAGCCCCAAGGATTAAGCTGTTGGCAGAAGCCATAGCTCGTGCAGTATGACTTCTGATCATTTTGATAATAAAATTATCTATCCTGTCTTACTCGTTTGGGATAGTACTTCTTGTGCTCAGATTCGTGTGTACGATATAGCCGGAGACATGTCCGAAGACATTGTCCCTCGAACAACCTCATCTTTTTCATCTGGGAAAAACAGGCATTGAACAATAGTGGATAAGCGTATACCATATTTGGCCGCATGAGGGCCTTGTAGCAAACTACATTCACCCTCAGCATCAAGTTGGCTGCTGAAAAACAACCTTTTTGCCGCAGTAAAGGCTTTTCTGGCTTTTGTCAGAGCAAATACAGAAAATGATCCAACCACATGCCAAGATATCTACCTACAGTTTTCACGGCTGATAGCTGATCCTGTCAGTCAACTATGCCGAACTTCTTCCAGTTTACGCGTGTATCATGAGTCCATCGTCAGCGAGGTACGGAAAAGGACAGCTTCACACTTCTGAAAGTTGATAAGCAGCTGTCCAGTCATCGCAATATGTGAAAATGTTCCCGAAGTTACGTTGCAACAAGCTATTAATGACTTCTACTTAAGCACGTGATCTGTACGCCACTAGGTCATCGGCGTACGCGATTAGGCATGGACCTTAGGAGTCTGCAAATTGCAGACAATATCGGGAAGCCAACAGCCAACAACTCTGGCTTCTCTGCAATCTAGAGATTTCGCCTTTAATGTTATATTTAGGCGTCAACAGTGTGAGTGCTGCTGTTGAAGCAACTATTAACTCAATAAGAAGCCGATGACGTGCCAAGAACTTTGCTTGCATCTCGAGATCTCTCGGTGCCCTTAATTCTGACACTCTGTGGTCAGAGAGGATATTTCTCAATTTTGTCAGGGTCGGCGCATGACTATCAATGAAATGATCGCAGCTAGATCATTTGTTTTGAAAAGTGGCGAAAAATTAAAAAAAAAATCCTTTTCTTTTCGAAAGATCACAATGATCGGTTGTCGTTCAAGTGGCTACCTCGGCTATACCGCGACATCGTACTAACCAAAAAAGTGAAGACCAAGCGATGAATACGATAAGCTAAGATAGGGCCAATCGAAACCAATGGTCCAACCGAACAATCTCAGAATATATCTCCAAAGCATTGCTCAGTAAAGCAAGACCGTGAGTCAGGTGTCGCATGCAAGTGAAAACGGATGGAAACTGGAGGCAGCTAGCGAAAGACCAGACTGGATGAAGACAGGGTCACACCGGAACACACACCATCTTAAGTAATTTCGATTGACTTTCATGGGGGTTCATTGGAAACCACTGGTGATGTTCTTTGCTCTGGCTATCGTTAAATTCCATGAACGTAGACCTCAGCCAGCAAGCGACTGCAGCTGGCACGATAATTACTCAGCATGGCGCTTTGAATTTTGTGCTGCACGATGTCTGACGACATTCTTCACTTGTGCGTCCTATCGGGCTCGTAGGCGTCTTCTCGCCTATCCTCAATAAGTTAGGCGTCGAAATCTCTCTTTAAATTGTCCAAGACCTCCAGCCACAGTAGGTGTTCAACCCGCATACGTATGACTAGACTTCTTCTTCAAACGTCATGAACGCAAAGAGGACCAGAGATTTGCGGCATTAACTACTCTATCATTTTCCATGTCAATTTGAGATGACCGGCAAACAAAATCAATCTGGAAGATTAAAAGTCCGATGGGTTACTTAAATTGTGTGCGCCGCCCTAATCGTATTAATGTCCTGCTGTGTTATGGTCTATGACACAGACTAAAGCCCCATTCGACTTAACACTGAAATTGTGTTGCCAAATGGTCTACTCCGGATGTGGGGTGTTAAACAGCATTTATGGCCAAAAAGGTGTTCAATTAAATTTCGGTTTATGCTTCCCTGTGAAGTACTCAGATTGCCGCTCTTACAAATAGGTTTCCTTGGCTCGAAACTACATTCGTGTTGAGCGAATTTTAATGTGCTCGTGGTTATTGACCTTAACGATAGCATGCCAAGCAACAGCAAATCAAATGGTTTCGTATTTAGGCCAGGAAACCTTCACACACGGTAGTTGTGTAAGATTTGCTTAGGAATAAAAATTGTAATGGATTAATGAGCAAAAGTCGAGTGTAACGTTTGTTAAATGTTTACAAAAGCAAATACGTCATATTCAGTTGAGACTTTACTTGTTTTATAAAAGGAGAGGAATCATACAATCATAACACAAAAAACAATACATGAAATATTACATTTGTAAATTTGTTGCACTCAAGATTGAGATACTGGCGGTCGTCGGTCGTCATTAGACGAAATGTCGAACATTCATATGTAACTTACGGCTGTGCGTGTGTGGATACCTTTGCAAAGAAACTATCCAGGCAACAGATAATCTGACGACACTGCAAAGTTCAAGTTCCACCAGCTTTTGAAGGATTGTTTCACGCTTGTCGAACATGTAAACAAAATGTTAAAAATGCCAAAACACGGGTTCAGTGATAAATAGCATGACGAATGAATTTGAATTGAATTTCTTCGTGAGATCAGACGTAATGATGATATTAGTGTATCAGTTTGACCATGAGTACACTCTTTTGGACCTTAACCCACCAACCAGAGAGATTGGGGCGAATGTTGAAACGATTACCGACGTAATGGCCGCTTTCAAACAAGGCATGTCTATTATGCGCCGATTAGCAGAATTGAGCATCGCCGGACCGTCTTCTTCTTTGTGTGGCGCTACTCTCCGGGTTGGATCTGGGCCTCAACCAACAGCCTCGCCAGACCGTCTACGAGGCTTATTTGGTGGTTTGATTTGGGTCTACATCCGTGTAAGATTGAAAACGAAGAGCTCGGCTCTATGGCACTGGAAATATTGCACGGAGATCCAAGTAAATCATCTAAGCCGACTCTCATCTTAATTGGAGCGAACACAGTCCACACATTTTTAACGAAAAATTCTGTTTGCAAACATCACCAACATCGATGTATTCGTTCTGTGGTTCAAGAAAGACGGACGGTCATGGGCCTACAAGAGACTTAAAGCTCGAAGTGGTGAATTCGTGTTCACACCAAACTGTCAAGTCATAATTCCACGATAACGAATTGACTGGGGATGTGCTCAAAGACAGAATTTATGAGAGTATTGGCGGCAAAACAATTCACCGCACATATTGCATCTTCTTCTTCTTCTATTCTTCCATTACATAATATAATAATATGGGTGGCGCAACAGCCTATAGAGGGCCAGGGCCTAGCTTCTCAGCAATCACTCGTGTTGTGCGTGTTATTGTTCTCTCACGAGTGGAAGGGACCTACAGTTTTATGCCGACTCCTAACGGCCAAGTTTGAGAAGCTTTTTCTAGGCAGGAAATTATCGGCCAGTGATTCAAAAGATTTGGGGCCGAGAAAATTATTTTTGTCGCTCAGAGCAGGAATCGAACCTACGACGTCGAGGTTGGGGTCAACGCAAATACCCACAACGCCACTGGCTATTACATAGCTGCCCCCAATTTCGCACGCCAGGTTGGTTGAGGTCCTTCTCAACTTATGTGCGCAATCGGCTTCGTGGTCGTCCTCTATTGCGTTGTCTCACTTCGACTTCGACGAAGACTCTTCGGGCTGGAGCAGTGTTGTTCATGCGCTCTGCATGGCCTAGCCATCTTAGGCGTTGAATCCCTAGACTAATGGCTTGACTTTATCGCTGAACAGCCAGCACTGTTCGCAGCACTTTTCCATCGAAAAGACCAAGGGCTTATTCATCCTCCCAGGATAGGGATGGTCAGGGTCTTACATAATGTTAGCTTGGTCCTTCGGAAAATGGGTCTACTACTCAATTGCCATGTGAGCCAGAAGAAACAGCGGTTGCCAAGAGCGGTCGCGTTTAATCACGGTACTGATTCATGCATACATATTGCATCACGTCATCAAAAATTGGACAAATCGCTTGAATCACTTTCCGGGAAGCCGTTTCAAATATGTGTTCTTCATAATGTCTCAGTTTTAGCACAAATTTAGGTAAACGAGATGATAGCGGATTTGATGCCTTGGATAGACGGACCGAATCTTGCAGCCCAAAGATACATACCTGAAGGTTGCATTTACATTTCAGCCAATTGTGTTGACAAAACTGATCGTATTTGCAAGGTAGAGTATATATTTTCAATTTTCCTCGCAACCCCACGGCTTAAATGAATGTTCCGTATACTTTTGTTCTTAAATTACTCGGTTTAAAATTGTGACAGAAAATTGTGCTGATTGTGATGACTGATCTAAATTCTTTAGCAACAAACTTCTTCCAGAACATTGAAAATGGCAGCAGTGAAAGCCTTCGCAGCATACTCTGGCACATCTTCTTGGTAAACATTTGCCTATCCAGCACTATCGAATAAAGGGATCGCACGCACTAGGTATCTGTAGGCCGGTCCTCTGGCATGGGTTCAAATTCATAACGACTTACTCCCAGGTGCCGCCAGGTTAATTTTTGGACTTGGTTCAACCACCTCGTCCTAGGTCTGCCAAATTGTCCAAGCCTATTTGATGGAGTTGTACTTAAGGCACATCTCGAAAGTCATGATGAAGAAGACATTCGGTGGACATGACCAATCTATCGCAGCATAGAAGCAGCTCAATTTCGATTTGATCACGTGCTGCGTGTTTCTCATCCGATTAATTCCCACAACAGGACGAAGAAATCTTATCTCGCTTGTATTCGCGATCTTATTCTTTCGGTCGTTACCCAAATTGCATGACCATAGAAGAGAGTTGGAACAAATACTGAGTTGACAACCGCTTGCTTGGCTTTGACACCAAGCTCGGCCTTTCTGATTACAGATTTTGCAAGCTGTTTAAAATTTATTCCAACTTGGCCAACATTACAGGAAAGCTCAGCATTGCTCCTCACATCAGTCGGGAAAAGGACAATGAAATACCAAAACCTCTCCACCTGATCCAATAGTATTCAACTAACATGAGTGCCATTATGAAGGCTTTCGAAAAATGCCATAACGCCTGATTTATCCTCTTTAGCCATCATTCCTGCATCAGCACATACGGTCACCAGCCTATCAAGTGCGCACTGAAGCAAGTATATAATTCGAAAATCAATTAAGAAAGAATAACAACTTTTTTTGAAACCTCCATTACTTTCCTTTTTTAGTTCCCATTACGAGACGGAACATTTGTCTAAAAATGTAACCATTACAATATGCATTCGTGTTCTCCTCCATTAGGTCTGTGGCAGCAATTTGTGTAGTCGTAGATTGATTTTCCAGCTGCGTGACTAGATGTCATAAAATAAAAGTATCCATTCACAGTTTTGAATTAAAGGAGTAAACCAAAGGAATTTTTATGAGCAATGATGGTTAATTTAATGTCCTAGCATTTGAAACTCTGTGTATTGTGACGGCGGGAATAGGCAAACGATGGGAGGGCATAACTCATTTTAATCAGTAATATTCGTGCTAATGGCATAATAAGTGGTTAACTTAGGGGACCTGAATGTGACATTAATATGCGATGTGTTCAGTAGATAAATGCGTGGTGTTAATGAGAAATCTAAGGAAGTGACTATATTATACGGTTGTGCTAGATAATAGCCGGAGGAATATTTCCTGTTCCTGAATATGATGAATAGCAGACTAGAAGCCACTGCATCGTGGTAGTACATGGAATGTCCTGTTCTTGTCATTGACACCATCGCTCTTCCCATACTGGCAGATACTCTGAGAGTACTACTAATATAATGTTCATCAAACATAACCCTTCGGAGTCGGCACACAGGTCGCCTCAAAACGAGCGAAATCAAACGTAGTATTGCTTTAGAAATTAACTCTAACGGAACCGGGCATTGGGAACGCATTGAACTCCAATACATGGTTAATTTAAGGCACATTTTATTTAAATTAAATATTTTCATTTGACACAGATTTATTCCTGGTGAGGACTATGTCGCTGCGTCAGCGCTTATGTAGCCTAGATTACACTAGATCCACGTCTATTCGAGGACTGAAAACTAAGAGTCAAAGTTGAGCGAGCAAAAAGCGTGTTGTCAAACCAAACATTAACGAGCTCCCTCAGAGACCTTGGCGAGGATCTGTTGTATTACTTTACCTGCGCATAGCAGCTCTGCGCGGAAGGTCCACTTCTTCCCTGCCTTACTAGTGGGAGCACAATAAAACACAACATTATGAACCGAAATAAAACTCATTGAAGCAACGAAATTTCTATTGCCTTCTCTCCATCGCAAAACGAGACACTCTCAGACTCAATGCAGGTGGGCGACGTTGATTTAGCAATAGAGGAAAAAGCCAAAACGACGAACACTGAAGAGGACGAAATCTCTATGGAACAGGGGAAGAAACTATTTGCTGAACCAGTGGCGAACGCTATTCCACAACGCGCGGCTTAGCAGCATCACATTAGACTCAAAGAGCCCTCGTCTCTCGGTGAGAATGAGACTAACTTCCTAGCAAAGAACAACTAAGTTAGTTCAAGATGACGAAATGTCCAGGCTGAACAATTCAAGCCCCCTAAGATGAGCGCCATTAACAAGACGGGCTATATAGTATATACTATATTTTTAAGAAGCAAATCCATAGCAGATCATATATACCAGCAACCAGATGCCTATTTTGAGTGAAACTCAATACTGAATTGCTAAAGCCAACTTGGCGATACAGAGGTAGTGCGTCAAAGCCATTGACATATTTGTGATGAAAAATAATGATAGTCAACTACTACAAATTATAAAATAGGTCCTCAACTTGTCTTAAAGCAACGACAAGGTCGTTGTTGTCACGCATCAATTGCAGTCCATCGCACCACATCCATCGTAAAAATGATCAACATCTTGCTTAAAGGGACGTTTCAAAGGTTAAATATTTGAGTATGGCAACACATTAGAAATGCCATCATTTTTAGTAAAATGGCTACAGGTCAGGCTTTCCAGATAGCCATCTGGAAGCCATGGCCAGTTTGTGACGTTTATTATTAAGTAGTCAGTGCGGCGGTCAGTTATTATAATATATTTGCGTTCCGATACAGCCCGTTGAGGGCCAGGCCTAGCTTCTCAGCAACCACTCGTTTTGTGCGTGCTGTTGTTCTCTCACGAGTGGAAGGGACCTACAGTTTTATGCCGACTTCCAACGGCAAGTTTGAGAAGCTTTTTCTAGGCAGGGAATACTCTTTGAGCATCAGTGACTCGGAAGAGATGGGGTCGTGAAAATTATTTTTGTCGCACAGAGCAGGAATTGAGGCGTACACTTTAACTCAAACGGATCCAAGTCTTAAGATGGACTGGGCAGTGGGGTTTACTCGGAGTGTGTAAGCTCGTCTCGCCGATCAGCGTCTTCGAAACTAATGTAATAGCGATTAGCGAAGCCCGGCCCTGGTTAAGGTAGAAAGCTCCAGTTCCAAATTCGCTTGTGCTGGGTGCCAAGCCATAGAGACATTCCGCGAATTCCGGAAAGCTTACGAACTCGCTAAACACGCCACTAGACTACCGATTGATGGAATCTTTCGTAACATAGACCCCCCTTTATGGACCCTTAAGTTACAGCTCAATTACCTCTGCGTTCAGAAAATAAATACCAGATGGTTGACAGGCTGCACCTTTCAAATATCGAAACAAATCTGAGCTCATCTTAGTCCTTAAAGATCAAGCAGCCTGAGCTCTCTAAAGAGATCAAAAAGAGAAGCACTGCAGTGGGAGTAGTCAGCGGACACGACGCAAAAAGACTAGGCATTTTCTCCAACGATTTCTGTATAAGTTACTTAGACAATATGAGAAGGAGAGAACCCAACATCTCCTCTGCGACTGTCCTGCTCTCGCCTCAACTGGGAAAGTAACTATAGGCTCATACTTTTATGACAGCCACAGCGTACGCAATCTCAGCTATTCACCAGTTATAGCACTGCTAAAATTAGTTGACAAAACTGTTTGGTTATCAAAATCACCCCTTCCAAAATGTACATACCCACGTGGCAGTACGAAGGTCCATCTTTTGGCCTAAGCTCAAAAATGCCACTACCTACCAAAATGCCTCTAACAAAATTTGTTTGTTGTTCCATCAATAAGTAGCAAACTGAAGTGTGCTCGGTAAACATCCTTTTTTAATTCATTCTTATTTTCTTAATTCGTAACAAACTTACATACTAGAAAAGAAATGCTACTCCTAAGTCTAACTTACTGACCCTCAACATCAGCACAGATCCTTGCTGGACTTTAATAAACTGTATCAAAAGCTGAAAGAAGGTGTAGATTAGGTAAGGTAAGGTATAGTGGTTGACTGCTAAGGGCTAAGGGCGCGGATTAAGTTCTCCTAACATCGGAACAAGTTGGTGCTTGTAGTGAAGCGATTTAGCTGGCCTACGCTGGAGCTGTTTAGCTTATTGTGGTTGTTGAAGTAGTAGGCATATCTGTAGGAACCTACGACTAGCCAAACTGCTGTAGGAGGAGAGTAGGTGATGAGAGTTTTCTTCTCCTCTTAATGCATCCATCCACAGAAGGCGTATAGTTCTAACCTCTTTACTTGAACCTACCAGCAACTGTTTTTAGTGCAAATATTTGGCCCACTGTTGGAAACCCCGAAAATCTGCTTGGAAAATGCTCAGTTTATTGTACGAACAATAATTGTTATCAACTAAAGCAAAATGGAAATAATGTCCTTCACCACAAAAACTCAAATCCCCTTTCTGGAATTGACTGCCATCGGCTCTTTCTCTCTATCTACCAGTACTAGCCATCGCCTTAGGCCCCAACTCAGCTGGAAGCTAAACGTAGAGCAGCGAGTAAAGTTACATGTATTTTTCGATGACGACTTAATTCGATGAACCTAAGCAGACTGAGGACACTTCATGGAATGAAAGCGACGAGGTGAATTGAGCTCCTCTCCAAATAGCTAGCTCGCAAGCGATCCAGCTTACAAATGCGCTTCTTGAGAACGCCTATCAAAATTAATTGGGCACAGACACGATTTTAAGTTTGGTAAAGTTAAGGTCAAAAACAAGAGAAAGATCAATTCAAGCTTTTTAGAATTTCATCATCTACGCCATTCTAAAAGCGTGTCGTCAATTGAAAATTAACGCAAATATCGTGTCAAAACGGAAGGTACCATAGCACCATAGCTACGGCTAGCCTTCTTCCCATAGTCAAATTTAGTACAGGAATGTCGATATGAAATAGGCCTAGTAGAAGACCAGCTAAAAATGTCCACTGTATGAGTCAGGCCAGGTCCTGTTTGCATTGATGCTTTCTGGAGAAGAAATGCATCCACAAACTGTACGGTCTGTACAGCGAAACAAATCTAGCCAGGCGTCTACGTCTACGGCCTTGTACCTTAGACAACACTGCGGCCAAAGCTCTATAATTGCCCCGTGTGGTTCAACGTAAGTGCATGCCTGATGGACAAGAATAGGGGTTTGAGAGTGCTTGTCTCAGGGCTTGCCTTCGCCTTTATAAAACGGCTCAGTCCCAGTACAGAAAAATATACTCCTATGAGGTCCTATACAAGAGGACGAAACTGATACGAGGGGACAACTTCTTGGTGAAGTTGATTCGAGGTCATGCTGCCAGAGCCGATAACTTGATCACTAAGGCTTACTTCCCCAATCCACGACGGACAGTAAGTTAGCATTGACTAGTGGTCCACATTTTTTTTTTTAATGTTTCTGGATTATATATTTTCGACATTAAACATTTTTCAAAAGTCGAATTCGAAATTATTAAGATTTGGCGATTTCTCTATTTGAAACCTGACAACCCTGCTCTCAACCACAACATCGAGAAAATTGCGTGAGTACAAGACGAGCTAAACACGCAAGATCTCCTTCGGCGAACTCGTCGCAATATTGCATGATTTGTAGTGGTCTACGGAACACTGACCGAAAGAAAATTGTGCCTTTTCCCCCACTACAGCAGTCAAACTCTGTCACTGACAGTCATTAGCTTCCTATTCAAGCAGCATAAAAGGGCCATCATTAAAGGGACAACCACAAGATGATTGTGCCTCCACCACAGCCAATCCTTTGACCAAACAAATAACGTCCACAATGAATTCAATGGAATTAACAAAACGTAACTCCCTCGCTACAGTTGCTTTCATAGACATTCCAAAACTGATTCACAATTGTCCAGCTCGACCAGGGTATCCTCCACTCCTTACGTAACTCCATCCATGTACCCATTCCCGGAATCGATTCCACTTTTCTCCTTACGTAAAAAAAAACAAATTATCTGTGGAAGCATATTGCCGTGAATTATAGCCTCGACTGGGAGAGCACGGCATAGCACAGCCGAACAGCGCACGAAACCGACCGCCTCCCACGGTCAGTTATGAAAACAAGGCCCACCCCCGCCTTGGGGGAGGGAATTGATTTAAACAAATAATTCACCACGCACCACGCCACCACCCGGCAGTTACGTAAAGTCCACCGTCCCTTCGAACACAGAATGAGGTTACATGAATTTTTATTTTTTGGGCACTGGCCAATTCAAGATTCACTTGAAGCTCAATGGCCATTGTCCACAAGCGGGTCGGTTTTTGCTTCGATTTCCACGAACTAGACGTTTTGTGGTGCGCCTTGGCACTTGCACGGATGATCCCGGGGATTAGGATTTGAGGAATTATCGTGACTTTTAATTTATTTCTTGAATATTTTCGAAGATAAATCGCTGGGGCGGCACAGTTCCACACGTGGTGCCCGAGTTACGAGCGGTCGATTAAGATTAATGAACACCCCCACTTTTACTGCCTAAGTTTGCTGAAATGAAGTTATAAAAGGTAAGTGTCTTTCGAAGGACCCTCGCATCTGCGATCCCATTATCTGGGCGAAGATACACGCCATGTTAGGATGTCACAGCACATCTAAGGCGGCAATAAACCCCTTTACGTATGTTTTTATGATGGACAGACGTTTTATGAGTCTGCAACGATGTCGGAGTTTATCTATGCCAGTGTTGTCTATGCGCTGCGGAAAGGCAATCAACAGATCGGGATCGGGTTAATTTTGTGTGACGACGAGTGGTGAAGATAATTGATTTTTGCGAGAACAAGGGATCCGTACGTGCTTGCACAATGCTGCTGACCTCACTATGCAGCATTCTGTTTATGGTTGCGTCTGGAGAAAAGCACTCGGAATTTGTCATGCGGAATGGTGGGTTTTACTCCCACGTAGATGCACAAGCTTTCTGAAATGTGCAGTGCGCTTTAACTTCAATGAAGAGTACTCATTAAGAACCCCAAGGCCTGGTAATTACATTCGACGGAGAAACTCATAGACTTTCGTTGAATGACTGCAATAAGTCGATGTTCTTAGAAACTATAGGGTGGGCTAAAAAAAAGGGTTTTCCAGACTTCACAACTTTCTTGCAAACCGCAGCAAACAGTTCAATTTTGTGTATGAAGTGGTGATTCATGAAGCACATGTGGACCAAAAACGCATATTTTTGTTATTGACGAACCCATTGAGTCAAGAAAGAGCAAACCGAAAATCAGAGTTAAAAAAAATTGCTAATTATTTATGATATGTATTCGTTCATCTGTCTGCCTCGGCTGGCTTTGCAGTAGCGTATTCCCTTACCACAATTTTCCAAGACCTTATTTGTAGTTTCTGGGCCTAAGCCCTAACGGAGGATTAGAAAAAAACGACGATAGCTAGGACGACTTCAATGATCTCCTAGAAAGGACATACTATCAATCCCCTGATCAATCAACCATCAACCAGATTGACAACATTGCGATCGACGCAGACACTCCTCCAGTGTCGTCGATCATTACCTTGTTGTAGCCAAAGTCAGAACTCTTATATCAATAGTAAAGGATGGTTCAATTTTAAGGGCCGATGTTGAATGTGAACCCCACCTAAGCGTCAAGTTTCTGCATTTTACTTGACATTTCTCAATTTCAGACTACCTCAATTTGAACCATGGAAAGATACACAATCGAGCAACGCGTTAAAGTTATTCAGGCTTATTATAAGAAATGGGTGTTCAAATCCAAAGCATATCGTGCACTTCGTGATTTTTTCGGTCAATTTAATCGTCCAAATGTCCGTACAATCGGAAAAAATCGTGCAAAAATTTGAGCAAACCGGGTCTGTAAAAGATCTGAAAACACTCGTACTGCAGAAAATATTGCCGCTGTTCGCGATAGTGTGGCTGAAGAGCCGTCCACCTTAACTCGTTGTCGTGCCCAACAATTGAGCCTCTCACGCTCGTCGTTGACGAACATTATGCATAAAGACTTGCATTTACACGCTTACAAGTTGCAATTGACTCAAGAACTAAAGCATCTTGAACATTTCTAGCGTCGTCAATGGTCAGAATGGTGGCAAGAAATGGCAACAGTGGATGATCAATTTTCGAAGAAAATCATCTTCAGTGATGAGGCACATTTTCACTTCAGTGGATTCGTCAATAAGCAGAATTGTCGCATTTGGGCGAATGATAATCCAAGAGTGATTGTCGAAAAACCAATGCACCCACCAAGAGTGACTGTTTGGTACGACTAATGAGTATGCGGCATCATCGGGCCATATTTTGTTTAGGCAGTTACTGTGAATGGTGTTCGATATCGTGAAATGATAACGAACTTTTTATGGACCGAAATGGAAGATATGACCATATGTGGTTTCAACAGGACAGTGCCACTTGCCACACAGCCAACGAAATAATGGCTCTTTTGCGCTACGTACGTCGACAAGCCAGCAACAATTCAAGAGCTAAAGGATGAAACAATTCGGCACATTAATGGCATGAAACCTCAATTATGCTTCAGCGTCATCGAAAATTTGGACCATAGGATGGAGGTGTGCCGTCGCGGCGCCCATTTGGCCGATATTTTGTTTCATACATAATTAAACCATACCAATATTATCATAATAAAAACAAATGACAATAATTTCCTAAATAATTTGTGTTTTATTCAAAATTAACATCGGCTCTTAAAATGTAACCACACTTTACAACGGAATAGAACAAGACCAAAACAGTTTAACGTCAGAAAGCTACAATCGCAATCGACCGCTGGGAACTTTTCTTATCGAGTCTCCCTGAAGCTCTCAGAGAGTCCTCCGTTATCTCCTCATTGAGACCCAATGCCATTGTTAGCAAGTCAGTGGCAGGGTTGGCAGCGAAACAATCGACGAACTGTGGAACCGTTGTCAAAACGCCATCAGAGAAGCTGCCCCTGATGTGTTGGGTTTTAAAACGCCGCTCAGAAAAAACCCATGGATTCACAACGACTGCCGGCAGGCGCATTCAGCAGCATATAAGGCGATAGCGGTTCGTGAGCTCTACGAACTTAAGAGAAGGGAAGAGTACAGGCTTGTCAAAAAGGATAAATAAAGAGCATGAGAAGCGCGAGATCGGGTTGGTAGGGCAGAAATAATGTCCGAAAGTTTTACCAACGGGTACAAATATCGGACAGAAGTCTGCTGGAACGAACAGGGACACCTCTCAGTAGAGTCGCAGTCGATACTGGGAATGTGGGAGGATCACTTCTGCAGACTGTTGAACGGCGAAGAGGACACCAATATCGCTGTGAGGCAGAATGTTCCACTGCACGGATGATGGATGACGATAAAAGAGAATTCCGTCCCCTCGACCTAGACGAAGTCAAGATAGCGCTATCGAGACTAAAGTCGAGCAAAGCTGTTGGTGCCGACGGGCTGTCTGCAGAATTCTTTAAAGCAGCTGGAGATGAGCTAGTAGGGTGCATGCACCAACTTATCTGTAGGGAATAGTCAGAGGAAAGCATCCCCAAAGAGTGGAATGTTCGTATCGTTTGCCCTATCCAAGGGATCCACAAGAAAGGAGACCTTTTAACTACACCAACTATCGGGGGATAAGTCTTGATAACATCACCTACAAGATCTTCTCTGCCGTTTTGTGTGAGCAACCTGTCAGCTCTTTATCAGTGCGGTTTCGAGCTTGGGAAGTTCACCATCCACCAAATATTCACACCTCGGTAGACCCTGGAAAAGACTCAAGAGATGCAGATCGACACCCACCAGCTATTTGTCGAATTCAAGGCCGCATATGACAGCGTGCATAGAGACGAGCTATACAACGCCATGTCTAGTTTTGACATTCCTGCCAAGCTCGTCGGGTTGTACTGGATGACGATGGAGAGCTCACGCTTCTGCATCAAGGTCGGTAACGAACTCACCGAGACCTTCAATGTCAAAAATGGTTTTAGACAAGGCGACGCGCTGTCATGTGATTTTTTCAATACCGTCCTGGTGAGGCAAATCTTTAAAAAATCTGTGCAATTGTTAGCATACGCCGATGACATTGACGTGATTGGCAGAACTCAGCGAACCGTCAGTGAGGCTTTTGCTAACATTGAGACGGAAGCGGCTGAAATGGGTCTGGCGGTGAATGAGGGCAAAACGAAGTATATGCTGTCCTCAAAAAATGACACACAACATCGACGACACGGTCAGAGCGTCACCATAGGCGGCTGCAAATTTGAGGTAGTAAATGACTTCATCTACCTTGGCTCCCAAATAAATAGTACGAACAATATCAGTACCCAGATTAAACGCAGAATAACTCTTGCCGAATACTGCTTCTTTGGGTTCAAGGGGCAATTGAGTAATAGAGCCCTCTCGAAGGACCAAGCTAACATTTTATAAGACCTTGATCATCCCTGTGAAGCTCTATGTTGCTGAAGTCTGGGCTATCTCAAGAGCGGATGAAGAGAAAAAGTTCTGCGTTCAATCTTTGGTCCTGTTTGCGTTCAAGGTTCTTGGAGAAGAAGATTCAACCACGAATTTTACGGGCTGTACATCGACATGAGTCTAGTGAGGCGTCTACGGGTGCAACACCTAAGACGGCTAGACCATGTAGTAGACAACACTGCTCCAGCCAAAGAATCTTCGAATCCGAACCTAGAATATGAAGTTCCTTTCAGGATTTGCGGAGGCCTTCGCAGCATCCAAGGTAGTCGTCACTGCTATCATCGAGGTGCGATGGGATGGGTCCGGCAAAACAGATGAACAATAAAGCTACAATGTACAGCGTCAAAAAGAAAATAAATCGTCTGCGTGTACTTCCCAACGGATGAGATGACTATTGCAAGGATACCATCTCTAGGCTTAAGTCATCGAAAAGCACAGCCCTTATGCAATAGTAATATAATAATGGTGACGCTACAGCCACGCTACTTCTCAGTAACCAGTTATATTGTTCTCTCACGAGTGAAAGGGACCTACAGTTTTATGTCGACTCAGAACGGCCAAGTTTGATAACCTTTTTCTAGACAGTTAGGGATAGACAATATTCAGAAGCCAAGTCAGCGGTCCCCTGATCACATTACAATCAACGACAGACAAACGTCCAGTGTTCTCGATATCGCAGCCAACGTCGACTTGGATAATTTCGAAGAAAATAGCACCTACTTTTGAAAATCTCGGCTCTATTTATTACAGATTCAATTAGGAGGTTCTTAATGTGATTCAATTTGGTTAAAAACAAACGTTGACATGTCCTTGTGCAACCGATAATATTTATTAATGGGAAGCTCCTAAAAACATCGTTCTTTCTGTATTTGACAAGTCCGACTCCTCTACAAACGCCTCAAACAAATTCAACGAACCGAATATCCTGAATTAGTGGCACATTAAGTAGCTAGTCGTTATCCACTATATTTTAATCAGAAACTAATAGCATCGTAGTTAAATTCAGGACCATACATTTTCATAACTTCCCTTTGTGTTTTCCAGGAACGCTCAAGTAAATAGCTCAAGTGAATAGCTTCTAATCTCTCGCTTATAAGCAAATTAATGCACACGTTTAAATGCTTACCGGCACGTGGCAACCTCCGGTGAATCGGATAGTTTCCAAGTAAAGCCATTAACTAAATCCATTCAACCAGCTCCTCCCCTCCTCTGACTGTGAATGCACGCCCAAAGGAATGAAATAATATTTCAGGGTTAAGTGCCAGAAAAATGCACAGCTATTCATAAAACAGAAGCCATTAGCCGATTGGCATGAAATGGAGATGAAATCCACAAAGAGTCACTCGCTCTTATGCATGCAAAGACTTCTCCCAGCTCAAGTGAGTGTTTTTCTTCAACTAAAAGCGTAAGCCTCTTAGAGAAAAAATGAAAGAAAAGCAATCTCACAGCGCTCCAAGGTTAACTTCCACCTTCATTCAGCAGCCAAAGCGAAAGATCCTTTTCGAAGGACGGTGTGTGTGTGTGTGAAGGCGCTTGTCGTACGCTAAGCCATATTGGGCGGCAGGCCAGCTAGACAACGAAATCCCTTCACACGGGAGAGGAGGGAAAATATTAAATAAGATAAAAGCAATGTTATTGCCGAGGCTACACGCTGCCGCAGTGCCATTCCGCGTGACACTTGACACCACGACGGCTTGTAGTGCACATCAGGGCTTAATTGCCAGCAGCGAGGCCTGCCTTCAGTCGGCATCTTGATTTCAATGCCACCCAACAGACGAGCCAGCATCCTTAACGCCTGCCTCTCTTTCGGCGAGTGTGCAAGAGGGAGAATGAGCGAGTGGAAGCTGCTGAAGGCACAAGCGGCACCAGACACTCTCGCAATACATTCCGATCGATACTTTGGGGTGAAAGTTACATAACGACTTCTGGTGACGAGAGTGGGAGCCAAATGAAACACGTTTTCGCGCGAGAACTGAATTCCCGTCCGAATTCCCCACGGGCGCCGCTAATTGGATCGCCTCCACTGTACCCTGGAGTGGGTCTTATTCAACAACCGATGCCCGGTGGATGACCATGACACCACTAGACGCTGAAGTCATCATCTTTTCAAAGTTCCATCGATTTGCGGCTGGATCATGTGCTGTTCCGGCCGAGGGGGTTGGGTGATTGTTTACTCAACGAGGCTATTTATAAAATCTCCGTTCGCATGTGTGCTCCACACGAGAAGCGAAAAACAAACAGAATTAGCCCAGGAACGATGTCCGGCGCGACGGCCGGCGGTTACTCACCTTGCGATATCGTGTGTGTGCTCCGTCAGCGTTTCCACTCTCGATGACTTCAATCTCGTCCGCCTTTGACTGTTGACCCGATGCGCCGACACTGCTCTTGAACGACATTTGCTTCTGCAACAGCGCTGTGTTGCAACCCCCCGTCGGGTTTGGTATGCCCCCACTTCCGCCGATGGCTCCAACGCCACCACCTCCACCGCCACCGCGGCCATTCGTGGCAGCACTTATGCCACTTCCAATTAGGCCCCTCGATGTTATGTCCACAGTCATTTTGCGATTATACACACCGACTATGACCCCGAGAACATTGAGTTATGAATTGATTAGATTTTCCAATAGAATTGTTGGTCCCCGCACAGCGGGATTCACTCCTGCACAGGCACTCGCACACGCACGGACACGAAATCGCAATCAATCGCGAGGAATAAACATGGCCTTTCCACGCGAATATTTCGGAAGTAAACGCCACCGTCAACCATCGAAATGTGGCCTTATTTGCATCACTAATTTCGGGGGAAAAAAAAGGGACACACACAAGAAAAATTCACAAGAGGACGCGGACACGGTATGCAGCGCGCAGAACGTTCGCACTGAGCGAGTAGACTTGCATTTGTGTAAAGTGGGAAGAAAACTGTCAGGAAAAAGCATTTATGTTGACCCTTGAGGTGTTTTGTGTGTGGCAGTGTTCGTGTGCGTACGGCATGAATTAACATTTGACAAGGGGGTGGCAGATTCACTTTTTGATTTGGCTCGATTCGCAGACTCACCAATTTCAGCTGTTTGTGGCCGAAGGAGTTCACCGCGAAAGGAGCACTCTGGTAACTGTCAAAGCGGAAGGTGTGGTGTGTAAATGTTCACTCGGAAGTGGTGAATAAGATGGGAAGAGCTTTCGACTGATTTTGGTTTGTGTCACCGATATTGTGTGTGGCACTGGATTCATTGCTTCCAAAACTGTTTTCTTTGGTAAGTCATTGAAAAGCTGAGAAAAACTTGATGGAACTTCGTTAAAGGAGAAAATGGATGAATAAAGTGGGGGAATGAATAAAACAGGCAGTCCATAAAGGCTAGCAGGATGCTAATTGCACCATCGTCGTGGTAAGGAATAGAAGAAGACTTCCGATTTTATTACCTCACTACCAGCCGGAGCGACGCGTTTGTTTGTTATGGCGTTTCAAACTACAACAGTAAATTGTTCCCTGACGGTCTTACGGAGCTTACTTAGACCAACGAGTACCGTGAGATATTTCTTATTTCAAATCCCTAGCATCTCAAGAGGTTTTCCAGTACAACCCTACTTAAGTCCTCCAGCTCATCAAAGCTGAATGGGCTGTCAGCTGAAATCATGGAACTGGAGATGATCTGGCACGTTGCATATAACCCGCACATCTGTGAGATATGAGCGGATGATAACTTATTGACGAGTGGAATCTCTGTTTAATTTGCCCGATCTAGAAAAAAAGTGACTCCTTTGGCAGCATAGGTCCATGTCAGGCCAGGGAAGTCCGCAGTAGACAACATCTTCACATTACAACTTCCACTTGGTGGTTGAGGCTCATTTCCACATCGGATTATAGCGCCACGCCGTATACAGAGACACAGAAGAAAGATGAAGCTTGAAGCTCACAAAGAAATATTTCTTCTCCAGGAAGTGCCTTCTTTTCTTTTCTAAGACTGGGCATTTGAACACCACGGAATTAACGGAAATCTTGTACTTGGGATTTTGGTGAACGTGTATGTTCGAATTTTGGGATTAGAATATGCGATAACTAAACCAAGCAGGGCCGATTCAAATAGAATATGTTACGTTCAATCTTTGATCCCTTCGGCTAGGATCGTGATTGGTGATGAAGACCGCGTTGTGAAATCCACGAGCTTCTATCTGGCTGTTATCTATGTACGCATATAATTCGAAATCCACGTCTCCTGTTCTTGCTGAGAAAGACGGAAATTCTGTTATAAGGCCATGTGCCAGCGAATTCAAGATGGTTGGTCTTAAAGACTTCTGATTGTCAATGTTCCAGTGCGGATTGCGCTTAGACCCATCCGCAGAGATTGTTGGTCAAGTGAAGTGTTAGAAAGTAAAATTTACCTCATGAATGCTTTTAGATTAGGTTAGGTTGTAGCGGCTGACTGCTAAGGGCAGTTACACTTAAGCCAGAGAAGGCCCATTGTGATACATGCTGATTGACTTCTCCCCTTCATCGGAACCAGTTAATGTTTGTGGTGAGGCGATTAAGCTGGCCCATTCTATTTCGATAGCTCATTGAGGTTATCGAAATAGTAGGCCTCTAGATGAAGGAACCTACGACTAGCCAGAGCGCTGCACGAGCAGAGTAGATGATGTGTGTTTTCTTCTTTTGCAGAAATGATTATATGGGGCACCCATCCTGCAAGCATGAGTGCCAATTGCACAGTGCCCGGTTATGACTGCATTGAGAGTCCTTAATGAGTGCTTGCTGGCTCTAGGTAGTGATGGCCAGTTTTCTTTTGTTTTAAGGCAGGTGGTTCCTTCCAGCCATTTGTTACTGATGGTTTTAATTGTGTGAAATTTAATTGGTAGGCTGTAGCGATCGGCATGGTACCCCTGCTATTGATAGGGTGCAGGTTGTACCACACCTTGCGAGTTCATAGGCTTTGCATTTTCCTCGTATGTATGTCAGTGTTCCGGCACCCACATGAGGTGAATGTTAAAATACTCAGCCACCCCGTTAAGGAACAGCCAGCAATTAAGGGATGTTTTTGAGTAAAACATGACATTGTCCAGCGATTTTATAGCGGCCTGACTGTCCGAACAGATGGTGATATCCTCTTTACATATCATGTTGTTTTTTAGCCAATCGCTATGGTTTCTGCCTGAAAAACGTTACAGTGATCAGGGAGCTGAATGAATGCTATTACTTAGCACAATTATTTCGTTCCCGTTCCCTCGTTTGGGACCTAAACTATGTAGATGCCTTGCAACAATCGTTCACCTCTATCACGAATTGCATCGTAATCGGAAGATAACGATTGATTCTATTGGACAAATGTCGAAGGCTTTATGGCCAGCTTTGAGTATGAAAAGATCATTACCAATTGTCAGTTTAAGTCGCAATGATGTACGCATACTAGTAGGAGTCTTTACAGGATCTGCACTAACATTTGAGGTCCAAACACGACATCCGTGAACGGATCAAAATCATGATGCGCATACCTTGTAGATCATGATTTTGAGTCAGTTGTTTAGTAATTAAACGGAGTTTAAACTTGCTCCGAGGTAGACAGCCTAAAATTCCTAACTGTCGATGATGCCGCTTGGTTGTATGTGCTGACCTGATGGTTGTATTCTTGCATTATATATTTTGTTTCATCCTCGTATACCTTAATGTCAGCTGGATTTGTGGCCTGGTCGTGGGATTCAACCTCGGTACAAGGCGATGTCTTTGTTATCTGCTGTATCTTATCTGACATACGCACGAAGAATACGTTTTTAGTAGTACGTAGTCGTTTTGGTGGATGGATTTTTTACACTTTAATTTGAAATTGATATGTGCTGTGTCAATAATATTAAATTCATTATAGATTGGTGGGGAAACCCTTAATGAATTCCGGATGATATGATAACTAAAATTGTATAAAACACTTGGACCCACGCTTCGTTTAGAAGAACTCTTCCCTATGTAACCGTTCAGCAACTGCAATGCCATACCACTTGCCATCTGCAAACTATTGCCACGTTGATTAGCAACAGGTGCTACAATCTAGCTAGCCTCCAAGATTATCTGCCCTTGACTGGACCCAAAACACGTTCAAAGCTTGTGCTTTTTGACCAGTGACCATGCGATTAAAAATTACAGACTAGATGTAATCATTTAGGGCTTCTGCAGAATATGTATGAGTGTGGATGAGATTGGAAGCGTTTTTGAACTTTACGCCGACACTCCTGGGTGATCATCGCAAATTAGTCTGTAGCGACTACTGCATTGGCTCCCGTTGAGTTGCTCCACTATGGACAGTCAGCTCCACCTACGACTTTACGACGCCGTAGTCTCTTGATATGAACGAGCTTCTAAATTGGCTTTTTAGCAATTGCTTGAAGGTAACGAATTGGTTCACATTACACAACACATTTTCTATCAAATCCATTCTAATCGAATGTAAAAGTGCAATAACATTCAAACTTACCCAAAACAACGAGTCTACTGCATGTCTCAGTAGTTTAAGTGAAGTAATTCTCCCCACTCCATCACATTGAAGAATCAAAACAATTTCATGCATTCGCATTTGAAAATCTTAATTTATTCAAAGATTAGTTTCACAAAAGTTGTAAATTTAAATACAATTCTCATTATTTTTGCTTTGTTTTGTTTTTCTTCGATTTTAAGGCGTCACGACAAAAACATAACGCGCATCTTACAATAAATCAATTTACTTGTAACTTCATTTCACATTCCTATAGCAATTCAAGCGTAAGTTATTAATCTATTGAAATAAATTAATTTTATTGTTCTAAGCTTTCGCTGATGGCTTTGATTGTGCATTGTTCTGATATATATATATACTCTAAGACGTTTACTGTATTTCAATACTTGTTTGCTCATAAGAATCAATTATGTTGATATTCGAAAGAAAACTTAAGACAACTGTTCGAGCATCTAGACTCTTGAAAATTTGTGCAGGTGTAAAATATGTAAAACAAAGTTACATACATACGTAATACCTCTGTAAGCATATACTTTTATTTTTTTATAATTAATTTCAAATCCATTGAAAGCGAATTTCATTGAAATGGCTACGGTTTACTTGGAAAATTTTGTATGTGATTTTTAAAAAAATATGCAAGTATAAAAAATATTTTATCTCATCCTTATATAAATTCATGTAAATACTTTTTTTTTTATTTTGTTTTTTTGTGGTTTGCTTGATTCAAAACGCTTCAGCTTACTAAATTTAGATTTGTTTATTTATTTTTTGTTTTTCTTTTATTTTACTAATAATTTAAGTATAAGTAATCTCACAAGTTCATGAAAAATCAACAGAAATCAGCAACAGTGGTGCTCTATTATTTGTTTAAGTTAAAGTGACGGATTCGGTGCTTGGTCATAAGGCGAGGAGATTTCAAGGGTAACTAAGGACATGTAACCGCTTTAAGTGCGTTTGGAGAGTTAGTGACTGCGTTCAGCCTTACTTTATAGGTTAGAGCTTTCAATAAATACCTTAAATTAAAACTCACTGGTTGATGTTGCGTAAGCGTCAGTGAGGATTTATCAGGAAAAATAGATAAAAAGTGCTAGTTCGCACAAATTTTTAACAAATGTGCATTTATTCACCGTCACGTATAAATTTCGAGCACCATTTCCTATCCTATGTGTTATGTGTACAAGTTGAAAGTCAAAACTGAAGATTCTTTAGTTTTTTATAATAATAATAATAAAAGCGGTGGCTCTTTTTTTTGGGCCCCCAATCCGAAGACCAAGTTGACCAAGTTGTGTAAGACATTTATCATCCCTGTCCTGCTCTCTGCAACGGAGGTATGGACAATTTCCAAAGCGGATGAAGAGGTCCTGTGTATTTTTTTTAGAGGAAGGGATAGGAAGTTGGATACCACCAGCAGAGGAAACGACATACACTCATTCGTCCAAGGGGACGAGTCAGCAATAATAAACACCAAACGTTCATCCGTCAAAGATGAAGACTCAGCAGTAATAGACTCCACATACTCAATCCCCAAAAGAGATCAGAGACATGAATCAAGCCGAGCGTCTACAGAACCAACGTCTAAGATTGCTAGGCATGAAGTGCACAACTCAGCACCGACTTACCTACTTACTTACTGGTATAATAGCAGAATTTCAATTCTGCGAGTGTGGGTCAATTTGACAGAGAATGTCCACGTATAAGATGCCGCACACAAGTCAAGGGCGACCACAGCCGGCTTGGTAAGCGAAATTGGAGACACCTGGGTGAGGCCCAGGACCACATCAGACTGTTACGCCTTAAGGAGAACATATGGGTGGCGCTACAAGTGTGTCGAAAGCCAGGGCCAACCTTCAACGTACAGCAACCACGACTAAGATGGCGAGCCATGCAGAGCACAACTTATCGCCGACTAAAGACAGGACGCAATAAGGGATGTCTACGTATAAGGTGCCGTACACAAGTCAAGGGGGAACTCAGCCGGCTTGGTGAGCGAAATTGGAGGTAGCTGAAGAGATCATGCCGCATGGAGTTTCATGTTGGGAGAGCCCCAGGACCACCTCGGATTGTAGAAGAACATATGGTTGGTGCTGCAACCCGTTTAGCGCCAGGGACAACCTTCAACCTCGTGTTGTAAGTGCTACTTTCTTCCCACGAGTGGAAGGACTTTCATTTTTATGTCGACTCCGAACAGCCATGTCGGAAGGAACCTTTTTTAGACAGGCAATCAAGCTTTCCCAGCGACTCGAAAGTGGTGGATCCATGAAAACAGACCCCCAACCAAGTCAATAATATAAAATATGGGTGGCGCTACAGTCCGTAGGGGGCCAGGGCCTAACTTCTCAGCAACCACTCGTGTTGTGCGTGCTATTGTTCTCTCACGAGTGGAAGGGACCTACAGTTTAATGCCGAATCCGAACGGCCAAGTTTGCGAAGCTTTTTCTCGACAGGAAATACTCTTTGAGCATTGTCAGTGACTCGAAAGAGGTGGGGTCGTGAAAATTGTTTTCGTCGCACAGAGCAGGAATCGAACCTACAACGTCGAGGTTGGGGTCGACGCACATACCCACAACGCCACGGGCCACCACCCCAACGAAGTTGCTTACTTGCAATAATCAGCCCTCTTACAAAATCCATTCGTACAATTCGAAGTACCGATACGAACTACAAAAAACTGCTATCACAAGATCCGAACGAAATTACGAACTCCGACGTAAATTACCTAGACCTCGTAGGAACTCATACAAAATTCCATTCCATTTTTCACTTTGGTTTTGCTACGAATAAATTCTCTGATCGTTCATTCTGAGTTCGTAGCCCATATTCGATTACGATGGGATTCGTGATAGGGGTGAACACAATTTAACTCATCCAATTAGCTCAACCACAGAGTTGTTCTCTTCATCAACATTCCAGTCGCTTGGTCTGTACATTTGGTCAGTAACTCACAACGTCACATTTACGATAATCGAGAAATGTTTTACTGCGAAATCTGCCACAACTCACGACCCATGCATTTCGTAACGATTTTTTGTCGACCCAGCCAAAACCTCACGAAAAGTTTCATAAAACTTCAAACTGCAGAAGGTCATCTGATTTACGGCAATGTTTGGTCCATGGACTAGTAAATTTTGGAAAAATAGTATGAAATGCAGCTGCTGCACTGTGTCTTTTACCTTCGATTTGGGAAAGGCCGTAGTGATTGACCTCTGATGGGCCTGTTTTGATGTTCACCATTTAGTGATCACGCAGGAAATTGCATTTCATCGTGAAACTTACGCCCCAATTCTGTTTGTGATGTGATCACAAGACACTAATGTCTGTGACACGAAAATTGTGATGTATCTCTAATGAGTTTTCATGTTTTATTATTTTCCATTTTTTTTATGTTTCTCATTTTCATTCAGCAAATCAGCAAAAATTTTCACTCAGCAAATGTGCTCATTTTTCCTTATGAAGTGCTGCGACGTTCATGACAATTTTGACATTTGCTGTTATGCTCGCAAATTGTGAGGTTTTGCTTGGAATACAAAAATATCACAGTTTTGTACTCACAGTGCTCTTATGAGGCAGTTGCGACTTTTGACAAATCACAGAGGTGTGCCAGAATAGAGCGATTAATATGTTTCGACTTTTCCTGGACTCAGGAATGGCTGTGGACAGAACCTGACACATGCAGGGGATGTTGTCCAATTTTTATGGATTGCTCGAATGCCAATGAACGATTTGACGCTGGTGGTGCCTTCCTGGAGGGCGACAATATTAGTCTGCAAACCTTATTGGATAAAGCGTCGGTTTTCCAAACGGAATAATGGTCACGAACTATACAGGTGGATAGGCCGAAGGATACGTGTGTGTAGTGACAGCCCTGTTCAACCATATACCCACTTCCTGGATAGTTCAGGAATGCAAGGCTTCTCTAAATTGATCGGGGGTCTAAATTCACTAAAACTTGTGTGGCTTAATGGAACCACTGGAAATGAGATTGCCCATGAACTTGCTAGGCAATAATAAGAGGAGACATTTTCAGCACCTGAACCTGCTCTGGGATTATCTGCCTCCTTGATTAGGGCTTCAATCAATGGTTCTGTCTCTTGAGAACACAATTGTAGGTGGCATGACTCTTTAGGAAGCGCCTGCTCTTTTTGCGTCTTGTCAGCGACGCCTGTGAAGACGACGACGACACTGCAGAGCGCTTCTTTCGCCTACGCTGGGATCAGGTGGCAGTTTTTCGGTGCTGTTGTGGTGAGAGTTGATAATGTATTCTTCAGAAGAAGGTAAATAGACCTGGGAAACTTATTTTGTGATGTATTCCCCAAAATTGGCTCTTGCTGACAGCCACTTAAGTTTATAAATTGATGTCGTGATTTAAATACATATTACGACCAGTGCACCACAAGTTCTCGTAAGTTGAAGACGTAGGATGACTTGAAGAGCATTTTGCCCCGAAAGGTCGCCCATCATCGCCTCAGAGATGGCAAAATGCCAAAGACAGTGATGGTGCATAATTGCAATAAATTTGTCAACTTATACCTGAGATGAGGAATATAGTAGATCTACTTCATTAGCATTTGCTTGCTTCGCTTCACCATTCTGTAACACCTCTTCTAAAGTCAAGGCGCCTTGTGTCCACTTGTGCCAAAGACCGCCCTTGAAAATGATTACTTGCTGTGCAGCATTGTTCGAGAGTTTTGTTGACCATTTGGTGGTTATGCGGTAGAAGGAGAGGAGTTCTATTTTAATTTTGTCATATCTGCTTCACTTTTTGTAAATCTACTTCGTTTTTTGGCAAATTTGTTTCACTTTTTGGGGCCCAATTTCTCATCCCGGACCTTATATTTAGGAGTAACTATTTATTTATCTACGGACTTTGAAAGGGATCGAAGCTGACTTGAACCATGACTTGAACTTATTGCACAATAAAAAATAAAGTTTGCCGCATCCCTGCGACCGTATGACCGTGCACCATCGGTTTAAATTTGTTTGTATTTATCTATTCATTAGCTCTATATTTATTTTTGAATGAAAGAAAATAGTCCGTTGCGTAAGCAATTTGTTTATCACAATATATATTTAATTTCTGTTTTGTAATTCAATATTCTATGTATATTTCTATGATTTAATTTTATAAATAACGTGTATCTCTTTTTTCGTTTTCTTTTTCTCTCTGGGTAATTGCTTTATGCGTTCCTACTTAGTTTAAGAAAACAAACAAAAACTGTGTACTCTAGTTTAATCCTAAATAAATAAATAATTTTGTAGACTGTTATATCTTGTTCATAAGTTAGCATTTACGAATATAAATATTAGTTCTCAAACAATGTAGGTAAATGACTAGACAAAACCAGCGTTCTTTTTATTCTTAACTATATATTATGTACGTATGTATTATTCATAATTTGAGAAATTTGCGTTGTTGGATTTTTGTTTTTTGTTTCTATACGTGGAATGCATTTTTAGCACATTAATCGTAAATGCATTGCTTTTTTTTACACAGAGGCAGTTAATGTTAGTAATATTGAAGAGATAAGTCGTAATAATGCTAAGTATTGGGCTTTGTTAAAGGAACAGGTGTAGTTTTCTTTGGTTGTAAGATCGAAATTAAAGAATGGGTCGTATTTTTGAATAAATAAGTGTACAAATAAATAGTGAACAAAACAATTTAATTTAAGAGGACTTGTGTAATAAATTAATTTAAACAAGGGGCATTTGAAGTTTTATTTCCTTAAACGTGATGATAAGTAGATGTAATGAATCAATGGTTGCTTTGTAAACTAAATTGAGTACTTAAGCATTGTCTGAACTCGCTGACATCTTTGTAAAATGGCGAATGAAAGAGATTTTTATTTTGACTGAATGATCAACTTGATGATGGAGGATGCATGCACAATTCCAAAGCGGATAAAGAATACATTTTACCGTGGTCCACTTTGCGTAGACAGTAGACCAACATATAACCACAAACTGTATAGACTGTGAAGCCACATGAGTTTGTCCAGACTTTTACGAAGACGACGCCTAGATAGCTGCTCTATATAGAGCACAGCTTGGCAGCTTGGATTTGATTCTGCGACTGGCTTTGATTCGGAATCGGCTAGACAAGCTAACAACAACGACCAGGTCCGCACACAACTGGAGAAACTAACTTGGGGTGGGGAATTCAGGCAGAGATTGTGCTAACTAGAGAAGCTTGAAATTAGAGACCCACGTCTATCCTGGACTTAACGCCAGGCAAAACAGAAAATAAGATGCGTGATGTGAAACATAGACAATTTTTGTTTCTATCAATCACCAATTTGATTCTTGTCTTCTCCCCTTTGAATCCAACTGGTTAGACTAGATAAAAGGGACTGTCTGCAGAAGGCAAGGGATTAAAGTACACCCATTGTGATACCACCCATGGAACAGATATGCTACTGAATTGCAAACCACTTCGTTTGCATCGTCTTGCTTTTTAGTAATAATTCATTTTTTACCTCTATTCCGATTGCATTAATTCATAAAAAAGTCCACAATGGAATTTTCGATGTCAAGACGTTTACGATTGATTTTATCAGAAACTACTTTCGCCTGCTTGTCGAGTGCGTGGAGAAAAAAATTATTGGCAGTCATGCTGATCAGCAAGACGGCAGCAATTATTCTCGTCTTCGGAAACACTCTACTTCGGATTATCGGACATATTTGAGACAAAAGTGACTGACAAGAATATGCGTCTTAACTAGTTGTGCAAGGATGAGGATGAAATTCGGAACGTAACAAGGGGTTTCACTACCCTGGCTTGACCACATCTTATGAAAGATATTCATGCCGATTATGGAATCCGCCGGATCGACTGCGGAGGGAGTAACTCACATCCGCAAACGAAGTTCAACCCTATTATGGAATCCGTCGGATGAACACATTATCGTTATAATTATCATAACTACATTATCGGTCCGCAAAACATTCCTATGGACCCTTCTGTAATCAGCTGTTTGCTGTCAATTTTTATTTTTGTTGATTCAATTGTTCCGAAGAATAGTTATTTACGGAGCGAATTAAAGTATATTATGGAGTCAAGTGGCCTTTTAATGTATTCAGAAGGTCAAGCAAATTATTCCCAAGATATTCGTTGTAAAATTAGAAGTACGGCGAAGGATATTTAAATGAAGTAGAAGAAGTTCTTTTGTAATCAACCTTCCTTCAGATTTGTAAAATGATTCAGGATTTAGATATGTTATCTTGAAAAAAATACTGCCACCTGTGTTAAGATCCTCATCCTTGTTTCCGGAACATAAATTCGAAGCATGTTTAAGATTCATGGATGAGAATGGATATCGCACCAGTACGGTTGACATTTGTTTCAGTTGTTCTTTCCGAGTGTAGCCATTAGAAGAATATTTTTGTCAAATAGAAATGAATTAAAGCATGAGCAAAAATCAGGAAGCAAATTATATTTGTATGAATCAAGGATAATTTTCATTTGTTTCTTGTTCTAAAATTGACTTCCGTTGCAACCACACATCCTGTTTTCCTCCAAATCCGCAACTCATTTGGTTCGGATTGAAAACGTCACAAAATGTATGAAGTGCGGATGAGTTGCGTTTTCTATAATAGCCCTTTTTTCGCACTTTTTCACCGACATCCGCTCCCTTTCTGGGTTGCGTTTTCTATAATAGGAAATTATGCGGATGCGAAAATTTTCCCTCCACAGTCGATCCGCCGGATTCCATAATCGGCATGATTATGTCTTTTGTGTGGATCTCTTTAGCTCCGCTGAAGTGAGTCTCTCCTTATGCAAACTACGTTTCCTCAATCAGAGCAGTGCCGAAGATTCTCATAAAATGTGTTTCCATCGTATTCCAGGCATAGCCAATATTCCCTGTCCTGACACTGGTTTAGTTTCTAAGGGTGGTAGTTCAGGCCACAGTGGCAAGGAAAAAAGTTCTTCGACATCACTGGCTAGGGCGCATCAAACACATACCACACCAATACTCCGGCTAAGAGAGTCTTTGGATGCAAGTCTCTTGGTTAAAGAAGGCAATAACGACTAAGCCTCAGTAATTGGCGATAAAAAAAAGACAATCTGGACGTGATGACGACCGAGGACAGTAAACAGTAAACGGCTGCCGTAGACTCTACAGCCTCTGCAGTATATAAATAAATACTCGTCCAGAGACCTCCAACTTCCGACACTATCCTAGATTTCTCAGCTATTCTTGGTTTGACATGAAGCCAGAAACAAAAATATCCGCACAATCGAAAGGGCAACTTCGTCCAACGTGCAGACTTGAGAAGATATTGTCAACGCCGTTTATGCGATCAACACACTTATGATCTGTATGGTTACAAAATCTGTAACAGATTTACAAAATGAGGCTGGAGTCCAATTTTGCCTCATTTTGCCAAAAACAAGACAATGCCAAAAAACATAATAGTAGGGACAGCGATCCAATTTGAGCCCAGTTTACATGGATTCGGCATCTCAGCAGCAAAACTAAATTAAGGGAAATCTTAAAACATACATAAACCTTGTGGACAACAGAAGTTGGATATGGGCATCGTTTTTTGGGGCAACAACTCGAACCCTTTTTGAGTGTGCTGTTCTTCTTAGTCGAGTGGATGGCACATAGTTCCCGCACGCCAACAATTTTCATCTCTAGCAAGGCGTACCTTTGAAGCAACTCGAAAGAGCACCAGCCGTGAATTTTGAAATCATCGGGAATTGGACAAGGGAACATAAATTTGACACTTGCAAAGGGTAACCAAGGCAAAAGGTGGATCAAGGTATTAATGATCAGCAGTCCCCATCGCACCAGCGCTGAAATCAAACGAAGAATAACTCTCGCCAATCGGTGCTTCTTTGGGCTAAGAAAGCAATTGGTAAACAAAGCCCTCTCTCGAACAACCAAGGTAACGCTTTACAAGACCTTAATCGTCCCAGTCCTGCTATATGGCGCGGAGGCATGGACTCTGTCAAAAGCGGATGAAGCAGCCCTTGGTTGCTTCGAGAGGAAAATTCTTCGTGTGATTTTCGGTCCCGTCTGCATAGATGGTGAGTGGAGGAGGAGATACAACGACGAACTATACGGGCTGTTCAGCGACATCGACTTAGCCAGAAGAGTGAAGATCCAACGATTGAGATGGCTGGGTCATGTAGAGCGGATGAAAACCAATGCTCCGGCCCGAAAAGTCTTCGAGTCCACCCCCGAGGGACGGCGCAGTAGAGGAAGACCGCGACTCAGGTGGCGCACGCAAGTGGAAAGGGACCTCAACCAACTATGCGTGCGAAACTGGAGACAGCTAGCTAAAGACCGAGCTGGCTGGAGATGCTTGTTGGTTGAGGCCCAGGTCCACCAAGGACTGTAGCGCCACCTTAAGTAAGTAAGTAAGTAAGTAAGTCCCCATCGCATATATTTGAGAGTTGTATTTGAGTTCAAGTCGAGTTTTTGTTGGCTTATCCAGGCTTATGAATACTTTAGCTCCAACTTTTCTATTTCTACTATGTTTATAGTGGTTTTCTCAATCAAAGGAAATGAATTAATTCCCATTTAATTGTTTTAGAACGCCAAGAGCGGATAACTTTGTGACCAATGTGCAAGCTCTATTGCACACAACAAATTTTGAAAAAAAAAAAAATAAACGTAGACTAATTGGCACTCGAAAGTGGAACAATAATTAACTTTGCGCCATAAAACGATGAGATCTGAACACTATTAAATCAAGTTTCTCAAGCATTGATGTGCTTAAACCTAGGAACATAACTTACGACAGAACACGAATTATGCTAAATAATCTGTATGACAAATGAAGGGATCAACACAATATTTGTTTTAAGTACGCCCTAATCTAGTATGTGATTGTATAAATGCATGCATATGCTTCACTGTGATGAGTGTACGTAGTCTTCAAAGCGTTAATTACATCATACCATAGACAAAATCAAAATAAAGACATTCCACTTCATGCGACGAAAGTTCCTCGATTTCCCTGATGGCTAGACTCAACGGTGCCTCTTCTTTTTCATGCCACAGTGTGAAAAAGTTGCTCACAGTCGTTATAGCATAACCAATCGCTTCTCAACACAAGCAGGGTGTATTCCACACATCTGTACAAAACAATTTGTTTACTTGGCTGGCACAAAACACAGACGAAGCAACGTTTGGGTCATTTACAGCCGTATATGAATAAAAATGTTTGCACTTTTTGTACTCTCCGATTTGAAGTCATATTCAACATTTCGAGAAGGAAAGTACCTTAGTCTCAATCTGTACAAGAGTAGTCAATATCAGTGTTACCATTTATGAGTTCCAGAAGCTTAAAAAACGAGTCATTCTGAAAATAAATGAGTCCCAAAAAGGTTTTTAATAACACAATGCCTCCTCATATGGGAACTAAAAAACACAGAAGAAACCAGTATGATTTTTTTTTTGTAGGTTTTGATACTACACTAGAGCACTAAGACTCAAGATTGGTCCATTGTAGCATCAGGTGACAACCTACAATTCCTTCGGAAGATCAGCAGGCGCTTCTGTGGTGAAGGGCCTACAGAATCAGCTCTAACCACATTAGCGCCGAAGACCTGCCACCAGATCCAATCAATGACGGGACAGTGACAGAGGAAGTGCTCTGCCGTGTAGCCGTTCTCTACATAGGCATCGCAGAGGGTATCTTCGCTTAAACCCAGTGCTTAGCAAAGGTGTAGTGGCCGGTAAGTTGTCTGCAGTCTTTTCTGTCAAGGGAGAACAAGAATGTCGCGGAATTGGGAGCAAATGCTTGGTCTATCCACATACTGGAGAGTCATGCTCTACGATACTGCTCTCGAGAGGTCCAACCATCACCCTTCCACCGGTTTTTAAAATATAGTTTATTGCGCATAGGCTTCCGCTTAGAAAACTGATACTTAATGAGGTGTAAAGTCTAATTTTGTCGCCTTCCACGAAAGCAGCGGTAGGTTCTGGAGCTACTTATGATGATATATGATATACCATATATTGATACTACATTCCTTTCCTGTTTCGAAGTCTGGCCAGAGCTATTCGTGGGTGCAGTACTAGTATATGCTCAGGAATTTTAAATGAAAGCGTTCAGGAAATATTAAAGCGTAGTTCACACCTTGCAAATTTATGAAAATGGAAATGTGAAATAAGCACCTAACGTATGTTTAGGTAATTTTGCTCTTAAAAAAATGAGTCAAATCAAAAAAGTATGAGTCTCTGAGTCAAGCTAAAATAAATTAGTCCTTTTGACTCTATAGAGTCCCTGTCAGTATATCAAGTTCCATCAAAAGCCGTTGATTCGCTTAGACATAGACACAAAATATGGGACACGAGAACAAATGAATGAAAATGCCTAGTTTAGTAGATACTTCGTTAGTAGGTACAATGCTTCATTTCTGACTTCACAAGGCTTGCAAATTATTTTAGAAGACCGTTTCAGCACTAAACATCATAAAATATCTGCTTCAGCAAAATCATCATCAGATTTAAGAACACTTTGAACAGAAACAATTTCATTGGTTTGATTTTCGATAAAATGGTAAGATGGGTGGCGCTACAGCTCGTAAAGTGCTTCTTAGTAACCATTCCTACAGTTTTATACCGAATCTGAACGGTCAAATTTAAGAAGTTTTTCTAGACGTATTCAGCATTGTCAGTGACTCGAAAGAGGTGGGGCCGTGAAAATTGTTCCTTTTCTTGTCGTACAGACCACGCATCAAGCCTACGAAGTCGAGGTAAGGGTCGACGCACATACCCACAATGCCATGGACTTCTTCTATTTATTGGTCTATAGGGGTCATCATATATGGTACAAATGGATATCAAAGGTCATCTTTTTTCGGAGTACCTCTCACTACCAAACTTCTATTGTGTGCACATATTTTTCCATATGCCCCTATATCGACGCGAACACATGCTAAAAGGATTTCTTCAATAGTCGAAAATAGCACACAAACCTCTTGAAATATAAAAAAATTCAAAAAGATATCACACAAGTTTTATAATTTTTCTTCTAACTAACAATTAGTGTTGCTATGAATGCGTCGAATGTAAATAGGAAAACGACACGACTAAGAGGACGACGGACGACAAATAGAGTCACCGCGATCATGGATCAAGGTAAAATGTTTCCGCGCCTTGTTACTTTTTTAAAATATGACGTCGGTTGTTTATCGCATAATAGCTATGACAGATTATGTTCAAATTCCACTTGCCCGGGAATATTAAACACATTTTTTAAATGTAAGATATATTTCAGAAGGTTTCAGGCAGCTTGTAAAAATAAAATTCTTTATAGTGTTTATAGTACGTTACTTCAATGAGACGTTAAGTATGTGTATTATGAAGTTGTACCCGTAGGTTTATATATCCCGAAGAAGAGCATAAGATCAATTTTACCATTTTTAGACGGAATTTAAATCAGTATTTCCTCACAAATGGTAAACTAGTGACGTGACGAAGCTTTGACAGCAAATGAAGATACATATTACCTTGTACTCTGTGTATTATGCACCCCGACAATGTGTCTGTGAGCAACAACCAGCATCGTTGAGTCGACCTATCACAGAAATCGGCTCACTTTCGTTGCGTGAAGTGGAATGTCTTTATCTTTATATTGTCTACGATAATACAGTCGAACCCGCTGAAATAAAATGACAAAAAAAAACAGAATGTTAATTTCAATTAACCGGGTTTTGCATTTAAGCGGAGACGAATTGTTTAGTGGATCCAAAAATTTGATGCATGAAATCTCTTTGTATCCATCCTTGCTTGCGTTGGTGCGCTTGAAGTAAACTGCGTATAAATGGTTTTTTTAAATTTCAAGTTTGTTTTTTATAGACAAACTTGTTTGGTTCTTAGATTCATGGCCGCTGTAAATCTTGATAATTTTTCTGTAATCTCAATTTCTATTTAATTCACTTTATAGACTTTATCTTTGGGGCCGACATTTTGAAATAAGTAAGATTACAGGCGAATGTTATAACGAGCAGTACGGTAGGTGTACCGGTATGAAATGAGCGTTTTTTTTTTTAAATAAGACACTAATTATTAATGGAAAAGTAAAAACGGTCAGAAATTGTTTGTTGTGCAACATTTAACATTGCTGCCATTTGCTTTTGACTCAAAGTGTCATCTCCATCCAATATCGTTTGCAATTCGGCGTCTTCAAACTTTGTTGGTGGTCTTCCACGTTCTTCATTTCTCACATCAAAATCATTATTTCCGAACCGTTGAAACCATCTTTTGCATGTTGCTTGTGATAGAGCATGATCACCATATGCCTCGACAAGCATTCGATGCTACTCTGCAGCACTTTTCTTTAAATGAAAACAAAAAATGAATGCTTTCCGCAAATCATCACTTTCTGGTACAAAATTCGACATTTCTAACACGATGAAAAGATATGATTTTGTCTGTTCAATGACTTGACGTATACTAAATATTTTTCACAGATGTCATAGCAAACAAACAAAAAAAAATAAGGGCTCGTTCACAACAAATGTTCCCTATCGAGATATTAGTATCTTGACACTCACTTCATACCAGAAATAAGAGAGCAAAGAGATATCCATCTTTTACCTCTCTTGCCCCTTACATTCCATCTGACAGCGTTTTTTATAAGCTTTCCCCGCCGTGTCTGGGAATACGTGGGAGCTCTTGAGAACAGCTGATCCTCTTCCCCAACCATAGTATTGGGGTGGATTGAAGGTGCTATTTGAAAATTCGCTCGTTTACCCGACATTTTTCAAATTTTCTGTGTTAAGTATTCAACACAGTGAGGAGGGGTAAGCAAACAAACAAAGCGTATGTTCACGCTGTAAATTAATTAAGCTCCTGTTTATAGGAGTTTCTGTCGGTTTCTGTCAGAAACTCATAAACTGTCAAAGTTTCAGTCAAATATGAGTTATATATGTAAGATGCATTGTCCGAGACTTATGAACAGCTATATGTATAACTTTGAAACATTGGCAGTAATCAATAAAAAAACAGTTTCTTTGCTGCTTTTCCTTTTCTACAGATATATGATGGAAGTTACTTCCAAATTTTGGCAACTATTTTTCTCAATAGTTTTAGTTTCAATATCTGTGAATTTCTCTTAACAAATAAGAAATGTTAATTAACTTTTTTCGAGTGTATGAATGAATGCTATGAAAGTGATGACATTTCTCACGTATGCCACAGAAATAGGCTTTTTATTACATTAATGTATTAAATTGATGCTAAATATTTTTGTAAATAATGCGTGGCATTACACTTTTATTCACCCAATCCTACCATTTAAGTCATGAACCAACTGAACACTCTTCGAACAATAGTACATGGCTGTGGCCAACGTCACACGATTTTCCCACAAAATCCATGATTCTCTCTCTCTTATCCCACAAAATCCACGAATCGGCCGCCATATTGCGGTGGATTCATAGTTTTTGTGAAAGTATTTGTGATTTAAAAGGGATTCCCACTACTCTCACATTCCTCTCTTTTGTGGACTAGGGGTAAAAATGGCCGAAGATGGATATCTCCTTGCTCTCTTATTTCTGCTTCATACTGGTAGCAAATAAAAATCGTTGGATAAACAAAACAATGAGGCAATGTGCTTTCAGAATTGATATTCGTCGCTTTAAGAGGCGAACTTTAACGCAGAAGTTCAGAAAAATTACAAGGTCAATAGTTGCATCATCAACATCGTTCTTGAGAGAATTGTTCAAAACTCGAACGCCAACAGCAGAGGAACAATCTTTCAGAAGTCCGTCCAACTACTCGCATATGCCGACGATATTGACATTATCGGAAGAACGCAGCGTGATGTCAAAGGCGCTTTTGTGAGTACTGCAACGGAGGCCGCGAAGATGGGTTTAGCGGTAAACGAGGGTAAGACCAAATATATGCTGTCAACAAGAAAGGACACCCAACACCGACGTCTCGGTCAGAACGTCACGGCAGACAGATATAACTTTGAGGTAGTTAAAAACTTTGTCTACCTAGGAACCGCTATCAACTCAGACAACGACACCAGCGCTGAAATCAAACGAAGAATAACTCTTGCCAATCGGTGCTTCTTTGGGCTAAGAAAGCAATTGGTGAACAAAGCCCTCTCTCGAACAACCAAGGTAACGCTCTACAAGACCTTAATCGTCCCAGTCCTGCTATATGGCGCGGAGGCATGGACTCTGTCAAAAGCGGATGAAGCAGGTCTTGGTTGCTTCGAGAGGAAAATTCTTCGGGTGATTTTCGGTCCCGTCTGCATAGATGGTGAGTGGAGGAGGAGATACAACGACGAACTATACGGGCTGTTCAGCGACATCGACTTAGCCAGAAGAGTGAAGATCCAACGATTGAGATGGCTAGGTCATGTAGAGCGGATGGAAACCAATGCTCCGGCACGAAAAGTCTTCGAATCCACCCCCGAGGGACGGCGCAGTAGAGGAAGACCGCGGCTCAGGTGGCGCACGCAAGCGGAAAGGGACCTCAACCAACTATGCGTGCGAAACTGGAGACAGCTAGCTAAAGATCGAGCTGGCTGGAGACGCTTGTTGGTTGAGGCCCAGGTCCACCCCGGACTGTAGCGCCACCTTAAGTAAGTAAGTAAGTTGCATTAAAAGCCTGTGCATCTGATTTTTCTTGCGAAACATGTTCATTTAAGCGGTGTCTTTTCTGTGATGATATTTTTAAGAATTTCTTTTTCAAATATCCGAGTTTTTTCACTTAGGCGGGTTTCAATAAAACGGACCTGTTTTGTATGAAATCTCTGAAAATGTTCACGGGGATAGAATAAATGTTTCATATAGGCGGGTTTTTCAATTAAACGAGTTTCAATTAAGCGGGTTCGACTGTACCTATTCAAAAAACTGCGAATGTCAGCGTTTTTTCAATCAAAATCTCAAAATAAATACAAAAAGTTAATGAGTGTGGCTCCTACAACCTGACTTTATCGGACACAACAGAACATTGCATCCGATCGTCATGTCAATGCCTATTTTCGGATATCAATTGAAAAGGAAACTGGGAAAAAAAATGCAGAAAATTCCCAGAGCCGAGTTCACCAAGGGTTAACAAGAAAATTTACAACGAATTTTAGGTTATTTTATTTTCTGTGCGCATTTATCTTTTCGGCTTGTAAAAGAACACCAATTTGACAAAACAATTTCAAAAAGCAAATAAAAAACAAAAAACTCTCGACTGAGCAGTTATAAACGTAAAAAATGAATAGCGATCTATCACAATGATGTATGTGCCATACACACTTTACCAAAATCCTAATAAGAAATAATAACACCCAAAAATAACACACATACAGTACAACTAGCTCGTTCATCCTCAATAGCATAATTTTGCGAAATTACCTTTTCACAGACTTTAAGTAAGCACCACTATTCTTGACAACATTCATGCTCGGCCGCGGTCGCTCCGTGGCCTTCTTACCGGCATCCGGTTTATCGTTCCTCGTGGGGGCCGCTTGATTTTGACTCTTGTAGTAGATGTCGATGCGATTCATGTCCTTGGTTGCACCGGCAACCATTAGCGGCAGGGCTTTCAGGAAACCATGCACTCCGGTTGGGATTGGCGGCGTAATGGGCACCGCCGGACCGCAGCGATTGTACAGATAAGGCATGGCATGCGTAAGGTTTGTGTGTAGGGTTAGGACTGACTCCAAGTCGATTTCCTGGGCGTGGGAGATGAACTCGTTGAACAAAGCGATCGGGATTTTCCCATAGTTGTCGAACGAGTCGATGTAGGCCTCGGTATCGCGGTTGTAAGACTCCAGGTATTCACCCAGAAGCTTAGCCACCATGGCCGTGCGGTCCTTACTCATGACCTTGTACGAAAACGGGTTCTTGAAGAACACAGGGGATTTGAGACCGCCATTCGATCGAATCAGGAACTTCAGTATTAACTTCTCGTGATAGTCACGAGGCTCCTGGGTCAATCTCTTCAGGATGAACTCCAGGTAGAGACCGAATGTTTGTCGCGCTTGCAGCAGCGTCAGCTCGGATCCGTTTTCGATGAGTTTGCGGATTTGCTTCCGCAGACGCGTCCCCTCCTCAACGCACTTGGGTTCGGTCTTCTTCCGCATGAAGCGTATGGGTGCACCCGTCTCCAGGACCCGTTCGTACTGGCTCATCCGCTCCTCGTAGCTGTTCTCCTCCTTGAACCCGTTCGCCTTAGACGCCTTGCCGTACAGGTGTTCGAAGAGCATCTGATTGTAATTATGCGCCACGTTCATCGAGTACATATTGTGATTCTGTGTGTTGCTCGTGGACAGGGGAATGCCCGTTGATGGGTCCAGAAACGACGAATACTTCTGCATGCTGTCGTCGGTCGGGAAGATCCGAACGAAGCCGCCCCGTCGAGCGTTCTGCAGCCGCACATTCTTGATTATTCGCTGCTCCTCCGCCGTGAGCGGAATCTTGCTCTTCTCCGAATAGCTCTTCTTGCTGACGCCCAGATGATCGGCCGAGTTTGTGCGACGGCCATAGCTGACGTTGCGAAAACGTGACCACGAACTGTCGTAGTGTTGACGCATCATCTGAGTGTAGGCCGGTATGCCGACCAGCGTCAGCAGATCGGTCATTAGGGACGCCTTGACTTTAGTATCGATTGGACTGTCTACACCCATGGACGGCGACAGGTTTATTTCTAGTAACCATGGCTTGAGTGTATCGTCCACTAGTATATCAAATCCGTACAGCTCAAAGCAGTTGTTGCCATTAGGAACAAACATTCGACACGCCGAGATGATGGATTGTGCTGTTGCAAAAATTGATTTAATAATCAAGTCCTCAATGTCGGCCATCAGCTGTCGGGTGTTGCATCCTTGACTCTTCAAGTGACGCAACAAGGCACTCAGTGTCCACTTATGGCCAACATCTTCGTCTTGTGCATCTCGCGACTTTATATAGTCACAGTGATACTTATTGATGCTGTAGTTGCACAGATGCATGCACGGATTCCAGAGGTTCTCAGCACTTCGGTCGTACTTGACGGTCGCCAGTCGGACTAGGCCCTCCTGGTAGACGTATATGATGAGTGGATCGAACGAGGTCACTAGGACATAGACACGCAGGTCACACTTGTGGCCGTCAATGCAAAGGGGATCTGCGACGTACTTGGACACGAGCACCTGCTCGTCGGGGCATATTTGATCGGGCTGAAAGAGGAGGAGTTGTAAGATGGGCACACGATCCACATTGTTTCACAAAGCTCACCGAGTTCACAATGAAGATTCCACGACCCCGGCTCGAAGCCGCCGGCTTGCAAATCCAAGGTCCACGGTACTTGTTGTGTGCCGAAATCAAGTCCCGGTATTCCAGTGGGAGCACGAACGATTGCGGGACAATATCGAAATGCTTGAATCCCCGAAGGTGCTGCATTTTTTCGATATTCTTGTACAGCCGATCCTTTCGCGTCAGCTCATACGACCTACCACAGCAGAGGAGAACCTATTCAAATCGAGAATCATCAAAACATGGCGTTCCACTTACCGGGGGAAATGATTGACCCGCTGATATGGTGTGAGATTCCGCAGGATATCCGGTTTCATGTGTATCCCTGTCCAGAGAATACTGAAATTCTGATCGTTCTCCGCCTCGGTCAGGCCATGCCGAATGAATATCTTCTTCAATAGCTTAGTTTCGGTGTTCATGAACTTGTAGGTTATGTTCAACTTCACGGCGGGAAGATTCTCCGATTCCGGCTGATCTTCGTCCAGCTCATTCTCCTTGTTGTCAAACGAACTACTTTTGTGCAAATCATTACAACCCGGCTCCAACGGCGTCAGATGGAGATCCTCCTCGATGTCCTCGAACAAATCTGAGATCGATGTGTCGCTGGACGACAGCGAGTTATGCAGACGTTTCTTTGGCGACTGATTTAGATCTAAAACATTGTTTTTACTACTTAGTTTACTACTTGTATCGTTAATAGTCTTTTGATGATTAACATTGTTTGGCAGTGACAATAAAACTTTGGCCTTAGTGCTACAACTCTCGTTGAGATTTGCCTCCAATGGTTCTGCGGCATTAAGCGAGGACAGGCTATCAGTGCTGACGTTATCGAGACTAGTATTGCTGGCGTTTACTGCTGGATTTTCCGCATCATTTGCGTCTTCATCCTTCGGATCGTTGAGGATTCGTGTGCGGAATACTAACACAGCGTCACGCGATCCAATCGTACCACTGGTTACCCATGCATTTTCTGACGGCTTCTCATAAGTCTTCGCACTGGAAATAAATAAAAGACAACCGAAAGAGATGAACATTTTGTGTATGACATGTGGATTGGAGAATGTGGTGGGATGAGTGGTGATGTGATGTGATGGCTTAACGCAACTAATTGCTTCTTATGCTGTGTGTGATAATCTCATTAACTGATTGATAGAAAGTGCGGGCATGCAAGTGGACAATTATGCATTTTGTAGTGCCGAATGCATGTACATTTTTGGTGATGTTTATAATTATCTCAAGAGACTTGCTCGTTGTGGGTGTGAAGTGAATTGTGGGTTTTTTCTCAAGAGTCGAGTAGGAGCACTGAGTAAATGACAAAGGGAGGTCATCAAATTGTTTAGTTGAAGAATAAATGCATCATTACAGTACGTATAGAAAATATATTTTAGACCAAAGATTGACATCGTTTTGGAATGGTTTGACAGTACATTTTTGTGCAATTATGTGTCTGTGGTTGCATTTGTTTTTGGTAAAATTGTATACAACCCTTGACTATCCATATTGAGGTTGACTTTTTTTAGTTACGGTTACAGAAACACTAAAGAACCATTTTTTAGAAACTACATTTGAAAGAGGAATGGAGACAAGAAGCAATGTGATTGTTGTATACTGGCTTACCTCATGCCAGACCCTCTTTCATAATAAAGAAAATGAAGTCCCAACAGGGACCAGAAGCAGTGTGGTTAGTGTAACTAATTTAAATTGACTTCGCATTGTGAGTATTCAACTTAATCAATCCCAATATGCAGTCGTGTCAACTAGAGTACGTTAAATATCGGCAACGCTTTTATAACTATCGATGTTTTCCTATCCGTAAACTTAGATGGTTATTTGTTTTAAGAATTGTGTTTTGGATTGGGGGGCATGGGCTTATGTACACAGGGCAAAGTTGCTGACTGCACCCAACCTGGTAGGATGCCAGCGCGATCCCTGCTTGTGCATAAGTCAAGTTGACATACAGCCTCCTCGTGGCGCCCCTGGATAGCCATCACAACAACCGTTGTGTGGTGAACTAATGTATGCAGCGATCCCCCTCTGCCCGAGGGTCAAATAATGGGCCTGGCCTACCAGTTGTAGGTTGTGCGTGAGGTTAACTCCCTCACCACATAAAAAAACCAACAGTTACGAACCGACAACAGGCCTCGGATATGGACGGATTCAAAGTTGACGACCCCAGCAAACGATCAAAGGACAATGATTTTCGGTTCTGCACGTGGAATGTGAGGTCCCTGAACAGACCACGTGCAGCCGATGAACTCGCGGAGGCCCTGGACTGCTACAAAGCAGATGTCACCGCCAACCAGGAGATGCGATGGGATGGGCCGGGCAAAAGGAAGATGAGAAACTGCGACATCTACTACGGTGATTGCTACAAAGAGGGAAGACAGCGCTTATTTGGATGCGGATTCGTTGTTCGAGGCAGACTTAGGCAAAAAGTCTTAAGCTTTGATTATATCAGCGAGCGCCTCATAACAATCCGCATCAAAGCTAAATTCGGGAACATTAGCCTGATTTGCGCACACGCCCCGACGGAGGAGAAGGATGACGATAGCAAGGATGACTTCTATGATCTCCTAGAAAGAACATACGATCGATGCCCCAGCTATGACACCAAAATCGTTCTAGGAGATTTCAACGCACAGCTGGGCAAGGAAGAAATCTTTGCTAGAGTCATCGGAATACACAGCTTGCACGACAACACATCCGGAAACGGACTTAGACTGGTAGATTTCGCCTCGGGCGTAACCTCTCTGTGATGAGCACGCGGTTCCCACACCTCAACATCCATAAGGGGACCTGGCGGTCTCCTGATCAATCAACCGTCAACCAGATTGATCACGTTGCGATCGACGTCAGACACTCCTCCAATATTCTCGATGTCCGAACGTTCCGAGGAGCCAACATCGACTCGGACCATTTCCTTGGGAGGATATCGAGAGAAGTACGGCGTTTGGAGGAGAAGGTTCAACCACGAACTATACGGGCTGTACAGCGGCATGCACCTAGTTAAGCGTCTTCGGATCCAACGCTTAAGATGGCTAGGTCATGTAGAGCGGATGGACACCACAGCTCCGGCCCGAAGAGTCTTCGACACCGAGCCATTGGGACAGCGCAACAGAGGACGTCCTCGCACTAGATGGCGCACACTAGTGGAAAAGGACCTCAACCAACTTGGTGTGCGCAACTGGAGGCAGCTGGCGAAAGATCGTGCTAGCTGGAGAGGCATGTTGGTTGAGGCCCAGGTCCACCCCGGACTGTAGCGCCAATCAAAGAAGAAGAAGAAGTTTTGGATAGTAGGTTGTTAGCTTTGTAGTAGTAGTAGTAGGCCGTAGTCCAAAGAACATACAATAATCATAACAGAGTGTTTCCAAAAGGAGTGTGCCTTAATTTAGTTGTGGTGTTGACATATATAGTGTCGGCCAAAACTAAAGAACCCCCATAAGCAAACCAAGTATTTTAAGAGTATTTTTGTTATATCGGCTGAAAGAGAGACGTGACGAATGTGATCATCATTTTTCAACTACATATGAATATGTTTTAAACAAAACAAACAAGCAAGCATAAAATAATTTGTTACAGATTTGTTACAGACAAAAGTCATTAACGTGGAATTTGATAGAAAAACAGCCGTGCAAAAATAAGCACTCCGTAAGTATTGACACAAAATTCAAAAAAGGTACAAAAAAAGCAATGATATGTCGCAAAATTATCATTATTTCGTTGCGAACCTGAACCCAATCCCGCCTGGATCACAGCCATGCTGCTTGTTGGCATAGATGTATTCAGGTTGTTGATGTTCATAAGCAGACCTTTCCATGAATCTTCTACTTTCCGATTTATTGGTCTGCCCACTATCGCCTACAAGTTCTTTACGGGGTTTAGGTCTGGAGAACGTGCCGGCTTATCCAGAACATCGATTTTCTTGGTATCAAACCAATACTACTTTGCTTGTGTGATTCGGATCATTGTCCTATTGAAACCCCCCATATCAATCAATGTCATCTCCTTTTCAGCATAAAGCAGCATAACCGGTTGGAATATCTCCAAATATAAGACTGACCCTATGCCGAAACAAAAGAAACAACCCCAGACGACTACATTGCGTCTACCAAATTTGACGTTTGGGATGCATACTGGATCCATTTTTTTACCTGCTTGTATCCTTATTCAACGAACGGCTTTGTTTGAGAAGCTTTTTTTAGACAGGAAATACTCTTTGAGCATTGTCAGTGACTCGAAAGAGGTGGGGCCGTGAAAATTATTTCTGTCGCTCAGAGCTGGAATCGAACCTACGAAGTCGCGGTGGGGGTCGACGCACGTACCCACAACGCCACGGGCCACCACTATGTGTTTATGGCCATTTTAAATACATAATTTTCATAATTTAGTTTACAACACAATTTTCAAAATGTAGATCATTTTGTAAAACAAAAATAATTCCAAACAGTGTACGAACAGTTTTATTACGTACTGCTATACAAGCTATAAACAGAATGAACTGAATCCAACTGCATTTTGCGACGAACGACATACGGGCTTCGATTTTATATCGATGCCACTTCGATTGTATAGTACAAACTATGAAGAAACTTAATTTATACGAATTTGGCAATTACCACATTTCTTATAAATGCCGGCGTACCTATCCTTGGCACGACAATCTGGTCACCCATCGAATTAGGCACCGGAAATGGCAGCCAAGCGGGAGCGAGTGAATGTTGTTCCTTTGCCACCGAAGGACGTACGACTAAACACAATGGCCACTTGCCGGAACACGTTACAACACCACATTGATGCTGCGATTTACGAAATTCATTTGTTTGCGGGAAATGTCAAGTTAATCTGTGCCACACTAAGTGAACTCTGTCATGGAATCATTTTACACAACCTTATGAATTTGTTTGATGGTCGGTGGGATTGTACAAGCGCTATCTGAAAAGTGGTAGAACAATAGATGTTCACAATTATCTCATCTACCACATATTTTTTTTTTTTGGAAAAAAAGTTTGGAATTGAAGTGTTAAACAGTGCTGTTTTGAAATACTGGCAATTGTTTTACTACTGGGATTTAGTTTTGTCAAGGTGATTTTTCTGTTAAATAAATCTCTGTATGTTCCATGATTTTTTTGTTTGTAACGAATTATGTTAAAGCATAAGTGTGCTTTGTTTATTACAGTTTACAGAATTCACAAATTCATTTTCGTCACGTCTCTCTGTCTCTCTTACAACAAAAATACTGCAAATACAAAACAAACTAACTCCATGCCAAGTACGTATGTACCATATTTGCTTCAAAGTTGTCACAATTTACTTTAATATACTGTTACTGTATAATTAATTCAAGATACACAAAAATTACCGTCTGAATTTCATTTGTTTTAGAATTTCAACTTTTGTCCGTGAAATATCGAAACATTTTCTTGAGGTTTTCAGGCGTTCTTCACACCACTTTAACTGAGCAGAGCTGAAAGCAATACTTCGTCACAGCAGTCGATTTCAATTTGATGGATTGTTTTTTAAAAAAAAGAAAAAGAAAAAACCATGAAATAATTGCATGATAGTCAGCAGCATCTCTTACCAACCACCAGGGTGAGTGCAATGGGTGGGAACTTACTTTCTTACGTTCGTTGTTTCTGAGGAAGGCATGCCGGTCCTGGAAAAAAACAAACAAAAGTTTGGGAAACACTTATAAAATACCAAAGCAAATAAAAAGGTGGAAAAGTGAAAGGGATATTATTTGAATGCAATTTAACGAATTCAATCGGAGGACATGCAAAGTAATAAAACTGATTAGAAACTGTTTATTCTTTGCTGGTAATTTGATCACGTGTTCGAGGAGGAATGCACGAATGGGAAACTTTTGCAATGGAGACGCGTTTCAGACTCGACGGAGAGAGACATGAATGTTTTCTAATTGCGTGGCGTGAGGGATCGATGCGGAAACTAGAAGCAATTATGTCTACAAAGCATGACAAAAACTGAATTAAAAGTTATGATTAATTTTTTTTTCTTCCTGAACAGGGAGAAATCTCGCGGTATGAGTTATTATTTAGCATGGAGAAACCAGAAAAACTGAAGTTTGTGGATTTTGATTAAGCAGTAATGCATGAGTTGTGCTGTGCTGTCAGACATGCATGTAAATTCTAAAATTCTATTTAGTGTGGATGAGCAGATGACCTCATTTTGAAACTTATTAAGTATTTGTATTAACGACAATTAAGAAAAATCAGTACATAATCTGAATCTGAAAATCTGATCTCTGGACAATACAACGGCCACAACAAGGACTGCATGTATAATTATGTGGTTGTTATCACCTTAACCGTGTAATGCGGATCTCTGCACAGCCGGACCTTCCCTTTCTCCGCTACTCGTGGGACCTAACATGAACACAAACACACCAAAAACAAAAAACAACAAAAAAGAGACCGGTACGCCCTCACCGGCTGGAACTTCTTCCAGATTAACTTCGGCTCCTGAAGTGCTGACGGATAAGGCGGCTCAAACCGTCTTAAAGACTGTTAAAGGCCGCGTGGAGCCTCATAAACCAAAAACCTGCACGGTAACCCCCACCGAGGGTTCCTGCACGGAAAGAGCAATCTCTGCGCGCAAAGCTGTCCCCTCCTCGAAGGTCCCAGAACCTTCCCTCAAAAGGTACAAGGAGAGGCGTTCTGCTGCCCGGATTCTGGAGCGCCTTAAAGGCATTCCACCGGAGAGCTTAACGACAGCAGCAAGAGGTCGTTAGCTTGGGCTACAAATGTAGTGAAAAGCCAACCACAGGCGGACACTACCAAGGGCACTAGGCCCAAACGCGCCAGGTCACTGGAGGCGTCACCCTCGGAGCCTAAAAGGCTGAAACCGAGTGGTGAAACAATAAATATTGCCAGTAGGCTCAACAGGCTCTTTTGCTCTCTTAAGATTCTTCTTTATATGCAGTTCATCTCTAAGAGCTGTATTGAAGGTCGTAGATTCGTATTTGCATATTTGTACAATGCTCCTCCAGATTGTTGTGGGATAGTGCCTCCCAAAATGCCAGCGTATGTTCTGAAATTAAATTTGTTTCCCCACAGAAAGTGCAGAGACCTTATTCTGTTACCCTTAGTTTCCCTAAGTGTTGCCTTATACTCCCTATCTTGGTACCTGCCTCAAACCTTTTTCGGTTATATTGGCCCAAGAGTGAGTTTCTTGCTTTCTTCATGTCAAGCATTGCTCCAGTTTTCTGTTATTCCCCTCTCTTCCTCTTAATTATTCTCTGAGGACATGATCTTTTACAGCGTATCATGGTTCAGGGCCTGTGAAGGGTTTCGGTACTCCTTTCCTAGCTAAGAAGTCCGCCCAGATATTCCTCTCTGACTAGGTATCCAGCATTGTTTTATTCTGCTTCTCCTACACAGTTCTGAGTGCAGAAGCACGAGGTCTTTTTTCCTCAGACCAAATATCCCTGCTGTCCTTCATCAGTTCCTGATCAATCTGTAGAACATTTTACCGAATTGTTCCTCTGTCTGTGGATTAAGGAATCGTTGCTCCAATATTTATTGGTGCTGATCTTAATGGTAAACATTTTTAAATATTAGTTGAAAGTTGCAGAAGCCGAAGTCGAATGTTCCTAATAATTCCAAATGATAGACCTTGTCACATATCCTCAATCTTAGTCTATAGTGGGTCCTTGAGTATAACATGCAATAGGTGTCTTCACATTGTACTACATGTAGTTTAACCCGGTCGAACTACTGCGTCGGAACCCAAGTCTAACAACATTACCGCATGAAGTACATCGTGAAAACTAGCTTTCTTCGAGGCATGCTTTCTACTGATCTTATACCATAATCTTGAGGCAAGGATCTCACGTATAAAACACGTATTTTTCGTGATAATTGTTTGACCGTGTGATCATCTTTCCTTGGAGCTTTAGATTCATGAATGTCCAAATATTCCCGGCCAATCTAAAACAACGACGTCATTTTCCTGTTTCCATGCACTGTACAAACGACTGCGATGTTGCGAGTCATTATCTTCTTGCAGTAACCAATTTTTATTGCTTCTTTCAAACCACCGTTGAGCAGATTGTAATAATGCCTTCTTATAAATTTGGACCATGTTGGGGGTGTTAAAGTTATTTGTAAACATGTACAAAATTCCAAATCCTGGGAAGCTTACCCAAACGTTCACCTTTGCCGGGGTTTGACGGCCCGCTGGATTAATTTGTTTGATTGTGCCGAGTCTTGGCAGATTGACTGATAGTAATATAATATAATATAATAATATGGGTGGCGCTACAGCCCGTAGGGGGACAGGGCCTAGCTTCTCAGCAACCACTCGCGTTGTGCGTGCTATTGTTCTCCCACGAGTGGAAGGGACCTACAATGCCGAATCCGAACGGCCAAGTTTGAGAAGCTTTTTTCTAGACAGGAAATACTCTTTGAGCATTGTCAGTGACTCGAGAGAGGAGGGGCCGTGAAAATTATTTTCGTCGCACAGAGCAGGAATCGAACCTACGAAGTCGCGGGTACGCACGTACCCACAACGCCACGGGCCACCACTGATGGTTCCCCTTATTTATTTATACCACACATATCCAACGATTCCGATGAGTGATACATTTATGTAACATCCAACTATTACCCAATTATTTTCACCTGTTTCTATGTGCATCCATTTTCTCGATAACAAAATTGGTTTGTGGCTCTCTACGACGACCATTTCTCCTCTACTGTATAAGGAAACTGGTCCAGGCAACTGTCGGTCATCATCGCAACACTACACCATCCGAATAGATGTTAGTGTTCAATCCACTTTAAATGCGATAAAAAGCGTTAACAATCATTCCATAAATGGTGGCGGTTGCCTTCTATAATTGCGAACGCAACACATCTGACATTGCTCGAAGAGCACAAACAAGCAATATCTGTCAACGGACGACATCTTGCAGTAAATGGAGGAAAAAGTGGGAGAATTCATCGCACAACCAGTTCACATGGACGGACGGCAGGGGAAACTGCAAGTTAGATGATTAGGTCCAGATTGTACGAATGTCACGGACACGTCCACCGATTGTGTAGGTATGACAAATGCAAATTGAACTGTGTCTAGACCAAGTTGTTGTCGTATTATTTATGTAATAGCATTTAAATGTAAATTTTCACTACTGATTTATTAATTTATTACAATTGCATGATCAACGAATCTGCGAATGCAATGCACAAGAGCACCTATTTCAGTAGAATGAAGCCATTTCGCGTGAAAAACCCTTGGAAAGTGTTACACTTGAATGCAGCTAAATTGGTGTTTGGAGAAGTTCCAAAAGTTATTTGCAGACTACATTGAGTTCAATGGCGAACAAGCTTGTATGTGCCATTAATATAACTGATGATTTTGATAGAATTGGAGAAGTGTATTTGCCAACAACCTCGATACCGCCCACAATGGATTCACACGTGGAAGTAGGTGTTACTCTTGACTTGAAAATCAATGTCAATAGGCCAACATAAACTCGTTTCATAAAGGTGACTAAGAGGACACATTTTTCGATTTAGGTTAGCATATTTCTATTTCATATCCATTACTCGTTGCAAACATTCTAAGTGAAGGCAATTTTGTAACTTCCAGGCACCTGAATTGATGGTTCATGATCTCTATTTGACACCCATGTTCCAAGCACATTTGTAGACCAAGCCGAACTCATTCGATAACGTACATTCTTAGTTTAAGGTGTGTCATTTTTGCTGTTACAGATATCTTAAGATATATCCATCATTTCGCACGCTAGTCGTAAAACATGGTTGCCATTAGCGAACGAGTTGAAGAAGGTCAAAATTTATCGACTTTATGGCGAGCACAACGTTTGGGCTTGTCGCACTGCGCCTTTGCTTCTATGACTGTATTATGATCCAAATTTAAAACGTGTGCGTAGTTGAACCGTTGAGTCAAGAAGGACACATTTGTGGAATGGGTTTATTTCGCGTATTGGTACTGTGAGCTGACAATGTATTCATAGCTTCGTTTCTTGAATTTGTCTCCACTTCGAAAGAGAGAACACAGAAGCTGCAAACATGCACAAAACCACGTAGATTTGGCGTTAGCGCCACGCTACGTTGAAAATCCAATATCGAGGAAAGGCTATGTCTCTGTCCTATACTTACTTACTTATCAGGCAGACGAACCATGAAGGGTCTGAGCCTGAGCAATTGCTGCCTTCCATCGGTGACGGTCCTGGGCACGCTGCTTCCAGTCATCAAGGCCAAGTTGTCCTATACTGCTGTAAAAAGCATTTGATGCAAATAGGGGCTGCAGCCACGCATTCCTCACTGGATATTCACTCAAATTGTCAGATCGACACTTACTAATGGAGTCTAACGTTGGGGGACACTAGCTGTGCAAGAACTAGCCCCACCAGAGCTTTGAGAAGCAACAAATACACTGTTCCCTCCCTATAACTTCTCTGCAAGCAAATAGCAGCCAGCACCGCAAACGTCACTCAACTATTCTTAATAAATCCCAAGACATCTAGAGAAACTTCTCTGCCATTTCAAACTGGATACCTGCCGATCACAGACAAATCGAGGAAGCCTACGAATTTATTTCGAAGACCTCAATAATGACATCTCACTTAAACACCACACCTGCACTGATTGTGATGAAAGAGAACTGTCCTGGCTAATACATCCAAAACGGATATCACTGTCTGTTCAGACAGTCAAACCACAATTATGTTCCGCACAATGTCGTTTTGAAATTAAAAAAGATCCCTTAATTGCAGGCAGTGTAAGATGACCTGCACTCAAGAGTGCCTCTGCGCCTTGTGCTAGTTGCTCCCAACCATGGGCGGTCAACTAATTTAGGTCAGTTTCCATTCGTCTTACGTGGCCTAGCCATCTGAGACGGCAGACTCGAACACATTTTACCAGATCGATGTCGCTGTACAGCCCGTGCAGTCTCCTTCTCAAACACCATCAGTACATACGGGATCAAAGATAATTCGAAGGACTTTCCTCTCAAAGCGACCAAGAATCACCTCGTCCGCTTTAGTTAGTGTCCATGCTGCGCCATACAGCAGGACTGGGATTATCAAGGTCTTATTTAGGGATACCTTGGTTCTTCGAGATAGAGCTGTATTCCCCAATGGCCTTCCAAGCCCAAAACACAGCGATTGGCAAGCGTGATCTGTTACGTTAATTTAGGAGAATAGGTAGACAGAGTATTCCACTGCTTCTAAGTTATAGGTGTCCACAGTGACGATCTTTCCAAGTGTGTTGATTGACCTTCTTCGTAGGCAGCATACACTTTGTCTTAGCTTTCATTGGCCGCAAGACCCATCGCTTCCTTCCTTTCTTCTCGATGCTCACAAACGCCCCATTGACAACCCGTTGCATTGTTCCGATGATGTTAATGTCATAGATTTGTGGAATATCGTAGTGTTGAGGAAAAAAAATTACTAACTGCGATTTTCACAGTGATTGAAAAATCGAAATCTCAGTCTTAAAAGTCGATCGCAACTTACGTCATCATTAGAAGAGCGTCTGGCGTTGACGGTTGAGTTACGCACGATCTTCTCGAGAATGATGCAGAAGAAATCGCAACAGTTCGTCGCCTTGTCTAAGTCTTTTTTGATCTTTAGAGATCTTTACCGACCTTGAAGAAGCAACGGACATTCTCCATAGTCATTCTGCAGAGACAGACAAGTTCTGCATGGATGGCAAAACTAGACAATGCACTGTTTAACTCGTCTCTATAAATATTCTCATATGCGGCCTGGTGGTCCGCGGCGTTGGGGGTATTCGCGTCGACCACAACGCACTTGAACCTCGACATAGTAGTGCCGATCCCTGGCCTGTACGACAAAAATTATACAATGCTCTAAGAATACTTCTGTCTAGAAAAAGTTTCTCAAACTTAGCGAAGGGCCCTTTTTGAACCTCGACGTCGTAAGTTCGATCCCTAGTCTGTACGACATAAATAATGTACGACATAAATAATTTTATTATAACATATAAATAACATTTTACCTCCTCTTTCGAGTCACTGACAATGCTCAAACTTCTCAAACTTGGCCGTTCGGAGTTGGCATAAAACTGTAGGTCCCTTCCACTCGTGAGAGAACCAAAGCACGCACAACACGAGTGGTTACTGAGAAGCTAGGCCCTGGCCCTCTACGGGATACGGCACCACTAATATAATATTATTATGCTGCCTTCAATTCGATTAACAGGTGTAGGGTATCGACTTGAAACTCCTGGGTCATTTTGAAAAATCTGCAGTAATGTGAATATTTGGTTGACCTGAACCCATACTAATATTCAACCCTATCGCAGGATCCGTTCGTACAATTCGAAGTAACGATACGAACTACGTAAAAATTGTATCACAAAATCCGAACGGAATTACGAACTCCGACTAAATAATGATTCTACTACGAATGAGTTCTATGATCGATTTTTTGGAGGTTGTAGTAGCGATGGGCTTTGGTTCAATCTTCGGTCCTGTTTGCGTTGAAGGTTTCTGGAGAAGAAGATTCAACCACGAATTGTACGGGCTGTACAGCGACATGAGTCTAGTCAGGCGTCTACGGATTCAACGCCTAAGATGGCCATGTTGAGCGCATGGACAACACTGTTTCAGCCCGAAGAGTCTTCGACTCCGAACCAGTGGGACAACGTAATAGAGGACGACCACGATCCCGATGGCGCACTCAAGTGGAGAAGAACCTCAACCAACTTGGAGTGCGAAATTGGAGGCAGCTGGCTAAAGAGGGGATTGTTGACCAAGGCGAATAAAAACAATCGAATAATTCGATTGTTCTAGCAATCGCAATTATTCGAATTCAAATTGAGCGGAGTCGATTTTCGATTCTTGTAGGTCCGATTCCAATCGCCAACGAATGTGTGTATTCGCCGATTCTTCAAGTCAGAGAGAGATTGCTGAATTGTTCCTCAATTCTGAGAGATTCTCGCAATTGCCCACCTCTTTTTCATTTCGTTTCACTACTAAAATTTGTAATGTACATTTATGAGAGTTAGAGTACAATCCGCTCACTAATTGGGTGAGAAGGGTGATGAATTTAAATAGCCACGGGAACCAGAAATTTGGTTTGAATTATAGAAAATTCGATTTAAGGATGTTCCAATTATAGAGGTTTGGCTGCATTTCCAATGTTCGTATTTTGGTAGGTTTAGTTTCTTATTGGAGACACAGCCTTACGCTGATTTTTTACACTGACACCAACATATGAATAAATCGAGGAATTAGTAGCCGGCATTATGTTGGTTGTGTGGTGGCCCGTGGCGTTGTGGGTATGTGCGTCGACCCCAACCTCGACGTCGTAGGTTCGATTCATGCTCTGTGCGACGAAAACAATTTTCACGACCCCACCTCTTTCGAGTCACTGGCAATGCTCAAAGAGTATTTCCTGTCTAGAAAAAGCTTCTCAAACTTGGCCGTTCGGAGTCGGCGTAAAACTGTGGGTCCCTTCCACTCGTGTGAGAACAATAGCACGCACAACACGAGTGGTTGCTGAGAAGCTAGGCCCTGGCTCTCTACGGGCTGTAGCGCCACCCATATTATTATTATTATTATTCTGTTGGTTGTAGCAGGTACTGAGAATAATCGACTCTATTCAATTATTCGATTGTTTTCTGATGAGACCGAATAAATCGACAACCGAAATCAAATTTTAACAATTGCCAATTTATTCGATTGTGAATTTCATTCGCAATCGCCCATCGCTAGGTTGTAGCCCACTTTCGATGACGATGCAATTCGCGATAGGGGCGATTGACTATTGCCTGTTGACGTAAGGTTTTAAGCATTTACAATTTGTGTGAACATTATAGTTCTTAATGTCGACTATAGCTTCGAACAATACATGTCCGTCCACATACCCGAAATAAGAGCCAATTTCTATTACGGAACTTCCTGATAGTATTGCGACCAGAATCTCGTATTCCATCTAGGAATATTGCATAAGGATTATTGCAAAATTAGAATTAATAAACACGTATAATTCTGTGAGACTAATTCTATGGCCAAAAGTTTGAACTTGGATGATGTCATTCATCAAATCTCATTCGCCGAATGCATAATTTAATAAATTGACAACATCTACATTAATTAAAACGTTTCCTAAAAATATTGCGGAATCTGAAGGGATTCATTGGATAATTTTGTTACTGTCGCATATACCAGGTGTACCAGTATGAAGTGAGCGTCAAGATGCAAATGTCTCGATAAGGAACATTTGTTCTGAACGAGCCCTTATTTTTTTTTTTTTTGTTTGCTATGATATCTGTGAAAAATATTTAGTATACATCAAGTCATTGAACAGACAAAATCATATTTTTTCATCGTGTTAAAAATGTCGAATTTTGTACCAGAAAGTGATGATTTGCGGAAAGCATTCATTTTTTTGTTTCATTTAAAGAAAAGTGCTGCAGAGTCGCATCGAATGCTTGTCGAGGCATATGGTGATCATGGTCCATCAGAAGCAACATGCAAAAGATGGTTTCAACGGTTCAGAAATAATGATTTTGACGGGAGAAATGAAGAACGTTAAAGACCGCCAAAAAAGTTTGAAGACGCCGAATTGCAAACGATATTGGATGGAGATGACACTTTGAGTCAAAAGCAAATGGCAGCAATGTTAAATGTTGCACAACAAACAATTTCTGACAGTTTAAAAGCTATGGGAAAGCTCCAAAAGTGTGGAATATGGGTGCCACATGAATTGAATGAAAGACAGATGGAAAACCGAAAAAACACTTGTGAAATTTTGCTTCAAAGACACGTAAGATCAGTAAATCGGTTTTGCATCGGATTGTTACTGGCGATGAAAAATGGATTTATTTTATGAATCCTAAACGGAAAAAATCATGGGTTTATCCGGGACAAACATCAACATCGACTGCAAAACCAGATCGAAGACATCTGTGTGTTTGGTGGGACCAGAAAGGTATGGTGCACCACGAGCTCCTAAAACCTGGTGAAACAGTTAATACCTATCGCTACCGACAACAAATGATCAATTTGAACTATGCATTGATCGAGAAATGACCAGAATTGGCCAGAAGACACGGCAAGGTAATTTTGCTCCATGACAATGCACCTGCACACAAAGCAAAACCGGTTCAGGATACAATCAAAACACTTGGCTGGGAGCAGCTACCCCACCCGCCGTATTCACCAGACTTGGCTCCTTTCGACTACCATTTGTTTTCATCGATGGGACACGCATTGGCTGAGCAGCACTTTGATTCCTACGAAGAAGTCGAAAATTGGGTGTCTGATTGGTTTGCTTTAAAAGACGAACAATTTTATTAGCGTGGTATTCACAAATTGCCAGAAAGGGGGTCAAAATGTGTAGAAAACAATGGCCAATACTTTGAATAAAATGTTTTTACTTTCCCATTAATAATTAGTGTTTTATTATTATAAAACATTTCATACCGGTACACCCAATTGCATGCTAAGTCCCCTTTTCACATCGAATATCAACCCTAATTTTTCCGTTCGCGAATAAATGTGGAATGGGATTCCGGCTAAATATCATCCCCCATTGGCAACTAGCGGGGTTTGATTAATTTATCTCGTATGTTGTGCACTCCATGTTGCCTCCCAACTGCGAACGTCAAAACAGCAATAGTTTACAATGTCAATTAGGTAAATGCAGAGTTGTTCCACATTGCAACACTGTTGTTCGTCCCCAACGCACGGTGGCAAACGACATGCGAAAGGCAACCTCTTTTGGCATTAGTTCTATGAAAAAGGTGATTTAATAGACATTTACATTTCCATACAGCCGAACGGGGGCTTACCAAAACAACTCATTAATTCCCTGTCTGTGGGAATGACCGCTTGAGGAGAAAACCTAACCGCAGACTGAAAGCGACTGTCTGGCAGGTGCACTTTCTTGTTTGAATATGATATAAAGAGAGGTTGAAGAATTGAACCACACACTTTGCAGCTGTAAACGCGGCATTGCGCCGGTGTCACATTAAATTGATGAAGAATACTTACTCAAACGATAACATTCCATATAGTAATCAGAGATGCAAATGGGCTTCGAGGTCACTGCACGCTTGAGCTGGATTGACAGATCACAAATGATTTTTCCCGCACACCAGAGCGTGTCGCCACGTAGAATCCGCAAGTTCAATGGCTAGAGAAGAACTTCTAGACGAGCGCAGATTTATTTCACTGTGATTGAATGCGAACGAAAGGAACCAGAAGACGAAGATAAACGTTAAATGATCTCAGCCACAAATACACCTTGATCTCTTCAACTGGATACACGCGACTAATTGGATATTCAGACCAGCACCGGATTCACCTCAGACAGGCACGTGTGCGCAGCAAGAAGCGAATTTTCAGAAACAGACACTGTTCACTCATAAGACATCAAACCACAAACGCGTATTTAAATCCAGACAATTTTGCATACACACTAGCGGTACAAAAAAAAAAGAAAAGAAATCAAAGAGATATGCAAATACGCGCAACAATGAATCTCGCGGATAAAATATATCTTAACTAAATCGCACAATTATCGGCTTTCACTCTTTTCAACCGCAACGTGCCGCCATCCATGCACTAAGCACTTTCTGCCCGCTTAAATCACTGGAAAGGCGGATGGAAAGTAATTAAAACAATTATGGTTCAGCATGAAGAGAGGCGAAATAATCACGCAACAGCGATGAACTAAAGCCAGCCGCATCCGAGCACGAGTTCAAAGAGATACCAAACAAAAGAACACTGCTCGATTACTCACTCACAAGTGGCATGGATACGATTTCAACCCAATGTGCTTGGCAGCAGCAATCTAAACTGACTGAGTGAATAAACAGTCGCCACCGTCGGCAGCGCAGCACAGCGGCGGCACTAGCGCGAACGATAATCGAAAACCACCAAAGAAGAATCCAAATCCCGGCTCAATGAGGCGTTGCTGTGCGCCTGCTGTGCCTCCCCGGTGGGGTGCACTCAACACTCCACGTCGTACACAGACACGGCACATCACACCGCACATAGATCATCTGCGACCGCCGCACGACATTGGCTTATATTTTATGCTATGGCTATGTAGGCTTGCGCCGACAGGGCTGCAGCCACTACAATTGATTTTAAATAAGGCGCGGAGGTCGCATTGGTCTTTTCTTCGCACGGCACACAAGCCAACAAGGCTGCGTGCTTCTGGGGAAGAATAAACGTCTGAGGACTAGGACGGGACTCCTCGGAGTTGCTCCTTCATAAGTGTAAGCACGGCTACACACGCTTTCGCAAGCAAACATGATGTGTAGCGGGCGCTACCTTCGTATCGTCATGCAACACATTTGTGGCTGATACCAAACAAGTGGCGGGGTACACCCGGAGGATTAGTGCTGTCTGCCTGGTTTCAATTGCTGTAATTATCACGGTAAGGGGGCTGTATAGTGAATACACATCTGTATGCACATGTTAGAGCGTTTAATAGATGCCTGTAAAAGACTGTTTATATGAGGGAATGCAGGAAAAAGCATGGTGATCCCATTCATGTGGGTCAGTAAAAGTTTTGCCTTCTTCTTGCCAACTGCACTGCAAGCACTCACGCAATTCTGGAATAATTTACAAAAGTTAGTCACACGCTTCCTGTCTTTATGAAGGAACGTAACGCTTACGCGACTGATGAGTTCCGAAAGTTGTTTCAGGAATCCACCATATGGATCTATATCCTGAGAATATTTGCTCTGTCGTACGTAAGGAATGGCTGTCCTCTTTGCGAAGCTCACAGAAAGTCATAGTTTTACCCTTTTTACCCAGACTGACTAACTGAGCAATGAGTCTAGCAGAGGACAAAGTAGGTTAGGTTAGGTTGTAGTGGCTGACTGCTGCAGAGCAGTCACACTTAGGTCAGAGTAGGCCCATTGTGATACCACGCGGATTGACTTCTCCTAACGCTGGAAACAGTCGGTGCTGCTGATGAACCGATTTAGTTGGCCAATGCTGGCACTTTTTAGCTCGTTACGGCCGCTGAAGTAGTAGGCTCCTAGGTGCAGGAACCTACGACTGGCAAGAGCACTGCAGGAGCAGAGAAGGTGATGAGTGTTCTCTTCCTCCTCTTCATCCATGCAGCTTCTGCAAAAATCATTATATGGAGCACCCATCCTGAGAGCGTGAGTGCCAATTACACAGTGCCCGGTTATGACTCCTATGAGGGTCCTTAATGAGGGCTTGCTGAGTCCAAGTAGACTGAGTGACCGTTTTAGGTTGAGTGATGGCCAGATTTCTTTTGTTTTAAGGCAGGTGGTGCCTTCTAGCCATTTGTCATTGGTGGTTTTAATTGTATGAATCTTTAAAAGATTATAGGCTGTAGCGATCGGCATGGAAGGTGGTACCCCTTCTATCGATAGGGATGAGGTTGTACCACACCTAGCGACAGTTTCCTGGTATGTCACAGTGTCCCGGCACCTACATGAGGTGAATGTTAAAATGCTCGACCATCTCGTTAAGAGACAGCCTGCAATTATGGGATTTTTTAGTGTAGAACATGACATTGTCCAGGGATTTTATGGCGGCCTGACTATCGGAACAGATGGTGATATCCCTTTTTGATATCACATTGTTTTTAAGCCAAGACAGTGCCTCTTTAATCGCTATGGTTTCTGCCTGAAAAACGCTACAGTGATCAGGGAGCTTCGCGGAGATAGCAATGTTGAGGTCTTGAGAATAGACACCCATCCATCTGTGAAAATGCGCAGAGGATCTTTCAGCGTTTGCCTGTCAGACATCCGGTCCGATCTGGAAGGAGTGCTGATTGAGATCTTCTCGAAGATGGGGTAGTAGGCGGTCGGTGTCGCTAGGTAGGAAATTGAATTCCTTGAGAATGGTTGAGTGGCCAGTGTTGAGTTCGGACCACAATCGAAGTGTTTTGAGTCTCATGGCTGTGCTTGCTGCTGCTTGTTTCCCGGATATTTCCAGAGGTGTGAGATGCAGGAGACTATTCAGTGCGCCTGACGGAGTACTTCTCAGTGCCCCGCTGATACACAGGCAGGCCAGTCTTTGTACTCGTTTGAGTGCATTGCAGTTTATAGCCTTGTTTAGTGCTTTCCACCAAACTGAGACATCATGCAAAAGAGGACAAAGTATGTGTACCCTGTCTTTAAGAAAAGACGCATGGCTGATGTCTTGCACAACTTCTGACATTAGCAGAAATACTCTTGATGTTGTCAATGACTTCATCTACCTTGGTTTCGTGGTAAATAGCACGTACAAACCACATCAGGAATGATACAAGAATAATACTTGGCCACCATTTCCTTAAAGTTTTGTTCATGCAATTGAGTTATAGAGCCGGCCCGGTTGTCTTCGACTCCGAACACCCGGAAGGTGTCCTCACCGTATATATGGAAGCATATAACCAAAATTCACACCAAATAGCGGGGCTTAAATGTGAATGGGTTCCACTAGAGCCCGTAGAAATCTAGACCTAGCTTCACAGCTTTTTACTAGACTGGAAATGCTCCTTGAGTACTGTCAGTGACTCAAAAGAGGTGGGGCCATAAACAAATTTTGTTTTGTCGCTCAGACCAGGAATCGAACCTAAAACGTCGGGTCGACGCACATACCCAGAACCCCACGGGCCACCACGGTCTAGACTCTATAGACAAAGAAAATTTCAAAAGAGGACAGACTCCTCGACTTAATGGTTTTGCATATGAAGACGATTTAACGAACCACTTACCACGACGGTCGACGCACATACAATGAGTCAAGTAATGGTTGGACCTACATGGTAATTGGCTGGGCCATGTTGGTCACATAACTTGACTCCGGTCCGAGCAGCCTTCCATTAGGAGTAGTCTGCGAATAGGCAGCAGAAGACAAACATGTCCTAAGTGGCATGCAAATGCAGAAGAGCCTTAATCAACAAGGTATGCAAAATTGGTAGCAGCTAGCCAGAGTTTGCACAATCTAGCGAGGCTTCTTGATTGAGACGCAGGTCTAATAAGGATTTCAATGGCTAGCCATACAAAGGTGAAGCTAAATTAGAAGCATTTCTATGTACGGACTGATGAGAAGTGTACCAGCTTTGGATACTATTAACTTGACGATAGCATCACTCAAAGGACGTACGTATTAGTTAAACTCTGACACTTCATACCGGGTACTGGGAAATTGACTTACACGCTGGCAGGATGGGTGTCCCATACAACGATTTCTGCAAAAGCTGATTGGGTAAAGAGATCATCTCCTCAACTCATGTAGTGCTCTGGCAAGCCGTAGGTACTCATGTCTAGAGGCCTACTATTTCAACAATGTCAGTCAACCGTAAGTATTAGTCGTCTAAGCCGTTTTATTATAAGCACCAAGTGGTTCCAAGATTAGTTAATCACCATGGTATCACAATGGACCTACTTTTGGCAGTCAGCCAACAATGAACAAATCTGTGCATATTGGTCTTGAATATCTGCGGATAGTAGTCTGCGGCAAATATTGCGCTGGGAGAGCATTCCAAAATCATGTATTGCGGCTGAAAAACGAGTCTCTAAATTAAAGTGTGCTTCCAAAAGCAGGCTTAAGGGTAAGCTGATGGACAATCTTGGCGAGACGTGTATAGTGGGTAAACCCAGGGTGAGGATGAATGTAGTTTCTTAGCTCACTTGAACATCGTGTGTTAGGTAAGGTTAGGTAGTAGTGGCTGACTCCTAAGGGCCGCGCGGATTGACTTCTCCTAACACTGGAGCCAGTTAGTGCTTCTAGTGAAGCGATTTAGTCGGCCAATGCTGGCACTGTTTAGCTCATTACGGACGCTGAAGTAGTATGCTCCTAGGTGGAACCACCATAAGGTTTGTTAAAATAGCAATAAAACAGAAACACAGAAAACACGGTACGTCGCTGTTCAAGCAAGTCTAATGACTCTGCGATATTATTGTCTCCCACAAGTTTAATTACTCTATTTAGTAGGTGGTAGGGATCAAAGAAGCTGCCACTGATGTGCTGGGTTACACGACACCACCCAGAAGGAACCCATGGTTTGACGACAAGTGCAGGCAGGTACATGCAGCCAAGCAGGAGGCCTACAAGGCAACGCTGCATCGAACAACGAGAGCTGTTCGTGAGCTCTACGAACAGAAGAGAAGGGAAGAGCACCGGCTTCTCAAAAAGAAAAAGAAAGAGCATGAGAAGCGCGCGGTCGTGGAGATGGAGAGGTGTTACGACAGGAAGGAAGTCCGAAAGTTTTACCAAAAGGTAAAACAAGTATCAAGAAGATACAGACCTCGGACCGAAGCCTGCAGGAACGAAAATGGACAACTAGTAGTAGAATCGCAGTCGATGCTAAGAATTTGGAAAAATCATTTCTGTAGACTGGTAAACGGCGATGACGACACAAATTCCGCTGTCAGGCAGAATGTTTCACTCAATTTGGACGATGATGAACACGAATTCCGTCCCCCCGATTTAGACGAAGTCAAGATAGCGATATCTAGACTGAAGTCGAACAAAGCTGCTGGAGCGGATGGATTGTCCGCGGAACTGTTTAAGGCAGCTGGAGATGACCTGGTTGGGCGCATGCACCAGCCCATCTGTAAGATATGGTCGGAGGAAAGCATGCCCGACGAGTGGAATCTTAGTATCGTTTGCCCGATCCACAAGAAAGGAGACCCCTTTGACTGCGCCAACTATCGGGGGATAAGTCTCCTTAACATCGCTTACAAGATACTCTCTGCCGTTCTGTTTGAACGCCTGAAACCCTTTGTCAACAACCTGATAGGTCCTTATCAGTGCGGTTTCAGGCCAGGAAGGTCCACAATAGACCAAATATTTACACTCCGGCAGATCCTGGAAAGGACTCAAGAGATGCAGATCGACACCCACAACCTATTTGTCGATTTCAAGGCCGCATATGACAGCGTGCATAGAGACGAGATATACAGCGCCATGTCTAGTTTTGACATTCCTGCCAAACTCGTCAGATTGTGCAGGATGACGATGGAGAACTCTCGCTGCTCCATCAAGGTCGGTAACGAACTCACCGAGACCTTCAATGTCAAAAAAGGTTTTAGGCAAGGCGACACGCTGTCATGTGACTTCTTCAACATCATACTTGAGAAGATCGTGCGAAACTCAAACGTAAACACCCGAGGCACGATCTTCCAAAAGTCCGTTCAACTGCTTGCTTACGCGGACGTGATTGGATGAACTCAGCGAGCCGTCAATGAGACGTTTGCTGGCAATGAAGCGGAAGCGGCTAAAATGGGTCTGGCGATAAACCAGGGCAAGACAAAGTACATCCTGTCATCACGAAAGGACGCATAACATCGACGTCTCGGACAGAGCGTCATAATTGGCAGCAGAAACTTTGAGGTAGTCAAGGACTTCGTCTACCTGGGCTCTGGAGTAAATAGGGACAACAACACGAGTACCGAGATCAAGCCAATCGCTGTTTCTTTGGGCTCAAGAGGCAATTAAGTAACAGAGCCATCTCTCGAAACACCAAATTGACTTTGTATTAAACTCTGATCATCCCAGTCCTAGACGCTATTGAAAGCGGATGAAGAAGCTCTTGGTTGTTTTGAGAGAAAAGTTCTGCGTACGATCTTTGGTCCTGTTTGCGTTGATGGCGTTTGGAGGAGAAGATTCAATCACGAACTGTACGGGCTGTACAGCGACATGAGCCTAGTTAGGCGTCTACGGATCCAATGCCTACGGTGGCTAGGTCATGTAGAGCGTATGGACATCACAGCTCCGGCCCGAAGAATCTTCGAATCCGAACCTGTCGGGCAACGCAACAGAGGACGCCCGCGTTTAAAGTGGCGCACCCAAGTGGAGAAGGACCTCAACCAACTTGGTGTGCGAAACTGGAGACAGCTAGCCAGAGATCGCGCTAGTTGAAGAGGCATGTTGGTTGAGGCCCAGGTCCGACCCGGACTGTAGCGCCACACAAAGAGGATTTTAGTGAAAAGCATGTGATATGTGATACTTCTACAATTCAATGTACATTGATATATTTGCTTTTTAAACATATTGTGGTTTTTAATACGTCAGCATGTTTAGTCTCGGAAGAATGAAAAATTAGTTCGATTTATCCAAGATTTGTCCTGAAAGTTATGTACCTGTTACCTTTTCGTAGAAGTTGATTTTATATTTTCCCATTATCGCTTCCGACATTAATTTGAATTTGAAATATCTTATATATCCTACATATCCACTGTTGCGTATCGTTCAAAGACAATAACTACTCTGTTCGTGTGGCATTTTTGCATTTTGAATGAAGTCAAATACATTGCATACGTCATCGAATAGTAGAACACTTCATGATCATGTCCCCATAAAAACTCACCACATAAGTTACCAAAGCTAAACCTCAACAAAAAGGAGAAAATGTGCACGGACTTACTTTACCAAAAACATAGTCCATTACGTAAGCTTTTCGTGCTGACTAATCCAACTGAAAAAACCATTGAATTATAATACTTAGTATTCTGCAAAAAAATAACTGCAAAGATAATGCGCGAGCGGAAACAATCGTTAACGCCACAATGAATTAGTATTCAACTCCAGGTCCCAGTGTGCTGTTCCATTTAGGGCATGTCATTGGCACTTGCATATGAGAGAACAATTATTCGATTGAATAAACTTCGTACTCTGGTCACGACTTATTTCATTCTAAACCATGTACTTTGGCAGAAAAACCTTTCATTTTTATTTTTGAATTCCAATTTGAAGGTACATAACCTGACACATTCTTCCATTCTAAGGATGAGTGTTACAGAATATTCATACTTACTTTTCAAACTCCAAAGCATACATTCGCAGTCCGGATTTGTCGCCTGTTACTCGCCGATGTCATCTGGACCTAGAGCATCTCCAAAAAGTACATACTCCCTAAACATGTGAACATTTCGAATGGCATGGGCTGGGACTTATGACGGCGCATTAGATAGAGTGAATTCGAATGATAAATCAAATAGTAAGAACTCAAAAGTCAGCCGAACTAAGTGCGAAATAGAGAGTGACAACAAAAACGAGCTTACATAGCATGTTCAAACGATGGGTGAGTGGAATGCGCATGACAGAAACATCTAAAACAAAAAAGCCAGTATCGAAATGAGATACCTGTCGCAATTCGTACACGAATCTTCGGAGCTGACATTTGTTTCGGAGCTGGATTTTGCTCTGAACATTCTATCGTGTATTGCTGGAAGAAAGATACAAAAATATGGAAAGATACAGCAAAATGTTACACAGAATGGGTAGGAAAAAAATTCAGTTCTTACGATATAAGCTTGAGTTCACTTATCGATGTTTTATTTGAGATGAATATAACTATACAGAGCCTAGTAGTTTTTTTAAGTGGGTTCAAATTTATTCAGACTGCATTTCAAAAAATTGTATATTCACATTCTTCAAATTCACCACCATATTCCTATGAAGCATTCCACTTGTGCAGGACTCCCAGTAGCATTTCTGGTGTCTTCCGATCATGGTTAAGGAATAATACCTTCGTTGAGTACAAATAATTATGCTGACAAAATAAAATCGTCGACTCTTCAGACTGTTGAGTATCAAAATAAGACGTAGTATGCGAATAAAAATTTACTGCATCAATTGTGTTATTTTAGGTTCCGTCACAAAAAAAAAACATTTGAAATTCCCAGTCACCACAATCGCAATGCGAACCACAAACCAAAACGTGCTCTCTCCTTCCGTGGGCAAACAATGCAATCTGGTTTCATTTGAACGTTGGCTGTCAAAGAGTCAACATTAAGAAACGGCCAAGCAACCAACAATAAAAAAATATTATATGGCACTAACAAATAATATGCCAACAAATCTTTTTCGTAGACTCTTCTACCTCCATTCTCCTGATCTGCCACTACCTTCAAAAATCTTGTACGCTTAACCTCAAATCTCGTGTACCCCATTTGCACCATAACTCATGTACATTACACCATAACTAACGAGAGACTTTAGGGATAATAGCCGATTCCATAGCTGATTGACAGACTCCTTGTCCGCTGGTTTTGAGAATTGTTTTTCACGAAATTGTATTCTTGTTCTTTTACTGACTCGAATGATTCACTTAAGGTTTCGCTAGGGTAAAGTACGTACAAAAACCTACTCGATCCGCCGGCTCCGGATCATCAGGATTCATGCCTGGGCGCAACTGGGCCAATTCGACTTCAATCACCTCATCATCGGTCTGCCAAGCGGTCGCAAACTTATAGAGTTGCATTTATGGATGAACATTCGTGTCACGAGCCAACACATTGTAAGAAGCAGCTGATCAACATTAAGTTCCTCGAGTACTGCCGGCTTGCTCACCCTGTCCCGACAATTAACTTCTACATCTCGAGGCTGAGAAAAGGATTTAAAAAATATTGTATGCGGCCAAAAGAGACAGAAGTCGACTCATTTCTCATTTTGATTTAAACAGAGTTAATCGTGATCCTTTGACAACGTTTTTTCGAAAACGGATTTTTCTGCGTTCACTATATTTTTTCCACGTTATGTACATGAAGAGGGCATATTTCATTTGCAGTGAAACGGTTTTTTATGATTCAATATATTTCCGATCCGATTCCGAAATATCGAAGTTTTGAATATCTTCTGACACATAAAAATTCGTCCCTAACATTCAGTCCTATCACAGATCCAATCTTACAATTCGAAGTTACGATACGAAATACGGTCAATTAACTGTTGTAGAAATTCACACAAATTTCCCAATTTCGATTGCGATGAAATTCGTGATAGGGGTGATAAACAAATTTCCACGAGTCTTATTATGCTCTCAAGCATTTACTGCCGCCCGTAAATTTATAGAAAGTTGAGTTCGATGCAAAGGCTAGGAATTATGAAATATATCACACCAAGAACATAGCAATGTACGCGCGACATGTTAATTTTTGAACATCCATAAAGGCGTCTACACTTTGTGAACAGCGCTTTATCGAAAGCCTCCTAATTTAGACAGACAAATTTAGCCCAGAATAACGGAATTCGAATGAACAAAACTAGACAATTCCATGCATTAAAAAAGAGGTCAAGGATCTAGCCTTCCAGCAACCACTCGTGTCGTGCGTGCTATTTTTCTCCCACGCTACAAACAACCAAGTTTGAAAAAAAAATAGTTTTCTGCACTTTGTATTAGTTTTCTAACACGTATCTGTGTGTAGTGAGACATTTTTTACTTAAATGTAAATCATAAACATATCTAAACCCATTTAATTTTCGAGCAGTTAGAACAGTTTAAAATTCGCGAACGTAAATATCGTGGAAAGTATAGCATTCGCAAATGCATATACGATAAAACAAACAATTCTAAAGCTTAGTAGCGAACATGTTTTTCGCAAATATATACAAAATTTCGCGAGGGTCACAATCATGTGGCTTTTTTTCATTTCTTGCTTTCAAGAACTAATGATTATGGAAGATTGGTAAGAATGTTAGATTCGTTTAGCTTGTTCCAATCCGCATTGGAATGATCAAATAGGAAACTTTCAGTCCGACATCGAAGACACAATTCATAGTTCCAATAAGAAACATTTTAAAAAAATTTAATTTCGAATTTTCCCCGGTGAAAAACATTGCAAACGAAATTGACGATAGGTGGAACTTTTTTCCCGGAATGAAAACTTTTTCCCACCGCAATTCATAATACTCGTTTTTATTGTTCAATGTTCTTGTTATACGCTTTTTAATGTTGATAACAGTAGTATGTGAAATTCCTTGATCAATATTTAATCAATCGATAATTATAAGCATACCTCGACTTACGACGCGTTTTCCCGGAACAATTTAGCCACGTCAATCGAGGTATTCCTGTATTGCAAACATCGAAACTTTGTTAACAGCATTAAGAAAATGTTGTTAGCAAATAATTTCCTCGTATGCCCTGAATCACAAAAATGTACTTACATTTAGATTAAAATATAAAAGAGATAAGATATACAAGGGCTAATGCTGAAATAAGTAGGACCTATTCTGCTATATATAATATAATATAATATAGGTGGCGTTACAGCCCGTAGGGGGCCAGGGCCTAGCTTCTCAGCAACCACTTGTGTTGTACGTGCTATTGTTCTCACACGAGTGGAAGGGACCTACAGTTTTATGCCGACTCCGAACGGCCAAGTTTGAGAAGCTTTTTCTAGACAGGAAATACTCTTTGAGCATTGTCAGTAACTCGAAAGAGGTGGGGCCGTGAAAATTATTTTTGTCGCTCAGAGCTGGAATCGAACCTACGACGTCGAGGTTGGGGTCGACGCACATACCCACAACGCCACGGGCCACCACCTATTCTGCTACCTACATTAAAAATTAATATTAATTTAAAACTTAAGACATATTTATTGAATGTTATAAATAATCGACTTTAAGTATATCTTATAATTAATTCAATATTGAGCATGTTACGATAAATACATTTTCTCAAGTACGTCAAATAATGTCAGTCTTGTCTTGACATACAAAAAAACCGGGTATAATTAATTATTTCAACATCTGGTTCTTCCTTACAAGACTAGGAAGAATTGTTTGTTGTATTCACCATGGAAAGGGCTTTTTTTTGTAAAATAATTAAACGTTACTTTGAATATACATACCTAACCACCGGAATATAACATACCTAGTAATAGTACATTAGTACATTTCTGATTTTCTCTTGAAGTAACAATATCTCTAATTTTTAGAAGAATCATTGAAGCAATTTAAATAGGTTATCATATATTCATTTCGAATTCTAATGCCAGATTTAACACAGCTCGCGTACGTATAGATTTGAGTTTAAGCTTGGGATCAGCGGGTTTTCATTTGCGCGTCTAATTAGAATCACGTATATCCGAAATCAAGAAACAGTGCGTGCGAAGTTATATAAAGAGAAAGGAGATGACATGAGCTTTTAGGTTAAATTTAGTAGGTGCTTGGGAGCACTAGACCATGTATAAAGCACTCAAGCTTGGGTACGATATATGGAGGCCCTAAAAATAAAGTCAAATCAGTGTTACTGGAACATTTCTTGTGTCGTTCGAGGAAAGTGCGTTGTTCTGGATCCCAAATAGCCGATGAATAAATTTTCATGGCTTGTATCAAAAATTACCTGTCCTAACGCATCAAAAAAAAATGCGCTTCATATACATATACGTGTGAAAATCAACGTTTAATTTCTGTGTTTTTTGACTTTAAATGATAAGAAGTAGAACACTTGGCTAGATGTTTCAGAATTTTGTGAGAAAGGTTTTCTATAAATGTTTAAATTTTTTTTAAATATGATTTTTTAACATACGAAGCAACGCGCGCCTTTTGCAGCTAGTCCAGAATAAATAATTATACATACTTTTTGTATGCTGTTTTTTTAACTATTAGCTCTAGAAATTTTCAAAGTATTATATCTATAAATAAAAATCAATGTTTGTTTGTTTGCGTGTCCTTTGTAAATTCTTAAATAAGAGATAAAGTACCGATGTCTTTGTTCAGAATTGCTTGGAAAAGGTTTTTGGTACCAGTTTGTTTTTCTTATTTTTTTTTTGAATAGTAACGCCCGTCGGTGTCAACTTTTTTGATTTTTTTTTTAAATACGTAGCAATGCAGGCCTGGTGCAACCAGTACTTAATAATTTGGTATTATATTCTAGTGGTGAATCTTTTGTAACAGACAAAAGAAAACGGATCTCAAAAAGTATTCACAATTTCTTCGAAGATGAACAAAAAGGCAACCGATTACAAAACCTTACTTTACAGTTAGAGATCAACGAGACATGTTTTATATTCAACTAAGCTCCTTAGCCATCTCAGATTTTACTTCAAAGTCTTGCAGGCTGTTAGGACCACTTGTATTGACAATATATGGAAATGTTGCCAAGTGAAATCAAGGTTCAAGAGAGGAATATGGCCGAGGTCATAATTGTAAGCCGTTCGGTGTAAATCGACTGTACAACTGCTTTGTATGCATTTATGAACACAACTTATGCGGCATTCCTACCGCAGCTATGCTTTTGCAAAACGTGAGTTTATAAATGTATATTTGGGAAAAGTGTATCCTGTCAAAGTTGGTTGTTGGTCAAGGCTAATGCCAAAAAATGATTATATCCAGAATCCAAAGGATATTTTATTCTAATTAAAATACTATTATTTATGCTGAGAAAATTGTGTATAAAATAGCCAGGTTCAACTGACTCACAGAGAGCAAACAATGGATTGTTTCCACCAAGAAACAATTTGCCAAAAAAACAATTCTCTGCAACTCGGCAGCAAAAGGAAAACGAATGCAGAGAGTTGAAACCTTTTACAGTCACACATTTGTTTTTTGCATTTGTGAACACAAGTTATTCCAAACAAATGCAGCAGTAAAAACTGCGGCATATTTACAATAATTTACACATCCGTAGCTTCTGACAGAAAACATGAACATCCAGATTTAACGCGATTTTCTGTGAACTCAACGACGTTCTATAAAGTGTACAGATTTGTTAGTCTTCGTCTGAATAAGGCAGCATTTTCATCAGTCTTCAAAACGAAGATTAATCCGAGCTCGAAGTCGTTTTCACTTTTCAACAAATACCCGGATACGCAATAACTGCGTTTGAGAAATGTCAAAATTTGTACGGAAAGTTTAATTCGAAAGTTTTCCAAGATGGCCTCAAAACACATTACCCTTACTGACAAGTGAAATATTCACTTCGGACGTATTTAACGACCAAAAGTTGCGATTCTTAGATGATCGATTTTTAGACCGTTCCCGCCAACGCCTTCAACGTTAGAGGTGTATGTATAATGTACGTATGTATGTTTGTGTGCATTGGGTCATAGATGCGGAATCTGAAGTAAACTTTTATGCCAGTCCTCGTGTCATTGCTGCACAAGTCATGCGAGCATACATGGCATTTGAAATCAATGTAACGACTGCCTACTTCACTGTGTTGTACTTCAAAAGAAGTTTTTGATGACTTAAAAACTAGACTATATCACATGTGTAGTCGCAATTATGTGACAGAATCCTGTCTGTTACAACGAAAGCAATACAACTATTATAGACGACATTAACATGCGAAAGGAACACAAAACATTCGGTGCTTCTTAAAGTCTCACTGTCTCTTAATTTATTCTATAGTATGGTACGTTTAAAATGTAGATATGCCCTTACCTTGCGGTGCATGATTCTATCAATATCAGATTCCATCTAATTAAGTGAGTACATGATACAAATATTTATCTCATTCCTTTTATTTCTCCATGGACACAGATTAAGATATATTTTTAGTTTAGTTTTGTTTAATACTACTTTCTTGGTACAATTCACGTTCAATTTACAATTTTAGTAGGTAGGTCTTTAGTTAAGAAGTTAAAATACATCATATCATGCCTTCAGTGCGAAGACAACATTTTACATTTGATACATGCGTACTTGCGTATTTGCATCGTTTGCAGCTAAGTTCATTTATATGTATTACGACTAATGGCTCATAAATTACTTAAATACAACGACGTCTTACACGTGAAAGATAAAAACGAATTTCGTTTGAAAAATTAAAAAAAAAAAGAAATGAAAAAACATTTCTGTTTCAGACAAAGCTTAGATTAACCTGTTCTTGTTACTAAACTACTAGAACCGTTCACTGGTTGCGCCAATTGGATCCTCCTCGGTTGCCGCTGGAACCCTGTGAGTTGGAACTGTTGCCCATGTTTCCGCCACCAAGTTGATTTCGGCCCATTGACGGATTGCCCTGATTTCCACCACTCATGCCGCGTGAATTCGAACCGAACTGTTGACCGCCACTGCTTTCATTTCGTCCTGAATTGCTACTGAAATTACTGTTGTTATTCATTAAGCTTCCAAATCCTGAAGATCCTCCTCCTCCACGGCTGAAGCTCGATCCACTGCTAGTACCGGTATTCATTCCTAAACCACTGCCGCTACCAAATCCTAGTCCACTGCTGCTACCCAGACCTCCTCCTCCGGATCCCCTCTGATAGCTACTGCTTCCGAAACCACCGGACGATGAAGAGAAGCCTCCGGAATTGAAGCCGCTGCTGAATCCATTGCCTCCACTGCCTGTGTTACCACCGGATTGACTCATTCCTAGGAAGCTGTCACTGGTAGCTCCGGAGTACCTACTACCGTTCCCACCACCTCCCGAATTGCCTCCAGATAAACCAGTACCTCCGCCACCCCTCGGGTAGTTGTTATCGCCAGTGAAATTCCTGCCACTTCCCCCAAAACTTCCTCTTCCACTGTCAGCCATGCTATCTCCACTCCTCGAGAAGCTACTGCTCATGCCCTGGAAGTTCCCATAGAATCCACTACCGTCCTTACTACCACCGGCATTTCCCGATCCTGTGCCACCACCTCCGCCGCGAGTGAAATTCAAACTACTATTCTGCGCAAGAGAAAATCCGCCCCTTTCCATTCCGGTCGAACCTCCAGTTCCGGATCCACTGCCAGATGCTCCGAAACCGCTTCTGGTAAAGTTGCTTCCCGAGGACATATCGCCCATGTAACCACCTCTGCCTTCCCTTCCTCCATCACCCAGACTCGAGCTGGAATTGTATCCGCCAGCCTTGCCAGCGCCCGCTGCAGTGTTCTGCATCCGCAAGGAAGTCTGTATATTCTGAAGATTTTGCCACATCTGTGAGTCGCCGCTTGTGGCACTTCCACCGGCCGACAGGCTATCTCTGTTAAGCATACTCACAAAATTGTTTATCGACGAGTTGGTGACCGCTCCCGGCCTATCGCTATTGCTGTTCGATGAATAGCTGCCGACATTGCGTCCCGACGAGGGATTTGAGGATCCAGACATACCACCGCCGACATTACTGTCTTTGGGATTCAACAGTGCAGTCAGTGTGTCTGACAACGTCATCTTTTGCTTGTCTGCCGCAGCAGAATCCCTCTTCTTCTTGTCGATCAGTGAATAGACTGCGATCAACTGCTGCAGTTGCTCGGGATTAAAATCGGTCTTTCCCTGGGCGGTGAGTGCTGCAGCCAGCTTAGCGGCCAGTTCCTTTTTGTCGATTTGCGACAGAAGATTGGCAGCAGCACCACTGTTTCCATTTCCCATCGACGCCGACTGATGATGCGACTGGGGAGCAGATCCGCCCGAGAACGGTTGCTTCTGGGATTGGCTTTCAAAGGCGCTTTTTGGCGCAGGGACAGGCTGTGGCACTGTCTGAGGATTAAGCTCGCGGAATTTGAACGCATTCCTCAGTATTTTTTCGGTTGCCGAAATGACATTATTGAATGCTCGAACTTTGGGGCCCTCCAACAGTCCGGCAATGAGAACTCCTTTCAGTTTCTCCATTGCAGTCTCCAAAACCGTGCAGTTCTCGAGGGTCAGCACGATCTCGTTGACATCCCTCGGATTGGATTTCTCAACCAGAAGTGCTTTCGAGAGCAGGTCCACAACTCTAGGTCCCAGGCTACCGAGGTAGTCCTCCAAAGCTGTCAGCAAGCGAAGCACATGAACGACAGACATCTTTTTCTCCGCTTCCTGGTGGTTCGACGGGATGTTCTTGGTTTTGAGTGTTTCCTGCTGCTCGTATTCGGGCACTTTAATGTGGTATTTTTTGTCTTCCAACTCGTCGTTCGTCATTGGCAGTATCAACCGTTGACGCGAGTTTATCTTTATGTTCTCCAATGCCTCATCGTAGAGCTCCTCGATGCGAACAGCGAAGAATCGAACCCATTCCGGTTGGAAGTCGTAGTTCCTGTAGTCGAGACCTTCGCGGGTCATTTCGTCCTTGCGATGCTTCCAGAATTTCCTCCACTCCTCATCGTACAGCGGATGCTTCTCGGGATCCCTGCGGTATTCCCTGTACATTTCGTCCACTTCCACTTTGGAACGATCAACAAGGTGCCGGTATGCCTGCCAGATGTCGCCCTCTCGCAGCGGTGACGGAGAACGTCTTTGCCGCTTATGCAGCGTGCGGTGCGGCGATCGCGATCGAGACCTACTCTTATGGCGTCGTCGATGTCCGCCTGGCGATCGTGCCCTGTCGCAGGTGTTCTGCAAGAACTCCTCAACCATTTGCTTATGCACCGCATCGTCGACAGGATTCGTTTCTTCCTCCTCACGGTACGGCCGACGAGGCGGGCCCGCATTGCCACGGCTGCCACCACGCTTGCCTCCACGTATATTGACAGGCGGCTCTACGCGATTTCGCTTTGGCGATGGGCCAGTACTGCGAGTGTCAAACGTGGGCTTACGTTTCGGATCTGGCTTGGGTGGCAAGTAGACGTTCTTTTTCTTATAGAACTCCTCCACTTGGTTGGCGTCCACAACGTTGGTAAACGAAGGGCCAGAGTATTCAGAGGCGTGCCTGAAGGAGTACACGGTCGTCATGACACCGTGTCGGTTCGAACGAAACTCTCCGCTTAGACACTCGTACGGCAGCTCTCGACCATGATGGGTCTCGATCGCCTTTGCAACGCGATCCAAAATGATTCCCATCACCTGAATATTGCCAATGTGTTCCTTGTACTGATTGAAACACGTCGGAAAATGCTTCTCCACGTACTTATAACGATGGTTGTAGCCCAACAAGTGGGTCTGCATCCCAATGCCGTCCATCACCACTTCGCAGAGGCAGCACTCGTAAAATGGCTCCGGGTCATTGTAGACCTTGAGAATCTTCACAACGTACTCCACTCCAATGATGCCATCGACATTATCGTTGACCGCAGTTGTGAAGGTTTTTGTCGAGAAACTCGGCTGTTCCGCCTTCTTCGGAGCTGGCGCCTCTATTGGCTGCCTCTTGCGGATTTTATCAATTGTCGGAATGATGACGCGATTCTGTTCGTACTGCGGTTCATTTGCGTCGCTGCTTTCAGCGGTTTTTGCCAAGATAGCAGCCGGGTTGATGACTTTTTTCGATTGCGCTGGAGTTGTTGTTTCGTTTTTCTTCGTTGTGGCTGGAGTAGATTTGGGTTGTGTTGATATTGTTGGAATATTCTGCTGTGTTTGTGGGGCAGGAGTGGGCTTCGGAGCGTTCTTCTGCGGCCTCTGGGGCTTCGGTGGCACGGAATTGATAACAGTTATAACGTTTTGCTCTGTATCCACGTTTTGAGGGGTTTTCTTCACGTCCTCGACGTCATCGTTTATGATAATAACCTCATCATCATCTTCCTTTTTTGGTTCCTTTTTGTCACTGTTAGCATTGCTATTTGCAGTGGCAGGTTGTTGGGATACCTTGGCCTCCTTCACATCTTCCGTTGCAGGTTGTCCCTGACTCTGTGGGGCTTTGATTTGCGTCTGTTGTTGTGGCGCCTTGGGTGCTGGCTTGTTCTGATTCTGAACTGGTGGCTTGCTCTCGTTGCTCTGATCCGGTGCACTATTTGCACCTGCAGGCTTAGCTCCTGCTTGTGATTCGCCTGGTTTATCCACATCAGTGCCTTTAGGAGCTTCCGAATTTGCGGCCACCTTTTTGACAGGCGCCTTCTGCTGTGGCTGTTTGGTCTGTTCAACAGCTCCCTGTTTTTGCTGACCCACCGGCTTCTGCACAGGTGTAGTCAGTTTTGTTGGTATTGCCTTACCAGTTTTCGGCACGTTAGCAGCACCCGCATTTGCGTTTATAACATCAAGTATGGGTGTACGTGCCGGTGTATTGGGATTCTTAGGAAATGTGTAATTTGGGTGAAAAAGCTTCTCATTATTTTGCAAAGCCGAACGATGTTTCTTTCCGCGTAAATGATCCACAATCGGTGTCGGACCGAGATTTTCCACGCAGCAGCACTCGCAGTTGTGCGAGTTGCCACGCTTAGAGACCATTTTATACCAAACTCCTTTTATTAGATATTCGATTTTGAGACTCTCAGCCAGCGGCAGAAGCGGTACGATCTCACGGAACTTTGTATCGGTATACTTCTGCTTGGGATACGGTGGAGCTTTGGTAGCCATTTTCGGCGGTTTGTTTTTTCTGTTTTCGATCCGATGAAGAAAATTATCGAAATGTGAATGGCAGCCTAGAGAATATTATTTGGACCGTTTGATTAATTTAAGTCCGCTATTTTTTGCGTAAATCCGTAGTTAAAAAATTCAATTTTTTTTCTTCAACTAGAAGTGAATGGAAAGAAAATATTTTGATTATGTGAAGATTAATTTAGTTAATAAAATGCTTATATGCTAGCTAGACAATAATGTAAAAAGAAGAAGATAATCAAATCTATAGAACACGTCAAATAGAAGGCACATGTGCGAGGACTGCGCTGTTGTGGCCATCGCAAATGTTGCGTGGCAATCGGTTGCTTAAGTGCGATACAAGCCATCAATTTATTTCATATCACGAAAGTGATTGATCGATATCAACATATGTACATCGACATCAACGATAGAAAATAAATGATAACTTGTCGTTCACTGAAACGCCGCCAAAACCGGGATATCAATATGTACCCAAGGTTCGTCGCAGGCGACTGCATTTGAATCACAAATCCACGATTGAGCAATTTATCAGTTTTATCTCTACATATGTACATTATCAGTGGTTAGCTGGTTTGCAATGAAAGGAGAGACTGATCTCTGCCAAACTCTTTAATTCACTTCCATGTTCAATTAGGCAGTCTGTTCGTATAAACATACCGAAACAGGTGTGTTTATCGACAACAGAACATCGCGAAAATATGCAAACAGAATATTGTGTTGAATTCGTCCACCCTCCCAACCGCCAAACATAAGATTCCATCTCCTCCGCAAAAAACATAACCTAACATTCCGAAAACCACTTCAAATCTCAATACAAAATATGCACATACACACAAATTATAATTCCAAACAAGTAAAGTAGATTGTTGCCCTACATAAGCAATTAATTTATCTAAATGTCAAAGGAAATAAAACGTTTCACTGAGAGAAAATTATTTATTCACACATTTTTCCACAGCAAAAAAAACACAAGCTTTCCGACATTTTGTGCGGAGCAAACAATTATCAGATTTGTTATCGAATATTGCTTTTGGTGGAATCAAACTTTAGCACATACCTCCGATGGATAAATGTCCAAATACATTGGTAAAATAGTTTATTTACTACTTTTTGCGATAAATGTTCAAAGAATTCGAGAAAATGTTAATTATCCAGACACAAGCGGTAGTAAATGCCGAAGGGAAAAAACACAGAGAAGAATTGCTAAAAGTGGATATACCAAATGCCAATGAACGTATGACACTTTGAACTGAGAGAACAGTGATGCCAAGTTGCATAGATTTAGAATGTGAAAATATAACAGATGTACGATGGGCGATAAAACATGTGAGTGGGGAGGAAATGGGTTCGTTGCGATATTTAAATATTTTTTTGTCAAACAAAAGTTTCATCGAGTGTGTGCGTAAAAACGTTTATATACACGACTCTGATTTACGCCAAATCATTGTAACCACAGGTTAAATTATTTATCAGTCCCAGTAGCTTGAAAAACGAGTAATTTTGAAAATAAATGAATCCCAACAAATGTTTTTGATTACTCAATGCCTGTTTAGGTGAAATGAGAAACTAGCATGTTTTTTTGTTGTTGTTGATTCGAATACTACACAGGAGCACTCAGACTCAAGACTGGTCCATTGTACTACCAGGGAGCAACCTAAAATTCCTTCTCCAGACCAGCATGCGCTTCCGTGATGATGAGCCTACAGAATCAGCTCTCACCACATCAACGCCGAAGACCTGCCACCTGGAGTGCCGTCGTCCTCTCCACAGGCGTCGCAGATGGTATCTTCGCTTAAACCAAGCACAAACATTCCGCGGCTTTCTTACAGACGTTTTGGCGTAAACGCTTTGTCTATCTCGTATACATATTGGAGAGTCATGCTATTTTGAGAGGTCCAACCGTCAATGGTAGCCCTAACCACAGACGCAGGTAGTCCGAGCGCAGGTTCAGATCTTGAAAAAGTTTCCTCTGATCCTAGTCTGGGAAGTTCAAAACCGATCGCATTTCCAGCGATTCTTTGATATCCTGGGACCAGGACTATATTCCTTTTCCATTTGACTGCCAATCAAATTCAGAGACGAAAGGATTGGGTAATGCCTAAACACAGGCTGACTGTCACTACAGACGTCGACCGGCCCACTTGTTCTTCACCATATGGTTTGTTCCCATTCGGATCGCATAGGTTTCGGCTTGGAAAACTGACGCAAATTCACCTGATGATGGTAGGTTCCTCCGCGGATCCTTCATTGGTTTTGGAGCCACCCATGGAGATACGACTACATTCAATCACAAAAATGAGTCAAATGATGAGCCCCCCAGTCAGGATAAAAAAAATGAGTCCTTTTGACTGTATAGAGTCCCTGTGGTAACACTGCCACCAATATAACTCTATAAAGCGAGCAGACAGGTGTATGTAACATCATAACAACGAATTATGTTATAAAGTTCTTGATGTGACTCAATGACTACATAATCAACGATAATTTCAATCTTAATAATCCTTTTATTCTCTATTCAACGAATGCATTCGGGTGTAAGGCATTGAATGAAAAAAAAAAAAACGTTTCATGAATGCAAATTTAGTCCATGAAATATCCACACACTCAAAAACGCCTCAGTTTTCCTTCGTCTCTATGCGAGGTGTGTTACATATTTCACTTTTCATGCTCATTATAGCTTCTTCGATATCAAAATCCATTTTGTATGCTGACCCAGTCTTGTTCTATAAATCGCTTTCCATACCCAGTTATTTCACATTGACACTTTGACGGCCATGGCTATATCTACAACACAATAGCAATATGGGGGCGCTACAGTCCGAGAGCAAACATGGATATAGTTTAGGCAACAACCACTCATTCTGTTCGTGCGAATCAAGTTTGAGAAGCTGTTAGGGGTGTTCACATTGTACTACATGCAGTCGTACAACCAACAGATGCTTTCCGTTCACATTGCACTACGCGGTTGACAGACTTCATTTATCGGGGTAGTTGCGCGGCATCAACATCGAAACGCATGTTCTTCTATCAGTGAGGATGATGCCCAAGATAAAAATATAAAGCGACCCAAAGCTCTATCGTGACTAATCTGTTGAATTCAAATGTAACATTCCAGTGATATGAACATACCTCCAGAACACAATCAGTTTGTTGACCTTCTTCTTTTTAACACTGAAATAACGAGATCTTTCTTAAATAAATGCACTCTTTCACCTCATTATTTCGGAGAGGAAGCCTTTCAGCTGTTCGACTCTTATGAATTCACAAGTGGTACAGAAACAACAAGCTGTCCAAAAGGTGTTAGAGCCAATAAAGGAGGGAGTTAGGTATCTCTATTAGTTGATTTCTGCTACATATGGTACAGCCGAGGGAAAAACCTTGAATTTCTATGTGACCGCCGTAAAGACGACGTAGGACCAAGCCCATAGAATTAAGTGCGTGGGTTGCGTCGTGTCAAACAATTGACAACTCATAAGACCTATTTGATTTTCGCGCCGAATTCAATGAGCTTGGGCCTTTAGTCTACCAGACGCGGTAGTACAACCGCCTTGATCTACATTATCTACCTATTCTCAACACCCCGCACTCTCGAGTGAGTCGTGACTCGAGCAAGGTAGAGTCAGGGATGAGAATGCAGAGTCCAGAAAGTGAAGAAATTGTCAAAAAAATTATTTTCAAGCTACCAACCTATGCTCCTAACAAGTGCACCACCTTGCCTTGATAGCCGCCAGGAGCAACATTGAACACAAATGAAAATCCTGATACTGGTCTGAGTCAGAAAGCTGAGCTGGTTTTCTCGACTTGGCAAAAAGAAAATCCCCATATTTACTCCCCTCAAGTTGAATGGTACTCCACTCATGCTCAAAGCAGAAGCTATGTCGATAATGATTGTCAGAGTGATCACAGCCCGATCGGAAAAAATGCTTGGGAAATGGAACCAGGAATCCAGAACTATGTACCGGAGCTGCGGCAGTGAAAGGAAGTCCACTTTACCAAAGTGCTTTCTCTTTCAGTAAATCACTTTGGTAAAGTGGACTTAGTTCCCGCATAAACGAAACCAAGTCCCTCAGCCGACTTTGTTCCCGAGGACTTAGTTCCCGGCACCAGCTGCTGCTACGAGGAAGGAGACAAGTCAACATCTGCTTTCCACTGCCCAGTTGGTCAGAAGCGATGCGATGGCCAGATACTGATATGTAATAATAATAATATGGGTGGCGCTACAGCCCATAGAGGGCCAGGGCCTAGCTTCTCAGCAACCACTCGTGTTGTGCGTGCTACTGTTCTTACACGAGTGGAAGGGACCTACAGTTTTACGCCGAATCCGAACGGCCAAGTTTGAGAAGCTTTTTTCTAGACAGGAAATACTCCTTGAGCATCGCTCAGAGCTGGAATCGAACCTACGACGTCGAGGTTGGGGTCGACGCACGTACCCACAACGCCACGGGCCACCAGATATGTAGGATCTTTTAAAATCCACAAAAAGCACGGGGGGTGGCTTCAACTACGCCGCGTCATGACAGGTGAGAAGAATTGGGCCCTTCGGTCGCCGAGTGGAAGTGATGATCAACCATTACACTTCCCTTTTAAGACCTAACTTAATGCCCAACATTAACTACATTGCATATATTGATTTTGATTTTTTGAGAAGCTGCACAGCGTGTGGAGAAGCAGAAAACCAGATTTCTAGTAGAGAATTATGAGGTCTACTCCGCGAGGAGTAAGGTTACGAGTTTTAATTGCGTAAGTTAAAGTCCACACTTAGTTTCAGCCTGAAGAGTCTTAGACTTCGAACCTGTTCAACAAGGCACCCCAAGTGGGTGTTGGAGAGTCTTGTAAAGTTCTAAATGCAAAAATTCTGGATACATCATTAGCAAGTAACCATTAAAACCTTTGCAATGCGAGTTTAAATTTGTTGACTTTTCTTTCGCCTGCAACGAAAGCCCAAAACTCTTTTATATGATGTGACTGTCTTACTGAAGATTTTCTCAAATTAGGTTTTGCGCTGGAACACTCTGGACCCATAAACTGGTCCACGCAGCAAACAACATTTACTGACGTTTCTGTGATAAGGAGCCTACATCATCAGCTCTTACCGCAACTATTACACACCAATACCAGCCACCTGGTCTGAGTAAATGAGGAACAGTAGCAGACGTAGTTTTCTACACTGTAGTCGTCATTTGGTGGTGGCCCGTGGCGTTGTGGGTATGTGCGTCGACCCCAACCTCCACGTCGTAGGTTCGATTCCAGCTCTGAGCGACAAAAATAATTTTCACGACCCCACCTCTTTCGAGTCACTGACAATGCTCAAAGAGTATTGCCTGTCTAGAAAAAGCTTCTCAAACTTGGCCGTTCGGAGTCGGCAGTAAACTGTAGGTCCCTTCCACTCGTGAGAGAACAATAGCACGCACAACACGAGTGGTGGCTGAGAAGCTAGGCCCTGGCGCTTTATGGGCTGTAGCGCCACCCATATTATATTATTATTAGTCGTCTTCTCCACAGGCATCGCAGAGTTTCATCGCTTAGCCCGAGTCTTAAGACTAACGCATCTGGCCTAATAAACGAATGTTAATTGAGTTATCATCAAAAGAAACACTTAATATCACGTCCCTATCATTAGATTTCGTATCGTACCGTCCTACACTATTGGTGCGAAAAAAAACCTCTTATGGTCTCGCTTTTCCACATCATCTGATCAAGCAATTGCCGATGGAACAGATTACGACATGAGATTCCTAGATGTTGTCTCTAAGTGATAAAATCATTAAATTGGAATTCACTACTGGGAAAATTCAATGAACCGTAAAGAGCGACGCAGTCGGCTCATAGACGTAAGCACGTTTTGAAATGAAACTGTTCGTACTACATTTGAATGCGGGAAGTTACTAATTTAGACTGCACCAACGATCCCCCTCCTAATGCAATTGGATATCGCTAATGAATCTAGTTTCGGTCAATTTGATCCGAGTGGGGGCTTGTATGTATGAGGTTTCATATTACTTTTTGCATGCGAACATACATATCTGCTCTGCCGCAAATGACATTTTCAAGCCAGAATTAAACGTAATTTCAGTGGGAATTAACGATAAGAGTAGATTTTTATTCGGTCGTATAGTTATTGGGTGTGCTTTCGTTAGAAATGGAAAAAAATCTGTCAATGAAGCCTGTGAGATGAATGCCCAACATTGTCAGAGGATCTAAGAAATGAGGGAATGAAAGTTCAACCAAGGACACAGAACCAATCTGATCAAACGTCAACAACTTAACCCTTTATTGGCCAAGTTTCGATGGCCAATTGTAACGTGTTCTGCGAGTGGCCGATTGTGTGTAGCCGTTCATATTTCGGTGGCAAAGAAGCAACATTCAATAACCTCCCGCTTGACTGCGATTTCCGATTTCCAATTCTACGGTGGTCACGTTCATAATAAATTCGTACAATTTTAGTGGCTTCTTAATTTGTACTGTATAATCTAAGTGACGACGTCGCCCATGTATTTATTATATTTGTGTATGACATTGTTTCACTCAATTTGGACGATGATGAACACGAATTCCGTCCCCCCGACATAGACGAAGTCAAGATAGCGATATCTAGACTGAAGTCGAACAAAGCTGCTGGAGCGGACGGATTGTCCGCGGAACTGTTTAAGCCAGCTGGAGATGACCTGGTTGGGCACATGCACCAGCTCATCTGCAAGACATGGTCTGAGGAAAGCATGCCCGACGAGTGGAATCTCAGTATCGTTTGCCCACAAGAAAGGAGACCCCTTCAACTGCACCAACTATCGAGGGATCAGTCTTCTTATCATCGCGTATAAGATCTTCTCTGCCGTTTTGTGTACCCGCCTGAAGCCGTTCATTAATAATCTGATAGGTCCATATCAGTGTGGCTTCAGGCCAGGAAAGTCCACAACAGACCAAATCTTCACACTACGGCAGATCCTGGAAAAGACCCAAGAAATGCAAATCGACACTCACCATCTGTTCGTCGATTTCAAGGCCGCATATGACAGCGTGCATAGAGACGAGCTATACAACGCCATGTCTACTTTTGACATTCCTGCCAAACTCGTCAGGTTGTGCAGGATGACGATGGAGAACTCTCGCTGCTCTATCAAGGGTCGGTAACGAACTAACCGAGACCTTCAGTGTCAAAAAAGGTTCTAGGCAAGGCGACACGCTGTCATGTGACTTCTTTAACATCATACTTGAGAAGATCGTGCGAAATTCAAACGTAGACACCCGAGGCACGATCTTCCAAAAGTCGGTTCAACTGATTGCTTACGCGGACGACATTGACGTGATTGGACGAACACAGCGAGCCGTCAATGAGGCGTTTGCTGGCATTGAAGCGGAAGCGGCTAAAATGGGTCTAGCGGTAAACCAGGGCAAAACAAAGTACATGCTGTCATCACGAAATGACGCACAACATCGACGTCTGGGACAGAGCGTCATATTGGGCAGCAGAAACTTAGAGGTAGTCAAGGACTTTGTCTACCTAGGCTCTGGAGTAAATAGGGACAAAAACACCAGTACCGAGATAAAGCGCAGAATTATTCTTGCCAATCGCTGCTTCTTTGGACTCAAGAGGCAATTGAGTAACAGAGCCATCTCTCGAAACACCAAATTAACTTTGTATAAAACCCTGATCATCCCAGTCTTGCTCTATGGCGCAGAGACATGGACGCTATTGAAAGCGGATGAAGAAGTTCTTGGTAGTTTCGAGAGAAAAGTTCTGCGTACGATCTTTGGTCATGTTTGCATTGATGGCGTTTGGAGGAGAAGGTTCAACCACGAACTATACGGGCTGTACAGCGACATTAGCCTAGTTAAGCGTCTTCGGATCCAAAGGTTAAGATGGCAAGGTCATGTAGAGCGGATGGACACCACAGCTCCGGCCCGAAGAGTTCAGGCCCAGGTCCACCCCGAACTGTAGCGCCACTCAAAGAAGAAGGATATAATTGTGATTATATTTCTCAGTCTGCCATATCTGACAGGAAAACAAAAAAGAGTGCCTGCGCCTTTTTACACCAGTCGGTTTGAAGGATTTATTACGTTTAATGTGCAATCATGCAAATCGAAAGAAACAAATTTTGTACATGTCAGCGTACGCTGGGTTGCTACATCTTGCCACCTGCCTACAAGCCCTTAAAATTTACTCGTAGTTAGAACCCATAAGCTGGTGTCCTGCTCATAATAACGTTGCAGGGGCAAATACACCACTGTGCGACGTGTACAAGTGGAGAAGAGAGAGAGAGAGAGAGAGAGAGAGAGAGAGAGAGAGAGAGAGAGAGAGAGAGAGAGAGAGAGAGAGAGAGAGAGAGAGAGAGAGAGAGACCTTAGATGTTAATCAAAGGATTTAGACATAGCGACGATTTGTCGTGCGACTTCTTCAACATTATTCTTGACAGAATTGTTCAAAACTCGCACGTCAACACCAGTGGCATGATCTTTCAGAAGTCCTTCCAACTACTCGCAAGAACGGGACGTGGATATTGCGAAGACTGGTTTAATGGCTAAGGAAGTGATCAATAAAGCAAATCTCTGTCTCGAACAACCAAAGTGACCCTTTGTGAGGCCTCAATCGTCCCAGTTCTGATATATGGCGCAAAGACATGACCTGTCAAAAACGGACGAAGCTGCTATTGTTTGTTTTGAGAGGAAAAGTCTTCGTGTGATGTTCGGTCCCGTCTGGATAAATGGTGAATGGATAAGGAGATATAACGACGAACTGTTAAGCGACATCGACGTAGACAATAGAATGAAGATCCAATGATTGAGACGACTAGGTTATGTACAGCGGATGAAAACCAATACTCCGGACTGGAAAATCTTTGAATCTACTGTCGAGGGACGTGCCAGTAGAGGAAAACAGCGACTCAGTGGAATGGAAGGACCTCAACCAACTATGCGCGCGAGACTGGAGGCAGCTACCTAAAGATCAAGCTGGTGGAAGATGCTTGTTAGTTGAGACCCAGGTTTGTAGCGCCAAACAAAGAATAAGAAAACGACGGTCCAGCGTACAAGTCTCAGATCAACTAAAGCTCAACAGGGTCTTCTTTCCCCGAAAATTATTCGAAGCCTCAACTAACAAGCTTGGCTATGGCAGATTGGGACAGCAGGAATCTCGTTAACACGGTCAACAAGAGGTAAGGCTGATAGGATGAAATTTTTAGGAAGCATTCAATGTCAGAACAGGACGTTTACCGATGATTGCCGTGGACTTACGCAACATAAAACATTTTGGTTTATGGCCACACGTTTATCCCTGCCAAAGAAATCTCACACCCATGTCAGGTGTTAAAGAAGTCAGATAAGCAACGATTTCGACCAACACGAATTTTTGCAGTTGTTCCCATATCAGCATGACATTCGACACGACGGTCATTACATGTGTTTTCCTACGGCGGACAATGTCATGATATCATAAAAAAGCTGAAAACACACGTAGGATGTGGACATAATTGGCATTATGTCATCCTTGGAGCAACAATCAGGGTGTGTTTTCACAACTTCTGCCGGAAGCGGTGACTCATTTAGTTTCATCCTTCGTCTCCTCTCACACATTCCCTCTCACTCCCTCAGCATTGTTCTTAAAATTAAGGATATCAAATTAAAGCAGAACATGGCATTACTTCGCACCAATCCCATGAGAGAAGATGAAGACCAACCACCGTAGCCTGTCGGGTGTAGCAATGTATGCATATGCACACGTGTACTATTCCACAATCGATTTTTACCGACAATTGGAATGCCACTCACATTTCACTGCAGCGCTTAACGCCCCAGATTAGGAATGACCTGACGAGTGGCGACAGGGTGATAGGGTTATGTTAATACGGCCCCCTCTCACACAGCACATTACTCTTTCGAAAAAATTGCCTCCCAAAAAAAGACTCTGTCTAGTGTCTACCCCACCTGAGCACCCACCTTCCCCCACATTCGCTGCAGGATACTTGACCCACTATTCTAATTCACATTGCCACTGACAAATCGTTAAATTCGGATTAGATGGCATTTAGCGGGGCGGGCATAGAACACAGTGTCACATGGAGAACGACTGGGTCGCATGTTCAGCTACACTCAAGTCAAGAGGACTTGTTGACAGAGATTGATGATTATGCATGCTGTACGGTGGATGACACGAAACCTGAAAATTTCGCGGAAACCAAAAACTTCTTCCGTACTTGCAGTCGTCGTTCGAATAAATGTTTCTATTTCGTCGAGTGGATTATTACTTTGCTGGTTAGCAACAATAAATGGAATCACTTGTGTTGTTTGCGAGGCAGACACGATGGAATGGTGCAACTTTTTGTTTAATTTCAGTTAAGTTCAGTTAAATGGATGAAGTAAACAACTACATTAAGTGCGAGTCATTAATTGCGGTTTTTTAATGTCCATTACTATGGTGGATGGTGGTTTTCTTTTTGGAACGACGAATTAGTTCTGTCACACGTTATTTTGTATGTCATGGGAGGCGTTAGAAAAATGTAAAACATCATGACAGACCTTGTATTTGCTAATGGATTCACTCATGTGAGAATAATTATGTGCAATTTTTAGTTCCTTTTTTTAGCACGAGTCGGCAGCGGAGTGAAGGACTTTCAAATTGATTAGTAAAAAAATGTCAGAAGTCTTGACACATTGGTGATGCACGATGTAGTTCGGTTTAAAACCCACTGAGCAGTTCGAAACCTGCACCGAATTTCGCAAGGAGATGCGCTGTCGGGTGACTCCATCACTCAAGATTAAGGCACTATCTTCTATATGGTAAGTCAGTCCAACTTCTGGGTTATTTAGACGACATCGTCATCAGTGGCCGTTTCCAACGTGCCGTAGTGGAAGCTTTAGAAGCGAAACGAATTGGGCTTGGGAAGTGCCTACCCTAAGTTTGTCTACCTAGGGGCTCCACAAATGACATCTTAAGAAAATCTGAAGTAGAATCTCCCTTCGCAATGATGCTACTTGGAGCTATAACTGTGCTCAAGTCTCCTGAGTCGAAGGACCAATCCATAGAACCCTTATTTTTTCCCGTCCTGCTAAATGGAGCCGAATGCTGGACGTAAAACAAACCGGCAGAGCTGATTAATGGTACCTTCCATTAAAGGTGAATGGAAGAGAAGACACAACTACGAACTCTACGAGCTGTACCAGGATGTGGATGAAGTCCGGAAGGCAAAATACCAACAACTACCCTAGCTCCGCCACATCGAGTGCAAGGACCAACAATGTTCGAGGGGAGACAAAAGGCTCCGATTCATAGTTTCGGTAACGTCCTATGACCAATGCCCAATGAATACGTTCGTTGCGTCCAAAACCCATACATGACACATGAGAGTCCGTATACACGCTCATGATGCACACATGTGAAAATTAACTGTCAAAATATATAGAAAACTCAAAGTTGACCAACTTCAACCGATGTGACTTCATCTAACTCCCTCTTAATAGTTTCAATTTTTCGACACGACGAAATGAATGATCTAAAGAATTCGATGACCTGATGACCAAACCTCCTGTACAGAGACAAATTCCCGGATGTAAGACAGTTTGGTCTTGGCGTGTCCAGGCCCGTCGAAGGCAGCTATTGATGCGGCCCAGATCCTCCACGGGTCGTCGGCTTGAGAAATAAGTAATTAAAAAAATAATAGACTTATACTCACTGCAGTTTTGGGACCGTTTCTATTAAATGTTCGTCATAAAGCATCATGCAATTTTTAGTCGGGTCCTACCAGACTGTATGTGTTTACTTTAAGGCTAGCCATTTTATGATATGGATCGCTTAGAGTAATTTTACACACGCTAATTTTGACGGCAAGCTTTTCCATCTTGTAGGCAAGAGAGGTGAGACATAGGAAAAGTTTCACCGCCTTTGCCTAAAAGATGGAAAAGCTTGTTGTCAAATTTAGCGTGTGTAAAAGCAGTCTTAGTAAAAAATTGAACTTTCACAGTGCAACCTTATCTGCTGGTACGTGCGATCGTTCACTTAGATCGAAATTAGTCTTCACTCAAGAGATTTCGTTTTCACATTCAACATTTAAGGGTGGTTCAAAGGTATGATATGGATTGTGAACCATTGAATCCACCAATCAAGTGAACAATTTGGTTGTATGTGTGAATTTTCTCCATGTATTTGGGGGTTTGGTTCGTCGACCCCAACGCACTTGTACCTCGACTTCGTAGGTTCGATCCCAGGTCTGTACGACAAAACAGCATAAAACTGTAGTTCCCTTCCACTCGTGAAAGAACAATAGCACGCACAACGAATAGTTGGTGAGAAGCTAGGCACTGGCCCTCTACGGGCTGTAGCGCGACCCATATTATTATTATTATTTTAATTCACTAATGGCAATTATGTTTGACACTTAAACCATGGCCATCGGTGCCTTAAGTTAAACCACTATTTAAGTGGAATCTGTGACTGTGAAAAAAAAGTTTCTATTCATTCTGAATATAGCGACGGATCGACACTTAAACTCACACTGTGGTATCCGACATTATTGTATTTAAATTGTGAAAACGTACTACACTGACACTACAGTAAGACCATTTATCACATCACGTCTTACGAGCAGATTAGACTTGATATAATCGATCATCCAACATGCTGTCGAAGAGATTTGTTCTGTCACGAATATGTTAAGGCATATCCATCAACGAAGTGTATGCGTAAGTGAAAGTGTTCGGAAAATATCCAACACTATCGATTTCACATTGCACTATTTTTTAGCTGGTTTTTCAGCTATTTCACTATTTAACCATGTCCAATTCGGCCAATAATTCAAGCAGTTGATTAAGCACATTTTTTCAAAATCTACCAGATATGGTTTGATACATTGAATTGTCTAAGATGCGTCAATGTCAGGTGTTTTTTTCTTAAAAGTTGGTACTCGTTATATAATATCTCTGATACCGGGTAATCGAAACAAGAGCTTTTAGTGGAACTTGATTTCTATAGAACCGTGTGTGTAAGACTGGTAATGTCAATTGGTTTGCAATTGCAGTTCCTATACATACTAACATATGTCTAGTGGCTTTGAAAACTTTGTTATAAGCTACTTTGATAGAGCAATTCAAGCTGATGCATATTTTCAGTTTGAATATAAAGTTATCTATTAGTGTTGCCAATGTTTCAATGTACGTTTCGTTCCAAAATTCAGTGGACTGTGCTGAGTGCTTTAATATTCAAACGGCTGAGTATGGACTTGCATTAACATTTACATGAGCAATGAACTTTTATTATTTTTTACGTTGGAATGACTAATAAGGCAATTTCTCGCCATTTAGCGTTGGGATCACCGGTACTAATACTGGAGATTAGCATTTTTCTTTTTTGAGTATATTTGAGTATCAGATATACGCTTTAAAGGTTTGAGAATACTTATATTCAATCGTTCCTTATATTCATAAGGATGTTTACCGATACTATCCATACTACATGTGCAACTAGCATCACATTCGTTTTTTTAACTAGATACATGTGTACATACTCTAGACTTTTACTCGTGTTTTCTTAATTTTAGACATGCTTGAGATAAGTGGATATCTCAAAATAATAAAACCCGAAGAAAAATTCCTACCACTCCATTCAAATCCAATGGATAATGAGAGAAACGATTTTCCTTCCTATGGATATATCGGTTTTTGCTGTCTTAAAACAACAATGTTCGATTGTGTCAAAGCCAAAGATATATCAAACAAATTGTTCACTAAAATAAAACAGTCCACAACAGAAAGATAGCAAAATGTGATAAGTACTGCTGCATTGATATGTGGTTTAATTTAGATATTATTCATTTTATCGTTATCAACCCAGATAAAGAAACAGAAGCAATATACGCCGGTGTTCACAAATCTTTCAAATCCCTTAACCATGTCATGATTGTCAAATTTGACATTTGCATTATGAAAACGATATGGTATGCGGGATTATTTATAATATTTTTTTAGAAAACATGCCTTATGCTTCGCTAGAAAAAAGTGACTTCGACCAGTTTGAGTCGCTATTATTAGTAACCCATTGGACATGTATACTCACTGACATCTTAAAAATATACAGGAGATTATCTTCACGATTAGTTATTGGCGAGCACTTGCATTGACAAGCGAATGATACGCGAAAGAAGTATACGAACCTGTTTCATTCTTGCACAGAATTAACAGCAATGTTAAGTGTGCTTTAATCCAGTAATTGGCATTTAGGGGCGTGATGACACATGATTAAATATAAATATTTGGTAATGTTGTATATCATGGCACAGAACTAAGGCAGCAATACACAGTTTAATGTTTTAAACAAATCATATCAATCGATTGGAAAGCTTAGTGGCAGACGTTGAATATATACTTTACAAATATGTTATGACCACAAGGCTGAGTCTTATTTACAAATTGGCCAAATAAAATTGTCATTATAGTGACGACAGCATAAAGCAAGAGCATATTGAGGCGACAATGTTGGCCCGTGGCGTTGTGGGTATGTGCGTCGACCCCAACCTCGACGTCGTAGGTTCGATTTCAGCTCTGAGCGACAAAAATAATTTTCACGACCCCACCTCTTTCGAGTCACTGACAATGCTCAAAGAGTATTTCCTGTCTAGAAAAAAGCTTCTCAAACAAAGCCGTTCGGATTCGGCATTAAACTGTAGGTCCCCCTTCCACTCGTGTGAGATCAATAGCACGCACAACACGAGTGGTTGCTGAGAAGCTAGGCCCTGGCCCTCTATGGGCTGTAGCGCCACCCATATTATTATATTATTATTATTGAGGCGACAAGTTCATTGAAATAAAATTAGCACTAAAGAATTTCTAGGGGAGAATTCTAAATTCATTAAGGTCTGTACCAAGTAAACATTTAACCCTTGTGTCGACACCGTCGGGTATGTTTTTCATTTCCAAATTGATATATTTTGAGTTCTACATATGTAGGTGCAGAATCAACTTCGGATTTTCAAAAGCCGTATTCCAAAAAAAAATCAAAATTTTCTGTTTGGGTCAACATTTACAAGCAATTTTTGTTCATGTACAAAAATGGCGGAGTTGGTTAGATCACAGCTCTTGGTTAAAGGCGCCCCATTTTGAATCCCTATGAAAAAGCAATGATAGTACGCTTCATCCGGTTTCAAATCTGATCCAGTCACTACCCAGCGTACTGTGTGAACGTCTAAAGTCGTTTTGCACCGCAATAATCGGTACGTACCAGTGCGGATTCCGGTCCGGCAAATCAACTATAGACCAAATCTTCACACTAAGGCAGATCCTGGAGAAGACCAGCGAGTTTCAAATCCATCTGTTCATCGATTTTAAAGCCGCATACGACAGCATTCATCGCAAGGAGCTATTCGAAGCGATTGCCGAATTCGGAGTCCCGGAAAAATAGATCCGGTTGTGTCGCACCACGCTAGCACAGTTCGGTTCAAAAACCTCTAAACCGTTCGAAACCTGCAACGGATTTCGGCCAGAGACACACTGACGTGTGATTTCTTCAACTTGGTACTTGAGAAGATAATTCGGCGGGAAGGAGAGACCAAGTCAACGCGGACAACTTAGCCTTGATGACTGGAAGCAGCGTGCCCAGGACCGTCACCGATGGAAGACAGCAATTGCTCAGGCTCGGACCCATCACGGGTCGTCTACCTGCTAAGTAAGTAGTCAGTCACCATTTGCCGTTGCGATCAAGTTAACAATACTATCATTGGCGTAGAAGGCATTATCGTCTAGTCTATTGGAATCCAAAACTATCAAATGCTACATTACAATTCCTTAGCAAGGACAACAAAGCGAAGCTCGGTCTCCCTCTATACAAAAGAATTGCACGCTAAGAATCCGCTGATAAGATCGCGAGGGCTAGCTTTGAATTTGCGTTCATAGGTCCCGAACTGTTCTATAATGTCTATTGGACAATAGCTACAACGCTGATTAACGAATAGAAAATCAAACTTCGTCTAGACCATAGTTTATCAACCTATGAGCCTATGCGGACCCACAGCAACAAATTTACCTTTCGGCGAATACCTCCCTATATACAACTGTTGTGGAATAATATTAGTGACCTATTTTTATATTATTTTATTAAAGGGAGGCCACAGCTCCGCTGAACCCACAGGCTAAGAATGGTTGGACTTGACCAATAGATCAATTCTGATGGTCTCAAGCAATCCGACCGTCTAATCACGCCTTCCTATAAAGAAATAATCATCAAGAAACGCACAAGACTGGTAAAGAGCGTAAGACTACTGCCCAATGCGGTCTCAATTTTCCCATTAACAAAAAAATCTTTGTAAAGACAATGATTACCGTCTTTGCTTCGAACGATGAGGCAGCCAAGCACGTTTTGTGTGATTTTCCGGCACACATCTGGTTAAGGAAACGTATCTTTCATAATTAGTGGAATGGGAGAATCGCACTACTAACGACCTACTATCTTTCATAAGGAAAGTAGTGCGTCCTTTGACTTAACTCCAACCATTCGAAACAATAGATCTCTCCTAGTCTCATAGTCGATGCCTTCATGGCAAATACAACGACTTGTCATCTAAAAAATTGTTTCAATAATATTAAGCAGACTCAAGACTTTTTAAAATCCGGCAATAACGAAATAGGAAAGTTGATGGGTACGATTCGATGTCTGTGAACAGCTGTTTCGAAAGAGGAAGAGGGACATTGACCCAAATATTCATCTTTAAAATATCAGAGGGTGTTACCAAAAAATTCCGAACGCGAAGAGCAATTAAATGCACCATGTAAAAAGCGAACGCATCATAAAAAAAGCAGAAGCAACTTAGCGCTTCAATGAACTAAACTGAAGCATCGGATAACTAAAGTTCAATACTAACATTTGAAAATGTGGCGATAAAAGATAAAGGTCTCCATAAAATACCGCAGTCTCTATCAGGGACACAAATCTTAAATAAACAAAGAACTACCGGCATAACACGCTCTAAGCAAACAAACATCGACAAAAATAGACAACAAATATGGAAATACCAAAACTGGAATGTCTTGTGAACAGAACAGTCCTCAAATCATGTATCCGTTAAGCAATACGAAGGATAGGGCAAATGAGTTATAATTGTGCCTCAATCGGCTCGTGACGTCTTCACTACAAAAAAGCGAAAGTGAATCTTCAGTCAACATCGAATGAATCATCAAAATTACATTTTACTTCTACGACACACAGATGTACACTGCCTACGACTACGAACAGCCATCGTACGAAGCAAAGGAAGAACAGGGCAGGCTGTAGTGAATATCGCCAATAACAATAATGGATGTTCAATGCTTAACTGATTGATGAGTTCAACTAACCCAAAATAAGTAACTACAAAAATAGCTCCAGATTTGTCTGCAGGCCGGAACAATTCCGTCAACAGGGAACAGTCTCTAGACAAAAAATTATTCAGCCGATGGGATTAATCTTTGGCGTGTGAGAAGCAATTTAGTATTCCACAAGTCACTGTTGCGAAATGTTTAATTTGATTTATTCATTGCTTGCTATCTCTGTCAATATCGCAAAGCGTGTTCTGGTGTTTAGCACTGTTTTGTCTAAATGGCAAATCAAAAATTATTTTGTTACAGGAAATGCTAACATTTTGCCTGCACATTCACCGCAGGATGACTAAGGCTTTGTAGAATGTCCCTCACTGCCACACCCTCAACACCGCCCCATTCTGATGTGGTGGCAGGTTATTTATAAACCGTAAACTTTTTCCTTCTTTTCACCGCGGGGTACACAAGAATGGTTGCGTGCATTTTGGAATTACTCGCTTGGACAGATTTCTTTCGAAGATACCCCCACCACTGTGATTCGTAGTGAAAGTCCAACCTACCCCTCGGGAGCAGATGTTTTCCATTCTACAACAACACACTGCAGCATGAAAGTGCAGCAGCAGCAGAGTCAAGGGCACGCACCTCCAAGATATCTACGTCACCCATTGAGCATGCAAAATCACACAGCAGAGCTCACCTTGCCCTCAAAATAGCACAAGTGACAGGCAGAACGAGTCCAAAACGAGTGTTAGAAAGAGTATTCAATTTAAATTGAACTCAACATGCATGAGGCAGAAAGCCTTCTACAGAATATGCCGCTCCATCTTCAAAGGCATCGTTACTATTCTTATCGTGCAATCACCGCATATTTGCAATACAACATAACAATTCAGCACCACCGCAAAGTGGATGGCTGCACTTCATTCGAAAGCCCCATGCAAGGAGCTCGTTTTTACCCCTGACAATGCAAGGAAAGAAAGCAAAAACAAAAAACACACACAATTATTGATTTTTCCGTCCAAAACTGCATTGGCAGCAAAATAAACCATCCGAGGAGAGTGATGGTGACGGTGGTATATGGTGCGATGACTCGCAGTTGACATGAACAAAAAAGGAGAAAGATCGCTATCGCGAAATCAATGAAAGTTTATATGGTTTTTCGATAGGTTTTCATTTTGGTCATCTCTACTTACTTGGTAGTTCAAGTGTCGGGTCTTATTTCATATCCACACACGCGGCAGAATTGGTAAGACGGCAATGTTACAACAACAACTTACTGTTCTTACTAGAGTAACAAATGGTAAATTTAAACAATTCGAACAAAATATGATTCGCAAGCAAGAGCGGATTTCTTTTTTAACTTTGACTATTGGGATTGAACGATGAACGATAAATTTTGTGGAAAAATGCACTGAAAATTTGAAAATTTAAATCGCGAGGACGAAAGAGAATTTCCACATCCTAATAAACCGTCAGCAAAAATCAAACTGAACTGATTTTGATGTTTTGGTGCAGTGTTTCATTTCGATTCGTTTCTGTGATTGTCAAAATCTCATTTTACCGGATTGTATTGGACAGGTATGTTATACATTTCTAGGATATATATCATGTCATAGAACTGGATAGCGATTCAGAGTGTGGATCATGGTTTAAGGAAAATAAGGTGGGCTGGGCAGCTTGTCAAAAACGCCATTCTTTTGGTTTTGTGACGTAACTCAGGTCCTGTTTCTGTCACTGGGCAGATGTATCGCTTAAACTTTTTATAGATTATCAGTCGAGACAAGACCTCTATTTCTAGCGTCAATTGTCGATTAAATCGATAGTTTACAATTTGTCGACTGAAATCTATTTGATATTGTCTATCTCAGTCAGCTGAGAATCGTATTTATGTCAATTTAAAACGTTCACATTACGCATTTTGATGTGTCTGTCAGTTTTTTTATGTCAAATCTTTTCATGATCTCAAATCGCGATTGTACAGACGTGAATAAAAACAGGTGCAATAGAGAGAGAAGCCTATGAGGTCCCATGAGTTAGAGGGAGTAAAAATCTAATGCAACGACCAAGACCAAGTGTTTTACATCCGCGATGACTTGGTCCCTATACCGGAGGTTCTCTCTCTCTCTCCTTCTCAAGCCATGGGGCTGGGATTTGAAAAACTCTCATTGCTGGAGCATTGATGGGCGAGCCACTGTAATCGACGGACCTTCAACATACTGGTACAGAAGAGTTCACGGCTTTGTCTTCTCCTCCATTCACTTCCTACATAACGTACATTATCAAGCAATGATGCTAAAACAATGCTGTACACATATTTCTGCAGGGCATGTCTTTAAGCCAGAGCTCAAAGTTCTATTCGGAGCTAGTGACTACTGTGGGCTCTATAAGCCGGTTTGACAAACTATTTGTGTAATTGATAAATACTTGTGTAAATAATTAATATCTTGTAGGGATTTAATTTATAGTAATTCCATTCTGGCAGCCATAAAGTGATAGCAAACCTCAAGTTACCGGCTTTTGACATAAAATGCTCGTCAACTCGATAAAAACCCGTACCAACGCCCATTGTGATTTGGTCTTAACCAATGTCAAATTCCCACAAAATATGTTTTTCTCTCGACGTCTTGCGTATTGCACAAATCTGACAGTTGCATTTGATTCAATTTCGCGCCTCTGAGTGTTGTTTTGCAAAAACTAGTTGATGGTTAAATTATTGAAATGGCAATTTGTGCAATATTTAGTTGCAATACACGCAATGATGAGAAGCGACAAAAGTGCAGTGCAGACACTAAAGCGAGACTTTTTCGTTTTCCAAAAGACCCAAAAATGGCAAACATTTGGGTGCAAAAATGTGGACGGAAAGATAAAGTGAATGTGAAGACTGCTTGCATGTGTTCTAAACACTTTTGAGACACGAACTGCTCAATTATTGCCCAAAAAATGCAAGGCTTTTGAGAGATGATGCGGTGCTAGCGGATAATCTACCGTGTACCAGTAGTATGAGCTGTGAGCATCAAGAAAATGTCGCAAGCAGAGGTGAAAGAGCACAAAAAAGAGGCCACCAATTTGTGGTAGAATCCCATAACCAGAACTACAAAACAATTCAAAACGATAGAGACCCACTTGAACTAACCCCGTAATTTAAGATTTTACAGGTACATTTGATTACAGTAACTAAGTCAACATTTTTATGCCTAGAGAGCTAGAGTTGCAAGAAACAACATTAAAAATGCAACAGCAGATTGAGTCGCTCAAAAAGGAAAATAAATCACTGCAGTCAAAAGTTCTGAAATTGACCCAAAAAAATAGTAAACTTCAAGAAGGGAAAATCAAGCCTAGAAGGATCAAGAGGACATTTGACGATATGCAAACGTAAGTCAAAAATGTATGTCCAATAATTTGAAAACCATCACTTTGGGTATTTTTTCTCCATTTTAGCTGCTGAGATCATAACATACGATGGGAAGATGAGGTGTGGCAATAGATGGGATGGGCGGCTACTATTTGACGCTCGTGCATGGGTGGAACACCTCGTAAATTGCTTCATTTCAAATGTGGACTTCCTTTCGGAAAGGTACGATGAACTGATAGACAAGGAAGTTGTTGACTTTTTTAAACCCGGAAATAAGTGTATATTTAGATGCAAAATTAACCATTTTCGATGAGATCTTACAAATAAAGTTCGTCTCAAAGTTAAATAAAACTTGATCATGAATATGTAAATGCTGTATTTTCTGTATTATGGGGGGATGCAGACTTATGAGTCAAAGTTTCCGTTTAGCAGGAAGACGGATAGCAACAGATGAAGGTCGTTACAAGTGATGGGTTGGTGAGGACCGAAATAGTAATGTGCCGCTTTTAATGTCACAGCTCTGGTAGCTTACGTTTGACGTGCATTATTGAGATGTCTCTAAACCCAACCTGAGAAAGTTGGAAGGTCATTAGGCCCTTACAGAAATCTCTTCAAGTGTGTTGAAAGAGGGTTTACTACGCGTTACCGGTTGCTGGGCAACTTCTTCTTTGGCTGGCGCTACAGTCCGGGTGAACCTGAGCCTCAGCCAACATGCCTCTCCCCCCAGCACGATCTTATGCTAGTTGCTTCCAGTCACGCACGTTCAACTTATTCAGGTCCCCTTCTAGCTGCGTGCGCCACTGTAGGCGTGGTCTTCCTTTACCGCGTTGTCCCTCGGGGTTGGAGTCGAAGGCTTTCCGGGCCGGAGCATTGGTGTCCATTCGCCCGACGTGATCTAGCCATTTGAGACGAGAGCGAGATTCGAACTCGTTTGACCAGGTCGATAGCGCTGTACAGCCCGTACAGCTCGTCGTTCAGTCTCCTCCTCGAAACACCATCCGTACATTCGGGACCGAAGATAATTCGGAGGGCTTTTCTCTCGAAGCGACCAAGAATATCCTCGTCCGCTTAGCTAGTGTCCACGCTTCTGCGCCATACAGCAGGACTGGGACTATCAGGGTCTTATATAGAGATATATTGGTTCTGCGAGAGATGGCTTTATTCCTCACTGCCTTACCGAGTGCGAAAATGCAGCGGTTGGCCAACGTGATCCACCGTTTTACCTCCGCAGTAGTGTCGTTGTTTGTATTAACTTCGGAGCCTAGGTAGACAAAGTCGTTCACTACCTCGAAGTTAGCTGTAGTGTCTGGGCAACTACCACGGAAATGTGGTAAGGTCCCAGTCTCACCTATGTTGTTGCAACTGGCTATTTATAGCTGTAATCCATCGTGGTAAAGAGACAAGCTTGCGAACTGCGCGGGTCGTCTAAAAGCTTATTGTGAATACACCTATGGACACGCCAAAATCTCAGACGAACAAAACCCTACCGCAATTCAATTAGATTACACTTTTCAGGTTCGCGCTTGATTCAGGACAGAAACCTGTGTTACGGCGGCACAGTACCCTTTGGTAAAGCAACACACTGCTAGATAGATGGATCCAAGACGGAAGACGGTGTAGGATGTAACATTTTCTCAGAGTGTTGGAACCTGAACAATTCCGTTCGTCTTCCCAGCGGAAGTAATGGCGATCAGCTGAGCCCAGTCCTGTCTAAAGTGGAACGTGATATCCGCCTGAGGTATCTGCATATTTAGATACATGTAATAATTTAGACTGATATGCAAGAAGAGATCAACAACTAGTATTGATAAAGTCTAGGACTATTCCCTCGCATACGACAACATTCATCGCAAGGAGCTATTCGAAGCGATGGCCGAATTCGGGATCCGGGAAAACTGATCCGGTTTTGTTGCACCACGTGCAGTTCGATTCAAAAGCCTCTGAGCCGTTCGAAACCCCCACCGGATTTCGGCTCGGAGACCCGCTGTCGTGTGATTTCTTCAATTTGGTACTGGAGAAGATAGTGCGGCGTACAAAAGTCAACACGGAAGGCACTAAATTCTACAAGTCACTCCAGCTGATGGGAGACTCGGATGACATCGACATTATCGCGCTGTCAAAATGCACCGTAGTGGAAGATTTCACGGCAATTGAGGAGCAGCCGAAAAGAGCTGGTCTAAAGGTCAACGAGGACAAAACCGAATATATGCTGTCGAGCAAAAACGATCCGCCGCACACCACCTAGGCCAAAACGTTACAATCGGCGGCTACAATTTCGAGGTAGTAAAGGAGTTTGACTACCTCGGGGCAAATGTAAACTCCACGAATGACATCGAAGTGGAGATCAGACGTAGAATCGCCCTTGGCAACAGATGTTACTTCGGTCTGTCAAAACAACTGGGCTCGAAACTCCTGACTTGAAGAGCTGATTCTTGGTGTCTTCGAAAGAAAAATTCTACTCCAGCGTATGGTCCCGTCTGCGAGGAAGGCGAATGGAGGAGAAGACACAACCGCGAACTCTACGAGCTGTAAGGATGTGGATGTAGTCCGGAAGGCAAAAATCCGTCGACTACACTGGCTCGGCCACATCGAGCGAATGGACAACAACGCTCCAGCTAGGAGGGTCTTCGAATCCGAGCCTCCTGGTTCGAGAAGGAGAGGAAGACCGAACCTCTGGTACAAAGACCAAGTCATCGCGGATTAAAGACAGCTTAGTCTTGATGACTGGAAGCATCGTGCCCAGACGATGGAAGGCAGCAATTGCTCAGGCTCAGACCCTTCATGGTTCGTCTGCCTGATAAGTAAGTAAGTAAGGACTATTCTCTCAAGACGAGGATGATGCGAGGAAAGCACTCAACACCTCCTCTGCGACTGTACTACTCTTGCCTAAACTAGAAAAGCCACTGCAGGGTGATAACTCTAAGATCTCAGCAATACACCAGTCAACTGGTAAAAAATGGTGACAATACTGGCTTTATTTTGATCTTTCCTTCGAGGAGAGATAAGGAGGTTATGATCCGGATTATTGGAATCATAACTCTGCCTCTACTCTGCATTCCGGCAAAACTGATCAGTATCCACAGCCCTCCTTGCCTTGTGTGATTCATGAGTGCTTAGGCCTGGGACCCATTCGCCCTTGCTTTGGAATGTAAAAATATTGATATTGCCTTTTTAAAGGCGTTCCAAAGATTTCTCATGTGAACCTCACAATACCAACTGAGCCGGTCTTGCTGAACTTCTTTAGCGCTAGGTTCTTCTGGACGAAGGGTTCGTAAGATCTTTCTATCGAGATTCGTTTGTCCTAACGTCATGCGAAGCATCTTCATCTCAGGTTGACAAAACTGACTGGCTGTGATAATTACGTCTCCTAAATTGAATTACCCACGTGGCTGTACAATGGACCCACTTTAGCTTAAGTGCATGAATAACACTACTTACCTCCCTAACTAGTGCATCCATTTGACTCAAAATATTGCACTTGTCTCATCGCTATCGCTATCCTTCTTTTGTCGCATTTTGCAACCACTAGATGCAAAGGAGTCAGCGGCAGTTGGAGAAGTTCTAATGTTCTCGTGACGTTTATAAACAATCTTGTTTAAATTTATTTCTTCACACATCTCTGTACATGCTAATTACAAAACTACGTTGATTCTTCCTTCTGTTCTTCCCTGTCGATATCCGCTTTCAATTCTTCTATGATGTCATCAATGTCGTCCACCGTGTAATGCTTCTTAATGAAAGGTTGCGATGTTTCCTGCACAAAATACGGCTTCTCCACCTGAAAATGTCTTCACTTTTAACTGATCTACACGGAACAGCAGTTTTTGTTACCAGAAAATGTTTGTACTCCGGTGATATAGACTCGAGGTAGAGAATCTTGTTCTCGATCGTTTTGATTCGCTCATAGACGTGCTTTGGATTCAGCACTCTTATGCTCAAATGACTTTCAATGTTCTGCAAACGCTCCCTTAACCCCGTCGGCAGATCGGTTTGCTCCAAGTCGTCGCCAGTCTCGGCAGCCTCTTGTTTGATCATCTTCTCCGAGTCGGGATCGTTCTTCATGAGCTTATCCAGTGCCAGTAGGTAATCGGGTTTAATTTGTGGTCCAATGCGATTCTTCACTCGACGAACTATGGAAGAGACTTATTTGTAGTGATGCTAGGTGGTTTGGTGGGATTAGTAAGTACTTCTGAGGTGGCCCTTCGAGTCTGCTTGCTTGATTACTATAGTGTTCGTCCTGGCACATGAATTCTCCTCGTTTTCCTCGTGTTTCAGCTCGTCGATGGTGCGCTTTGTCGTGGTAAAGTCTAGAATATTATTCAAATCGATCTCTTCTCTTTTCTTCTCGACGAAGCAATGTATGCGCCGAACGATTTCCGTTTCGTTTGCTCTTATTTGAACAAGATCTTGGGAAATTGTCTGAGATTCAACAGGACACGAGTCGAAGTCCAACTTGAAACGTTTAATTTTCCGCTGAATTTGAGGGCCTGAAAAGAGGTGAATCGAAATTGAAACACTGTGCGGTAACAAACAATTAGAAAAAACTTTATTTCAAATAGCACCAACTAAGGCATAACGAATGTATGTACAAGTACATAGGGATGTATGAATAAAAGAAAAAATAAACTTAAACATCGTTTGTACGAAGATCTTTTAGCCACTGACATTCTTTGTTCTCCTTCCAGGTAGAGTCTTCCGTGCTGTATTTCTCTTTCTTCCAAATGGGCACGGACTTTTTCAGCTCGTCAATTGCATACTGCACAGCCTCCAGACTGTCTAAACGATGTGGTGATGATATTGCAATAACTACGCTCGCCTCCTTCACTGGAACTGACCCGGTGCGGTGATAGATTGCGATTTTACACACGTTAGTCCACTTTTCTCGAATTTCCCCGCAGATTTTCTTCATCATTTTCATCGCCATCGGTTCGTAGGCAACATATTCAAGACTAAGTACCTGCAATTGAAGGAATACATCGTTTCTCTGTCATTTACTGATTTCTATTCAAAACCATCACTCAACTTAATCACTTCTCGGTGACAGTTGAATGACGATGCAATGTTCAAGTGTGCAGTTAATTAACATGGAATTTAATCAACTTGACATATCTACATGATTTTACACATGTACATTATGCAACGAACCTTTTTCTCCTCGAAATTATCGCGTGTAGTACCAACAAAGAGTGAAATTGCTCCGCACGCCTCGTCCGCAACGAGGTCACTTATACTCCCCACATCCAATTTTTCTGGTGAGAGTTTTAGGAAATCCATTTTTTTTGTCACTGTTACGGTCTGAATTGTTTGCTCCTTCGATTATCCCCCGCTTAACGGTGGGATTACAGCGATTTCGTCACCCGATTTGAGTGATACAATCTCTTCCAAATTATCACAGTACACCTCGTTAATGGCCAAAATAACGTGGTTCTTAATGATGTCTAAATTGTATTGTTTACTAATGTTGTCAAGCAGATCGGATACTTTTGCTCGGACAGGTACTTGTGTGGTCGTTTCACCGATGCCAGATAAATCACGAGATTTAGCAAAGAACAACAAGCGAACGGTTACACATTCACTGTTCATTATTCAGCACTTATGCTCGCTGTGATTTGAGAATGATGGAGACGCGAATTACCAGCGAAACATTTTGTAATCTAATCTCGCACAAGGTGATGTTTGAGCACCTATTGACAGCGATAGCAGCTATTTGTTTTCAGACTAAATTGTCTGAGTTGTAACTGACGTTTACTACTGTCAATGGGCAGTTTATAAACTGCTATAAATGGAGCTTAATAATGGAACGATATTGGAGGTGGAACACGAATTGAACACATTCAGCTGAAAATTTGATTTTAATGCGTTGAATATGTTCGAATTACATTCTGCGGCAGTTTATTAATAGTTTTATGAATTTTAAAAAGAAAGAGCATGAGGGGCGCGCGGTTGAGGAGATGGAGAGGTGTTATGGCAGAAATGACGTCCGAAAGTTTTATCAAAGGGTAAAACAATTATCCAATGGCTAAAAAACTCGGACAGAAGCTAGTCGGGATGGAAATGGACATCTGGTAGTAGAGTCGCAGTCGATACTGAGAATCTGGAAAGATCATTTCTGTTGACTGTTAAACGGCGATGAGGAAAAAAATACCGCTGTCAGGCAGAATGTTCCACTCAATCTGGACGATGACAGACGCGAATTCCGTCCCCCAGACTTAGACGAGGTCAAGGTAGCAATATCAAGACTGAAGTCTAACAAAGCTGCTGGAGCGGATGGATTGTCCGCGGAACTGTTTAAGGCAGCTGGAGATGACCTTGTTGGGCGCATGCACCAGCTTATCTGTAAGATATGGTCGGAGGAAAGCATGCCCGATGAGTGGAATCTCAGCGTCGTTTGTCCGGTTCACAAGAAAGGAGACCCCTTTGACTGCGCCAACTATCGAGGGATCAGCCTCCTTAACATCGCTTACAAGATACTCTCAGCCGTTCTGTGTAAATGCCTGAAAGCCTTTGTCAACAACTCGATAGGTCCTTATCAGTGTGGCTTCAGGCCAGGAAAGTCCACAACAGACCAAATCTTTACAATACGGCAGATCCTAGAAAAGACCCAAGAAATACAAATCGACACTCACCATCTGTTCGTCGATTTCAAGGCCGCATAGGACAGCGTGCATAGAGACGAGCTATACAACGCCATGTCTAGTTTTGACATTCCTGCCAAACTCGTCAGGTTGTGCAGGATGACGATGGAGAACTCCAGCTGCTCCATCAAGGTCGGTAACGAATTCACCGAGACCTTCAATGTCAAAAAAGGTTTTAGACAAGGTGACGCGCTGTCATGGAGAAGACCGTGCGAAACTCACACGCCAACACTAGAGGCACGATCTTCCAGAAGTCCGTGCAATTGTTGGCATACGCCGATGACATTGACGTGATTGGCAGAACTCAACGAGCCGTCAGTGGGGCTTTTGCTAGCATTAAGAAGGGAACGGCTAAAATGAGTCTGGCGGTAAATGAGGGCAAAACGAAGTATATGCTGTCCTCAAAAAAGGACATACAACATCGACGTCTTGGACAGAGCGTCACAATGGGCAGCTATAACTTCGAGGTAGTCAAGGACTTCACTTATCTCGGCTCCGGAGTAAACTGTACCAATAACATCAGTACCGAGATCAAGCGTAGGATAACTCTTGCCAACCGCTGTTTCTTCGGGCTCAAGAGGCAATTAAGTAATAGAGCCCTCTCTCGAAGAACCAAGCTGACTCTATACAAGACACTGTTCATCACAGTCCTGCTATACGGCGCGGAGGCATGGACAATCTCGAAAGCGGATAAAGAAGTCCTTGGTCTCTTTGAGAGAAAAGTTCTACGCACGATCTTTGGTCCTGTTTGTGTTGACGGGTTCTGGAGGAGAAGATTCAATCACGAACTGTACGGGCTGTACAGCGACATGAGCCTAGTTAGGCGTCTACGGATCCAACGCCTGCGGTGGCTAGGTCATTAGAGCGTATGGACACCACAGCTCCGGCCCGAAGAATCTTCGAATCCGAACCTGTCGGGCAACGCAACAAAGGACGCAAGCGTTTAAGGTGGCGCACCCAAGTGGAGAAGGACCCCAATCAACTTGGTGTGCGAAAGTGGAGACAGCTAGCCAGAGATCGCGCTAGTTGGAGAGGCATGTTGGTTGAGGCCCAGGTCCACCCCGGACTGTAGCGCCACACAAAGAAGTAGAAGTATGAATTTTAAAAGATTCGACCAGAAATAAGAGAACTCTCTTATTTTTGGATTCGACGTCCAGGTGGAAGGCAGCTGAGCGGAGCAAAAGGGAGCGAGTTTAGCAGAGGTAAGCTGGGACTGATGTCCTTCAACATCTTCACGGCATATCACCCGTCACCGTCCGACACAGTGAACTGTTGTCTGTTCACAGATGACTCACTGAATTAATCCAGCTCGAAGTCACCACTAGGAGTCAGCCAACAAGGAGTGAAAATCCGGACAGCAAAGAAATTTCACTCTGAGGTTAGGTTACGTTATGTTAGGTCAGTGAGTGGACGCGGTGGGGCCACATCTCACTTAGGTCCAGTTGGACCCATTGGGGATAAAATGAAATCGTCCAAGGTTCTTCTCGTTCTAAGGGATGTTGAACCTTGTTGATGTTGGGCTGTTCCGTCCAGCCATCCGGTTATCCTGAAAAACTAGATTTAAGTGGATTAGTTGCTAACTCGTGGATGAAGAAGAATTTCCCCAGTGTTCTCTGTCTCAATATGCACAGACTGTGGCAGTGACAAAGGTAGTGAGGACTATCTCCAATCTATTCTTCGTCCCCTAAACCTCTTTGCATGGTGTCATGGGTAAGTCCTACTTTCTGTTAATCATATCTAACGATTATGGCCAGTTCGCGCCCAACTACAATTCGCAGCAGATTTTTACTGCATTGGAGAAGTATGTCTGCTGTAATATTCAAGTGGGAAGAGAGTCACTCATTTGGATGGAAACAAGGGGCTACTTGGGATGGGTTCGATTCGGCCTCTATCCTAACAGGTTCATCAGCTACCTCATTGCCGTTAATGCCCAATGACCTGCGACCCAGCGTAGAGTAATCGGATGCTGCGTGCAATGGACCCTATGCTCGCGGCAGCTTGACCACTTGACTGTCAAGAATGGTAATATTTGGTGTTTCAGGACTTCCGTTTGAAAAAAAAAAAACGGTCTTAGTCAGGTAGAGAAGATGCCTGCGCCTGATCCTTACCCATCTTCGGCTCATCTGTGTAAGCAAGGATGGAGTTGGAGTTGTTGATGAGTTTATTTTATTAGAGTGCCACCCACCCTTTGTTGGGAGATAATACCGAATAGGTGTATCAAAGTCAAGGGAAGGGAGAGACTAGTCACTTATTGATTGTTCTATTTTAAGCTTATCTTGAGTGCCCGCTTTTGGCACATGGACAGCCCTAATTTTTACGATTACACCACTCACATAAATGCTGGAAAATCAGCACTTAAAATGCTCCACATGTGTGTGTTTGAGGAGACCATCCCGAGGTGGGTGCCGGTCAACATCCAAATGGGCAGATAGGGCTCCGAAACGGTACGGAAATATCAACTGACAAACAGGAAAGGTATCTCGGTGTTAACTTCATGGAAAGATTCAAGTTCAACAGCCATTCAAAACTGAAACCCTTAAAAAGACCAATCTAGGCTTCCATCGCATTTATTCTTTGAAAGACAAGCAAAATGGATTTAACCAGAGTACAAAGTTGCTTCTCTACAACGAGGTAATACGACCGATTTTAACGTATGGCTTACCAATATAGCACATGCCTCTAAGCCCAGCCTGGAGAAGCTCGCGAATTTCGAAAGGAAAATATTTCGAACGTGTACCGGTCTCACCTTTGACAGCGTCCATAGAAAGCAACAAAAGGTCTTACTGCGAACACTGTTTAGAAAACAGCTTCTAGATATCAGCAGCCATCCCAAAATGGCCATCAAGAAAAACACAATCCCCGGACAATGCTACATCAACGCGCTAAATCTGCTAAATGAGAATAACTTTCTATCAACGCCTTACAACGAGCTACATGGTTTAAGGCTTCTACCAGAGCAGTGATTGCAGTCACCGTCGAAGCTACCACATCATCACCCAAGCCCGAAAGGACAAAAATGGACTCACGGACTCAAACAACCTTATGTAAGCAGTTTACATTGTAGGATATGAAAAATAAACACCTTTAGTTTTAAGCCTAGATGGTAGTAGTGGTGGTTCACATGAGAACTTAATTAGCACTGCGTGTAGTTTTAATGCCACCCCTATATAAGGTTGAGTAGCATAATTGGGATCTCCTTAAGACCACTCTCAGGATTTTATGAAGGATATTAGTTCGCTAATCGATTTCAATTCGGTGGCCGGTGGCGTTGTGGGTATGTGCGTCGACCCTAACCTCGATGTCGTAGGTTCGATTCCTGCTCTATGCGACAGAAATAATTTTCACGGCCCCACCTCTTTCGAGTCACTGACAATGCTCAAAGAGTATTTCCTGTCTAGAAAAAGCTTCTCAAACCTGGCCGTTCGGATTCGGCATAAAACTGTAGGTGCCTTCCACTCGCGAGAGAATAATAGCACGCACAATACGAGTGGTTGCTGAGAAGCTAGGCCCTGGCCCTCTATGGGCTGTAGTGCCACCCATATTATTATTACTAGTCCGCTAATATCCTTTGGAGGAATCTCATCAAGTGAGTTAAAGAATGAACTACCTGGCTCTAGCGAGTGCCGGACAGTGGCAGAGGAAATGTGGTGAGATTCCCTTCTTATCAGAGTTTTTTTCTTTTGTAGCTGCGACAAAGTGAGTTATGTAGGACACGTAATTGTGATTGGTTACAGGCTTGTATGTTGTCATGTCATCGGCTTCGACGTAGGAGATCTATTGTTCTGAATCGATTGTACTCAGCCAAACTTTTCTAGATGTAGCGCAGTTTGTTAGTCTGGCCCCCCTGTGGTCAGCAGGAAAGAATGCTTAAAAATATTTGCCTTGACTGATTATAGAGTACAAATACTTCCTCTGAAAACGAGCTTTGAAGTGTGAACCATTGCCTTTTTCTGGGATGACACTGTGAATATGTACACACATGAGAGATATACTGAGTTGGCCTTCTAATGATGCTAGCTGGGCTCATCATTGCTCTGTAAGTTTGGAGTGTATGGTATAGGAGGCAATAGCTTTGATGGCATCAATACACATAGCCACCTTTTGTCTTCGCTGGATATGTGGTTGTATTTTGGCTTGACGACAGCCCTACTGGTCCCGAATAGCGATAAGTCCCGCTTGGAAAGCACTGGAATTATTTGGCAGTTTGTAGGCTTCGGAAATATTAAGGAATGCTTATAACACCCGCTCCGAATCTGGTTCCCACATTAGACCCGCGGTGTAGATAACTTATTTAAAATCCTTGCACACTTGGGCGCCCAACCATTCCGTTCTTTCGGCGATTAGGGTCGCAAACACGTTTGACAATTTAGTTATAAGGGCCGTCCGAATGGTTGGTTGTCTCAGATGTTGCTGTGACCATAGGGTGTAGATTTCCAGCACCCAGGCTCTATGAGCCTGATGGCATTGTGTGCTAAAGTGTATTTAATGTGTACGTCAACGGGTTGAATTTGTAGCATTGAGGCTAGGGCGCCTGTTGGTGACGACCGTATAGCACCTATAGTGGGAATGCTGGTATATTCCAATTTCCGAAAGTTCTAATTTGTGAGTGTCCACTATATTGAATTGTTTTTCCGAGGGCAGGTCATCGTACTAGTGATTCGTAGATAGAATCGTCCGAATTACCGTCGTGTACATCCAGAGGGTTAACTTTGATTGCCGTGTGCTGTACCTTTTGCCAAAGGTTCTAGAAGATAATTCACACCTTCTTAAGCTGGACCACGTTTATCTTCTACGTTTGGGGTCTTTTGGAGTCTAGGGTTATGCCTAGGTAAATGGCGCTGGTTGAAGGAGAGAGCGGTTGGTTCAGACGGGAAAGTTGAGAATTTGATTCGATTGGTAAAAAATATCAGTTCAGCATTAAGCAGCCCAGGTCCAGCGCCCTCCATGATCCCACTGATTACATCGGGTAACTACTAAACTAATAACTAAACCATCCGCGTACCAATCTTCAGTGACCTCTTTCCTAGAGCAGACATATTTTCGTCCCTCCCTTTTGCAGCCAGCAGACATTGCAATGAAGGAGCTTTGATATCTGGAGCTCCCACATATTTGACTACAAATTCCCTAATTGTCATCCAATTGAACAAGCTTTTTGCGTTGTCCCGAATAAAACGTGCGTCGATTCTCTAATCGCCACAATCTTCAGGCATAGATTTCATAATTCGCTGAAGAATTTCCCACTGAATACACAGTAAGGTAAATGTGTTGCAACAGTTGGAACAACATAAGAAAGTGGAACCTCTTTCACAACACCATCTCACTGGATAGAAGCATTGCACTGCTCTTGTCATGACCCAAATCTTATCGAATTTCGAGTATAACTGCTAATTACTCGACTTTTCTTAACCTAAAAATGAACTTAAAAAAGAAAACACCGATCAACGTTGGTTCAATTTCTTACTTGTACATGTAATTATAATTATAATGGTAAATACATATGATGCATAAAATTATTAAGATTAACAGAAAGAAAGCACGTTTACTTTGCAGTATTCGTGGTGAATTTCGATAAGCCTTCCAGTAAAGCGATGTACGAAGCGTGCTCGTACGCAGTGCTCAAGTCTGAGAGTTTGTCGGCAAAGTCATTGCTGATACCTTTCTCCTCCAGCAAATTCATCAACAGATCATACAGATATCCGTCGAGAACATCCCCAGCTACAGCGTACACCTTGTCATTCCATTCACCATCGTAAATGCAGATCTCGTCAATGGAAAAGACATCGTTGTACTCTCCCTCCTGGGGGGCGCCGTGCAGGTAAGAGCAAGTGAATGACAATGTGGTGTTTCCTTGAATTACATCAACCTCGAATTGTGGCTTGCTGCGCATCTCCGCCATATCAGACTTGTCGGAACTGGTGTCGAGCTCAGGGCTCTCATCATCGGCATCAACAGTGTGATTGATATTGAAGCTGACAATGATTTTCTCTCCGCCAAGTTGCTTCACCAATTCGACTTCGGCTCCTTTCAGATTCACATTGAATCCATCCAGAGATGATGGGACTGTCTTGATGTTCTGTGCTTTCTTTTCGGCCAGGATCTCTTCTGTTAAGAATTCCACCAGTTCCTTTCCGCTCTTTGTCGATGCGTACCTGGCTCCGATGAGACTAGTTTCCATGCACTTTAGACCGGTCTGTGATGGTAGGGAGTTGTGTAATGACTTTGGTAAAAGACAAATATTTCTGACTTCATGAGAAGAAACTGTTTTAATTGAATTTAGTGATTTAGCACTGATACGTGCAACTCCTCGGAATAAACCCAACATTTTTTTATTTTATGAAATTTACGTAAGCCCTTAAAACAATCGACCGGTACGAACTCGAGTTCTTTTTCTACTTTGACAAGCACGTGGAGAATGTACTATCTGCTGTCACGAATGCGGTTCGAGACAATTCGGGAAAGTGTAGTAGATTGCATTTGGGCATGTTCACATGGCAGTGTGAGATAAGGTTGGATTTCATAATAGATGACATTATTTCGTTTTCATGGGAGAAATGGATTAAATTTTAATATTTGACATTAATTTGGTTCCCAAAATCAAGATTGATTGTCAGAGAGAAGACTTTTGACAGAAAATGAGGGTAAGTGAACGACCTTTCTTGAATACAACACATTTTAATAGTATAATGCATAGACGTTCCTTTTTAAAAACAAAGTGTCATTTAAATTGTTTTTTGATAAAAGATCATGGGTATGGTGTAAGGCAAATACTTTTTTTCCCCCATTATAGGATCTAAAATAAGTCAACCCATATTCGTTAACTTGTTTGTTTCCACTCAGAAATGCTCGTTCCTCCTCGTTCCCTCACATAACACCCCTGTACATCTTCTCAGAAGTTTGACACTTCAACAATTTGTCATCATCTGCTAACGTCATTCGTTTTGCAAAAGTCGTACAAGTTCTTTTTGACATTTTTGATTCTGTGATGTTTATTTAGAATTCGAACAGCAATATCAATCGAATAAAATATGAAAACCCGATTCAATACGTATGACATCGTATGCGGTGTCACAGAGCTGCAAAAGTAAGTAGAAACAAGCTTCAGTCCAGTGGGAATCTACATCCATCTATTTTTAGGCTTGTAGGCTTGCGGGTCAACCAAATCTACGATATAGATAACAAGACCTATTTAATCCGTTTACAGCAAGCAGAAACAAAATGCGTGCTTCTACTCGAATCCGGTACACGCTTCCATACCACTGGCTTTGAATGGCCCAAGAACATGGCACCATCGGGATTCAGTATGAAACTCCGTAAGCATTTGAAGAACAAACGCTTGGAGAAATTCCAGCAACTCGGTGTGGATCGTATTGTTGATTTTCAGTTTGGAATGGGTGAAGCTGCTTATCATGTTATCGTTGAGTTGTACGATCGTGGTAACATCATTCTAACAGACCATGAACTAACGATTTTGTACATTCTTCGACCGCATTACGAAGGTGAGGAGGTTAGGTTTGCGGTTCGTGAGAAGTACCCCACCAATCGGGCAAAGGAAGCATCGCCAGCATTAACCGAGGATAACTTGAGGGATCTTATATCTAATGCAAAAGCGGGTGATAACTTTAGGAAACTACTCATGCCGCTGATGGACTGTGGTCCCACTGTAATTGAACACATACTCCTTAAGTACGACATCGCGAACTGCACGATAAAGGGTTCGGAAACAGAGGCCGAACAGACATCGGAGAATACTGAACAGAAGAAGACGCGCAAGCAGAAGAAGAAAGATGGAGGTGGGGGTGGGGCAAATGCTCGACCCTTTGATATGGATGCAGATTTTCCCAAGTTAGTCGCAGCAGTTAAAGAAGGCTATGATATCCTTCATGAGGGGAGGAGTAATCCGCCCAAGGGATACCTCATACAGAAGAAGGAAGAAAAACCCTCAGAGTCGGAGGACACGAAAGAGTTCTTCTATCAGAATGTCGAGTACCATCCGTATCAATTCGTACAGTACAAGGACCAGCCATTCGTGGAGTATGACTCCTTCATGGCGGCCGTTGATGAGTTCTATTCCACATTGGAGGGTCAGAAAATCGACATGAAAACCATGCACCAGGAGCGGGAGGCTTTGAAGAAGCTCTCCAACGTGAAGAAGGATCACGCGAAACGTCTCGAAGAGCTGCTGAAAGTCCAGGAGGGCGACAAGCAAAGAGCAGAGCTAATAACACGCAACCAGGTGCTGGTGGATAACGCGATACTCGCCATTCGCAGTGCTATTGCCAATCAGATGTCGTGGCCTGACATTCACGAGTTGGTGAAGGCTGCCCAGACAAATGGTGACCCAGTCGCGAATACGATAAAACAACTCAAACTGGAAATCAATCATGTTGCGCTCACCCTAACCGATCCTTACCGCCCGGAGCCACAATCTGATGACGAGGAGGAAGACGGCATACCCACCATGGTTGTGGACGTGGATCTGGCACTGTCAGCGTGGGCAAACGCCAGAAAGTACTACGACCAGAAGCGCAACGCTGCGAAGAAGGAACAGAAGACAATTGATGCGTCACAGAAGGCCTTAAAATCCGCCGAGAAGAAGACCCAACAAACGCTGAAGGATGTCCGAACGATCTCGACAATTTCGAAAGCCAGAAAGGTCTTCTGGTTCGAGAAGTTCTATTGGTTCATCAGTTCGGAGAATTACCTTGTCATCGGTGGACGAGATGCGCAGCAGAACGAACTGATTGTCAAAAGGTAGGCCGGTCATACCTCCTACATGACTCATTGAGCTTTTTTTTTTAATGCGTTCCCTTTTCGATAGGTACATGCGGTCGTCGGATATATACGTCCACGCTGAGATTCAGGGTGCGTCAAGTGTTGTGATCCGCAATCCAACTGGAGGAGAGGTGCCTCCAAAGACGCTTCTAGAGGCCGGCACTATGGCCATTTCGTACAGCGTTGCATGGGATGCGAAGGTTGTCACGAATGCCTACTGGGTGAAGAGCGATCAGGTAAGCAAAACAGCGCCAACTGGTGAGTACCTTGGCACGGGTAGCTTCATGATTCGCGGCAAAAAGAACTTCCTTCCACCTTGCCACTTGATACTGGGCCTCAGTCTGCTGTACAAACTGGAGGACAGTTTCATCGAAAAGCACAAAGGAGAGCGGAAAGTGCGCACATTCGACGACGAAAGCAGCGACAAGATAAAGCTGCTGACTATCGAAAACGAACAGCTGGAGCCGGTCACTGAAGATGTCGAAATCGAACTGGAAGCCTCTGACAATGAGGATTCAAAGAAAACCGAGAAAGAAACCAAGTCCCCGGACGACTCCGATGACGACAATGGTGAATTCAGCTTCCCCGATACTCAGGTTAAGGTCGAGCACGACACCGGAAAGGTGACAGTTCGCAGCACTTCAACAGTAGAAGTGCAGTCGGAATTGACACCGACACCCACCGTCAAAGAGGTTGACAACGAAACGCCGTTCCTCATTCCGGCGGCAGCACCGCGAAAGAAGCAGCAGCAAAATGCGAAAAAACGAAAGGAGGAGAAGCAAAATCAAAAGCAGCAGCAACAGCAGCAGAAAATCGACGAGCAGAAGGACGACAGCAAGTCGAATACACAAATGAAACGAGGACAGCGTGGTAAATTGAAGAAGATCAAGTCCAAGTACCGTGACCAGGACGAGGAGGAACGCGAATTACGTATGAATATCCTGAAGTCGTCTGGCAAGGATAAGATCAAGGCGGACACTGAGAAAATCGAGGAAGTAGCTGCCAAATTCAATAAAGTGAAGCGGCCTTTCGAGCCAAAGCAGCAGAACGTCGAGGCTGACGAAGAGGCTGATGAAGTCACTGCCAATGCGGACGTCGAAATGTTGGATTCCCTAACCGGCAATCCTTTCGAGGATGACGAACTACTCTACGCAATACCTGTGGTGGCTCCCTATCAGTCGTTGCACAACTATAAGTAAGTTTGGCTTTTCTTTTGCATAATGTTTCATATCTCAAATGCGATTCCATTTCAGATTCAAGGTTAAGCTTACACCTGGCACGGGCAAGCGAGGACGTGCAGCTAAGACAGCACTCATGATGTTCTCAAAGGATAAGAGCTGTTCAATTCGCGAGAAGGATCTGCTCAAGGGCATCAAGGAGGAGGCCCTGGCCCGCAACATCCCCGGCAAAGTTAAGTTATCCGCCCCACAATTGCAGAAATTCAAAAAGTAGTAGGTTTTGGTTTGTGGATGTCCGCCAAGCGGAATCTAATTTGTGAAAATGATCGAATGAATTAAAGGGAAAATGTTTTCAATAATTGATATACTTTGTTGTTTACTTGTTTAAGACATTTGGAGTGAGTGGATCGTAAGCTAATATGTGCATTACTATTCCTCCTTCTCACATCTTTTCGCCTCTTCCTTTCCTATCCGGTGGACTGGATCAAGGTGATACACGACCCCCCTGAGGGCCGACTTGAAAAACTAGCTCAGTCGCTAATGGAGTTCAAGGATGCTTGGCAAACTTCCGGATTAATGCTGGCTTAAGTGTATAATGAGGATCTCTGCAAAGTCAGACCTCTCATAGGTTGGGACATCCTCTCGTAAAACCTCCTTCGCTAGTCATGGGACCAAAGGGACCTCTCATAGGTTGGGACATCCTCTCGTAAAACATAGTCTCCTCCAGCGCTGCAGACAACTCAATCCCCCTTAAAGATTGTCAAAAGTCGCGTGGAGCTTACCACAAAACTCCCATCGAGAGATTCCGTCGTACTGATCATGCAACCTCTTCCCACCTAGCTGCCTTCTCCTCAACGGCCATAGGACCCCTATATGAGCTATAAGGAGGTGTTCTGATTTTTTTGTTTTAGAACGCCTCAAGTGAATTCCCACGGACAACCTAACGGAGTTAAACAAGCGATCGTTATCGACCTTTGAAAGCCAAAAAGTGGCTCCTACTAACGATGCTACATCCAAACGTACCAAATTAATGGAGGCGTCATCGTCCGTCATCGAAATCCAAAGGACTAAACAGCCAATATTTTCAGTAGACTCAACATCACTTACGCCGTTATAAATAGAGGCGATGCTGACTGCAGCATCTCTCCACTAAATTTGGTAGGAGGTAGAGTTAGCGTTAAGTTATATCTATCTCAGGCTGGTGCTTGAAAACGGAGGACGGAAGATGCAAGGAAGAGAAGCTCAAATTGTCACATATAAAAAATCTTGCAACTTCCAAACTCAAGGATATTGAAGATTTTTGAAACAGATTTCTAAAACACAATCCAATTCTTCGGCGATTGAAAAACAGGTCCAGGTGAAGAAAACAAAATGTACCAGAGATAATTCCATTATCTCTGAAATGTACGCTGTAAAGCAGGTATCGTTCCGTCGATCTGCAGCAATTTGGGTTAACAAATGTTTGTTATCTAAATTGTAACAATCGAGAACTTTTAAAATTTCATGACTGATGAGGATCCGACCTTTGTAATCGTTTCTGCTTCGGTTTGTTGAAACAACTTGGGTCAACACCTTTTCGATTGAATACCCAAGGAGAGACAGAAAGAAAACATAAGGAAACTAGGACTGAATCTCTCGCATAATGATTAAGTGATATCGGTTGCAAGACTGTTAAGCTTGGTCTTGATGAACAAGGGATGGTTTTTGCTCAGACTCAGGCTCAGGTTCAGACGATGCTGGTCTGCTTACTTAGAGTTAATTCGTCCATAGATATTGAGCTAAGATGCAGAACTATCTTCTTGGACATATTGTAGGGCCTACCGATTCCACAAATAGGTGTAATCATGTCCTCAATGAAGTTTAGGCAAACAGTGCCAATGACCAGAAGGCAAGTTGAGGTCGACTTTCCTTGTGGGAACTATATGTAACAAATATCAATAACAGCAACAGCATCTTCGGAATATATAGCCTGACACATTCCTACAAAAGAATGGTTTGGCAATAGTCAACACACCGTCTTGAGAATTTCCTTCAATTCATTTGAAACCGATCATATCTAGCCTTGGCACAATGCCCTCGCTGCTGGTGCCAAAACTTATTTATTCAAACAAACGTGGATAGTGCTGAGTCAAACTCAAGTTCTCAACGGACTTCTCCAACTCTACCAACAGAAATTAGTGTCCTATGAAAACTATGTAGCCTTTGTGTCAAAAACCAAATGAAATCCAACATAAGAGGAGTCCTACGAATGGCTAACGAAAGCCACACATAGAAGATTGACAGCGACTGCATCAACTGTGCCCTCCAAACGCAACTGATCACTGAAAGACCCTGCTTCTGAAAGACGCTGTTCACTCCCGCTATCGCTGTATTGGTAGCTCTGGATGGCCGTGTCCTGGTGGAAGGGTGTATAAAGAGTGACATTGCCATCCTACGCTAGGTGCATCAAGCGCGCAGCAAGTAATTGAAAATCAGCAAAGTTCCTGAAGTGCTGTTCTGCACTGATGTTCAGTAGTGAGATCAGATTCTTAGACCCAGACCCACGCTCCTATACTCTCCGAATTAGGGCTGGCATCGATGACAGAATTGATAGAAAAAATGTGATCCCAATCTAGACTCTGGGACTGAAAGAGCAAAATGGTGACTAGAGCGATAGTTATGGTCATAAACGAAAGATTCAATGTCTCAGCAGGCATCGACGATCCGATACAGTTTCTATAAGATGCCTATAAGAATCTCCAATATAAGCTGATAAGGACGCACAAAGCAGATCGGACTGGGTTGTACTTTAAGAAGGTAGCTACGTGGAGCGATCGAGATCTAGGTTTGATATGGAATACAGTGGAATCCCACATATAGAAACCTCAGTAACACGTACTATTAAGTTATACCAACAATTATCTCCTTTCCCGGGGATCCTGGATATAATCCTGCTACAGTCAGATAAAGTCATTCACTCATAACAAGTGTTCACTTATACGAACAATTTTTAGTTCAGCCTCATATTTGTATAAGCGAAACTTGTCGTCAATTTTGGCTAGGCACTCTTCTCCATGTCGCTGCTACTTAATCAGACAAGGAACAAATTTGTTGTATGGCTGTTCGAACAGTGTCACTGCCAGTACACCTTTTGATCCATTCGATATAACAATTTGATTTATCGATCGTGGACACAGCAACGATCGTCATATTTGCAGATTCGAAGAGTATCCTTGGTTTAGAGCCCCCTATGAAGACGTTTTCACCGTCTTCCTACAAGTGACACTGTCCCAAAATCAGCTTCTCCTCATCGGCAACAATTTAAATATAGTTCCCAGGTCCCGTATACCCCAAATTTTCTTCAATCAAAGTTCATAAACGAAAAGATAATCCAAGTGACTAAACAACAGGCATACGAGAGTATGCCAAAGTAGTGAGAGCACCCAAAAAAATCGGTTGCAATGCCTGTATCATCCCATCCCCAGAGAACCAACAAGGACACACGGAATTCATATTAACACAGATCATCCTTTGTTGAAAATGGAGACAAACTTGGCCGTTCGGATTCGGCATTAAACTATAGGTCCCTTCCACTCGTGAGAGAACAATAGCACGCGCAACACGAGTGGTTGCTGAGAAGCTAGGCCCTGACCCCCTACGTGGATTAACAACTGTCACTCAGCTAGGCGAAATACGAGTATATGGGGCAATTGATTGCAAGGTTTGGTGCACGAAAATTAAAATAAGAAAAAAACGCCTTTATTTATTTTTAAGCAAACCCAAAACCTTGCAGCTCTACACACAGAAATGTCTGATGATTAACAGCCATCACTTGTTGTACATCAAAAGAAATTTTGACTCGTAGTTGTCCTAAAGAGATAAAACATTTCTATTGTATTCAGAATAATTGTGGGATACGGCTTATTATGCCTTCAATGCCTGTTCCCTAAAGACTGCTGTGGAAGCTGCTTAGACGAGTATGAGGACAAGAGCATTCGGGACATCCTCTGCAATCGGCTCATACTTCTATGACGGTCTAAACGCTCTCAGTGGTATTTACCGGTCAACGCAGTGGTAAAATAGAGCCGAAACAGCTGCTTGCCTGTCATAAACCAAGGAACACTTTCCAATGTTAGGCACACATAGTGGCGTCGCAATGGGGCCTAGTTTGGCCTAAGTGAATAATGCCACTACCTACATACCTTGTTCAATTGTTACACTAGTTGAAAGCAATCTCTTATGTTGACATTCAGTACCTTACCTATGTTTAGTGAATCTCGCCTATGTACCTACCAAAATATGTCCAAAAGGTATTTTAGTGTCCAGTACCAATTTTGCTTCTGTTAAACTTTAAGTGGTGGCCCGTGGTTCTGTGGGTATGTGCGTCGAACCCAACCTCGACGTCGTAGGTTCGATTCCAGCTCTGAGCGATGAAAACAATTTTTACGACCCCACCTCTTTCGAGTCCTGACAATGCTCAAAGAGTTTTTCCTGTCTAGAAAAAGCTTCTCAAATTTGGCCGTTCGGAGTTGGCATTAAACTGTAGGTCCTTTCCGCTCGTGAGAGAACAATGCCACGCACAACACGAGTGGTTGCTGAGAAGCTAGGCCCTGGCCCCCTACGGGCTGTAGCGCCACCCATATTATTATTATTATTATTATTAAATCCACATTCTTTTTATTCGATTACTTAAAGACAGTGTCTTAAATTTTGCAACACAGTTTTTTTTTCAGGGAAATGTGATGGATCATTAAACTGATCGGAAGACATTGGATATTGGTCTAACTTCCACGTCGTACTCCAAATAGTCGACAGGTGACTTCAATACAAACTCGATGTAGCCCGCAGTCGCTAGGATCTCCTCCGGTTTAGTAAAGCGACATCTGCTCGAGATAGAGGAGAGTCTGTCGAAGAATGACAATGTTACCACTCTCAGCTGCCATTGGCTTTTTTTCAATTTTCTATAAGAAAAACAAATAGAAAATTAAAACTAAAAAGATGCATCACGTCGTATACATTACATTTGTATGTTAGGCGAACAGCCGTTTTTCGATGATTACCCGCAAGGCATTGATGTGATCCACACGTAAGCGGTTGGGTCGAAAACCAACTTGCTCACGGCGCAGATGTTTTTCGATAGTTGAGTAAAGCCGGTGTAGGCAAGGAGTATGAGTGCTTTTGCCCTAGCTCAAGTTTTCTTCTCTGCGAATGATGACATTTACACCATCCTTGCATCTATCGGGGAATCGACATTTGATGGATTGTTGCCATAACTAGTGCCATCGCCTTGAACAGTTCGACGTGCAGCTTGTCCGGGCCAGAGGCATCAAAGGCTCTTAGGATTGAAAATTGTAAGCTCGATTTCGGAGACTATAGGAGCTGCTGTGAGACCTTGCCGTCTGTGATTTCTGCGAAATAAAGATAGAAGTGGGATGTATAACTCTTCAATCGAATTCTCGATGAAGACAAAAAACGAACAGAGTGGTCTGATGCCGAAAGCGTTTACCCTTTCAATCTTCAGCATCAGACCACATGGGGCTAACTATGGCTTTAACTCACCGTTCATCTAGTAATAAGTTGGTGGCGGAAGAGCAGATCAGCAGTTTTGCGACGGTTTTTGAAGGACTCAAGGTGAATGAATTTTAATCGATCAGAGTAAGGAGACAAATTGGTTCGCGAAGGTCGAAGCGTACGCTGGACAGCTTCAATACGAAGAATATGAGCCGCGTAATGAGATCGCCAAAATTTTGCCACCTATATTTTGTGATATGGGGATTCGAGAAGAGAGGGAGAGAGAGAGTCAAGTGCGGCATTTATAAATTAATAATATGGGTGGCGCTACAGCCCGTAGGGGGGCAGGGCCTAGCTTCTCAGCAACCACTCGTGCGTGGCATTGTTCTCTCACGAGCGGAAGGGACCTAGAGTTTACTGCCGAATCCGAACGGCCAAGTTTGAGAAGCTTTCTCTAGACAGGAAATACTCTTTGATCTTTGAACAGTAACTAGAAAGAGGCGGGGTCGTGAACATTGTTATCGTCGCACAGAGCAGGAATCGAACCAACGACATCGAGGTTGGGGTCGACGCACATACCCACAACGCCACGGGCCACCAAGTGCGGCATTTGCTCTGCGAATAATATTGTCAATATGGAAACGAAAGTTGAGCGCACGATCACAGCTTACACCTTAGTCGCATATATATGAATCTGATGGGACTAGAGAACAGATTCAGTGAGTTTACAGTGGACGTTATGTTGAAGATCATTCTGTAATCTCTGTCTCTGTCTTCTGTCATTTTATAGTGAGTAGGAGTCGGAGGGCGAGGAGATGAACGAATAGATTTTCCTTTCACAGGAGTGGACAAAAAGATGTGAGTGAAGAATAACACGGTAAATATCATTAATCGTATGTACGAATATTAATGGACCGAGAAGGCTACCTTGTGGTACGCTCGAAGTGGCTTTGATGGGTTTGGAAGAAGATCTGAATTTAAACGTATACTGTCGGTGGCTACGACTTTAAATGCGCATAATGATTCGGACGCAAATTCGCAAGGTTTGGTCGCTGCCGATGTGCCTTTCTGGAAAGCGTGTTGTTAACACGTTCCCTGCCGCGTGTACCGAAAACAGTACACGCTTAGCTTCATTTCTACGCCAACGTGTTTTTTTTTTGTTTTAATATTAATAATCTCGAAAATAATATAAATTCTCTCAAAAACAAAAAAAATAAGAATTTATACAAAATTATTAAAGCGCTTACCGTGTACTGTTTTCGGTACACGCGGCGTAGAAATTACACCTAGTGTAAAACAGCTTGGCAGGGAACGTGCTAAGGGACAAATAATTTTTTGCAGACGAATGTTTAAATATGGAAAATAACTTGTCAATATGATGATATTTTCTTATGTCGTTTTTTGATTAAAGAGTGCTTGTTAGATAGATAGGCTAGTTTAAAGTATTTTTGTCTGGCATTTGCTGAAATGTGGAAATAAAACAAAAATAAACTAAATAATCTTCAAAAGTGTACAGACACGGAAATATTTTTACAAGATTGGTAAATTCTAAAAAAAAGTTAAAAACCGGCATTCTGATTTAATCTGTTCCAGAAAAGGTTAAATTGCAACGTCAAAATAAAAAAAATCCATTTAAACTTTTAGCATACACCCGATTCTAATTATTTCAACAAAATATAACATTCCAAGAAAAAAATTCAAAAGAACTATTCACCCTCCCAGGACACATCGAATTCCACGCGAAGGATTTGTGAACGCCACCACGTTTGCGGCCATTACCGAAAAATACAATAATACAACCATATGAGTCCTAGGCATGCGTCCTGAGTATCGGAATTCGAAGTTATAATTTTTTTTTTGCCAATTCGGGTAAAACCAATCTAGATGTAAATGGCTGCCTGTTTTGACAACTGTTCAGGAAACGTTCGTGAGTCCTGAAAACGGGGAAAAAAGTGAGAAAAAAAAGAGGAAAGTGTTAAAGTCCATCAAAGCAGCCAATTGTTGTATTTATTCGAAAACGGGCGCAGTCAAAGTCATGTCTTTTATTTAGTTTTTAAAACCGTGTAAATATTAGTTCGTTGGAAGTTCTTCGCAAATTTTTTTCTTAAATGGTAATTTTCGAGCTTTCCTTGATCGCAGTTTGGTTTTTTTTTCATCTTCTTTTGATGCGGGGGAGGGCAAAATGTGATAAATTTACAAAATAAAAATTAGAAAAAAGGATATACCCATGCAGCTGATATCATGCGATGAAATAAATGCGAAGGCAAATGGATTACAATTAAAACAAAACAAATCGATTAGAGAAACGGAACAAACAAACATATACGAAACAAGGATGTGCAAAAAAAAAATGAAAGGAAAAAAGTTTCAACAGTGAGAAACAAGTGAATTTTAAAGGATATTCCAATGTCCTTGTAGTGAGAAAAATGAGAAAAAATATGCATTTCAAAGTGAAACAATTGAAAAAAAAGAAAGCTTTTGCATTTATGTGTAAAAAATAAGCAGTTCTATTCAATTGAGTGTTTGTGTAGAGAAGAAGAAATCGAGAGAAAGAAACAAAAAAAAAAAAAGGATGGGACATCCCGATTAAAGTGGAGTTTATTTAAGTGCATTTGCACTCCACCCAAACACCTATACATGCACACAAACGGGGTGGGGATATTTGTATTCCCAATGCAAAGATCGGAGTATATTTCTGCAGGACTCGTTGCTAAGGAGCTGACAGTTGGAAGCAGTTTTTCTCTCCCTTTCATCTTAAATAAGAAAATAGTGCTTCATCAAAAGCAAAAAAAAAAATTGGAATGACCCTCCTTACCTACCCCATCTCACTCACCCTCACCCCCACCACGGCAGGGCACGCACACTTAAATAAACCCGCACACACAATTCTAAGTTGGATAGGGAATTCACCATTCAGCGCCATCTTTTTGGAAAGTATTTCGCGCTGTACAGAAACGTTTCTTCCGACATCCACCCAACAACACACACACACACACACCCACCCAGAGAGAGCTGATGTCCACACCCACACCCACATGGAGATACATCCATATACACGCACACGCAGTGCATAAAGAGGAAAAAGTTTTTCCTCACAGAAAAACAAACTCACTCCAAGCCAACCAACCAACCACCCACCCACCAAACCACCACCACCATCAGCACCACATCCTCAACAACAAGAAAATATGTCATAATCACGAAGACGATGTACCGCACGCACGCATGCATCAACATTTTTCGCTGCTGTTCGCTGCTCCTGCTGATGGATATATTCTCGTGTATTTGAGCGTGTTGGTGCGCGAGAGTGTTTTGTGTTATGATGGGCCACGTTTCGAGCCCTCCGCGCCGCATGGCGTCAACAAGAAGATTTTGAATTTCCTTCGGCAATCATGATCCTACACCAAGCCTCCTTCTTTAGGCGGTTGGGATGTTTTCTGTTTTGTTGGTTGGACCGTATTCCTTCGCAACATTTATGCAAACCCATGCACGCATACACTCGCGCCCACATGTGTGTTTAGATGGTTGCCATGAGGAAGGGGATGTGGGGATAAACATTATTTTTTAATTCAATTTCACCCCCCGACCCGGGGCCCGGTGTATCCTTCCACTGTGACCACCTTCAACTTCATTCAGCAGCCCCGTCCTCGGTCTCTCGGTGTGTCCGGTTCGTACTTCCCAAAGGAGGTGTGTACATTTGTGTACGTGTACGCTGGGTTAAGGTGTACCATCGTGTTCTTTCGCATTTACGACAACAAGGGGGCAACAAACAATTTTTGTGTGTTCTGTGCGCGAAATATTTACCTTCAAACCTGTGTGCTTGGAGTTTGTTCGCCTGTCGTTGTCGTCGTCATCGTTATCCTCGTCGTCGTCATCATCTAATGGCTTGAGTGTTGGGAATACCCACCTTTTTCTTCTGTGTGTTATTTGAAGGAGCACAACGAATAGCAAATGATGGATACAAATGGCAATGGAACGGTTTGTTATGATTTCCTTCACCGCCTCACATTGGATTGAACGGACCGAGGTGCATAGTGTTGTTGTTCCATTTTGTGGGATTTGAAGTCCTCTGCGGCACTCCCTTTATTAATTTGTGGACCAATGTGTAAGTATTGAACCTTTTTTTCGGAGTTTTGTGAGTCAGTTTTGTCGCCCAGTGTTGTTAATGGATAAGTGTACTAGTGCAGAATGGTCACAATGGGAATCCGGAAGAGGGTTCGATTGCTTTAAACGGAGTGTATTGTGATTTGTGTTATTACCATTTGACATTGCCAGTGTGGAGAGTGAAAACTTATTTGTTTGTGTTCGCGAACGGAAGGGTAGCAGTGAATGGAGGCTACAAAGAGAATGTAGTAGATTATCGCCCTTTTGTTGTTTGATTTGGCTAGAGATTGCTTTGTGTTCTTTTGACGAACTTTTTGAATTGAAACATCGTCCAAGCATCAAGAAGAGTCTGATTTACATCTTAAAAGACGTTGCCACAAGACTCAGATGCACTAACACTCATCGAGCGATCTGTTACTATCTCGGGGCATTGACGTAAAATGCCAGTTTGGAATTTAGTGGGGAATTAATTTGTTCGTTAGAGATATCGGCGATTTACAGGATTTTATCGGAAATGTTATGAAAATAGTGTAACATTGGTGGTTCAGTATAACGTACTTACTTTCTTACTTACTTAACAGCCCTGCGACTCGTGGAGAGTCTGAGCCTGAGCAATTGCTCCCTATCATAGTCGACAGTTCTGAGCACACTGCTTCCAGTCATCAAGACCAAGCCGTCTTACATCCGCGATGACTTGGTCTCTATGCCGAAGGTCCTTCTCGAACCAGTAGGCTCGGATTCGAAGACTCTCTTAGCTGGAGCGTTGTCCATGCGCTCAATGTGGCTGTGCCAGTGTAGTCGACGGATTTTTGCCTTCCGGACTGCATCCACATCCTGGTACAGCTTATAGAATTGGCTGTTGTGTCTTCTTCTCCTCGTAAATAGGACCATATATCCGACGTAGAATCGCTCGCAGTTAAGTGTTCCCTTGATTCATCGTCTTCGTAGACGCTACCATATCCTGAAGTAGAATTTTTCTTTCGAAGTCACCAAGAATTAGTTCTGCAGTTTTACTTAACGTCCAGCTTTAGGTTGCATAAAGCAGGACCGGCAGGATAAGAGTTTTGTAGAGCATGATTTTGGTCCTTCGAGTGAGGAGTTTAGAGCCCAATTGTGAGCACGATGTAGTATCGGCTGCCAAGGGTTGTTCTACGTCGGATCTCCACTGTGATGTCGTTTGTGAAGGTTACGTTTGCCCCGAGGCGGACAAACTCCTTTATTACAGCGAAATTGTAGCCCTCGATTGTTATGTCCAAGCGAAGTTGATGTGCGGGGGATGGTTTCTTGCTCGACAGTATATATTTTGCCTTGTCCTCGTTGAGCAAAAGACCAGCTCGTTTCGCCTGTTCTTCAAGCGCCGTGAAAGTTTACACTACGGCGCTTTGGGATCTATGTCGATGTCGTCTGTATATCCCAACAGTTAGACTGAATTGTAGAAGAAAGTGCTACAACAGCCCGCCGCAACCTTCTCGTGTACCAAATTGAAGAAATAACACGACAGCGAATGTCCTTTCTTAAATCCGGTGCAGGTTTCAAACGGTTCAGAGGTTCTTGAACTAAACTGCACGGTGCATCGCGTATGTGTTGGGGTGGTACGCCACAACTTGATCAATTATCCCGGGATCCCGAATTCGACCACTGCTTTGAATAATTCCTTGCGATGAATGCTCTCGTATGCGGCTTTAAAATCCAAGCGAGGCTGAAGCCGGACTGGTACGTGCCGATAAGTACGGTGCAAAACGACCTTAGACATTCACAGCTGCATAGAATCTTATAGGCCTGCTGTTTCCCGAAGCTGTTTCACTCATTACCTTGGCAAGTCTAAATGCATCAGCGATTGTGCTTCACATGTGCTGAACACATATGTTAGCTCCAACCCCGGATACAGAATAACATTCCTCTGTCACTGGACGTAGTTAAGCAGACGCTGACTCTATTAATGGCTACTTCATCAGTATCAGATGCCATTTGTGGTCATTGTGAAATGTTGGAATATTGTCGACAAGGGTCCAAAGAGTAGCCTCGCCCTTAACATTTGATATGTTCGTCAATCTTATATAAGTAATGTAATGGTGTCTGTAAGGACTACTCTCTCATCATCCCGAAGACCAGTCTGTTACTAAAAATCGTAGACCGCATAATATTCGCGTCGAATAGATAGTAAAATGATGTATGCTTTTCATGTTTGCTTCATTGTACCAAACCTCGTCAACAAAGACACAATACTTGACAGTGATCCAAAGACACTGCTTCTCAAGCATTCTCAACTTCTCTATCAGCAAAGTAAGCACACTGGATAACCAAATGCCCCAACTAACAGATTAGTATAGCATAGTATAGTATTATACTCTGTTACTTTGATATCGGTGTCAAGTTGACTCCAACTAAACAACAACTCTAAGCACAGGAAAGACCACGTATTAGAGGTCATCAAGAATGCTGCCTTTTCTTAAGTGAAGCAGAGTCAACTTCATCCCTGATCCCTTTGGTTTGGTTGCAATTTATACGTTTGTTGAAATACGAGATTGAAAGTTTCCCGGCCATACCTTTCCTCATAGAAAGTTTCACAGCCATTCCTGCTGGTCACCTATGCCGAACTTAGTCTAGTCTCTGTTATGGCCACGTACAGCGATTATTGAATATACTGTGAAAGTATCACATCCCGGCATTTGCTGAACAATATTCAAAAGGGTTTTACTCTTATAAAAAACAATAATTTTAAAAAGTGGATTGACTGTCATCATATTTTATCGTATTCAAGCCTCATTCTATATTTCGGGCTAAAAGTAATGTTTGTAAATGCACTGCATGCCCTACAATCTGGAAACTTTAGAGACCAATGACACTAAGTCCATTTCCTGTATATTTACCTTCACTATTGACTGTACCTGCAACCAGGACACTGTACACCTGTCAGCGCACTTTATGTTTATTTCCAACAAAACTTTCAAATCTCTGTCTGTGTGTAGGCCAACTCTCCTTATTGAAAGATGCACTCTGCCACTGCCCAGCTGCACAATAGCACTTCAATGTATGTGCTTACAAAACATTGAACTCCTTTGATGATAGAAAATAGTTATAAATACCATAGACGAAGAATAAATCGTTGTTCCACGCTTTGTAATGCAACAGGTAGACTAGTGCATGAACGTGGAATATTGGTACTTACTTACTTCTCAGGCCGACGACCTATGAAGGGTCCGAGTCTGAGCAATTGCTGTTATCCATCGCTGACGGTCCTGGGCACTCTGCTTCCAGTCATCATGACCAAGCTGTCTTGCATCTGCGATAACTTGATCTTTTGACGGAGGTCTGTCCTTCTCGAATCATGAGGCTCGGATTCGAAGACTCTCCTAGCTGGAGCGTTGTCCATGCGCTCGATGTGGCCTAGCCAGTGTAGTCGACGGATTTTTGCCTCTTAGACTACATTTACATCCCTGTACAGCTCGTAGAATTCGCTGTCGTGTCTTCTCCTCTATTCGTCTTCCTCGCACACGGTACCAAGAAATATTAGTACGTTCCTGAATTCCTGGGTTATAAGTATATTCTGAGCATTAATCATTAAAATCCAGAATGTACCTTCTTATTTCTGTAATATTCCTTAATGTCGAAGAAATTAAAGTGTGACTAGATAATAAGAATAATAAGTGATGTATAAAATTGATTCGAGGCTTTGGAGCCAGCTAGGTAGGTATTGGCGCTACAACCCGTAGAGGGCCACGGCCTAGTTTCTCAGCAACCACTCGTGTTGTGCGTGCCATTGTACTCTCACGAGAGGAAGGGACCTACAGTTTTATGACAACTCCGAACGGCCAAAAAAATTGAGAAGTTTGAGCATTGTCAGTGACTCGAAAGAGGTGGAGCCGTGAGAATTATTTTTGTCGTACAGACCAGGGATCGCACCTACTATGTCGAGGTTCAAAAAGGGCCCTACGCCACGGGCCGAAGTGGCATTAAGAACCTGGGCCAAAAATAGGCCATTGAACCGCCACTCAGAAGCTTCAAATTGGTGACGCTTGCTGTAATTATGACAGCCAACCAGTTTTGTCATTCACATTTATACATTGGCAGAATTTTGCTGAAGTCACTTAGACCGGATTTCCTAGTTGAGACAAGAGTAGTACAGTCGCAGAGGAGGTGTTGGCTGTTTTCCTCCTGATCAGCTTGCACAGAAATCGATACAGAATAGGCCCAGTCGTTTTACGTGGTGGCCTAATAGGCTTACGTACTTACTAAAGGGGGCGCTACAGTCCGGTGTAAACCTGAGCCTTAACCAACAAGCTTCTCCAGCCTTGTCTTTAGTTTTGCATGCATAGTTCTTTGCGGTCCTTCCTTGACACATGCGTATGCCACCTGAGCCGGGGTCTTGCTCTACTGCGCTGTCACTCAGTGGCGGTTTCGAAGACTTTTCGTGCCGGAGCCTTGGTTTTCATATGGACCAACCAGATCGTTGACGAACGGCTTTAGGCATCGACATAGCACGGCAGATAAGACTTTATGCGCGATGTTCAGTAGAATGATGCCTTTGTAGTTGGCGCAGTCCAGAGGGTCTCAAGATAAGTTCAAAGATTTGTTTTGATGTTCGACAAGTGGTAGCTTTTAGCCATGCAGTCTCTTTCTGAATGCAGAGGTTATTGGGTTTTAACTGAAGGCAGCTATAGGGGTACGAGAGATCAACTTACCGTCTAGTGGCGTGTTTAGCGAGATTCTCGGAATGTCTCTGTTGACTGGCACCCGGCCCGGGCGAATTTTAAGCTCCTCGAATATCTCTTTGATAGATGCGCAGCAGTCGATTGTTACTGTTAAGTTTATGAAAACTATGCAACGGATTTAAATGCTGCGTGCTTATCCATAAAGATATAGGACATGACTTTACTACTCGTTTGTAGCGATTGGGAAGACAAACGGATTTATTTAAGATTCTGACACTCCGAAAAAACGCCACCTTCTACTCCATCTTCCGTCTTGGATCCATCTGTGTAGTAGGGAGTGACTTTTCCAAAGGATATGGTGCCGGCGTACCGCAGGTCTCTGTCAGGAATTCGGTTTTCGTAGTTGTTCTCTGGGAAGTGGTGTGGTGAAGTGTAGTCTGGTGAATAGGGTTAAGTTTTTCGTAGTAGTTTGGCGTGTCAATATGTGCAATTACATTATTCAGAGCAAGAGCAAATGCGCAGTTGGTTGCTTTTTGACTAGGCTGCTTTTACACACGCTTTTCCATCTTTTAGGCAAGGGAGGTGAAACTTTTCTTGGGTCTCACCTCTCTTGTCTACAAGATGGAAAAACTTCCTGTCAAAATTAGCGTGTGTAAAAGCAGCCTTTCCTTTCAAGCGCATCGGTAGGTGTAGTTCTGATATTTTGAAGTTACCTTCATGCCATTATGAATGGGCTTGCGTCGGATTTACTGGCTGTGCTTCAAGTAGTCAGCCGAATTTGTACGGCAAACCTGACTCAATATTTTGACAACTGAATGTCATTGGTGACTTCGACAGATGCCGAAACACGATGTTTAGAAAACTGTCTACTTTCTGGTCCTGTTAAGATCACACAGAACATGGATCTCTTGTCTGCCATTTCGTTTACCAAACTGACCGATGTACCTTTCAGGTGATGTGTGGTAAGTTCATGGTCATTTCCCGATGTGGCAGGAGACAATTCGTCTTTGATAAATTTACTCATGTTGTCTTTGAATTCTCTATCCACAAGCACGTCGCACACTCAACCACTTCACACTTGAGACAAACTGGATAATATGACATTAATTTAATCAATGCCAAGGCAAGATGTGGTCCTCCCTCCATAATTGTGCCAACGCCTCTGAACCATCAAGCAGGCCTATAACTACAATGCCATTCAGCGACCAATTGTTATGTTCTAACTTTTTTCGTCTGCGAAGTTTGTTTATTTCTTGACAGAATCGAATCCAATATGCATATTGTTTTGCCATCGTCTAGCGATACGCGTTTTGTTTGGTCAGACTTTAATAACAAGTGCGTCATTGACTGGTTTTGTGTTCGTAAGTTAGTTGCTGTAAGGGCTGCTTTCCAGAGTAGAAGGAGTCTCATTTTCATCAGCATATTAGATTTTGTTGTTCATAATTAATTCTGTAGCACGATTGCTTGTTTATGAGACATGCAAATGGCTTGTGCAGTCTGGCACAGCTTGAGCACGCTTAATTGATTAATTAATTTCATTTAACTGCATATTCTGCTTTGCTTGGGACAAAGTTTTTTCTTATTCTCACATCGCTGTCCGTATGGGAGTTTAATGAGCTCTAATAACTTCGTTCGTCTATAGGGAGCCTTGGTGATTCCGTCAGTCATTCGTTTTCTGGATTCGATAGTAAATTTGGATAAAACACATTTATGATATGGATATGACAGTGAATAAAGGGGAAAAGTAGAGACGGTTCTGTTTTCAAAGAGGACACACGATGTCGAAGTTCTAGATATAATGCCACAATGGCAGCTATAACTTCTAGGTTGTCAAGAGGTCACTGGCAATGCTCAAGGACTATTCTTGTCTGGAAATTACTGTAGGCCGCTTTCCCTTCTGACAGAACTATTCAATTCAAATCTTAGTGTCAATTCATTTGACAGTCACCTCCAACGTCCTCTTAATATGACGATAGTTCATTCCGCTTTGCTCCTAGGTGAGTAATGGCCATTGTTGAATCGATACTCCCATCAGCAGCATGGTTACAAGACATAGCCGCTGTCATTTTTAATGTGGAATAATAATAACAATTATGTGGCGTTACAGCCCGTAGAGGGCCAGGGCCTAGCTTGTCAGCAACCACTCGTGTAGTGCGTCCTATTGTTCGCTCACGAGTGCAAGGGACCTACAGTTTTATGCCGACTCCGAACGGCCAAATAGGAGGAAATACTCTTTGAGCATTGTCAGTGACTCGAAAGTGGTGGGAGTCGTGAACATTTTTTCTGTCGCACTAAACAGGGATTGAACCCAGATGTCGAGATTCAAGTGCATTGGGTCACGCACATACCCACAACACCGCGGGCTACCACACTTAATTCCATGAAAAATAAAAAAAAACAAAATCAACTAAACAAGATTTCAAAAGTTATAGGACTGGTGGAACTAATGTGATACTCGCTTTCCCTGGCAGGTCTATCAAGTTCATTCCAAAGCGTTGCTAGTGTCTTCGTGAATTTCTATTACTAAGGGGCAACAACTTGGCTCCCAAGTTAATAGTACGAACAACATCAGTAACGAGATTAAACGCAGAATAACTCTTACCAACCGCTGTTTCTTCGGGCTCAAGAGGCAATTGAGTAGTAAAGCCCTCTCTCGAAAGACCAAGCTCACATTATATGACCTTGACTACCCTGTCCCGCTCTATGGCGCGGAAGCCTAGGCTATCTCAGGAGCGGATGAAGACGCACTTGGTCTCCTCGAAAGAAAAGTTTTGCATTCAATCCTTGCGGCTGTACAGCGACATGAGTCTAGTCAGGCGTCTACGGATTGAACGCCTAAGATGGCTATACCATGTAGAGTGCATGGACAACACTGCTCCATCCCAAAGAGTCTTCGACTCCGAACCAGTGGGACAATGTAATAGAGGATGACCACGAAGCCGATGGCGCACTCAAGTGGAGAAGGATCTCAACCAACTTGGAGTGCGAAATTGAGGCAGCTGGTTAAGGATCGTGACAGCTGGAGAGGCTTGTTGCCTGAGGCCCGTTGACCCCGGATTGTAGTGCCATAAGAAGAAGAAGAAGGGGCAATAAATCTTATAATTATAGGTCACAATGAAACTCGTTCCAAGTTACATGACACAAGAAAATATTTGTTTCCACTTGAACGACGATCGGCAAAAATCGATTGTATCAAGTTACGTGCTGGCACCACTGATTAGAGATCGGCAGAGCAGTGTTTTTGATTGTGGTAGCCCAATAACGAATTGACGGCAACCCTCTTTCCATTAGTTCACTTATAGTGCCTAGGTATTTGCCGAATATGAGCAGCCAATGTCAACAGCATATGCTACTACTTTGATACCAAACTTATTCAGAGTGTGAATCCAAAAAGGGATGAGAGGACCTTCCTTGGGGTGCACCCCTCGAGGCAAATTTTTTTACTGTAGTATAACACTAGACACACACTAAGTAATGCTGATGGCACGATTACTCAATAGGTTTACAATCCATCTGAGAAAATGTTGATTTACAACTTTTCTCTTTGGTGAGTTTGAGAATGCTGCGTTTGTGCCTTTCAATGTCCAAGAAGGTGCTTATTGTGAACTTATTGTATTGCAGAAAGGCTTTCCTGCATTATGCGAGTTAACACGTAAAGAGCAGTCCCACCCTTTTATACGCGTGTTGTGAGTAGGATATGAAATCTCTACGAATTGTCGTTCTGATGTATGAGCCAACATATCTATCTAGTATTTGCATCAACATAACCAATTCTGCCCCCTTTGGGCATAAAGACAGTCCGTGAGATACGCCATGATCTAGGAACTGTTATACAATCTTTGAAAATTTATTTCAGAGTGGAAAGGTTCAGTCCTTGAGATTTTAGCAGCATAAATGGGGTGATTCCATCCATCGAAACAATGTGATGAAATGTATAGCCCATTTGATTAAGTTAATTGTGAAGATTTCTGTTTTTTTTGTACGATTTCTTGTACGAACAATGCGAGAGTTTGTCGGTTTTGCACTATTGCCCTTGGGCCATAACATCCGAATGGTCATACAGGTGGTTCGATTTTTCCATCGTTCGTTTGCTTTTCTATTATCATGTCATTCACTTTCCTCTTGACGTCTGTTGGAGGAATGCTTAGGTTTGCCTGGGTTGGCTCGATTTCAGCCCTTTTCCCGGCAAGATCTGCTGCTTCGTTGGCGGTTATGTCCCGATTTTCCCGTGATCTTGCAAAGATTAATTCTGTGCTGCGTGCTGGGAACCTTAAGCTCTTCGTGATAGCATGCGACCAGCTTGGACTTGAACTCCATTGCAAAAATCACTTTCATGGCCGCTTGACTGGCAATAGGAATGGTGGATATCAGCCGGTGGCATCTCTAACATTGATATCTTCTTTAACTGCCACGATCTGCGCTTGAAAAACACTGTTGTTATCAGAAATTCAGGTAGATCAGTGCATGTTTGACTGTTCGGAGTAGATGCCCACACGTGTTTCTGTACTCATGTTGGAACCATATGTATAAACGTCGATGTTCAAGTTTTTAATAGGCTCATTAGCATTTCACTCCTCCCTTGTCGGGAAAATGCATATTGAATTTCTAGTACTAAGGGGTAACAACTTGGCTCCCAAGTTAATAGTACGGACAACATCAGTAGCGAGATTAAACGCAGAATAACTCTTGCCAACCGCTGTTTCTTTGGGCTCAAAAGGCAATTGAGTAGTAAAGCCCTTTCTATAAAGACCAAGCTCACATTATATGACCTTGACTACCCTGTCCCGCTCTATGGCGCGGAAGCCTAGGCTATCTCAACGCCTAAGATGTCCATGTCCAGTTGTCCATGTCATGTTGAGCGCATGGACAACACTACTCCTTCCTTTTCGGGAAATAGCACCGGAAGGCTCTATCGAAGTCAAGGTAAGGGAGAGTCTAGTCTCTTTGTGTTTGTTCAATACGTAAGGACGTAGGACTGCATATAGTGTATCTTGCATATCTGTGCGGCTTTAGAGCCATCATTTGGATTGACTGTTCCGACGCTCTTTACAGTTGTCATCTGCAGATAGAGGTCTAGTCCCTCTAAACTTGCCGTTCGAGTGGTGGAGATTGCTCCTGCGACTCCTCCCGACATCCAAGTCTCTGTATTCTAGTTAGGAGTTTAAGATTGATGGTCTTTAAAGAGGCCTCCCACCGTACTACACAGTCATTTGACAAGGTTGGCCAGACTATCGCTATGTACAAAGGTAGCTGACTGCACGAACCAACGAGGATCGATGAGGTTAACTTATTTCTAATAATGGTTAAAAATGCTTGCGTTTTTACATCCGACGCATATGGTCGGTCCGACAGTGTCTCCGTTCGACATATGAGACAGTTTTGTTATCTTCTTCTTCTTTGTGTGGCGCTACAGTCCGGGATGTACCTCTCAACCAACTAGCCTCTCCAAGTAGCGCGATATCTGGCTAGCTGTCTCCAGTTTCGCACGCCAAGTTGGTTGAGGTCCTTCTCCACTTGGGTGCGCCACCTTAAACGCGGGCGTCCTCTGTTGCGTTGCCTGACAGGTTCAGATTCGAATGTTCTTCGGGCCGGGACTGAGATGTACGCATGACCTAGCCTTGAGTTTATTCTCATTTCTGCGCAAAAGCAACTCGTGTTGTGTGTTCTATTGTTTCGTCACGAATGTAGCCGTTGGATCCGTAGACGGCTAACTAGGCTCATGTCCCTGTAAAGCCTGTACAGTTCGTGGTTGAATCTTCTTCTCCCGTTGTTATCAGTGTTGATTGACACCCAGTGCGGTAATGTTCATTGAATATTGGATACTGAAAGGGGTACCACCTTCCATGCCGATCGTTACAGCTTACCATCTTCTTAAGATCCACACAATTAAAACCACTTATGACAAAAGGCACCACCTGAATTAAAACAAAAGAAATCTGGCCATCACTTAAGCTTAAACGGTCTCTCAGTCTACTTAGACTCAGCAAGCCCTCATTAACGACCTTCATTGGAGTCATAACTGGGCACTGTGCAATTGGCACTCATGCTCGCAGGATGAGTGCTCAATATAATGATTTCTGCAGAAGCTGCATGGTGGAAGAGGAGGACGAAAACACCTTCTCTGCTCTTGTAATGCTGCGTATCACAATGGGCCTACCCTGGCCTAAGTGTGACTGCCCTTTAGCAGTCAGCCACTACAACTTAACCTAACCTAACCTAGTTACTGAAATATCGATGTTCAATCAATCTATTGGCGTGGTGTATATCCTTGAGTAATCTTTGAGTAGTAATAGTTCAGTGGGAATACGCAGTATCACGCCGCAAGACAAGCCTTACGACGGCTCTAAATTATCTCAAACGTCAACATCAACAGTGCCCATGTTTTCGCAATTTGTACAACAGTTATGCTTAAAGTACACTCAGATCGATGATTATGTTCGTAATGCACATAACGTACTTATTTGATGACACCTATTTATTTAGCTTATTTAGTTTTCACAATTTTCCCCAACAAGCGATTGGTTGTTCCAAAAATGTCAAAAGCTTGAACTAAACAAGTACAATTTCGGATGACAGATCGGTTTGACGTTTGATGAATCGACTGTTTTTGGAATTAAAACTTTCCCTGTTCCCAGGTGCAATTGTGGGCACTTTCAGAGCTTTAATTTTGTTATAAGCTGAACGCATGTTCATTACGGTCGGCCCTTTACAGGGCTGAACTCTACAGCTTCTTGCCTCAATCATTCAGCGAGTAAAGCAAGTGTGCATGACGTTGACACGGCAACAATCATTTTTGTGACGTTTTCAGTTCACCACGAGTTTATACTCATTTCTGTGCAACAACCACTCGTGTTGTGCGTTCTATTGTTCCATCACTAATGTAGAGTTACCCAACTGCATGGCCATGTGAGAAAAACCCCCTGACAGTTATCTGCAGTGATTCGCGAATCATTCTTAATACATAACCAGAAGCACTACTTTATTTGTACAGCATTTGAATTCCATTCAACATGATTTCTCGTGTCTCTTTTCCACGTAATGACGAGCGACAATGAAACCGTTCTTCATTGGCTCTGACACCCTTGACATTTCGCGTGGTGTTCCCATCCCCCCGCTGTCATCTAATCTGACAACCTACAGCTTTTATGACGGTACGTGTCTCAAGTACCTAACGAAGTCCATTCCCTTTCAACCAATGGAGTGTCTATCAAATTTTCACACTTTTTTTTTCCTTGTCTCCTTCTGATGTACAGCACTTTGCTCAGGTGACGTAGAAGGTATCTTCAAGGCCACCAAATTACGAAACGAAGCCCACCCTCCATCCTGCACCAGTTAATGTATACAATTTTGAAAAAGAAAAAATTTCATCTCCAGTTTGACGGTGAAAATGAACGAAATTAAAAATAAAGTATGCACCCTTCCAGGGTCAATTGTGTGTGTTGGCGGACGGGTGGGTGGATGGTTGGTTGTGTGTTGTTTTGTTTTGTATCCTCTTTCGCTTGGGAAAATGTACATTTATACCGTCGCGTATATTCAGGTCTTTTACAAGGAATGTCATTAATTTTTAAAGGCCATCTGCAACTTTGAGTATCTGCGTTGATGACTTTCCCTTCGAAGTAGAAGATAGTTCCATGTTAATTGCTTGTCATTAGGAAATTAGACCGAACCAGTGGAACTTCTGTGCAATTAAATATTAAATTTAGTTTGGGTCCTGTTCTGCAAGGGACCACACATGTAAACTACACACAGTTGGCAAGCGCTGCAAGTTGTACGAGAAACGATTTACATTTATTTTCATTTAACACAGGCCAAGATATGGATACGGTTTCATTTTAGATTTGTAAGTGCACACGAGAGGCGGTGCCTACATTTAACAAAATATTTATTAAGAATATGTGTACATGTTTGTGCTTTTGGGACCGGCTTTTCAACTCCCAACCCCGCCAGCTCTCCCATTTCGGCCTTGGCTTGAGATAGGTCGTTTACTTTGACTCGAGAGACTAATTAGTAAAGTTATCCGGTCGTGTAATTTTATCATAAGCACACAGTGCCGTGCGTAATTTTATAACAACATGTGAAGTGAAAGGGGTACTTTGGCATGTAGGCATGTTTGTGCATGGAAGGCCTGTGTATTCACAGAAATGTCCGAACTTCATTTGACTCCTGGTGATGGAACTTTTGACTTGATGCAGTTTGTTACGTATACGCCTTCAGAAGTTAATGCGAGAGTTTGTTTTGTCACGATCCAGTTTACAAAGTTTTCTCATTCTCGAGCTGATTTATGTGTATGCAGTTATTTATCATGGCAGCCATTAGTGGCTTTTACGTCCACACCTGCCACACCGTATATTGTGGCCGGAATGCATTAAATTCGCATTTTGTAAAGGGTGCCTGCCGCTAGTTCGTTTATTGTGCTAAAAACCCTGTTCCCATTGTTTATTTTAATGCTATTAAGGATTCGGGTGTTATTTTCTTTCGGATTGAATTTATTATTAGGCTGGGTGCCGGCATGTAGCAGTCCGTGGATTCTGCTCCATTGCTCCTGGCAAAACGATGAGGATGGTAGGTCGGTAGGTGACAAGTTGCCCTGTCGGACTTTAAAGCTGTGGCTAACATTTAATAGTTCAACGCCGCTTAAGTCCTAAAGCGCTCGATAGGTAGATGGGTACGTACAGGCAACCTTGCAACCGTGGCTCTCTTAGACAAAAAAACTTAACATGTGCTCCTAATGTACTTCTACCATGACTATCTCTTCTTCTTCTTCTTTTTTTTTTTTGTGGCGCTACAGTTCGAGGTGATCCTTGGCCTCGTGAGCGTTCTCTGTTGCGTTGTCCCAATGGCTCAGATTCGAAGATTTTTCGGAACGGAATGTAATGTCCGTACGCTCTACATGGCCTAGCCATCTTGAGCGTTATATCCGAAGACGCTTGCCATGCCGCCGAACATCCTACAGAGTTCTTCCTTAAGTCTTCTCTTCCAGACCATCAACGTGAAACAGGACCAAAAATCGCACCTAAGCCTTTTCTCTGGAAAAGACCAAGAACTTCCTCAGCCGCTTTAAATAATAGTCCATGTCTCTGCGCACTAGGACTGGGATGATCAAGGTGTTATGCAAAACCAGATTGGTCCTACGAGAGACGACTCCATTACTCAAATCTGCAGTCGATCTCGGCACTGATGTTGTTGTCCCTATTCACTACGCGGTCGAGGTAGACGAAGTCCTTGACTACCACGAAGTTTTTGCTGCCCATTATGACTCTCTGTCCGAGATGTCGTTGCTTGCTCGATGACAGAGTGTCCTTAGTTTTACCCTCAATTACCGCCAGACTCATTTTGGCAGCCTCCGCTTGTAAGGTAGCAAATGCCTCATTGACGACTCGCTGTATTCGTCCTATCACGTCAATGTCATCCGTTTAAACAAGCAGTTGTACCTCTAATGTTGACGTTTGAGTTTCGCTCGACTACCATAACTCATTGTAAAGCATCTTGTTGCTTAATGAGATCTTTGTGTATATCAACGCATCATATGTAGAGCATCAAGTCTCGTGTCAGTCAGCATCAGTTCATTTCATTTTCATTTTTATTAGTCATTCACGATAAACTTACGTACTAGACAAAAATGCTTAAAACTAGTTGGACGCACAACGTTTTTATTTCTAGCTTACTGACCCTCGGCGGGCACTCTAAGCTAAACTTAATCTTATCCTATGGTTGAGTCGCCCATCCACAGTTGATCTGGCTATGTGAAAGAAGAGCGGTACCGCATTCTTGTCTCGTATCAAGCCGTGCTTGTCAAAGTAGAGAAATGCTTCTGGTGGGATGTAGCCACTGTGACGTACCCTTTCGTGGTACTGTGGATTGGGGTAGTGAACCCCCGAGATAAGGTTATTGTCCGAGTTAATCGCTCTCGCAGTGTGACCTCGAATCAACTTCACCAGGAAATTGCCCACTCGTATCAGGTTGGCCCTGTTGTATAAGACCTCATTGGAGTAGAATTTTCTGTACTGGGAATCTGGTGTTCTGTAAAGCCGAAGGCAAGCCCTAAGACAAGCCCTCTCAAACACCCGAATCTTTTCCATCAAGCTTGCACTCACGTTGAACCACACGGGACAGCCATGACAGCCATGTAGCAGATTCTTTTTACCTTTGCATCGAGTTGGCTGTTGTAAAACAGTCTCTTTGTAAGAGCGAAAGCGCCTTGGGCCCTGGCTTGAGCAGCATCCACAAGTTTGTTAAAAAATAGAGACTTATCTAGCCAGATCCCCAGGTGTCTGACTACAATCCTTTGCGCCAGTAGTTACCCGTGCCGTCCTACAATAGAGAACTTTCTCCAATTCTTTTTCGTAACAACGGCGTCCTGAACGGTATGGTTTCCGACTTCTGAAAGTTGATATTCAACTTCCAGTCATCGCAATCTCTCATGAATGAGTCGAAGTCACACTGCGCGAGCGTAGTGATTTCCTCGATCTTTTTGCCTGATCTGTTGACGATCAAGTCGTCGGCATACGCAATAGCGTGCGGAAGAGAAGTGTCAGTCAGCATTGGCCGAAGTCCGTTCCGTGCTGGACGATGAGAGGATGAAAGAATTGACAAGAAAGCAGTCGCATTTTGATTAACTCTTCTTCAGCCTGCTTAAACATCGAATCATCTGCGTTTTTCATATTTCTTGGAGTTAATAGGAATAAGCAATACGCAGCCAATAGAAACATTATAAGTGCATCGAGATACAGAATGAAAATAGCCATTCGAATGACCGATCGGTTTGTTTTTTACCAATTCTTGGGCAGCTACATTAAATTCCTGATCCACGTAAGCATTTCTCCATTTTCTTTCATAGAGTTCTGAAGCGATTCTCTCTCAAAATATTTAAAACCTCGATTTAATGTTTAAATGTAAAAAGATTTTGGTTAATTCCCTGTAAAACTGTTGCAACTGATTCAAGTAACGATGAATACTCAGCCATTATGCACCAACAAATCAAACAGTTGGAATTTGAACATGATATATTCAGTGTGTAATTCGATTTAATTCTTCCTTAAGTTTTTGCAGCGTTTTCAGCACCAATGAACTATAGACACTATACAGGTCGTACAGCTTGTGAACCTTCTTCTCCAATCGCCATCAACGCAAACAGGACCAAAGATCGTACGCAGAACTTTCCTCTCAAAACAACCAAGAGCTTCTTCATCCGCTTTCAATAGCGTCCATGTCTCTGCGCCATAGAGCAGGACTGGGATGATCAGAGTTTTATACAAAGTCAACTTGGTGTTTCGAGAGATGGCTCTGTTACTCAATTGCCTCTTGAGTCCAAAGAAGCAGCGATTTGCAAGAGTAATTCTGCGCTTTATCTCGGTACTGGTGTTGTGGTCCCTATTTACTCCAGGGCCTAGGTAGACGAAGTCCTTGACTGACTCAAAGTTACTGCTGCCCAATATGACGCTCTGTCCGAGACGTCGATGTTGTGCGTCCTTTCGTGATGACAGCATGTTTTTGGTTTTGCCCTGGCTTATCACCAGACCCATTTTAGCCGCTTCCAAATCAGTGCCAGCAAACGCCTCACTGACGGGTCGCTGTGTTCGTCCAATCACCTCAATGTCGTCGGCGTAAGCAATCAGTTGAACCGACTTTTGGAAGATCGTGCCACGGGTGTCTACGTTTGAGTTTCGCACGATCTTCTCAAGTATGATGTTGAAGAAGTCACATGACAGCGTGTCGCTTTGCCTAAAACCTTTTTTGACATTGAAGGTTTCGGTGAGTTCGTTACCGACCCTGATGGAGCAGCGAGAGTTCTCCATCGTCATCCTGCACAACCTGACGAGTTTGGCAGGGATGTCAAAACTAGACATGGCGCTGTATAGCTCGTCTCTATGCACGCTGTCATATGCGGCCTTGAAATCGACGAACAGATGGTGAGTGTCGATTTGCATTTCTTGGGTCTTTTGCAGGATCTGCCGTAGTGTGAAGATTTGGTCTGTTGTGGACTTTCCTGGCCTGAAACCGCACTGATAAGGGCCTATCAGGTTGTTGACAAAGGGTTTCAGGCGTTCACACAGAACAGCAGAGAGTATCTTGTACGATGTTAAGGAGGCTGATCCCTCGATAGTTGGCGCAGTCAAAGGGGTCTCCTTCTTTGTGAACCGGACAAACGACGCTGAGATTTCACTCATCGGGCCTCCGACCATATCTTGCAGATGAGCTGGGGCGTGCGCCCAACTTACTTACATCACCGATTGTAAAAGTTCATGTAACGCAAAACGACACTATTGGCAACAAGGAAGTAGAAAAGGGAAAAACGAAGGGGACCGGGCATTCTGACGGTGACTTTTAATCAGGATAAACGTTTATTTTAATGTGAAGTATTTTTCGAATTTTAAATTCATTTGTCTAAAATTCAATTGTGGTAAAAAATTAATACAAAATATTGCTGGACTCCACAGAGTCTCCTGCCTGCGAGCGCTTATGCTATTACTCCATACAGTCATTAGACCATTCTAGCCCGTTTTCCATTACATCGTCCTATGTTACTGGCTACAGTATCCATATTCCGTGTGTCTTTCGATATTTTCTAAACTATAAATGGCCGGATGGATGGCAGTGCCATGTCATGACTTATGTGGAAGCTGCAGAGACAAAGGGAAAAGGCCAGTATACGGCACTAAACTGATACTTGCTTGAGGGATTAACAACCGTCAATATAAAGGATGTCCCTAAGACCACCGATTGGTTTCATTGTTCCCAGAATTGTGGTGGTTTCCAAGAATTCAGTTCAAATCTCATTTTCTAACCCTTTGGTCCATCTTCTTCTAACCTGCAGAAAGAAAAATACGTGTTCATCCTTGGCTCGCCGCCCCTGGCCCACCCTATGTATATGTCATTTCACTTTCCTTTCTCACTTGTCATCTTCCCCGCCCCTACATCCACCTTCATAAAGAACTTCCAAATCTCTCCTGATCACTCATCGAACGAGTAAAACAAAGAACACAAGACGTATGACTTTAGAAAAGAATAATGTCTACACGTGCTGCACTTAATTACACGACTCGTACCGAATCGCAAGAGAGAACAATCCGGCAACAGCAACATCCAGCTAAGACCGTTTATTAAATCCACTCAACTTTAATCATAAATTTTTCACGACATCAAATCAAATAAAAGGATAAGTTCCACTACAGCGGGGGGAATGTTTTAAGTGCTCAACTCATAAAAACTTAATCTGCTAAAACTTAAGGCACACTCAATGAGTTCAGTGCTCTCGACACTTCCATCTGGCATTTGCCACCCACCCCTTGTGGAACAAAGCCAACGAATCGAAGTGAAACACCAGCTCCTCGGATAAGCCCACCATTCGTGCATGCTGCGACCCACATTTAAATACGGTGTCAATGTCCTGTGAAAAGCATAATCCAAACAAATAGCATCCCGGCACTGTGTTCCGTGAAGATAATGTAATCAAATCCAGGCACAAGCAGCGAACACCGAAAAATAAACGTTTTCCCATTCTCATTACACTCAAAGTGAGTGTAGCAATGGTGCCTGTCAGGAGTACAAATTTGCTCGTCCTTGCACCGCACGAGCCTCTGCTCCTACTCCTCGCTGTGTTTAAAGGGAATTAGTTTGCAGGAACTCTGCGCCCATTTTTCCTTCCTGCTTCGGCGATTTCCGGCGACACTGATGTAATCCTCGTCATAAGTTATCGAGCGGACTCATATGTGCCTCCTCTCATTTGAATCTGTCCTCTCATCAATGAATTCTTTACGAGCAACGAAGAAGGAAAGAAAAATTACAAATGAGACGAAATAATAAGTAATTGGAAATAATACGCATGAAAGGCGAAGCCCACGTGCGGAGTTGGGGGACGGATAAAAAGAGGAACCCGCTCCGAGGGTGAGCTGAAGTTTATTGATTTCGCTGTAATTGTGGGTATTGAAGGAGTTCCGAGAACCGAGTAACAAGCGAGTCCCTCCAAAGGGATAAGAAGACAAATTGTTATTATTAATAACGAAGAAAAAAAAAAAAACCACACACACACACTGCTTATGAGGAAAATAAATCGATATCATGTGTATCACTTGTGCACAGTCATATGTTTGATTTGATGCGCCCGCATGCCATGCCCCGTTTCGTGTGTGGGTGGCCTGTCGGGATGGCATTATCCTGGCATCATTACTTTTGTGACGATGCTCTGTTGTATCATAATTTATGCATAAAATAACGAGAATCAAATTGGATATATTGCTTCGCTCTTGCTGCCTTGTTTTTTCACATATTTGGTTCGTTTTCGAACTGGCTTTGTATGAGGTAGTCTACAGGTTCCATCGAAAGTTCGTGAACAGCTCTTAAATGCATGCGCAAGTGTACTTGGGAATTTTTAATGAGCTGCGTCACTGAATTCAATTTCGTAATGCGGAAAATCAATTTATTCAGAAGTTCTGTTGCAAAATAGTTAATTTTTAAAGTGTCAGTTACATTGGCGAGGAGTTGTGTTGAGTTGTTTGCGTATGTAATTAAACTCGTCGTGGACGTGAATTGGTACTCGTTACTCCGACTGGACTTAAAGTATTCAGTGTACATTTTACTACTGTGATATGACCGAACTCACTTTAATTATACCCACTTTAGGTTCGTCTACGACGATGGAAGGGAGACGTCCAGTAAAGGGTATTTTATAAGAAGCAGATTTCTATTAACTAAAATGCATGATTTTCATATCTTCGAAATTGAATGTATTTGACAGACAACATTAACGTTTGAATATGATTTTGGGCATAAAGTGGATTGATTTAATCGTTCAATATTCAGAAACGCGAATCAGTACCTTAGACTGCGTCAAATGTTGGCTTTCAAGTGACTTCTCACCGATTATTGTGACATTCTTAAGACATATGCATCTTAATTACTTGTCAGGCCGGCGACCCATGAAGGGTCCGAGCCTGAGCAATGCCTTCCATCGCTGACAGTCCTGGGCACGCTGCTTCCAGTCATCAAAACCAATCTGTTTTGCATGCGCGATGACTTGATCTCTGTACCGGAGACTTGGTCTTCCTCTCCTTCTCGAACCAGGAGGCTCGGATTCGAAGATCTTTTTAGCTGGAGCAATGGTGTCCATGCATCCGATGTGGCCAAGCCAGTGTAGTCGACGGATTTGTGCGTTCTGGACTGCATCCACCTCCTGGTACAGCTTGTAAGGTTCGCGCTTGTGTCTTCTCCTCTTCGCAGACAGGACCAAATATCAGACCTAAATTTTGCTTTCGAAGGCACCAAGCTTTGCAGTTTTTCTTAGCTTTTTTTTTTCCAGTTTTAGGCTCCATTAAGCAGGGCCATTAATCATGTGATGATGAGAGTGTTGTAGAGTATGATTTGGTCAGTTTGTTTCGATCCCAGTTGTCTTGACAAACCGAAGTTCTACGTTCGATCTCCACTGTGATGTCATTTGTCTAGTTCACGTTTGCCCCGAGGTACACAAACTCCTTTGCTAAAACTCCTGACAAATCCTTTAGGCAGCGGGAGAGATAAGATATGGTCTAAGGCAAGCATGCCCGACGAGTGGAACCTCTGTTTCGTTTGCCCTACCCTAAGCTTTGACTGCGCTAACTACCAAGGGATCAGTCTAAACATCGCCTACATCTCTTATAAGAACCTTTCTGTACCCTCCTGAATTATTATATATATATTATATGACAGCGTGCATAGAGACGAGCTATAGAACGCCATTTTAACATTCCTGCAAAATTCGTCAGGTTGTGCAGGATGACGATAAAGAACTCCCGATGGTTCGTCAAGGTCGGTAACGAATTCACCGACCCCTTCAATGTCAAACAAAGTTTTTAGGAAAGGCGACCGATGTCATGCGGTTTTTTCAACATCGTCCTGGACAAGATAGTGCAAAACTCACACGCCAACACTAGAGACACGATCTTCCAGAAGTCCTTACAACTGTTAACATAAGCCGATGACGACATCAGCGAGCCGCCAATGAGGCATTTGCTAACTGCTAACTTTTATGAAGTGGCTAAATAATGGGTCTGGCGGTGAATGACGGCTAAGCGAAGTATATGCTGCACTCAAGAAGCGACAGACAACATCGATGTCTTGGGCAGCTAACTTACTCAAGGATATCACCTACCTCGGCTCTGGAGTAAATAACATACAATACCGAGATCAAGCGTAGGATAACTCTAGCCAATCACTGTTTCTTTGGGCTCAAGAGGTATTTGAGTAATTAAGCCAATTTGACTCTATATAAGACACTAATCATCCCAGCCCTGCTATACGGCGCGGAGCCATGGACAATCTCAAAAGCAGATGAAGAAGATCTTGGTCTATTCAAGAGAAAGGTTCTGCGTGCGATCTTTGGTAATGTTTATGTTGATGGGCTCTTTAGATTTTGCGGTCAAAATCTCAATGTTGTCGGATGCACTCCAAACTCTCAGGATCGGTTAATACACACACCAGCACATGCAAAACGGTGTGCGCACTTGGTTGGTAGGCCTAATAGGGCCGCTGTGGCAGTTGAAAGATTATTTCGAAAACTAATAAAATGTCACCACAAAATGTACGGGCTGTACAGCGACATGAACCTAGACAAGCGTGGCCATGTAGAGCGTATGGACAACACAGCTGCGGCCCAAAGAATCTTCGAATCCGAACCCGTGGGACATCGAAACAGGTTGGCTTGACTTAGCTTACCTCAAAACAATGAGAACTGTCAATTAGTCCGCCAATCTTCGAAATTTTTCCAATCAATGCTAGATTGCATCACAATAAAGAGAATATTTTATAGTGCGTCACTTTCTACGGTCAGTCTTGTTTGGATTTAGAACATCTTTGGTTCAGGGGCAAGGGATCAACTCCCATGAATTGTTTGGAGTGTGTAACTCCCTACGGTTGGTCCAATAGGGTCCAGTTGTTTATATTTCTTTGTATGTCATCATTTCTACATTCACAAAGAGGGAAAGACCCAATAAAAGTTTCAGGCACTCATAGGACTGGCACCTATATCAGTTTTGACTAGGGTTTCTCTGTTTAGAGCTTTAAGTGCAGCATGGCCATCTGAGAGTATCAATACATTTGAATTAATTCGATTTCTATTGCTGATGCAATGTGCTGCTTCATTTATGTCGAGGCCTTCAGCTTGAAGGATTGTGAACTGTCTGAGGAGATATAAGTTGTAACTGGGTCTGACCATGCCTGGTCCTACTCCACTTTCTGACTTCGATCCCTCTCTGTACCATCTTTGGGTGTACCATCTCAGTGCTCAAGAGATGACTTATTGGCAACTTATTCTCTTTTAGGTATAACGATTTTAATAAGATCAGTCAACTGAGGTAGTTCGATCCTCCTTAATGTGTTCGACCCTTCTTCGAATCTCCAGGTGTCTATCAGGAACTTCTTTGAAGTTTAAAGTTCCTTGCAAGACAACAGCTTGTCTCGCAGATGCAGCTTGAACAGCAGTATGTAGCTGAGGAAGATTTAGTTACATTTCCAAACCTCTCATAGCACCTGTGCAAGTGATAATGCCTAATTAAAGACGTTGAGGCTAGGTAGCATTTTTAGTTGTATAACCGACTTGATTTCTCTTTGTTTATGTCCACAAATCGGATTGTGATTTTTGCGATGGACAGTACTGGCGAACTTGGAGAAGCTTTTTCCAGACGGGAATACCTGAATAATGAAATTTGTTAATTGCACTCACAACTTAGGAGTGAACGTAACTAACCACTATTTCAAGGCTCCTACGGAAGGGACAAGACGTGCTTTTAATACTTGGCCCGTGGCGTTGTGGGTATGTGCGTCGACTTCAACCTCGACCTTGTAGGTTCGATCCTTGGTCTGTGCGACTGAAATCATTTTCAAGGCTCCCACCTCTTTCGAGTTGGAAAGGAATGCTCAAAGAGTGCTTCCTGTCTAGAAAAAAGCTTCTCAAACTTTGCCGTTCGGAGTCGGAATAAAATTGTAGGTCCCTTCCAGTCGTGAGAGAACAATGGCACGAAGTTGCTGAGAATCTAGGCCCTGGCCCTCTACGGGCTGTAGCTCCACACATATTACTATTATAAAATAGTAATATAGATCATTGTTAAATATTCGCTTTTTGTTGGACTGTTGAAGCTGCATGAATAACAAATGTATTTATCATATCCTTCTCATCTTATCCATCAAAGTTACAACTTGACCCCACTGTTGGGCGCATGTCGTTGAGGTCAACCCCCATTTGCGTGAACGGATGCCGCACGGCAGAATTTAAAATATCGCAATCGTCTTTTATGGCATTGACCTCACCTCAAAAGTGTGTCCTTGAAGGAGATTTTCTCCTTTGCGGGCGTGTGGGACGACATAATCCCCTGAATACATGCACATCATCTTAAGTATAATTTGATGACAGATTAAGTCTGAAATAACTCTCGTACATGATTCCAAAAAAGCTGGAAGAATCATAAACGAAAGGAGGAAAAAGAAAAAGAAAAGCGAAACCCGAACCAGATTAGCACGAATGATTCAATCTAACTCCATTCAATCTCGGTGAAACGTAATGCAGATGTAACCTTAGTATCGCGACGTATCACTCGAGTACGGCCCACACAAGCGCGCGCACACAAGAAACGCCGTATCATCGTCATATTCGAAATTTGCATTCATTTCAGAGGGCATACAAACAATTCGCAGCACACGATATCTTTCCCATCACCCTGTGAATGTAACGGAGGAGAATGAAACGAAGGGAATGTATAAAAATTGAGCTTCAATACTGGGGAATACTTTCGGCGGCCGATACAAGGGCACCGCCACCGGGAAGACGAAGAAGGGCAGACATTTCTACGTTCAGTCCTTGAACGCGTAATGAAATGGATCGATGCGAATATTCGAATGCTTTATGGAGGAAATTGAAGATGGAACGAGGGTTTTGTCTTCGCATAAAGTATCAAGTGGAGCATTTTTTATTCATTCAAATTACATGCTATGACTGGTGGCTGGTGGCTGCTGCTGGCCGGGTACGCCCGCTCTATCACTCATCGTTGGCCATATCCTGGCGAGGGGGGAGGACACACTCCACACTCCAGCGAGGAATATATTTTTGGCTTTGATCAGCTCCGAATCTCTCAGTCGTTCAAGTGGCTAAATGGTGAATGGTGAAATTGCCAAAATTGAAGTCATATTTAATTTTGAATGAATATATTCATGATAATTTATCGGTGGGTGGGGAGACATTCTCGCCCGCCCACGGAAGTACATATTCCCCGTGGGTTATTGCTTATTCCGTAGGCAATTTAAGAGCTTATTTTATTTTAAATGCTCTCTTAATTTTATACAGGCAAAATGATGGCCTACGACTGTCGTCAGTCGTGACGGTGAGTCGTTCCGACACAAATTTCAACTTAACAACCTTAAGATGCCGCCGCCGCGCCGGTTGGTGGGTGTATTAATGGATTCGAGTATCGACTGATGTCGCGTAAGTATATTCTGTTGAATTAATCCTAATGGGAGTGTTTATTCGAGGACACTTCTCTCGAGTCAGCTGTGTTTGACTGTTCCATTAGCCGAGCGAACGGCTTCTGTCATTTTTTCGGATATGAGTAAATGAGCGTTGTGGTGTGAGCTGTAACGGCTAAGATGGGAATATAAACAGGCAATCAAGAGAGAATTGTTTCTGTTAAGTGCATCATCTTGGGAGAATTTGGAAATGTACGCCCGTGTCATTCATTTATCGCGCTACGTTTCAATTAATCGAAAGTGTTAACGCCGAAGTAATTCAGTTTAAGGCTTGCGATATTAAGGGACTCGTAAAGTTGTTAGAAACGTGGGACTGATAGTATAAAAATTAAAACAATCGCTAGGGAGTGTGACCGAAGGGCTATCATTCCAGGAGCTGGCTTGTCTAATTGAAATTAATTCACAACAGTGGAAGGTTATCCATTTTGTGGTTAAAAGACGCATTTATGACGTAGGTTTCGATTGAATTTGTGTATCAGCATATTGGTCGAATCTTTATATCTTCCAAAAGAGTTCTTGAAAAGGTTAAGCTTGAATTACAAGCTGTAACTTAGGTATTCACCAAGACGCAATCTCCTCTGCCTGGATATTCAATGGATGAAGAAATATGCTAGAAAATAATATCGAAATCCAAACAAATTCATTTTGAGGCTCACGCTCAGTTCTCACGCCTCGTCTTCAGCTTATATCAAATTTGGCTGACTCTAAAAACGTTCGCTGATCTGATGGTAGTCGACTTAGACTGAAACAGGATTACATTCCAACACGTAAAGCTTTCTGCGCACGCAATACAACTTTTTAGAAAAAGTGAGGCTTAAAGGCCCAAGCCCATAGAATCCGGGGCGAGCTTGGACCTTAAGAGCAAACGTACGTAGTGCGTCCCAATCTTGCTTGTGGGTCATCAGCTTAGAGGCGGCGTTTAGGTACAACAGGAGCGATAACGACAACTCCTTCAGACGCTCTGACGATCATGCTCCATCTTATGGACATCTACGCACACTGCGTTCATACTCAGAGTGTATCGGCTGTGGAACTTAAGAACAACCCGCATTCTGGTTTCGATACCGAGAGAACTCATACGGCTTCGATGAGACGATTTCTTCGTCTTCTCTGTATGGTGCTACAGTCCGGGTGGATCTGGCCTCTCCCACTGGCGCGATCTCTGACCAGTTGTATTCAGGTCTGCAGGGCTAGTTGGTTGGCGTCCTTAACAACATCCTCTCCACGTGTTTGGAGTCAACGACTCTTGCCTTGTATGTTATTGATCAGACTGCATTGCATTTTAATTAGATGTTTCCAAATTCGTCGGCGGGCTCCATTCTCCAAGAGCAGTCTGGGGTAGCAATTACTAGGCTAGGGCGTGTGTGAAGCCCGAGCACTGTTTACTGCAATTCGGGTACACATTCCAATTTGGACAGCAACATCAAGAATTTCATCAGATTCTTGATAATGGGCAAACCATAGGTGGCCTCGTTTGTGAAGACATAGTCAGACTACAAATAAATGCGAGCTAACGATCGTCTAAGACGGGCTAGCATGTTGCCTCTCACCGCCGATAGGAGACTAGGCAGCTTGGTGTGGAGTCCCTCACGACACTTCCTGTGCTCTTACCAAGTGATTGTCAAAGCAAGGCAATTGATTCTAGAAACAAGCTCCTTTGACTATATTCCTGAACGCCGCATGATGATTTGAAATGCACATCAACATTCTATTTTTAGACCTGTGGTTTTAAAACCACACCCAGTGGAAATTGGGTCCTGAAAGAAGAGCAACACGTGAAGTCTTGCAGATCTCGATACTGACAATTTTCAATGACCTTTGAGCACATTTAGGGCAATAACTTGGTCACAATTTCACTTTTCGTTTTCAGAGGGTTCAGAGTCGGCGAATCATGCACATAACATAGTTTTAAGGATAGCTATACAAAATGGAATACATTGGATTTTGGTCCTCAGTTCACCGCACGCAATGCAAAATAATTAATAATAATAATATGGATGGCGCTACAGCCCATAGAGAGCCAGGGCCTAGCCTCTCAGCAATCACTCGTGTTGTGTGTGCCATTGTTCTCGAGTGGAAGGGACCTACAGCTTTATGCCGACTCCGAGCGGCTAGTTTGAGAAGCTTTTACTAGGCAGGAAATACTCTTTGAGCATTGTCAGTAACTCGAAAGAGGTGGGCTCATGAAATTTATTTCTGTCGCTCAGAGCTGGAATCGAACCTACAACGCGACGTCAAGATTGGGGTCGACTCACATACCCACAACGCCACGGGCCACCACAATGCAAAATGCAAAATAAATGCTCCAGGAAAATGCCCTAGCGCAGACAAATCTGGCAGGGATATGGTTACACATTCTTCATTTTCGAAGAGTATGAACCAATGACCATACCAAAATACCAGCGGATGGTCTTTCGATCTATACTCATGCGACAATTTCGCTTGTCAGTTGGTTTCAATTCTGCAACACCTTTGGGCTCTCCCCAACTCATTCCTAAACAACACGATTCCTCTTTGCGGCTCGTTTGCCTAGAGCCTGGGTAACCAGATCTCAGTGCACTGCGTACTTCGCAATGAAGTTATCTTCGCGCCTTCCACTGCCACTTTCGACTTTGTATTGTAAGGTCTATGGGTTCTTAGCCCATTCGTTGGTCGTTGGAGATACGGTTCGGCCAAAAAACCTCGATTCACTTTCCAGAACGAAGCAATAACGACACCGTTGGAGCGATACAGTCACTGCATGGTTCTCAAGCTTTCAACATTGCTTTTCCAGATCACGGACAGGATTTCGGACGCAGCTTTAGCCCTCCGGATTCAGCTGCACTCAACCAGCAGCAAATGTTAAGTTGGGCGCGAATATTGGAAATACTTAGGGCTTCAGATTTGTGTTCGGTTTATTTTAAACTCTATTTGTTTGCCTTAACTTATCGTCAATCTTCTTCGTAGAACGTCAGTGCAATATCCTTGACGAACACGTTGACCCTATGTTGGGTACCTGGCCATACTGGCATTCAAGGCAACCTCGCGAAGAAGGGATCTGAGCGTGGAGCATTCCCCAGCAATCCCTTACGTACTCACGCCTCTTGAAAAAAATTGGAAGATGACGTCCTAGATGGAGTAGAAAGTCGATGACTCACTCTGGAAATTGAAGAAATAGCAAGGGCCCTGTAGCCGACACTGAATGAACAAAAATGAAAATCACTGACAAGTCTTCGTCGGAATGAGGTGCGAGCTGTTACAGGGATCCTCACGGCACAGTGCCATAGGCACGCATGCATGGCGATTAGACATACAATAAAACGACTTTACAGGAGCTGCAGAGATGAGCAAGAAACAGAATATATCCAGCATCAGCTCTGCGACTGTCTAGACATAGCGGAGAAAAGGAAACAATACTTGGGTAAACGCCATTTTGCAGAACCGAAGAGCTGAGCGGTCTAGTGTTGAAAAACCTCCTAAAACAAAAAATAAAAGGTCTCATGGTAGCAGTGTGTCATTAATTAAGGGTACAGTGGACCCAACTTGTTGGCATAAGGGAGCTGCGGCCGTACCAACTTAGCCTCGACTTAAAGCTTTGTTGAACTGCTCAATGTTGCCAGTTGTTTGTCAATCTCTCATTTTGCACACTTTCCGGTGCATAAGGTGGCTACCCTTATGTGGTCTCTTATGCGGAATTTGGGAACAATTTGGCGAACCAATGCGATGAGCTCTTCTTAGACTCAGTTATGACGAATCTCGGTCCATTTCGTTATTCCAGGTAATAATCCCATTTGCCTGAGGGTCCGAAATGTCACTTGCCAAGACGCGGTCGAGCTCTATTGGCTGCGTTCAATGCTTTCCGAGAAACAATGATGTCCTGGAATTACATAAACGCATTCGTACTTGATCATCCCTCAGCCCAGTGATGCTCCAATTGCGCGACTCTGTTGAACTCTCGTATCCAGATTAATTAGTTCGACGACGACGTTTCAACCGAAAATTAGCTCAACTTTTCCGATGTGCGGCAGAGAATTAATTGCAAATGCGATTGTGGCTCTGTAAGTGACTCACTTCAATCCATTGAACCATCAATGATTAAATTCAGGCAAAATTCACCGCTGACAGCGATGCACGAGTATCTTCTTCGATTAATTGTGTACTTGACTGTTCCTCCTAAATACACTCAATTTAATTGAAAATTTATTAAGTACTTTACGCAGTTTTGAGCGTCAGCTTCGCAGCGTCAGAAAAGCGAAGACGTCGCTATCAATTTCCGTCGAGTTGTCCCCCCTTCACCGCGCCACTAAATATGCGAGAGAGACTTTCTCTCGTAAACTACTTGGGGCATGAAATTTTGTGCACGCATTCCCGGTAAATGCTTACACAAGTACGAGAAGTTCTGGAATTTTGGTCCTTTTTCTTTTGCCCGTGCCTGGCATAACAAACTTCACCCACATTGCAGTGCACACACACACACACGAATAAATGCCCGTAAGGTCCTTGGGAAAAAATGCAGTTTTGAGTTTGTTTATCCAGCAACGACTAGTCGCGTTGCAACAATTCAAGTTCCTCCGCCCACAGCGTGTGCCGTGGCGTAGGCCGGGATCCTTATACCAGATCTAGAGCTGGCGAGGAGGCCGAGTGTGGTGCCCACTTAACCCCCATAAGACTGCTGGCTCGCTCCTGGATGCGCGCTACATTTGCTAATCCGAGAAATGTGTGGGCGGAGTCCTCGGATAATACACCCGCAATCAGAAGACGTGCATATTTCACACAGCAGTGTACATTTAAATGAAATTGCGGACTGACGGCGAGGGACGGCGAATGAATGATTCAAAGTTGTAAAAAAAAAACGAAGAGGAGAGAAACGCTCAAAAGCGAGCCGACAAGGAGAAAAGTATGCCATTGCCGTGGCGGGCGAAAGTTAAAAACTTCTAGCGCTGTCAAACATAATTGAATAAATTGCATCCTTAGCGAGGGCGGCGAGGGAAAAAGATGAAATATCCAAAGAAACTCATTCATACCAAGAACTGGGTCAGATAGCACAGACCAGCAAGTGGGTAATGGCTTTATTCTCCGCTCCGTGCGCCGGGCTCCGTGTCACCGCCCATCTTTGTCTACCGCTGCACGGTTGCCAGCTCTAACCTTAACCAATTCTGACGAACTTGACGTGGAAGGATGTGTGTGTGTGGGGGCATGGGGCTTTCACCTTGAACCGCTGCCGGACGGCAGTTAGCTGGAGGATGCTGTGCGCCCCTAATTGCTTGCATTACAACGTCTAGTGTGTATCTGCCGACAAGGGGATACACTGCCAGCCGCAGAATGAGGAACAATTTAATAATATCCCACTCGACGTAGCGCCACTTACCACGAATTCCACTGGCGCACAGCACTCCCAACTGCAGTGTGCAATGCTTGATCTTAATTAAAGTCCCCGAATTAAGAATGTGTCGTGAGTGTAAAGGCAGCTTACGCATTCTCGGGATATCAGAGTGCGACTGCGATAAAACATGGCACACTGCACAGCATCTGACCAAGAAGCGACGTGCACTTTTCAATGTTGTGTACCCAATGGCTGTTGTCTGTTGAATAATTAAGAATTATTCGCCTGCCTCTGCTTCTGCCTCGCTGTGTGCACAGGACTGTTGCTACTGACTGCTGCTGTGCTGTGCTGTTTTTGATGGCTGCTACCGCTTCTGGGGCAAGGATGTTTCGTTGTGGAATTTTTCACCAGCGCGCACCGCACACTCTCTCACTGGCATGGCATATGAATAATGTACGATGATGATGTGGAAGGATTTAAGGCAGGAGGATGCCATTGGTACATGCAAATGTACTCTCACTGGAGTTCCGAAGCAACATTTTTCCTTGCCCGGGCTCCGTGCATGCATAGCTCGCGCTGCAGTTGCAGCTTTCATCGTACATATTAGTTTGAAGTGAAGTTGGGTGCGTTCTCCTTTTTTGTAAGCGAAATGGGCACAAGGATGAGTGTGGTCTGAGATAAGTTCGTGTTATAATTCTTTTTCTGTTTTTTTTCTTCCTCTCTCTGCCACGCGCATATTTGTGTGGAAAAACGCTTCGAGGTTGACTGCTTGTCGTCAAAATATAAAACTCTAATCCATGCGCAAAGGTACGCGTACAACAATCTCATCTCATTTTATCTCAAACGGCTTGAGTACACACGGGAACTCTGAAGATCTCGGGGTTACGTTGAAGCCTTGCGTGGCAAGTTTTCGCTAGACGGACTTGACTGTCAGCATGTGTGCGGAGAAAATGTTGTTAATTCTGAAGGGAGATGCAATAAACTGGGATTACCAGTGGCGTTGCATCAACCCTATCATGGGGGGAGCGAAACAGAAAAAAGAAGAAAAGAAAGTGAAGAATTCGCAGCATTGTTGGAAAGTGTTAATGACTTTTATTGCTCCGCATTCTCGGGGGGAATATGCGGAGAGGCGATCGTTGCAGGCATTTATGAAATCCTTTTGATGCAATTTATTCCACTTGGCAATTTTAAACTTTTGTGCTGACTCAAGCTATGTACATCCGCGGGACGTTATTCTTGGCTCCAGCGGCACTGCAACGGATGGGGATGTTTTGCAGAAACAGACCGTGAGTGAGTTACATAAATTGTATCGAAATATTCTCAATGTAATAACGATCCAATGCAGCGTCGATAGTAGTCTGTGATATTTTGGCCATGTTAAAGGAAAAATTGAACAGCTTCTTGCTGCCTTAACAACATCAGTGGTGCTGTATTCGTGATACCCATGGTGTGGTAGCGAGTGTGAGCTGATGAGAAATGCAATTTGGTTTATTGGTGGGTATCCCTAGACCAATAGCCGCTGGAATGTAAAACAGTAGCAGACCAAGTTAGGTATCGGGTTAAAAGGCCTAAAGAAAAGATTCTTCGAAACCTCCCAGCTCAAAGATATTGAAGAGTCTACGGTCAACTTTAGGTGAGGTTAGCTAATTGGACTGCCATCACACTTAGATCATATTTGGTTCATTGTGATACCGAGTGTCGTCAATTAGATTCCAACGCCAAATGGTGTCAGGACTTGATTTGAAAACCAGATAGAGCCATAATTATTAATGTTCACTGGGATTCGAACCTGGGACCCTATAACCAAGGGCATGCACACAACCATCTACCAACTGCGCCATCCAGCCGTTTTACGGACAATCTTACACACTCCTAAACTAAAAGATAACCAAGCCTTTTATAAAAAAGGACATAGGCTCTTCGAAATTGTGTGGTTTATCTTGGCACTGATCGGCAGGGAATAGTAAATACATTTAATCGAACATTTTTCAACAGCTGCTTGCCGGGCACGACCAGAAACCAAGAAATCCCAAACGCAGACGATGAAATAATCCTCCTACCTAGCTTTGAAGACGTCACAGTCATTAAAAACCTGACAGTGACAACACAGCCGTCAGTTGAGATGGCCCAACACCATCCAACTGGTCCGAATGTATTAGATCATGACCATTTGCATTGACAGGAAGAATGTCTAATGACTTAGATGATATGTATCCCCTACTCACTGGAGAGCCCAAGGTCGTCTTGCCCAGGGTGTGCTCCCGACAAACCAGCCAGCTCGGCACATAGCCTCTTGACCACAATAAAGCAATGCACAAGATAAGCGAGTTTCAAACGATACATAGAATCATTTTAACGACTTTAAAATACTACATCGTTTGGCGGCCTGTGTCGTTGTGGGTATGTGCGTCAACCTCAACGCACTTAAGCCTCGACTTCGTAGGTCAGATAACTGGTCTGTACTACTAAAGAAAACAATGTTCACAGCCCATCTCTTTTGAATCATTGGCAATGCTCAAAGAGTATTCCTGTCAAGAAAAAGCTTCTCTTCTCAAACTTGGCCGTTCGGATTTCGGCATAAAACCGGAACCTACAGTTGTGGGCACGAAGTAGCATCGTTTGCCAAGGGTGGCTCTACGTCGGATCCCCACTGTGATGTCGTTTGTGGAGTTTACGTTTGCCCCGAGGTAGACGAGGTGGCCCGTGGCGTTGTGGATATGTGCGTCGACCCTAACCTCGACGTCGTAGGTTCAATTCCTGTTCTGTGCGACGAAAACAATTTTCACGACCCCACCTCTTTCGAGTTACTGACAAACAAAGCCGTTCGGATTCGGCATAAAACTGTAGGTCCCTTACACTCGTGAGAGAGCAATAGTACGCACAGCACAAGCTGTTGCTGGGAAGTTAGTCCTTGGCCCTCTGCGGGACTGCATCATTCATCGCAATGAACTATGTTTTTATAAAAATCTTTGACGTCGGGGTGCTCAGTGGTTAGCGTTATCGGGTTGTGTCGCACCCAGGGTTGGTAAATGTCACACTCTTTGTATTGTATGGATCATCATCTGACCCGAATGATCTACTAAATTAGTCGCGGGGGTAAAGCACTAACTAGATACCTTCAGCCAACTTGATCCTCTGGCATTAACTCTAACTCATCAAGTTCCAACCACCTCATCCTGGATATGCCAAGCGCACGCCTTCCTGATAGAGTTGCATATAAAGACACGCCTCGGCAAACTTGATGATGAAGACATATGGACCACATGTCCAAACCATCGAAGCATAGCTCTTGCCGTTCAGAGAAGTAGCTGCTGTACATTGGGCACCTCACGTACTGCCACGTTTCTCACCATGTCCTGGCGAGTAACTCCCACAATAGCAAGAAGAAATCTCATCTCAGCAGTTTGTATTCGGGATCTTATTCTTTTTTTCTTTTATATATCAGTAATATTTTTCGGATGTATACACAATTCATACGCGTAAGAACGGTGTAAAATACCCCGACAAGTAAACGTTTATAAACCTGGTCGTACCACACACGCTAAGCACGGTTGTTACAGCACAGCAGTTTGGTTCGAAACCCCTTCCAATCGTTCGAAACCAAATGCACTTTCGTGTGACTTCAATTTCTTCCAGTAGAAGACAGTGGGCTGATCACCTCACAAGCATGGAGGGTCTTACGCAACTTAGTCCAACTGTTGGGATTCGCGGATTATATCGACATCAACCCGCTCTCTCATCTTGCAACGACTGAAGAAGAGGCGAAGCTAGTCTTGAGATCAATTAGGACAAAAAAAAATCGACCAACAAATATTGCTCTACACACCGCTTCCAACAGCATTACGCTCGAGAGCTCACTAACCGACGTAGAATTGCTCTTGTCAACAGTTTGTTCATAGGTTTGTTTAAACAACCCAATTCGACGGACCGAAATCATGCAGCGCATTTTACAGCGTGCTTAGAGGCGAGCTATACAGAGCCATATCTAGTTTTGAAATACCTGCCAAAATTGTCAGGTTGTGCAGGATGGAGAACTCTCGCTGCTCCATCAAGGTCGGTAACGAATTCACTGACAAAGATCTTTCAGAAGTCCGTACAACTGTTAGCATACGCCTGATATTGACGTTATTGGCAGAACTCAGTGAGCCGTTAATGAGGTGCTTGATAACTTTGAGACGGAAGCGGCTAAATATGGGTCTGGCGTTGAATGAGGATCAAACGAAGTATATGCTGTTGTCAAGATGTCCCACAATATCGACGTCTTCGGCAGCTATAACCTCGAGGTAGTCAAGGATATTATCTACCTCGCCTCCGGAGTAAATTTTACAAATAACATCTGTACCGAGATCAAGTGCAGGACAACTATTTGAGCTCAAGACGTAATTGACTAATAGAGACCTCTTTCGAAGACCTACGTTGACATCCTAATACTTCTATACGGCGCAGATGTATGGACAATTTCGAAAGAGGATGAAGAAGTCCCTGGTCTATTCAAGAGAAAAATTCTGCGTGCGATCTTTCGTCCCGTTTGTGTTGACGTGTTCTGGGGGAGAAGTTTCAACTACGAAATGTACGGGCTTTACAGCGTTTACGGATCCAACGCCTACGGTGGCTAGTTCATGTAGAGCCGATGGATACCACAGTTCCGACCCGAAGAATCTTCGAATCCGAACCTGTGGGGCAACAACAACAGAGGACGTCCGTCTAAGGTAGCGCACCCAAGTGGCAACTAACTTGGTCTGCAAAACTGGCAACAACTAGCCTAGCCATAGATCGCTCTAATTGGAGAGACTTGTTGGTTGAGGCCCAGTTCCACCCCGGACTGTAGCGCCATACAAAGAAGAAGAAGAATAGAGGTGCAGCCCGGAAGGCAAAAAAACATCGACTGCACTGGCTTGACCACATCGAGCTCATTAGTATCAACACATTTGCTGAGAGTGTTTTTGAATCCGAGCTTTCTGGATCGAAAAGGATAGGAAGACAGAAAATCCTGTATAAAGATAAAGCCGTAGACAACTTGGTCTTGATGACTGGCAGTAGCGTGTCCAGCACCGTCAGTGATGCAAGGCAGCAGTCCCAGCCCATCCATCAAAGCCCGAGGTGAATCTGGACGTAGTTTCTACAGAAACCAATCTTGGTGCACATTCTATTTAATTCCTCAATAAAGGAGGGGTGACTCGAAAAAGTTAAAGTCGGGAGAACCATGAAAGTTGGTCGCACCACGGTCGCTCATAGTGGCTTAGGTCAGAAAAGTTAGCTTCCTAAAATCATGGCACTGGCACTTTTTTGGATCGGACCCGCATGCGTGTTGGGCTTCAGGCTAAAGATGAATCCCTGGAAACTATACGGCGTACGACGAACAACCGCTTAATGGATGGATACGATTTCAACCAATAAACCTCTGCAGCTCGTGCGATCTCTAGCAAGAGATTTCCTGCTGATGTTTCAGAAGACGTTGGAAGGGATTAGTTACAACCAACAGGACATGGCTAGGGCCCTTCGGGAAGAATGCTGCTTTCCCTAAACAGATGTTCCGGTATGAAGTGAGCGTCAAGATACAAATGTCTCGATAGGCAACATTTGTTGTGAACGAGCCCTTATTTTTGTTTGTTTGTTTGATGCTCTATCAGAAGTAACATGCAAAAGATGGTTTCAACGGTTCAGAAATAATGATTTTGATGTGAGAAATGAAGAACGTGGAAGACCACCAAAAAAGTTTGAAGACGCCGAATTGCAGACGACATTGGATGGAGATGACACTTTGAGTCAAAAGCAAATGACAGCAATGTTAAATGTTGCAGAACAAGCAACAAGCAAATCTGACCGTTTAAAAGCTATGGGAAAGCTCCAAAAGTGTGGAAAATGGGTGCCACATGAATTGAATGAAAGACAGGTGGAAAACCGAAAAAAACGCTTGTGAAATTTTGCTTCAAAGACACGTAAGTTCGGTAAATCGGTTTTGCATCGGATTGTTACTGGCGATGAAAAATGGATTTGTTTTATGAATCCTAAACGGAAAAAAACAACATCAACATCGACTGCAAAACCAGATCGATTCGGCAAGAAGACAATGCTGTGTGTTTGGTGGGACCAGAAAGGTGTGGTGTACCACGAGCTACTAAATCCTGGTGAAACCGTTAATACTGATCGCTACCGACAACAAATGATCAATTTGAACTAGCGATGGGCAATTGCGAATTAAACCAATCGAATCATTCGATTGTTCTAGCAGTCGCAATTATTCGAATTCGAATTGAGCGGAGTCGATTGTTGAATTTCGATTCTTGTAGGTCCGATTCCAATCGCCAACGAATGTGTGTATTCGCCGATTCTTCAAGTCAGAGAGAGATTGCTAAATTGTGTTTCGCCCATCTCTTTTTCATTTCGTTTCACTACTACAATTTAAACTTCACATTTACGAGAGTGAGAGTACAATCCTCTCACTAATTGGGCGAGAAGGATGAAGAATATAGTCGAACCTCCAAAATTCAAATAGCCACGGGAACCAACATTTTTCAGAAATTTGGTTTGAATAATAGAAAATTCGATTTAAGGATGTTCCAATTACAGAGGTTTGGCTGTATTTCCATTCCCAATGTTCCTATTTTGGTAGGTATAGTTTCTTATTGGAGACACAGCCTTACGCTGATTTTTTACACTGACACCAACATATGAATAAATCGAGGAATTAGTACCCGGCATTCTGTTGGTTGTAGGAAGTACTGCGAATAATCGACTCGATTCGATTATTATTCGATTGTTTTCTGATGAGACCGAATAAATCGACAATCGAATTCAAATTTTAACAGTTGCCAATTTATTCGATTGTGAATTTCATTCGCAATCGCCCATCGCTAATTTTGAACCATGCATTGATCGAGAAACGGCCAGAATTGGCCAGAAGACACGGCAAGGTAATTTTGCTCCATGACAATGCACCTGCTCACAAAGCAAAACCGGTTAAGGATACAATCAAAACACTTGGCTGGGAGCAGCTACCCCACCGCCGTATTCACCAGACTTGGCTCCTTCCGACTACCATTTGTTTTCATCGATGGGACACGCATTGGCTGAGCAGCACTTCGATTCCTACGAAGAAGTCGAAATTGGGTGGCTGATTGGTTTGCTTTCAAAGACGAACAATTTTAATGGCGTGGTATTCACAAATTGCCAGAAAGGTGGTCAAAATGTGTAGAAAACAATGGCCAATACTTTGAATTAAATGTTTTTACTTTCCCATTAATAATTAGTGTTTTATTTTAAAAAATAACGCACATTTCATACCGGTACACCTGGTAGGCAAGGAGTGCCAGAGATGATTTCTGTAGAAGTGCCATGGATGAGGAAGAAGTTGCATAATCTACGTCCAGACACAGGCACAAACAACGATGAACCTACTTTTTCAATGATGTCCGGGACCCAAGCAATAACCCTGAGGACACCAGTATGTCTAACAGGGGCTTCATCATGTGTGGCAGGACTGATAGTTCTGAGCGCCCCCTTTATTCCATCGCTACTCGAATTAATCCAACATAACCTTAAGACTTTAAAACAAATTGCTGTTCCTAAACATTTGTTGTCATTTGTAGGCCAAACCCAACCCAGCCACATCATCAGTAAAAGCACACAGTCCCAGCCCATCCAACACTGCGAACATCATTCCTGATTAAGTTTTCGCAGGCAGAGCCATTTCGATCGCCTGTCAATAGTGGCGGTAGTCCGGATTGAGTAACCCTCGCTTCTATTCCGTAACCATTCAATTTCGGTCATGTTGACATACGATTATTCAATTATTTGACATCAAAATATTAAATCCCATTCAGCCGCGTGTGCACACCACCATCCGCTCCGCTCCACCGCCGGTACAGTGAACAGCCCCGGAGTCAAAGCGAAATCCTGTGGCCATTGTAATCACTTTGTTACATTTGCCCCCGGTCGCCAACGTATTTATGATGCAGTCACGCCCATCTCCGAGCCCGCCCCTCATTTCAGTGTACGTATTAAATACACGCCCAGAAACATACTAGTTTAGCAAACTACCCTAACCTCCGGCTGCATGGAACCGAACAACAACTCATTCAGAGTTATTACAGCAGCAGGGCATTGTGGATCTGTTTTGTACACGGATAGCTTCCTGTGCTCCCCTGAACAGCGTTGTTCGAATGTGTTACAATTGATACAGATACAAACGCTGGAGCATAGCGTTTCCGAAAAACGGTCAAGCTCCGTGCTCCGTGTGTGCGCCGTGCCGCGCCGCGCCGTGCCTTTCGGGGATATTATTTCATAGTGATTAATCACATGGAAGTGGACAGAGGCAGCGACTATCTCTATCTACTCATCGGGAGATGACCTCGCCACTAGTTATCCTGTGCTGCTGCTGCTTTTCGCTGGAAATTTACAGTTCAATAGACCAAAGGCTATTCAATCCTTCGCTCTCTCTCTTGCACTCACACAGCCTGGATTTAGTTCATATTTGATCAGAGTAACTCCGTCAAAAGACCATTCGGGGCTTGGTTAATACGGGACAGGAAGACTAATGGACTTTCCTCCTCGTGCACGTATCATGTGTGGCGGGCTGAGTTGGTTGCTGTATGTTTTTATCCTCGTCGTCGTGGTCTTTTTTTTGTTACTTGAGCAATTTTTCTGACATTTCTTACCGCAGGAACTTTTCAACTTTCAATGAAAAATGACAGAGCACAGCACAGGGAGCGCAAGAAAAAAAGAAAAACGACAAAGGTTGGCGAAAACTGAAAAGACCGTGCACGATTAATCTATTAGAGTGTAGCAGCTCTCGCTCGCTGGGGGGATTGAAAGGGGCTTCATCCACACACACACTCGACCCAGGCGACGAACATCTCTGGACATATGAGGTCAAAGTGGGCTAACAAATGGCCGGGCGGTGTGCCCAACACGCTGCTCTAAGAACATGCACGTGCAACAACCGCTTGCGATAATCATTTGTCCAAGGGATTGTTAACACATCGCCCCTCGGCACGGTGTCTGGCCGTGTGTGCACTTTTTACACTCGGTTCGGATCGCAGCAAGAGAGAGACAGAAGCCTCGTGGCGATTGTATAACTTGGCTTCGGGCGGTGGCGCAGAGATAATTTGATAAGTTACTTAGCCGCAGTGTGGTGTGTGTGTGTCACTTTGGGGAAGGGTTAAGCAGCTTGATACAGAAATCCATTGAGACTCTGGGATCGGGACGGTATTTCCTGATGATTGCGTTGCGTACATGATCTCCATGATAACATATTAGTGCATAAGTGGATTTTATGATGATTGGATTGAACTTGAAGTTCTCCATCGCTTCACTTGTCTCTTCTTTGTATGGAATAGACGTCTGTGCTGAATTGGAGAGGAAATCTCTACGAATTTCAAATGAGAATGTGAATGGAGTGCGATGGGACTTAATCCTCTGTGAGAGTAGTTGTGCATTCACATTCGTTCGGGTATGAGACTACGAGTGGTCAACTAACGATAAAAAATGAAACCGGCACGGGTGTGTGAATTTCAAACGATTTTTTAAGCATTCACTACACAATGAGACAGTCACAGAAGCGACTAGAAGGAGAATGAAATGACTGATGCAATTTTTGCCTCGAATCGGTCTGATATGTGCGACGTTATTTCGCAGTTGCGTCTCGAAAGTTGAGCACCTTCAACATCGTTGTTCTTGTTCGAGTACACGTAGGACTTGTCGTATCTCCAGAGACCAGAACTTGTCCTACCACTTCACAAGATCGTGGGGGATGAACGCTCGCTTGTCAAATTATCCCTCCACAAGTTCGAGCGTTGCATCGCTTCTCCGGTAGCGCCGTACAGTGGGGTATTTGACTCAAAAAAATGGCATTAACCTCGAGTTCAAGCAAGGCAGCTTCTTACGGATGCTTAAGGTCCAGTTTCACAGTGAAGGTGTAAAACTTACGTTCAGCTAAACCTTGAACAGAGCTCGAGTTTTTGGTTTAACTCGTTCGGTTTTGCAGTCAAATCAGAACTTTAATTCGTTTGTGTAAACCGATCGAACAAATCTGACAGCAGTTTGCATTCTGTTGGTGTATCGGCAACATTTTTAAAAGCGTTCGATGTATTCGCCGTGCTTTGTGCTTTTAGTGCATTCCTTTTGAAATGTTTTAGCTTGTCTTTCAATCAAGGAAGGGAAAAGCAGCCGAAAAGGAATCCATTGCAAATGATTTCAATTCAAAGAAGGGATCTTGTTAACGAACAGCAGATGTTAGAGAGAGGAAAGGGATCCGGTGCAGAACTGATGTTTAACCGACAGTGTGCTCTCGCTTAACCAAAAACTGGCACCTAAAGCATTTCTGAAATGAAGCTTAAGCTGCAATAAATGTGGAGCACTGTGAAACTGGGCATAAATCTTTAAAGCGTAACTACTAGTCAATTTTTGCAGAGGAAATGTTGTGTGTCGGTTGGCTCGCATGGTTTGGATTCGCTTAGAGTGCAGTACAGCCTCGTTAATCCGTACCCGTAAGAAGAAGCGCGGTCCCGGATTAACAGAGCGTCCGAATGAGACAATGTGAGTGCAAAATGCCAATTTATAAATCAACAAAACTAATCCCATAAAGTGTACATAAATTAACAAAGCTTTTCAGAAATTATGTGCAACTGACACTTACTTACTTACTTATCAGGCAGACGAACCATGAAGGGTCTGAGCCTGAGCAATTGCTATCTTCCATCGGTGACGGTCCTGGGCACGCTGCTTCCAGTCATCAAGGGCGCGCTGTCTTGCATCCGCGATGACTTGGTCTTTGTACCGGTTCTGTCCTCCTCTCCTTCTCGAACCAGGAGGCTCGGATTCGAAGACCCTCTTTGCTGGAGCGTTGTTGTCCATTAGCTCGATGTGGCCGAGCCAGTGTAGTCGACGGATGTTTGCCTTCCGGACTACATCCACATCCTTGTACAGCTCGTAGAGTTCGCTGTTGTGTCTTCTCCTCTATTCAACCTCCTCGCAGATAGGACCATATATCCGACGTAGAATTTTTCTTTCGAATGCACCAAGAATCAGCTCAGCAGCCTTACTTAATGTCCAGCTTTCGGCTCCAAAAAGCAGGACTGGCAGGATAAGAGTTTTGTAGAGCATGACTTTGGTCCTTCGAGTCAGGAGTTTCGAGCCCAGTTGTTTTGACAGACCGAAGTAGCATCAGTTGCCAAGGGCGATTCTACGTCGGATCTCCACTACGATGTCATTCGTGGAGTTTACATTTGCCCCGAGGCAGACAAACTCCTTTACTACCTCGAAATTGTAGCTGTCGATTGTGACGTTTTGGCCTAGGTGGTGTGCGGCGGATCGTTGTTTGCTCGACAGCATATATTTTGTTTTGCCCTCGTTGACCTTAAGACCAGCTCGTTTCGCCTGTTCCTCAATTGCCGTGAAAGCTTCCACTATGGCGCGATAATGTCGATGTCATCCGCATATCCCAACAGCTGGACTGACTTGTAGAATATAGTGCCTTCCGTGTTGACTTTTGTTAGCACTATCTTCTCCAGTATCAGATTGAAGAAACGACAGCGCATCTCCTTGCCGAAATCCGGTGCAGGTTTCGAACGGTTCAGAGGTTTTTGAACCGAACGGCACGGTGCATCGCGTATGTGTTAGCGCGGTGCGTCACAACCGGATCAGTTTGCCCGGGATCCCGAATTCGGCCATCGCTTCGAATAGCTCCTTGCGATGAATGCTGTCGTATGCGGCTTTAAAATCGATGAACAGATGGTGAGTATCGATTTGAAACTCACTGGTCTTCTTCAGGATCTGCCTTAATGTGAAGATTTGGTCTGTCCGGGCCGGAAGACGCACTGGTACGTGTCGATTAGTGAGGGATTAAAACGGCTTTAGACGTTCACACAGTACGCTGGATAGGATCTTGTAGGCGACATTGAGCAGGGATATACCTCTGTAGTTCTTGCAGGAGGTAGGATCGCCTTTTTCGTGGATGGGGCATATGGAGCTGATATTCCAGTCGTCGGGCATGGTTTCATCTTCCCAAATTCGGCAAATGATTTCTTGCATGCTCCCTACCTTTACATTGCCCCCAGCTTTGAAAAGCTCCGATGGTAAGCCACCTGAGCCTGCGGCTTTGTTGTTCTTCAGCCCTTTAATGGCTGTACCGACTTCTTCAAAGCTAGGTGGGAGGACTTCTTCGTCGACTGGAGTTGGGATTTCCTGGTTCCCTATCACTCTTTCCTGGTCACAGCTAAACAGTTGTTGGAAGTGCTGCTTAAACACATCCACTATTCCCTGTGGGTCCGTAACTAGGTTACCCTCGCAATTTCGAAGAGCCTGGGTGCCTCACCTAAAGCCTGTGGCCAGGCTTTTGGCTTTTTTGTAAAAGACCCGTATTTTTTCTTGTCCCTAGACTCTTCGATATCCTTGAGCTGGGAGGTTGCGAGAGACCTTTTCTTCAGGCGAAGAAGCTTTTTCTCCTCCCGTCTTCTAGCCCGGTACTCCTCTTGCGCTGCTCTTGTTTTCCGGTGCAGCGCTTTTTGGTATGCCTCGTCGGTTGCACGTTTTTTCTGCTCACACTCGCCATCATACCACGGGTTTCTTGTCGGGGGTGGTAGGTAGCCTAATGTAGTTTCCGCTACCTCTTTGATGGCCGAGCGGCAATGCAACCACATCTCGTTGGCACTTGACGTAGGCATACCGGAGAGTCTCTCAATTAATTGCTCTTCGTAGGCTCTGGCAATCTCCGGTGTGCTTAGGCGTCCAATGTCAAAAGTTTTCTTTGTCGGCTGGTGCAGCTTTCTGACATTGGACAGTCGAGCTCTATATCTTGCTGCAACAAGAAAGTGGTCAGAGTCGACGTTTGCCCCCCTGAATGTTTGCACATCCAGGATGTTTGACGCGTGTCTTCCGTCAATAAGCACATGGTCGATTTGGTTGGCGGTTCGACCATCCGGGGATCGCCAGGTTGCTGTGTGGATTTTTTTGCGAGGGAATTTTGTGCTGCTTATGATCATATTACGTGCTGTCGCAAAGTCTGTGAGTCGGTAGCCGTTATCTGTTGTCGTGTCGTGGAGGCGTGCTTTCCGATCACTCCGCCAAAGATGTTTTCCTTACCGATGTAACTGACACCACGTTCTAATATTTCAATCGCTTCTAGTTTCTTTCTTATGATCAATGTTGTATAATTAGGAAAAGGCAGCATTTTCCAAATAGTACACGACATTTGTCTTTTCACGACGATACGAATCGAAAGTTAAATTGTTCTTATTTTTTTAAGTGTTGAGGCGAAAGGACTTGTGTGTTCTGTTTGACACATAATTGTCAACTGAAAAAAGTGCAGTTGCCGTGGAAAAGGCGACATAATGAGTGCCAGCCCATATTATCGACATCACCGGACTAGGGGCCGTCTGGATCAACGTGGCTCCTCTGCGTGCCTTTATTGTCGTTTGCTTTTCACTTGAACCTGAGATACACATCGTTTCAGTAATTCTGTTAAGAGCGAACTCTCTCAGACCTTTCCGTTCTGAAGTTCGACCAATTTTTGTCTCAGCCTTCTGGAGCATGTTCTCAAAAGTTGTGCAAATAAAAATATCAACACCGTGAACTGAAGCGGGTATTCAAAATACAGCTTGGCTGTATCCAAGGCGTACTCTTTAAACTTTAGTAAATCTATTATGTTATCACTTGGGATGATCGTATATTGACGCAGCCAATTCGGCACTTCGACATAAAGAAGAAGGGCTTACAAAATTCCAAAGAACAACCCTCTACGCATGCAACGACTACGACTGATGGGCATTAAGGACCGAAAACAACAGAGGACGTCCATGCACAAGGTGGCGCATACCAGCCGAGGGGGACCTCAGTCGACAACTGGTGAGAGATCGTGGGTGGACTGGCATGCTACTTGAGGCCCAAATCCACCTTGGACTGTTGCGTCCGATTACATTTCAGAAATTATTCAATTAAATAAAAATCCCCCAATAAGGCTATTGAGAATCGGCTTGTGTATTGAATTGCGTTAAACGAAAAGCGTTCTAGTTTTTATTTCTAGACTTTAAGAAAGCAAATCATTGGACCATAAGAGACTTATATTATATCATTGGGCTGCCAGAGAAATCGAGGCACACTGAGACTAAGTTGGTTCAATGTGATGCCCATAGTCAGATGCCCATAGAACAGATCGACAACATCAGCGTAAGTGCCTTTGGCTTGATCCCAATGGTGCTGGCCCAGATTTAAAAACCGGATACAAGATTAACTTTGCTTTCACTGGGATTCGAACCGCGGACCTCTCTAACCAGGGGCAGGAACTCAACCAACTGTACCATCCAGCCATTCAAAGAAGACTCATTGAAGCTTCCCAATATTAGCTAACTGGCGTATTATCTTCTAGTGGGAAGGCCGTTTCAGGAGCAAGGCTCAAAACTCGGTCCACCAATTTTCATTCAATAAACAAAGGCAATGCTAAGACCCTTGAAGGGATCCAATGTGGTTATGCTGTTGAGATAATAATAATATAATAATAATATGGGTGACGCTACAGCCCATAGAGGGGCAGTGCCTAGCTTCTCAGCAACTACTTGTGTTGTGCGTGCTATTGTTCTCACACGGATGGAAGGGACCTACAGTTTTATGTCGACTCCGAACGGCCATGTTTGAGAAGCTTTTTTTTCTAGACAGGAAATACTCTTTGAGCATTGTCAGTGACTCGAAAGAGGTGGGGTCGTGAAATTTATTTTTGTCGCTCAGAGCTGGAAACGAACCTGCGTCATCGAGGTTGGGGTCAACGCACATACCCACAACGCCACGGGCCACCACTATGCTGTTGACACGGAAACATTTTTCCGTCATCAATCTCTGGAAGCAGCAGCGAGAGTAATGCAAGAAGATATCTATGCAGTGGGCGAGTGGTCTCATGACATCGGACTAGTAATGAAAGCATTAAAAACAAATCGCATGCAGGTTCGAAGTCGGCAGTAGTAATCGTCAACAATATGTAGAGCTGAAGACTTTAGCATGTGCAGCCATATTGGATTGCGAGGATATTAAGGTTGTTTCTTCACCCCACTATTCCAAATGGTGATGCAGATCACACTTATTCACAGACACGGGAGGAAATATCGTATAAAAAACGCTGTAGGATGAAATCATGGGCAAGAGTGACAAAAGCTGAAGATATTGCTTGCTCATTTAATTACTAAGCTGTATACTCAGCTCAGCATTACTAAGCTCTATACAACATTGCACAATCACCAATCAAGGAGCTATGGGGATCAAAGTAATATTGTGGCCTGTTGTCTGATTACCCACTCGGCGATTAGTACTCTCCTCACCCTAGCAATTGGCTTGTTGTTTGTATACTTCAATGAAAATTATTTACATTATCATTATGACTAATGCACTAATGAAGAAAGTAAATAAATTCAATGGTATACAATACCCAGTGCAAGGTGTGAGAAAAAAGGCATGTGTACATCCCATGTGAACCCACATAACCTTAAACGAGAACATTTAAAGCCACACTTTAAAGCCAACCCGTCCTCTAAAACTACGGCCTTTAATCGCAATATTTATCCAATTCACTGAATCATCAAAACACACAATGCCATTTTTTTTAAGTGAGACTTTGTATGGACCAATTAGCAATAATTGCCGCTGGAATGGAAGGACAAATATGAATAACTGAACATTTCCAACGGTATAAGCTATCTCCGCTTACAAAGGCCGTGGGCACACTATGCAGAGCATGCGATATTCCTAGAAACACGATTACAAACTTTCAACTCTATTGTGCTGAAACGAGAGATAATTCGCAATAAATCATTTAAATAAATAAACTTTATACAATTGACAATTGAAACGTGTTTTTTGCTCGGTTTTATTATTTCCTTTCATTATTATTTTTTACCCCCATTATATGGAGCCATTGAGGTGGAAATTGAGATTCAATGCTGGACATGCGCTTCGCTTAAATCTTTTGGTTTATTTTTTAAATCGATGGAATTAATCTCTGTGTCTTAATGCGGGAGGGGATAATACGTTTCATGATTATCATGATTTAATATAAATATAAATTATGCAGCTGTTTAAATATTCACTGGTTCATGCTTGATGTTTTTCGGGGTCACAACAGCGAAGGGCAGAAGTGCACTGAATGCACTTTACAATTATAAGACCGACAGTAACATATGGTGACGTGGTCTGAAGTTCCGGGCTTACTTACTTATCAGAGAAACTACCCATGAAGGGTCCGAGCCTGAGCAATTGCTACTTTCCATCGGTGACGGTCCTGGGCACGCTGCTTCCAGTCATCAACGCCAAGCTTTCTTACATCCACGATGACTTGGTCTCTGTACTGGAGGTTCGGATTTCCTTTCCATCTCGAACTAGGAGGCCCGGATTCGAAGACCCTCTTTGATGCGGTGTTGTTGTCCATTCGCTCGATGTGGAGCGAGCCAGTGTAGTAGACGGACTTTTTTCTTCCGGGTTCGCTGTTGTGTCTTCTCCTCCATTCGCCTTCCTCGCAGACGGGACCATATATCCGACGTAGAATTTTTCCTTCGAAGGCACCAAGAATCAGCTCTGCAGTCTTGCTTAGTGTCCAGCTTTCGGCTCCAAAAAGCAGGACTGGCAGGATAAGAGTTTTGTAGAGCATGACTTTGGTCCTTCGAGTAAGGAGTTTCAAGCCAAGCTGACAAACCTTAGTAGCATCGGTTGCCAAGGGCGATTCTACATTGGATCTCCACTACGATGTCATTCGTGGAGATAACGTTTGCCTTGAGGTAGACAACGATTGTAACGTGGTGGAGATCGTTTTTTGCTCGACAGCAAATATTTGGTTTTGTCCTTGGCCGTTCGGAGTTGGCATAAAACTGCAGATTCCTTGCACTCGTGAGAGAACAACGCACAACACAAGTGTTTCCTGAGAAGCTAGCTCCTGTCCCTCTAAGGGATTTAGCGCCAGCTATATTATTATTATTTTCGCTGCTCTTTAAAAGCAGGTAACATGTTATAAGGCTAAGATGGCTTCCCATCAGAGCAATGGCAATGTTCTAGTAGCGGGTATGTACCAGATCATTTACCGAATTTGGGAAGACGAAAGCATGCCCAAGGACTGGAATTGGAGCTCCAAATGCCCAATCCAGAAAAAATATATCCCACCTCCTGCAAAAGATACAGAGGTATATCCCTGCTCAATGTAACTTACAAGACCCTATCCAGCGTACTCTGTGAACGTCTAAAGTCGTTTTGCACCGCACTTATCGGCACGTACCAGTGTGGCTTCTGGCCCCGTCAAATTGACTATAGACCAAGTATTCACACTAGACCAGACCCTGGAGAATACCAGTAAGTTTCAGATCAATACTCATCATCTTTTTATCGATTTTAAAGCATACGAGCATATGAGAGTATCCCGGGAAAAAATGATCCGGTTGTATCACCCCACGCTAGTACATGCGCGATGCACCGTGCAGTTCTGTTCAAAAACCTCTGAACCGTTCGAAACCTGCACCGGATTTCGGCAAAGAGATGCGCTGTCGTGTGATTTCTTCAATTTGGTACTAAAGAAGAGAAGAGTGCGGCGGGCAGCTTTAAACACGAATAGCGAGTCAGTCCAGCTATTGGGATATGCAGATGACATCGACATCGTAGTGTCTTTATGGCAATTGAAGAACAGGCAAAACGACCTGGTTTTACGGTAAACGAGGACAAGGCATGAACGAGGTTGTCGTTGGCTGTCGAGCAAGAAACGATCCGCGCATACCATCTTGGCCAAAATATCACTACTTTGGTGGCAAAATCTCCTGTCGATCAGTGTCCCGCACAAACAGCTCCCAAATCTAGTGATATTATGCGACTTCAACGAAAGAGGTCATCTGTGTCGTATTTCGTATTTGTCGTGATGCACATTTTGTCAGTCAAGCCAATCTGAGGTAAGCTGTTTCAAGAAAGTGTGCACTGCGCAGTGTCATTAGCCTTGACTGCATGTAGTAGAATCTGCCAGCATTGGGGCAGATCCCTCCTTAGCCTTCTCGTTTTCTGCGATGTCACTGTGATCTGGAATGGAAACCACATAAGGGAAATTTCGAGCAGGCTTTCTAATGATAGCTCATGTACTGACGCAGGAGCTTGGCCATCAATGCACATGGCAACCTTCAGCCTTGGCAACATATTTAGGTTTATTTAATTTGCTAAATTGACTTTGACGACATGCTTCCCGGATTGCACGTATTTCTGCTTGGAACAACAATGGAAATATCAGGCAGTCTATAAGCAAGAGAAATTTTCAAAAGTTCTGAGACACATGGCCAGTTGAAATCCATGCAAACCTGCCTGCTATTTTGAAGAATTAGTATGTTGAAGTATTTTCATTGATTAAGTTTGAGTACAGAATAGTCTGTTGAGAATTTTATGAGATCCCTTGGTCTAGGATGGTGCTGTGACGAAGGGGTTCTTATGTTAAGCACCCGGACTAAGTCTGATGGCGCTGTGTGCTGAGGTGTTTGAAGATGATCTTAAGATCAATAATTTATAACACATAATAAGTATATTGAGTTGAGCAATAAACGATCCGCTGCACACTACCCGGGGCAAAACACAACAATCGTCAGCTTTAATTTTAAGGTAGTGAAGGATTTTTTCTATCTCGGGTCAAAGCGAACTCCATGAATGACATCTTAGTGGAGAACTGACGTAGAATCGCCCTTGGCAACCAATGCGACTTTGATTTGTCAAAACTCCTGACTCGAACGACCAAAATCTTGCTCTACAAAATTGTCATCCTGCCAGCCATGCTTTATGGAGCCGAAGTTGGACACTAACCAAACTAGAGAGCTGATATTTGGTTCCCTCGAAAGAAAAATTCTTCGTCGGATATATGGTCCTATCTGCGAGGAGGTTGAATGGAGGAGAAGACACAACAGCGAACTCTACGAGCTGTACAGGGATGTGAATGTAGTACGGAAGACAAAAATCCGTCTACTACACTGGATGGGCCACATCAAGCGCAAGGACTTCAACGTTTCAGCTAAGAGGGTCTTCGAATCCGATCTTCTTGCTACGATAGGGAGAGCAAGTTCGAACCTCTGGTATAGGGATCAAGTCATCATCATCGGATCTAAGACGACTTGGCCCTGATGACTGGAAGCAGCGTTCCCAGGACCAACACGCTAAATCTTTTCATCTCTCATCAAATTGCTTTCAAATGGGTTTTTTTTATTTTCTCCTTATTTAAATGCTATTGCTGAGTTTGACTTAGTTCAGTGTTGCATCAGATAAAGGCGGTGTATAAACTCGCTCCACAGCCTGTTCAGGGACAGTCTTACGATCATCACCCGCACGGATACAGCGATAACAAATAAAGAAAGAAGTTATTGAACCCGTTTGTTTCATTATCTTTTCACTAGTCTCAACTGAAATCGTGAAACGAACACCTCTTTGTTAAAAAATAAGCAAATAAAACGTGTACCATTTTTTTAAAAAAGTAAACTACTTCCACTGTCGGCTGCTTCGGTAATAGGTCTCCGTTTTTAGACGAGCTCCTAGAGACTCTTGTGTTATTCCACAAGCATTCAATTGAATATTTTTAAAAAAATATACAAAGACACAATTTTTTCTACAAGAACATTTTCATGCTTGCACATGTAAAATAATAATTTTCTTTTTGTTTCCTCCACAGCAAAATGAATGACCGCCATAAAATGCTGCAACCCCCTGTCAAAATATGTGATGAATAGAAATAAAAATTCTCCATTAAATCAATCGGATTAGGCTTAAGTTAAAAAAAAAGAAAACAAAAAAAAAATCATAATTATGTCGTTATAGTAAATGAGAGAGAAAAAGAAAATAAAAAGAAGTGAACAAAAATTGATATCATTAAAACGAAGGAAAATGTCGGATTAAATGCAATATGATCACAGTCAGCTAAGAGTGGCTGCATATATTTTATGTTTGCGAGTGCGTGACGTACGAGCGAGCGTGCCATAAGGACGCGGTCGAAGGTGACGACGAAGACGCGGACGCAGACGCAACCGACGACGACGACAAGGACGAGGACAGGACTGCAACGGGAAGACGCCGACGACTGACTGATTACATATGTACGCGCACGCATGTCGCAAAAGTAGTTGTGCTTAAAGTCGTCGCAATTTAGAGTACACGCGCACCATTGTGTTTATGTCCATTATCTGTATGTCCACAAGTCTGTCCATTTTAATGCATAACATCAATCGGAGCTGTGACAAGTTGCCAAGAAATGGATCCGAATAAGTTCTATTGTCGGAATAGTAATAACACCAACAGCAGTAACAACAACAATAACAACACACATCACAATACAAACACCAGCAACCACGGCTCACATTCACAGACATCATCGGCGGCTTCCACCTCGTCCTCAGCATCATCGTCGGCGGCCGCTGCTATAGCTGCCGCAACTGCTGCGGCATCGGCAGCAACAGCGGCCTCATCCAACATCGGACAGGATATGGTACCAAAAGGCAAATCACAGCAACTGAATCGGGGGACCAATACAGGAAATTACATAAATGTCGTGCCCGTACCCATTGGAGTGCAGTACCATCGGCGAAAATTAACGCCACAGGAATACCAGTAAGTAGATTACTCAATGCATAATTACCCTTCTCCACTGTGCCGCACGACATGGATAAGCGGCCGCCCTCTAACCGAGAGGTATTTGGGGTTCAGACTGTAGTGCTCATTATGGAGCACTACACTTTTTCTGTTTTTGCTGTGTCCATGTGAAATAAATGGTTATTAATAACCAGCATCCTTGTTTCGCATCCGCTGCGGTCGCGGAGCACGCACTTCAATAAATAATCATAATTGTTAATTTAAATATTTTGTTCAATAAACTGGGTGGAGCGGGCGATCAGAGATGAGCTTCCCACTTGCTGGGGTCAACATATTTTTCCGGGGTTGGCATTCTGTTTATTTGGCTGGTTGTTGTTAAACCTCGGGAGTTGTAGCGTTGGTCCACTAGTACGCGATCCCAAGGGTTGTTACGTTTTCTCAACTAGAAAACAGCCGGACATTCACAGAATATGGGCTTGACATTTCATTCATTCTCTCTCTCTAGGCGCAGCAGACGTTCTTTGTCCTGGCACAGACTCATTTTGTTAAGGTGATATTTCAGGCAAGCGTGGCTAGTAAGAAAGCTCGTCAGTATTATTATTATTCTAATCGTTTGGATTACATCGTCCCAGTTAGTCCATTTCTACGAAGTGTGCTTTTGCTATTTGTTAACAGTACGGTTCAGCACCTACATATTAAAACAGATTTCGAGCCAGCACTTCCGAGCTCATCTGCAGATTCGATGCGTCCCGAGACACAGTCGAGCTTCACTTTGTTGTATGTGGCAAGGTATTGTTGTCGGTCAAATTAATATTTTGGTCCTTTAAGTGATCCTCCTTAACATACACATTCTGGCGCTACCTCATACACAAGCCAGAGCTGATAGTGCGCACCGGTCTTTTGTGTCAGCACAAAAGCTTGAATTCTAAGGCGGCTTCCACTTGTAGATGAAATCCAATTTGATCGTGATCAATCTTCTTCCGACTACTTCTTAGATGGGACTTGACGATACGTCTGGAACTGGCAACGGAAGAATATGCTTGAACCATCGGGGGAAAAGCATGAACTGAAAAAAACCAAAGTACTTGCTAGGAGTACTGAGTATTTAGATAGGTAGGTACTTGTGGCCGCTGCTCTCTTGGACCAACTAGTTGGATCCATTGTGCTCGTGATTTTTTCCATTTGCACATGATAACTTGTTCTCTTTCGTGTCGAGATATATGGCTGCTAGAACCAAGATAAATCATATCGCCATGGAGGAAGAATGACCCTGGAGGCGCCCTTCATTTGAATGAATCAAGATCCAAGAAAGATACCCATTCAAAGAAGAAATGCGATCGAAATCTAATCACAAATGGGTGAGCATGATGATCCTGTAATTAAGTGGAAAATAATGATAGCTTTCGAACAAAGAGCGTGAACATAAGCAATTGTCTGAAGGCAAAGCTGCTTGCAAAACATGGTTGTGGTCAAGGGAACAGGAGCCTACACCTAAATGGTTGCCATCCATGTCATAAAACACAAAAAATATCACACGCTATTGCACTGATAGCCAACAACAAAACAAAAAACTTCTAGGGTTCACAAGTATTCACAAATGTGTTGACACACCCTTAGCATGGTCATAATCTGCGTCTACACCTGCCTATCTTTATAGACCAATTCGGTGTCCTTTCCGAAATCTTAATTACATTAGCTGCTCTCTTGGACCAACTAGTTGGATCCATTGTGCTCATGATTTTGAGTATACTACTACTATGAGACCTTCGTACTACTGGAATCATCCTACTCCGTTTGCTTTTAGAGGTTATCCAGATCTACGCCGCACAAGTCCACCATCTCTGCAGAGTAGTGTTTGCCCAAGTACTCCTTCCTTCTTTTTGCAAGGGCTGGGCATTGGCTGAGCAAATGTTGGATAGATTCTATTTCTTCTTCACCTCTAGTTATTGTGTAGTATGCTCAGTCGTGATGCATGCGTTCCTATGACACAGTGTCCGGTGAAGACCCCACTAAGTGATCGCACCTCATTACGACTAAAACTCATCAGTGATTTTATTCAACGTCGGCCACAGCGCCCTCGATATTGGGCCTGTTTTCTGAGTCAACAGGTTTTTACTCTGCCTTCGTCTTTTAGCTTGAGCATCGTGGGTTGCGTTGCTAGTAATACTCCAAGCTCTAGTCCCATCTTCGAGAAATTGTCCGCTTTTTCGTTGTCTTGAATGCCAGTATGTCCAGGTACGCCGCACAGGGTCACCGTGTTCGTCAAGGATATTTCACTGACGATTTGTCTGCATAACCAGACAATTTGTCTGCAAAACAAGATGTCCGATGCTTTGAATTTTTTTGCCGCTTGGCTGTAAGTAATTTTTCGAACTGGTCACAGAAGACCCTGCGTCTGTATCCGCACCATTTGAGCCGTCGGTATACAGGGAGAGTTCTCCATCTGTTGCTACCCTATGCTCTTCCCATTGTTTTCCGATCGGGAGAACGAAGGTGAAGGGTCTTTTCCGAAGTTAGTGTCGGAATCAAGTAGTCGCTTTGGCAAATGTGGTACTTAGTATTTTTCTTCTTCTCCATCTCCATCCATCTTTGGAAATATGTGTTCATTTGAGCGTTCCAAGCTTATGAGGTCCTTCTGTACGGCATTTCAGCTAGAGCTTCGGTCTCAACGCCTTCTGTTCTGCCAGTCATATCACGTCTACGTCATCCGCATATGCTAACAGTTGTATGGACTTCTGACAATAGACAATAGTGACTCTAGTGTTGGCGTGTGAATTTTGCGCGATCTCTCCTGGATGGGTCTTTTCCAGGATATGACGTAGTGTGAAAATTGTATTGTTGATAAGTAGCTTCAAGTGAGCGCATAAATGCGCAGAGAAGAGCTCATGGGCGATGCTTATAAGGCTAATTCCTTTATAATTACGTAGTCAAAGGGACACTTCTTGAGAATCTTATAGTATAGGACAAAATAAAGGAAATGCTTGCTAGAAAATACCTGGAGTGAACAGGAGGGTCATTTGTCTGTGATTTTCTGAGTATCCAGCAAAGTAAATTTGAACGCATCTCTGTTCCTATCAACTGTAGGCTGCTATCAAGTCTTGAGCAAGACGCGTCATTTAGTTTTTGCTCAACAGTCATTGGAAGCAGCATCTTCCGAAAGAAATAAAAGCCCACAAAATTCTGTAGGGACTATGGACGATCAAGTTATATACAATTATCGCCGGATCTTCAGGTTGCCCAAAAGTCATCACGTGAGAAATCTATTCAGTGGTATCTGAGAGACGATGTTCGTGCGGTGGCGTATAAGACGCATCAACTACGGATTCCACTGGACGTGTGCCGTGATTGCTCATATTCGACCATCGACCAGTGAAACCATTCTACCACTTTGAGATAGTGACAAATATCCAGAAATTGCGCTAGGAAATCTGTCCCCTCCTGCATATTCTTCAGATTTCACTTACTGACACCATTTTCTGTTTACAAAATTGAAGAAATGTCTAGGCATCAAAAGAGTTGGGCCATTAAATTTGTCAACACAAACGTCTATTTTGAGGGCATTGAGAAAAGCTAGCCCTTAAATGCCCTCTTGTCTATTTTGGACACGCGCTTTGTGAAAAAAATAAAAAATGGGTATTAAAGGGTAAGTATTTGAGAGGAATCTATAGATTTTTTCTGGCTCATTTCTTGAAAAAAATATTTACATTCAAAAAGTCGCTGACACATTTATCGACGTGAACATGGTCCTTTTTTGTGAAGCTTCGTAGGTCTGTACGGATGTGACACTGTATTTTCCAAATTCGATATCATGTTGTATACATAACGTTTATCGTCAATCATGTGAGCGACAACTGACAAATTGGTCTAAAAGGGCACAAGGACATCGCACATGCATGCTATTCGCTTCGGTCGCGACGTATCTATGCTGAGCAGTGCGAAGGAAGCATGTGCCTCAGTATAAAACAACTACGACCTACAACCAGAAATCGACTATTATTTAGAAAGACCCCATATCCATCGATAAATTCGAGAGACTCTGATAGTAAGTCAAGAAATAATATGAATGATATTTTCTGATTGTTCTCTTTGCGACAATGGAACATATGACTTCAGAATGGGACTGTGCTAAAATGACGTCTAGAGCACCGTCGTACACAGTTTTTGATCCCTCAGGGATCTTCCTGCAGCCTGTCGGCAATCTGGGACTCGAAAGCTGCGAACTATGTAAGCATTATGACTAAATTATTGGCGAGAGATATGGACTAAGCGCGTTCGGTTCCTTCATAGCGCAAATTTAATTTTCTTCATAGCAAATTAGAAATTCATTTTGTTCCTTTCAAGAGTGGCAATGGCAAAAATTGTTGCAAAAATGTTGATCATTGTGGTTCGTCAAAAGATACCCCCTACTGAAGGTTTCCTGAATTCTGATTGATTCGGATTGTGTCTCCATAGATGTCTTAAAATTCCTTCTATTTGAAGTGCCGTACCTCTGCTTAGCCGTAACTTTTTCGTCGATTAAACGTTCGCCTTAGTCCATCTATGCAGTGCATGGGGTCGCCACATCCTGTTTATCACCTCCTCCCTCTACTTCGAACAAAATGTTCTAAATTAACTCTTTACAAAAACAATTTGCTTGCAATTTGTACCCTCAGCATCAGCGTGCAATCGATTAACATGTATTTTACTTAAATCCAGGTCGCGCTTGTATTATAATGGCACAGATTACCGGTGTAGGGAGGACTACTACAACCTAGCCACAACGAGTGGTCGGATTAGCTCGTCATCTCCATCGCCTTCACTGCAGCAGCAACAACAGCAACAGCAGCAGCAGCAGCACCAACAACAACATCATCATCAGCAGCAGCAGCAACAGCAACAACAGCAACACCATCAATCCCAGCAACATCACCACCAACATCATCACATCCACCAGCAACACCATCATCAACACGCACAGCATCAGCAACAGCAGCACCAGCAACAGCAACAGCAACACCAACACCAGCAGCAGCATCAGCAGCAGCATCATCAGCAACAGCAATCACATCAGCAGCAGCAGCAACAACATCACACGACGGACATTGTTGACGAGGTGTTGAACAGTAGTCGCGTTGTTGCCACTCAAACGAGCGGCAATGGTAATTGTGAACAAATAGTGTCGACAGGTTTTGGTGTCCCCAGTGGCGCGGGCGTCGGTGTCAGTGGCAGCGGTGCCGGTGATGGTGGCTGCAGTAGCGGCGGCTCATCATTACCGCCGCCACCAGTGTTGTACACAGTGCATAGGGTAGTGACAACGGCCCAGATACAGACGGCCGGTGGCAACACGTTTGCCTCGTCGTCCAGTGTATCGAGTGTTGTTAGTGCGGTTCGGGGCGAAGCGGACTGTTTATCGGCCACCGTAAATGGGGCGACTGGTGGTGTAGCAGGGGTTGGTGGTACAGCGGCAGCAGCAGCCGCAGCGGCAATTGCCTCGGTGGGAGGCCTCCGAAGTTCACCTGGTGAGTACAAGAATTCATGCATGTTTACTGTAGTCCTTTCAATAAGTGCCCGCTCCGTGGGTGGGGGGGAGAGGCGTGTTTAATTTAATTTTTTATGAGAAATTATTTTATTCCCGTGGCGGCGATGCCAGAAAAGGGTGTGTCGGCTGTGGAGCTGCAGCTCGAGCGCAGACGGTGTAATTAGCTTTGTAATATCAGTTACCAATATTTCGCCAGCTCACACATCGCTCTGGCACAGGCACCGTGCCGCGCAGCGAAATTGACACGCATGTCAAACATTTTGCGAAATAACACGAGCGAGAGTGTTACATTTCACAGCGCCAACAGAAATTTATCGAGTGTGGCCGGGGATTGGGGGCACAGCACTTCACAGATAATGGGAACTGTCCTTCAAAGAGGCATAAAAATAATTCCGTAAAATTGTGCTAAAAATGCGATTAAATAAACACAGACACGCACCTTTGACCTTTTTTTTCATGCACGGGAGCAGAACCGCTGTGACGGCCGAGTGTGTGTGTGCCCTCCTTCGCCCGTCTAAGGGCTCGTGAGACTGGTGTGACCTTTTTAATATTGAGATAAGGATGTCGTTTAAATTGTTATGGGGCGTTCAGTTTTGATCGAAAAATATGTAAAATGGGATATTAAATGGGGGGAGTGGGCCACAGACGGGGTTGGCTTTTTTTTTGTGTTTGTTCTTGCCTTTATGACAGCGACGATGGGGTCTTCTGCGCCAGGACAACTCATTACATTGTCTGTTGGGAAAATGTCGCTGGGGGTGAACTCTAGGGCCGCCCACGGCATGGATGTTATTTACGTCGCATTTAATAATTCCTTTAAGCGCTGCCGGACAAAAGGCAGACTTCAAGTAATTAGGGCGGTTTTTATGCGCTTAACAGCTCCGAGAAGTGTTCAAATTTATTTCAGCTTATGCCTAGATTACGGATGTGTGTTGATTATTTTTCTCAGTCGACTTAAACCTATTTTTGGATTCACCGGAGGGTAAGATTGAGGGAGAGAATTTCACAACAGTAAGTGTCAAGGGCGTTATGAGCATTGCTGGCCAGGAGCTTCTGGTTTAGAGATTGCTCACAAGTGGCTGGTCTGGTGATGAGGAAAATGAAAGAGATGAATATAGCTAAAGTTACGTGGGCTTGTTAGAAGGGAAATCAGTTCAAGGCTGGCGCATGAAGTGTATTTAAGCGACTTCATGATGTTTTGCTAGGGCTTTGCCGGTTAACCGATTGTAGACAGTCCTCGTTCGGCACTTTAAGCATTTGCTGGCATTTGAGAGTTCGCAAGCGATGCATAGCTTCAATTTTAACGGAAAATATTAGAGTAGAGTAGAAGGCTACTCTATCCTTTTATGAAATCAGTCAGGTATAAGCTTCGTTCATAATGTGATCAACGTGCGAGTGGAAACTTAGCACCGCGTCACAAATGGTCCTTAGGTCGCTTGAATATATTGACGCTTGGAAGAAAAGAAATAAAGAGGTGCGTGAGGACATTGACAGGAAAAGGTTATGGATCTACATTTGGTGACCTTAAATTCCAAGAAGTTCCTGCCGCACAACTTAAGCGATTTTCAAATTGCAGTTGAATGGCGGTGGCAGTGTTGCGATCTTCCTTGACAAAAAAACATGCAACAACAAGCAGTAGTCTAATCTGTATAGTAGTGAGGAACAAATGTTGTACCGGTTAACTGTTAGCATACTTTTGTATATCTCAGTGACCGCCGATCCCAAACGACACCGCGGAATTAAGAGAGTTTGTTACAACGTATACCCCTAAGTACAGCAGGGCACATTTGAGATAATCTAAAACAATTGTGCGAGACAATATAACGAATGAGGGGCAGTATGTAAAACGCGCACCGCACTGCAAGAGTATTGACGCACGAAACGGGGATATTACGACTGAAATCTGATTGATCCAAAATGCCAAAGCATGTTCCCGCAAGTAAATAAATTCTTTTGTAGCAATAAGCAAAGCTGTAGAGCTCGGTAATAGCCTTCCTTTTCACTCTCCAGATTTGGACAACGAGTAAAAGTCCATTCACACAGAAGTCTATCGTTACAAAGCGATCTTCCACGGGCGCTACAGCCCATAGAGGGCCAGGGCCTACATTCTCAACAACCACCCGTGTTGTGCGTGCTATTGTTCTCACACGAGAATTTTAAGCCGTCTCCGAAAGGCCAAGTTTGAGAAGCTTTTTCTAAACAGAAAATACTCTTTGAGCACTGTCAGTGACTCGAAAAAGGTGGGGCCGTGAAAACTATTTCTGTCACTCAGAGCTGGAATCGAACCTACGACGTCGAGGTTGGGACCGACGCACAACGCCACAGGCCACCACCTTCCATGTCTTAAGCTGAAACTAAAAAAACTGAATACTAACTAACAACACTGACTACAGCCGTTATAGGTCCAAATAACCACTTGACCATAACTTCCTTCTGTTCGGAGACCCGCAGGAAAAGTGGAAGTGCTAGGTGGGGTCTTGCAGGACCTAGAGCAACCAGTTCTCAACTTCGACAGTACATACAATAGTGGCGAATAGTGAATACATCGGCTTTGTCGTGTTCAGTGACAATAATTGCCGACAAAGGAATCCATATCCCGTTCAAATCGAAGACAGCGGTCAATGTGGTCCTCGAATCAGCAAAGACGAAAAATAGCGCTTCCGTTGGTGTGGACTTAATGACTTCCATGATGTTCGGATAAGAATAAGTAATGATCCAACATAATTTTCTGGTAAGACAACGATCAGTGGACACAGGTTGAGGAACGCCTAAAGCGGTGATAATGTAATCAGAGGCTGGACTTCTAAGATCAATGTACGATCTCAGTCATGAAATAACTGAAGGAAACTTATGGATTTAAGATTATTGTGGGCTGTGGAAATGATATCCACTTCATTACCGTCTCCTAAAGTCTGCAGTCTTTTAGAAACGATTTAAAAGTTCCTTGAAGTCGAAGTGGATAATAATAATAATATAATATGGGAGGCGCTAGAGTCCGTAGGGGGCCAGGGCCTAGCTTCTCAGCAACCAGTCGTGCTGTGCGTGCTATTGTTCTCACACGAGAGTTTTAAGCCGACTCCGAATGGCTTTGTTTGACAAGCTTTTTCTAGACAGGAAATACTCTTTGAGCATTTTCAGTGACTCAAAAGAGATGGGGTCGTGAAAATTGTTTTCGTCGCACAGAGCAGGAATCGAACCTACGACGTCGAGGTTGGGATCGACGCACATACCCACAACGCCACAGGCCACCACCTGTTGAAGTGGATATATTCTTTAAAAAAAATTTGAATGTTCATAAACAGTGCTATGCGTGTGGGAACTGACAAAAACCGAAGAGTTCTTTGTTGTGTCGCACTGCAGTCAGAAGACGAGTGGGGCATCAATTAACATAATGTCAATAGCTGCATCCAGTTTCGCGCAATAAGCTCAAAGAGACTTGCTTTTGAGATTGATTCCATGGCCTTAGAGTAAAACAGGGATAATCAAAGTGGTAATATCAATTTGGACCTTCAAGAGAGAGAAAGCTGTTGTACTCAATTGCTTCTTCAATGCAAAGAATTAGCGTTCGGCAAGGGTTATTCTACATTTTATCTCGTGCTTTTTGTACCCATTGCTGTGCCAATCTTTCTTGAGGAGAGCATGTGGGCACTTCATTTTCCCAAAAATTTGGAAAGCTTGTTTTTCTCGACCATACTTTTTGAACATTGTCAGTGGCTTGACAGAGGTATAGTCGTGTTATATGAAAGTTCATTGTATCCTGGGTTAAATCTAAATCTCCCGGGATAGGAATCGACGCATCTATCCGCAAAGATTATCCGCCCACAAGAGGATATGAGATTTCCTTTCCTATTTAGAACTAGACAAAACTCTTTTCTAGTTAGTCAGGGACAGGACGACATTACTAAGTTCCACCATAGTTCAGTGGTTATGGCTGAGTCCAAACCAAAGCTGCCTTTCATACTTGCGGATCGGTAGTTGCAGTAATCGAAACAGGACTAGTCTTTTTAATGAGAGGCCACGCTTCTGCCCCCTAGATCAAGATTGTGACGCTCAATGGCTTGCATAAAGTCAACTTGATCGTTTGAGAGATGATTGTCTTAGTCAAAGAGCGGTTAGCATAAGGTTTTCTGCTTTAATCTCAGTATTGATGTGTCCACCCACAGTTTACGAAGTGCAGGTACTACCTGAGAAATTTAATATTGGATGTTGATGTTGTTTCTTGACAACACTGCACTTTGTTTCGCCTTCAGTAACCACATACTCGAAGCCCTTATCGTGTCATGACCAGCAAGAACCGACGTTGACGGCTTACTCCATTACTAATTTTATTCGTGTTGAAAACGTTAACATCTTCTGGCGCAACTGACTACAGATATGACGGAAAAGTGCTTATCCTGACTTTGTTGATGTCTGAAGGCAAAGCTAAAATGAAATGACCGCCCTTATTGTCGATGCCTCCGGAAGGGAATTTTCGTAAGATGAGAGGTGGTCGAATTTGAGGCAAGACTCAACAGAGATGAAGAAGAAGGCCACACGATGAACGAGAATGAGAGTGTAGTTCGTAAGGTTAAACTGTTTCGGATATATCGAGCCCATCAAGTGAAACTACGATTCCGAGCCTCTTCCTTTGAGAATAAAAATTAGCCTTGATTCAATATACTTGCGCAGCTATTCGGCCAACATGGAAAGCCTGAGCAAGCGATAACGGTCATGGGGACGCTGCTTGTAGTCATCAATACCAAACTTTAGCTAACTCAAATTTCAGCTTTTCACAAATTCCGAGCCTGTGAAGCATTCAACGAGTGTGTTTAAAGCATAACATGATCTTTGCAGTTTCAAGAGAGAATATTCAACAAAACTTGGGTATTTATACACCTAGTTTTGCTGTCGATTGCATTCAGATGAAGCCAACTACGAGCAGTGTAGTGAGCGCAGTGTGTCGTTGAAATTAATTAAAAATACGCCACACATGCACAGCCGAAGCGTACCTGGCATCCAGTTTATTTTACCTCTTAGCTCAAATGTTGGCACAATCCAGAGGTCTATTCGAATCGTTGAATAAAAAAAAAAGTGAAATTGCTTTCCATAAATGGGCGCGCAAATATTAGTTCTTTTGAATTAAACGTCAAACCAGCGCCCCGGCCAAAGACGTATCCAGGTCAAACCGCAGGCACATCTATGTTTGCGTTCCATTACCAGGCGCGACCACCAGCAGCGGTGTAATTGCCTGCCAACTGCTCTGTTTGGTTGCAAAGCGACAGCTAAATTCACACAAAAAGCGAGTGCATACGCCATAGGTCATACTAATTTCACATTAGTGACACCAAAATTGTCACGACCAAGTGAAGTGAAAATTCAATCGCTCGCCGACGACATGTTGACTGTCATATGAAATGGAATGAAACAAAAAATAAAACCATGTGCATGGTTTGATTTTAAATGACAAAACGGCATTGATCCTGTCGTTCGGGCTTATCTGGCCGAGAACAACTCGACTTCGGTTTCGGCAATTGTGTTGATTCGTGTCACAGTGGGGTGACGTTGTGATGTTGAATGCGGTCGCCGGTGGCATCCGACATAAATGGGCTTATTTCGAATTATTATGACAGGGCGGTTTAATTGGGTTTAATTGCGGCATCGGATTCCATTTGCCGGGCTATCAATACACACGCTGCGCTTAGACTTCAAGGCGAACGGGTTCGAAACATTTCACTGTTGTCCTTGATGTCAGTGGGAGTAGCGTGTGCACTTCGTTCCCTTCTCCCCCCGCAAGGACTTTCCCGTGAAGTCACGTCGGCACATCTGCGGCAGGGAATATATTTAATTTGTGCGTAGGTGGTATGTAGTTACCTTCACTCACACCCCTATTTTTTATTGCGCTTCCCTTCAAAGTTCTCCCTCCCCAGGGGCGGGCGTGCTGTGTGACTGCCAATTGACTTACCGTGGTGCTTATCTTAACGACATATGTCATCGTCATAAAATCCGTCAGTTAATTGTGCGTGGAAAGCAGGGAAAAAAGTGAACTTTATTAGCTTCGCGTGATGGGGAGCGTGTGGGAATCCAAATTCATTACAGAATCGATTGGGCCCGTAATTACTTCTTGAACGAATTAAAAATAAATGCTCACAGATCGCGGAGTCAGGGGTGTCACAGGCTGCTTCATCGATTGCACGAGTGCGTCATGCGAGTACTTGTCAGAAACTTTTGCTGAATGTTATGACAAGTTCTGGTTAGCGGTTGAGACAGTAGACGGGAATGGGGAGGAAGTGAGTCTAAACTAGGAAAAGATCTGCTTGTCAGAAAGTTTTTGTGCTTGTCACATGCCATTTTGGGGTAGAGAATGTGTGATGATGAGGACAAATGTACATGGCGTAGTTAGAATTGTGTTTAGAAGATCGAGGAGTGTATAGGAGTGATTAAGACTCTAGTGCGATCTGTGGTAAGTGTTTCGGGTAGCTATTATGGTTTGGAGCATTCATATTGCTTCTTCAGTTCTTCTTCTTCTTCTTGTGGCGCTACAGTCCGGGGTGAACCTGGGCCTCGGTCAACAATCCTCTCCAGCTGGCACGTTCTTTAGCCAGCTGCCTCCAATTTCGCACTCCAAGTTGGTTGAGGTCTTTTTCCACTTGAGTGCGCCATCGGGTTCGTGGTCGTCCTCTATTGCGTTATCCCACTGGGTCGGAGTCGAAGACTCTTCGGGCTGGAGCAGTGTTGTCCATGCGCTCTACATGGCCTAGCCATCTTAGGCGTTGAATCCGTAGACGCCTGACTAGACTCATGTCGCTGTACAGCCCGTAGAAATCGTGGTTGAATCTTCTTCTCCAAGAACCTTCAACGCAAACAGGACCGAAGATTGAACGCAGAACTTTTCTCTCGAAGAGGCCAAGTGCGTCTTCATCCGCTCTTGAGATAGTCCAAGCTTCCGCGCCATACAGCAGGACAGGGATGATCGAGGTCTTATATAAGGTGAGCTTGGTCTTTCGAGATGTTTGTACCCTTTGGATAGTTGTTTCACCCGCTGGTAAAACTTTCGGACATTCTTTCTGCCGTACCATTTCCTCGATCGCGCGCTTCTCATGCTCCTTCTTTTTCTTTTTGAGAAGCTGTTGCTCTTCAGTTCTTTTAAGTTCGTAGAGCTCACGAGCCGCTCTCGCCCTTCTATGCAGCGTCGTCTTACATGCTGCTAGCTTCGCTGAATGCGCCTGCCGGTACTGGTTGTCTGGGTGGTGTTTTAAAACCCAACACATCAGAGGCAGCTTCTCTGATGGCGTTTTGACATCGGTTCCACTGTTCGTCGACTGTTTCGCCTGGCAGGGTTGGACTCTCTAAGAGCTTCAGGGAGACTCGATCGGGAAAGTTTCCAGCGGTCGATTGCGGTTGTAGCTTTCCGGCGTCAAACCATTTTGGTCTTGCTCTACTCCGTTGTACTATCGATATCCGAGTTCTGAGCTTGGCTACAACAAGGTAATGATCCGAGTCGATGTTGGCACCTCGGAACGTTCGGACATCGAGGACACAGGAGGAGTGTTTGACGTCGATCGCAATGTGATCAATCTGGTTGACGGTTGATTGATCAGAGGACCGCCAGGTCCCTTTGTGAATGTTGAGGTGAGGGAACCGCGTGCTGGCAGTGAGGTTTCGCCCCGTCATGAAGTCCAACAGCCTAAGTCCATTGTCGGACGTGTTGTCGTGTAGGCTGTGTTTACTGACGACTCTAGCAAAGATTTCTTCCTTGCCCAGCTTGGCATTAAAATCTCCTAGAACGATCTTGGTGTCGTAGCTGGGGCATTGATCGTATGTTCTTTCTAGGAGATCATAGAAGTCATCCTTGCTATCATCGTCTTTCTCCTCCGTTGGGGCGTGGGCGCAAATTAGGCTGATGTTGCCGAATGTTGCCTTGATGCGGATTGTTGTGAGGCGTTCGCTTATGTATCTTAAGCTTAAGACTTCTTCTAAGTCTGCCTCGAACAACAAAACCGCATCCAAACAAGCGCTGCCTTCGCTCTTTGTAGCAATCGCCGTAATATATATATATCACAGTTCTTCATCCTCCTTTTGCCCGGCCCATCCCATTGCACCTCTTGGATGGCGGTGATGTCAGCCCTATAGGCTTCTAGGGCCTCCGCAAGTTCATCGGCTGCACGTGGTCTGTTCAGTGACCTCACCACTTCTTCAGTTAGTCGAAGAATTTGGCCACTACGTCCAGGTCTGCCGTTGTCGATGGCCCACAATCTTTTAACGCCTTTCGAGGCCACTACCGGATTGCTTGCAAATTCTTCAAACTAATCCCGACCGGCAGGACATGTCGGCCACCAGACGCTCGTTTATTTTCCTGCCGCCTTCTGTAGCCTTTGCACACTAAAGATGTGCCATCCAAGCTCAATCTTCTCTTTGTCAGAATGTGGCTGCACTTTGTTTGCAATTTAAGAATTCGCATCCTGGAACATGTTGACCATCAGGTTAAAGATCGCTTGGTAGACCTATAGCGAGTATGCTGACCAAGTCAAAAGACTCTCCTGGTTGCGCTTTTGCATAGCTTCTGATGAGTTTTAGTCGATGGCAGAGGTTCGAGTTCGAGTGACCAATTGACTTTTCAAGGGTGCCTTGACTCTGCTAATACTATAACTGGTCCTCACAACCTTCAATTACATACCCCTGACCTAATGCCATCCTCGGGTCGCTCTGTTGATACCGCCTTGCCTAGCAGTTTCGATAAGACTATGAAGCCATTTGCACATGTTCCATTTATTTTTATGCAGGGATCATGAACACTCTAGGACTGTAGAAAAATGGTTTCCTCCTAAAACCTTTGACAATTCTTGTCGATGAGCTCAGAGTCCTGAACTGACTTACTTACTTGCCATCCCGGCGACCCATGGAGAGCCCGAGCCTGAGGAATTGCTGCCCCTTCCATCGGCGACGGTCCTGGGCACGCTGCTTTAAGTCAAGGCCAAGCTGCTTACACCCGCGATGACTTGATCTCTATACCGGAGGTTCGGTCTTCCTCTCCTTCTCGAACCAGCGGGCTCGAATTCGAGGACTCTCCTTGCTAGAGCGTTGTTGTTCATGCACTCAATGTGGCCGAGCTTAATGTAGTCGACGGATTTTTGACATCCGGAATACATCCACATCTTTGTGGAGCTCGTAGAGTTCGCTGTCTGTCTGTCTTCTCCTCCATTCGCCTTCCTCGCAGATGGGACCACATAGCCGACGTGAATCGCTCGCAGTTACGTCTTCTCTTGCATTCATCTTCCTCGTAGACGCTACCATATCCTCAAGTAGACATTTTGTTTCCAAAGTACCAAGAATTTTGCTTGTTGTACAGCTTTCGGCTCCCTAAAGCAGGAACTGCAGAATGAGAGTTTAGTAGTTTTTTAGTTTTTGCTCCTTCAGGCCAGGAGTTTTGAGCCCAGTTTTTTTGAAAAACCGAAGTAGTATCGGTTGCCAAAGGCTATTCTACGTCGTATCTCCACTGAGATGCCATTCGTGGAGTTAACGTTTACCTCGAGGTAGACAAACTCTGACACTATCTCGAGATTGTAGCCGTCGATTATCCTTTGGCCAAGATGATGTGCGACGAATCGTTTCTTCCTCAACAGCATATACTTTGTCTTGTCCTGGTTGACCATAGGACCAGATTGTTTCTGCTGTTCCTCAGTTGCCTTAAAAGTTTCTACTACGGCTTGCGACGATGTCCATGTCATCTGCGTATCCTAACAGCTGGACTGATGTCTATAGCAACCTGCCGCACCATCTTCTCCAAAATCATCCAATTGAAGAGACAGAATCTCCTTGCTGAATTCGGCCATCGCTTCGAATAATTCCTTGCGATGAACTCTGTTTTATGCGGCTTTTAAATCGATAATGTGATGGGGGGTATCGATTTGAAACTCGCTGGTGTTCTCCAGCACTTGCCTTAGTGTGAATACTTGATATATATATAGGCAGTTTGCTGCGCCGGAAGCCGTACTGATACGCGCCGATTAGTGCGGTGTAATAGTTGACGTTGAGCAGGGATATACCTCTGTAGTTTTTGGAGGAGTGAACGGGATCGCCGTTTTTGTGAATCTGTCATATGGAGCTAATATTCCAGTCGTCGGACATGCGGATGGCCAGTCGTTGTGTGATGCCAATCTGTCCTGCAACAAAAGGTCATCTGAAAAACATTGACTTAGAATAAATTAAGGTTTACAATTAAAATGCATTTCTTTCTTTTTTTCTTCTTGAAATTGAAATGTCATAAAATGCTATACCGTAACTGAATTTTTGAAGGTATCTAGACGCCGGGGTTAATGGAAGCAAGAGTAGACGCACATATCCACAACACCACTACCGTCAAGCTTTCACCATTTCGTCGTAATGTATGTTACGTGTCAAAGTAAGCACGGTATCAGCTACCAAGTAAGCCACGTTGTGCTTACAGTTTTATACCCTCAGCTAAAATCAACGTTATGAAGTCAATCACAACTCTTTGTGGAGAGCCCTTATTTACCGATTCGAGTAGCGTTTTCACATGCCAGAATCCTATTATGGTACGATGCCTAAAAATTGTCAATGTACGATCAGTCCTTGTCTGAGGTATAATGTCCTTCCATTTCGAAAGCAGTGTGAGATATTGATGCTCTTCACTACATTCCTCTTCCCCATCTGAATAATTACCCGCTAGGTTTCTTAGACAGCGTGTTGAAAAGGCGTTTATAGCCTTCTACGTCTGCAGTAGATACTTATTTCTTTACTAGGACAGTGACCTAGGTAGGCTGTAAGTGATTCCTGTCTTGGTCTTTATACTTCTCCTTCTCAAAAGAGTAGACACGGATTCGAAGACTCTCCTAACTGGAACGTTGTTGTTTATGCCCCCGATGTGGTTCAGCCAGATTTCAGATTTTTGCCTGCCGAACTACATCGACATCCTAACCCAGCTCGTGCATGATATTAATCCTGCGGGTCAGGGCTTTGACCCTAGTTCTTTTGGCGGACAGCATCAATTGCCAAGGGCGACTCTACGTCGATATCCACTAAGATGTCATTCGTGGAGTTCACATTTTACCGAGGTAGACAAATTCCTTCACTATCTCAAAATTGTAACTGACGATTGTTATGTTCTGATTCCGTAGTGTGCATAGGTTCGTTTCGTGCTCGATAGCATATATTATGTCTTGTCCTTATTGACCATAAGAACCGGTTCGTTTTGCATGTTCTTCAGCCACCATTTAGGCTTCCAGCTCCGCATCCAGTGCTATTAGGTTTAGTCTGGGTGCTGGGTGGAACATCAAGACTGCTGTCGTCAGATGCTAGATCTGCTAAATGGGAATCTCTGTGGAGGCACAGACAATTCTCTCCACAAACTTAATCTATGTAAGACATTCTGACAAAAAAAAAATGAAAAACGAAATGATGTAGCGGGCATGTGTCCAGGCATGTGCGTTTTTGAAAAACGCTACAGCTTGTAATATATAAAAAAATAATATGGGTGGCGCTACAGCCCATAGAGGGCCAGGGCATAGCTTCTCAGCAACCACTCGTGTTGTGCATGCTATTTTTCTCTCACGAGTAGAAGGGACCTACAGTTTAATGCCGAATCCGAACGGCTTTCTTTGAGAAGCTTTTTCTAGACAGGAAATAGTCTTTGAGCATTGTCAGTGACTCGAAAGAGGTGGGGTCGTGAAAATTATTTTTGTCGCTCAGAGCTGGAATCGAACCTACGACGTCGAGGTTGGGGTCGACGCACTTACCCACAACGCCACGGCCCCAGCTACAGCTTGTAGACTACCCGATATTTCCATTATACTCCAAGCAGAACTACGCGCAGTCCGGGAAGCACGTCGTCAAAGTCAAGTTAGCAAATTATAAACATCTTGCCAAGGCTGAAGGGTGCCAGATGTATTGATAGCCAGGCACCTCCTTCAGTACATACTCTAAATAAGTAGAGGAATATCGGGCTGAGCTAGCACCATTAGAGAGCCAGCTCGAAATTTCTCTTATATGGGTTCCATTCCAGATCACAGTGACATCGCAGAAAACGAGAAGGCTAAGGAGAGACCTGCCCCAATGCTGGCATATTCTACTAAAAGCAGTCAAGGCTAATGACACTGCGCAGTTCACACTTCCTAGAAATAGCTTACCTCAGATGGGTTAGACCGAGGAACTGTGCCACAACAAGACAAATCTGGTCTAAGTATAGACGATCCGACACAGAGGATCTACTTCGGTGAAGTCGGTATTATATCACAAGATTTGGGGGCGGTTTGTGCGGGACAGTGGTTGACAGGAGAAACTAGGTGTGCCACACAACACACAATGCCACGTTTGTCACAACATTGCGAAAAGGGACACTATATCACATTTCATTTGTAGCCAGGTTGTTGCTGCAGTAAGACAGTAGGCACTTGGGAGACTCTTCTTGAGTGCAAGAGAATGCAATAATTAATGCACTATTGTCCTTCTTAAATTCTTCAGGTTGAATTTGGAGATTGGTAATAGTGCACCTCCCATGTAGTGGAGCTGTGGCATCAAAATGGCACATAGTGCTATTTATGTAGGTTCTTACTGAACCGCCACTTCCCCCTACATAAGATATGAATATAAGATCGAGAGATGCACGGATATGTGCAAATCAAGTCCCCCATTGTAAACCCTTCGCACTGCAAACATGTCAGATGCGTGTCACATGCCTTCTTGGAAAATGACTCACATCTCTTGAGGCGTTAGTGTAAACTTCTCAGTGTCTTCTTGTCACAAAACTTATTAATCCAATTTACCTACACGTTGCGAACGAAAGTTTAAGACAATTCCTACAGCAGGTTGGCAGGCTGGTCAAATTCAATTTAAACCTCAGATGTCCAGTGTGCAAGGAGAACGCATATCTCCTTCAAATCCCTCAGCCATAAATAATGCTTACCTCAAGCCGTATCCTGACGTATCCATCTGTTTGCTGAGTTTTGACATCCCTCCTAATGATTCAATGAAAGAGAGTCTTGCTTTTAAGGGACACCTCAACCATGGAGCAACCCCCATGTGCACCCATGAGGCAATTCAATTATCCTTTTTTGTGGAGCGGGCGCATAATCACAGGTACGCCGAAATTAGTCACGCACTTTATTAATCCGCTCCCGTCGCATCCGCATTTGTTATTCAATTGAACTGTTATTAAAATAGTCGAGCACTCCATTCGATGTGCAAATACATTCGAGAGCAGCTACCTGCTGCCGCAAATAAATTACCAGCCGCCGCCGGTTGTGTTCCCAACAAACTAATCCGTTTTTGGCCAACGTCAGGCATTTTGCAGCTGCATGTGGTGGTGCTTGCAAATATTTGCTTATTTAACATGAAACCAAATTTCACGCACGTAAACCGATTCGCAAATGCACTCGAATGGAAGCAGCACGCCAGCAGTACGCCAACTATTTTGACGGCGTATTCATGCAGTCGTTGTGTGTATTTCAATTTCAAAGTATCAATTAATGTGCGCCGTATTTAATTTCAAATTTGCCTCGTGATTCATGGCGCTTGCATTGGCATCCACCGCAGAAACAGAACAGAACAAAAAACGGCTCAAAACACTGACTGCTCCGGCAACAAAATGTGATACAAACTAGATCCACAACATCCGGGAATTCAATTGCAAATTGAAATCTCAATAAAGAAGTGCGCCCCCTCATGCGGAAGGAATGAACAATACGTATTTTTCGGCTGGAGCGCTAATTAAATTTTTTCTGCGCTCGGTTTTTTGATTGTGTTTCGGCAAGCCTCAGCTTTCAGTGAAGCCTTTGATGGCGCTGCAAGTATGCACGGGTGTGGACAGACGTTTCGGTTTCGGATTGACTGCCATGGCTGGCCGTTGTACTCATGAATATAATTTGTGTTAATTTGGATACGAATACCTAACACCACTCGTGGTGGACGGTGGATGCTTTTATTTCTTTAGAACGGCCTTAATGAAGAGCCATCCTATTCGGGGTACAGTTTGGACATCACTCTTCCATCTGAGGCTATAAGAGTCAGTTTGAGGATTCGATCGCTAAACGATGAAAACAGTGCAAGCATCTTTCTTCTTCTTTGATTGGTGCTACATTCCGGGGTGGACCTGGGCCTCAACCAACATGTCTCTCCAGCCAGCAACCATCAAGCATATGCCACCCAATTTTGGTATTCACATGGGAAAACATACCGGACAGACGGATGGATGTCAGGCAGATCGATGTCACTTGCGTTCACAGCATGTTTAGTGAGACTTCACATTTCAAGTGAAATTCATCTGATCTTTGCATCGTCACGCTCCTTCTTTTTCCTTTTGAGAAGCCGGTGCTCTTCCCTTCTTTTAAGTTCGTAGAGCTCACGAGCCGCTCTCGCCCTTCTATGCAGCGTCGTCTTACATGCTGCTAGCTTCGCTGAATGCGCCTGCCGGCGCAGGCGCAGAGGCAGCTTCTCTGATGGCGTTTTGACATCGGTTCCACTGTTCGTCGACTGTTTCGCCTGGCAGGGTTGGACTCTCTGAGAGCTTCAGATAGACTCGATCGGAAAATTTCCCAGCGGTCGATTGCGATTGTAGCTTTCCAACGTCAAACCTTTTTGATTTTGCTCTACTCCGTTGTACAATCGATATCCGAGTTCTGACCTTGGCTACAACAAGGTAATGATCCGAGTCGATGTTAGCACCTCGGAACGTTCGGACATCGAGAATATTGGAGGAGTGCCTGGCGTCGATCGCAATGCGATCAATCTGGTTGACGGTTAATCGATCAGTTGACCGCCAGGCCCCTCTGTAAATGTTGAGGTGGGGGAAACGCGTACTGGCTACAGAAAGGTTTCGCCCCGTCACCAGCCTGAGTCCATTGTCGGACGTGTTTTCATGTAGGTTGTGTTTCCCGACTACTCTAGCAAAGACGTCTTCCTTGCCCAGCTTTGCATTCAAATCTCCTGGAACGAACTTGATGTCGTAGCTGGGGCATTGATCGTATATTCTTTCTAGGAGATCGTTGAAGTCGTCCTTGCTATCGTCGTCTTTATTCTCCCTTAGGGCGTGGGCGCAGATTAGGTTGATGTTGCCGAATGTTGCCTTGATGCGAATTGTTGTGAGGCGCTCGCTTATGTATCTAAAGCTTAAGCCTTCTTGTCTAAGTCTGCGTCGAACAACAAAACCGCATCGAAACAAGCGCTGCCTTCTCTCTTTGTAGCAATCGTCGAATATATTATTTTGACCGGCCCATCCCATTGCATCTCCTCGATGGCGGTGATGTCAGCCTTATAGGCTTCCAGGCTTCCACTGCACGTGGTCTGTTAAGTGACCTCATATTCCACATGCAGAACCGAAAATCGTTGTAATTGTTTCGTTGTCCATGGTCGTCAGCAGTAAGGTCATCCGTATTCGAGGCTTGTTGCCGTCTCTGAACTAGAGTATATTTTACACGGTGGGGCAGTTACCCCACGCGAAACTCTTGAACCCAGAGAACCGGGTCCTGGTTTTAAGCCATACATTGGTTCACCTCTAAGCGGTTGCAGTAGATGCTCTCCAGAGGGCCCCGCGAGGTGACTGTATGTCAACTTGACCTGTGCATTCACGGGGATCGTTGCTGGCATCTCGCGTTGAGAGCAATCAACAACTTCGCCCTGGATGCACAGGTCCATGCCCTCCGATATATTCGTGCTGTTGAGGGAATTATTCAACGGGATGGGGTGATAAACACGGTGGTATGCAAGGAACTCAGTGACGAGCAACTCTTTCTCTGAACGGAAGGAGCTGTGCTACCACAATTTGGACATGTGATACGAATGTTCCCATAATCACGTCTTCCGAGGCGTGACTTAAATGCAGCTCCATCAGGAGGGCGATCCTTTGACAGACTGAGGACGAGGTGGTTGAATCAAGTCCAAAAACTAGCTCGGTTGTGCATGGGAATAAATTCGGATGAATAAGAGCCGATGCCAGATGGAAACACGAAATCAGGTGAGCACAGGTCGTAGGTAGGCCCAATAGGGTCGCTGCGTCATTTGGAAACCATCAGAAAAGCCTTACTAACCACTGTCAAGTTTTGTTCGGTGGCATCGTTCTTTCTAGATCATAGATATCATCCTCCGGTCCTTCGCCGGGCATGTGGCGCCAATCGGGCTGATGTTCCCGAATGTAGTCTTGATGCGGATTGTTATGAGGCGTTCGCTTTTACAGACAAAGCTTAAGACTTTTTGCTAAGTCTGCCTCGAACAACAAATCCGCTTCCAAATTAGCGCCGATTTCCTTTCCTGCAGCAATCACCGCTGTACATGTCGCAGTTTCACATCTTTCACTTCCTCGGCCCATCCCATTTTCTGGACGACGGTAATGGCTGCATTGTAGCAGTCTAGGGCCTTCGCAAGCTCATCGGCTGTACGTGGTCTGTTCAGGGACCTCACATTCCACGTGCAGAACCGAAAATCATTGTCCTTTAATCGTTTACTGGGGTTGTCAACTGTGAATCCGTCCTATTCCGAGGCATGTCGTCAGTTCATAACCAAGTTGGTAGGCTAGGCTTATTATTTTACCCTCGGGCCCTCAAAAGACCCTCTAAACTGTGTCAATTATAGGGGGATAAGTCTCCTAAATATATCGTATAAAATCTTTTCTGTCGTTCTGCGTAAACTTGTCAGTCTTTGCAGAAGGACGATGGAAAACACAAGATGCTCTTTTAAGGTCGGTAAAGATTGTACCAAGACCTTTGATGTCAGAAAAGGATTTAGATAAGGCGACGCACTGTCATGCGATTTCTTTAACATCATTCTTGAGAGGATCGTGCGGAACTCAAATGTCAAAACCAGAGGGACGATCTTCCACAAATTTGTGCAACTGCTCGTATATGCCGATGACATTGACATCACCGGAAGAACACAAAGGACTGTCAGAAGGGCGTTTGTGAGCATCGAGAGGGAAGCGTCCAAGATGGGGCTCGCGGTTAATGAAGGTAAGACGAAGTATATGCCGTCTTCAAGAAAGGTCCACCAACACCGACGTCTTGGACAAAACGTCACTATAGACAGCTATGACTTCGAGGTAGTGAACGACATTGTCTACCTAGGCTTCGAAGTTAATACAAACAACGACACTACTAATAAAACGGAGGATCCCGTTTACCAACCGCTGCATTTTCGCCCTCGGTAAGCCACTGGGGAATAAAGCCATCTCTCGAAGAACCAAGATATCCCTATATGAGACCTTAGTAGTCCCAGTGCTGCTGTATGGCACCGTCGCATGGACACTCGCTAAAGCGGACCAGGATATTCTTGGTCGCTTCGAGAGGAAAGTCCTCAGAATTATCTTCGGTCTCGTATGTACGGATGGTGCTTGGGGGGAACGACGAACTGTAAGTGCTGTACACCGACATTGATATGGTTAAACGAGTTCAAATCTTTCGTCTCAGATGGCTAGGGCATGTAGAGCGAATGGTTACAATGTTCCGGCCCGGAGAGTCTTCGACAGACAACGCAGTAAAAGAAGACCACGCCTCCGGTAGTGCACGCAGCTAGAAGGGGACCTGAATACGATGAACGTGCGTGGCTCGAAGCAACTAGCACAAGACCGGCCTAGATGGAGAGGCATGGTGGCTGAGGCCCAGGTCCAGTCCGGACTGTAGCGCCAGCCAATACTTTCGTTTTTTGTATTACCGCTTTGGCCTAGTATCCAAGTGAGGTGCACTCTGTTTGAGTTGGCCAGCTGGTGTAACAGTTGAAGGCAGTCCCATACTATTTTGGAACTGACTCCTTAGCTTTTAAGGGCTGGAAGAGCAACTTTGCAACAAGCAGCCCTCTAAAATAACCTAAGCTGACCAGTGTCGAAGGTGAACTATATGCGCCTGGGCAGGCTCGCTTTGTATTCGTGTGCATGGCACTGTTTTGGTGTAACATTATGAAATCGTACAACACTTCCACATCACCTCGATCGCACGCTTCTCGAGCTCTATGTTTGTCTTCCTGAGAAGACATTGTGTTAAGCACCAGCCCAGGATTGGAATAACACAACAAACGAAGTACGTGCTTTGTTCTCACTTCGTCTTGAAAGGAAGCATCGAGAGCTGGTCCATGTAACAGCAACCCATTCTTCACTTGCTGTGCCAGTCGAGTCATAACTTCTGACCGATTTTCGGTTCCGTTTCCGTCTGACTCCCTTGCATTGGCAGTGAACCAGAACGGAGCATATGTGTGTGTGCTTGGCTTACAGATTATTTCGTGTCCCCCTCCGCACGTCTTAACTTGCATTGAAATCTCTTCAACTGTAAGCTTCTGTTTGTTTTACTCATGAAACCCCGGTGTCCATGAATGAGCTCTTGTCCTCCTCGAGTGCACATTTCACATGACCGGACCGGCAACAAGGAGGACGTATTCTCCACGCTGGACCTTTGAGTTTTATTTAATTTCTACAAAACCCCAACCGGGCTGCGTTCAAAGGAACGGAAATTGATTGCAGTGCAAACTGCTCGCAATAAAACTATTTCACTTGGAGAGGGAAGAGGAGAATACCTCCTCCATTATCCGAATCCGAAGTTGAGTACATCATGTCCTTCACATCCTTTGATGTGTGCTTGTGATGCTGTATCGTTGTGGCCACCTGGCAAGTTAAACTTAACTACAGCCCAAAACTGGACCAAGCAGAGAAGAGGAATGCCCCGCTCTAAACAAAGAAACCACATTCCCTGCACTGCAAGCAGCCTTTTTCTTTTTTTGCTGAAAGAAGAAGAATCCTTTTACAATCACTGGGCAAATTCGCAATTTCCACCGAAAGCTGTTCCACACTGGCAAACACACACCCACACACGAAGTGAACGTGAACGCAAAAGGAAAACAGGGAAAATCGATGGCAAATCGATTTCGCCAGACGTGACATCAAACATTGACCACAGCGTCCGCCTCCGGTCGGCTCCTGCCCACCGATGCGAGCGACTAATTGTTCCCAAGTCAATTAATATGCTCACACGAAGAGTCTTCAGCAATAACAAATAAATAGAGGGCGCCTCCGTGAAGAACTCAATTTAAAGTTCAGACCAAAATTGGATCCTAAATTTGAACGCAGCCTGAAGGGGGCGTGGCGGTGGCAGTGGCAGGATAACGACTGGAAGCTTTTAACCATTGACAAGAGATCACATGCCTTTTAAGGGAACCGCCAGCAGAAGCTGCGGCTTGCACTCATTCACTTGTTCGAAATTTTAAAAGCAACCCCCACACCCACAGAGGCTCTCGCCGGCCAAACTAGACTGTGGTTACTCACCATGAAGGGCTGCTTTTTTGACGGCGCTGCTGCCTGCAGGAGTCGTTGGCACTGGCTGTGGTATTTATGTACGACACATGAACTCGTGTGTGTGCTCCGCCCGACCTCCTGCCAAGCGTTCAATTTCGAAATGAAGATTAGATAAAGGATCTTATCTCGTGCTTCCGTTACTAAGGCACCGACACCAGCACAGAGAAAAAAAGCAAAGCAAAGCCTCCTTCATCCTGGCTCGATAACGACCAAGCAGCACACAGTCCTGTTGTGCTTTATTTGCATGTGTGTCTGCGCTGAGCTGCTGCGAAGGACGACGGGAGGAGAATGGAAATTGATTACAGTTCAATGGTGCATAACCGGGAGGGCGGCAAGAGATGTACGGTGGAGGAGGTACCTATGTTCAAGGATACGCAGGGGCGCATGGGGCATCCTGACGTTCAATGAATTTTTACTATCTGCTGAGGAGCGACGAACGAACTGGGAAACTGTGATAACAATCACAAGGCCTAGATGTTCATCGTGTTCGTCTGTTGTTTTACAAAGTCGTTATTTTTTGTTGCTTCAGCTGCTGGTCTTTTCCTTCATCCTTCACTCCCTAATTGACTGGTGAACTGATAGCCTGTGTGTGGGTGTGAGAGTGGCACAGACAAAGGATTATGTGAAGTCAGAATGTAATAAGATTTTGAAAACAATGATGATACCGATACCGAATGTGTGTAGTTATTAGCTTAATGTACGCATACACAGGGCGTCCCTGCAAGGGCAATCAACGGTGCATGCACAAGCCCGAACAAAGAATGGGTCGTGTGGGTGCTGCGTGCAAGGATACGACTTGCTTTTAATGATGATGAGTTGAGAAGACGGCTTGCCGTCGGGTGCAATCTTCGGTAATGACAATGTTTTCCATCTTTTAAACCTTCAGGTGTCTCAATGAGCTGTGCCGGGAAATAGTAGCTGCAATTCAGGGGATTAGCAGAGACTGGTCTTCTCGTCTTCCCTTGTGGACGTTGTTGCTTGGTGGCTATTGAGCGTTGTAGTCGATTTAAGGAAGCCCAGTGAAAAAATTAAAGTGAAGACAGGCAGTTGGTTTTTAAGGCTTCGTCGTCAAAACAGGTCTATCCTTCCGTCTCGCACAATTTCATAGGAGCATCGACATTGGTGGCCCGTGGCGTTGTGGGTATGTGCGTTGATCCCAACCGCGGCGTCGTAGGTTCGATTCCTGCTCTGAGCGACGAAATCAATATTCACGACCCCACCTCTTTCGAGTCACTGACAATGCTGTCAGTGAGTATTTCCTGTCTAGAGAAAGCTACTCAAACTTAGCCGTTCGGAGTCGGCATTAAACTGTAGGTCCCTTCCACTCGTGAGAGAACAATAGCACGCACAACACAAGTGGTTGCTGAGAAGCTAGGCCCTGACTCCCTACGGGCTGTAGCGCCACCAATACTTTATATATTTATCGACATCTATGAAGTGGTCGTTTTGAAATCTGGATATTGTCTTGAAGATAAATTTTCATATTTCGCAACATCCCGAGAGACGCGCACGGCCCTATAGAGGAGGACCGCGACTAAGTCGGCAGACGGAATGGCACCCAAACCAATTGGTTCATGTGAGCTAGGCGTGTGAAATTGAGATTGAGCTGGCTTTAGACGATTGTTCGTTGATCCAACCGGACTATAGAGCCACCTAAACTTGGAGAATCTTGGGAGTGCATCTCATACATGTGTAAGCGGGATGAATATGGGAATTTGGTCGCGCTCCATCGAAGACAACGCCGTGTCCAGGAGCTTAAGTAAGATTTTTTTACGACTAGTGCCTATAAGGAGTGTGACTATGGCTGTCTTTTGATATGGAATGTCCGTCAGCCTTATAAACAATTCATCCAAGTTCGTATTCATTTGAAATTTCGCTGAGCAGGTTTTTGCATTTTCACATAGCCACTGAGTCAAAAATGGACATCGTCTTCGAAATGATGAGTTTTAGGGCAAAATTCGGATCTCCTGTCTACACCGTGGAATTAACGAGCTCACGCAGTTGTCTATGGTCGTGGGCGTCAATTGTTGTTGCAAGGCAATCTTGTGCGGAAATCCAACTTTCTGGCTATGACCAACTAACTGATCGTCGCCGAATCGAAGCTTGTACTCTTTTTCAGCTTTCCACAGATTTACGAATTGCCCACACACTGATGACTGAAGTCGTGATGATGACCGACGTCAGGATGTTGCATACTTAGGTCAGGTTAGTTAGCTAGGTAGACAAGCGTAAGCCATGCCATGCTCCTTGTATTGCTCAGCCATCTTGATATCTTTATAAATCTGAAAGGACATTTTTTAGGAATTTCTGTAAGACCATGGAGATTTTAGAAGAAATTTTCTTCCACTGCTCTATGACGAAGCTGCATATGAAATCGTCCACTAGTCCCATTTTCATTTCATTATATTTTAAATGATTACGACTAGTTGGTGACCAAGTTACTGTGATGTATTTCTTCTTCTTCTTCTTCTTGTGGCGCTACAGTCCTGGGTGATCGTGGGTTAGCAGTTGAACGGACTTTTGGAAGATCGTGCCTCTAGAATTGGCGTGTGAGTTTTGCACGCCCTTCTCAAGTACAATGTTGAAAAAATCACATGACAGCGCGTCGCCTTGCCTAAAACCTTTTTTGACATTGAAGGTCTCGGAGAGTTCGTTACCGACCTAGATGGAGCAGCAAGAGTTCTCCATCGTCATTCTGCACAATCTGACGAGTTTGGCAGGAATCTCAAAACTAGACATGGCGCTGTATAGCTCGTCTCTATGCACACTGTCATATGCGGCCTTTAAGTCGACAAATAGGTGGTGGGTGTCGATCTGCATCTCATGGGTTTTTTCGAGGATCTGCCGTAATGTGAAGATTTGGTCTGTTGTGGACTTCCCAGGCCTGAAACCACACTGATAGGGACCTATCCTTAGTGTCCATTCTCTCTACATGTCCTAGCCACCTGACTTGAGACAATCGAGATCGTTTGACTAGGCCAATGTCGTTCTACAGCTCGTAGAATTCGTCGTGCAGTCTTCTACTTCAAATTTTTTTCTTCGCAAACGGGACCGAATATGACTCAAAGGATTCTCCTTGCGAAACGAGCTTCGTACTTATGTGACATTGTCCATGCTTCTACGTTGTACAGCAGGACCTGGACTATCAAGGCCTTATTTAGAGACAGCTTGGTTTTCCGAGGCAAGGCTTTATTTTTTAATTGCCGCCTAAGTCCAAAGACACAGCTGAAGGGAGTTTATTGCAGAACCTAGATAGACAAAGTCTTTAACTACACCGAAGCTGTCTATTGTGACACTTTGTCCAAGATGTCGTTTGTCTTTGTCTTGGCTTCATTCACCGCAAGACCCAACTTAGCTGCTTTCCTCTCGATACTAGCAAATGCCCCATGGACAGCCCGTTGGTTGCCTCCGATGATGTCAGTGTCTTCGGTATATGGGAGTAGACTTGTGGGATATCGTGCCTCTGGTATTAACGCCTGAGTGCTGCACGATCTTCTCGAAAATGATAAGTCGCATGACAGTGCGTCGTCTTGTCTAAAGCAGTCAAAGCGTCGTTTGACATAATTTCCTTACCGACTTTGACGGAGCAGCGAGCGTTCTCCATCGTCGTCCTGTACAGACGAATGAGTCTTGAAGGGATGCCAAAACTAGACAAGCTCGTCTCTATATAATATAATATAATAATATGGGTGGCGCTACAGCTCGTAGAGGGCCAGGGCCTAGCTTCTCAGCAACTACTCGTGTTGTGCGTGCTATTTTTCTCTCACGAGTGGAAGGGACCTACAGTTTTACGCCGACTCCGAATGGGCAAGTTTGAGAAGCTTTTTCTAGACAGCAAATACTTTTTGAGCAATGCCAGTGACTCGAAAGAGGTGGGGCCGGGAACATTATTTTTGCCGTTTCCTGTTCTCCGAAGGCCAAATGAAATTAAAACACTAAGCGCAACCGATAAATTCGAAAAAAAAACAAATATGTTTCTTTATATTTGTGACGTATGCCCCATAATTATTGCAGCAAGTATGAGTCAGGTGAATTTGTGTCTTCCTCGCCCTGAAAATGCATTGAGAGGGCAACGCGAAGGCGGGCTTCGTCGCAAAACCCATACAATTTTTTATAGGTTGCAGTGTAAATAAGGTGTTCCATTTTTCAAATTTCTTTTATTGTTTCACCCGGAAATGTGTTCATTTTTCGTTGTGATGTGCTCCAACGTTAATCACAATTTTAACATTTGTGTGTGATGCTCTCCTTTCTCTTGTGAGGTTGTCGTGACTTATGACACATACACAAAGGTATAGCTAGAAAATCGCTATTAGTCTTCTTATTTTAATTTGATTTCACCTTAATTTGTACATACCTGCAGACTCCACCATGACGTTTGTCCCACTCCAAGGCTTCATCATCCACACCGCTCACCTGGCAAGGACTCAATCAAATTGCACACCGTCTCCTCCAAATGACCTCTGCGCGCTTTTGTTCTCCGCCCCCTGATTGTGTTGAAATATGAATTAATCCAATTAAAGATGAACATCGAGATTCGAGACAGAAACAAAGTGGAACATAATCCGCTTGAAAGCAAAATGAAAAGCGAAATCCTCAAATGAAACTATTCCAGACACATGAATACGTCGCATTCCAATTATCCCCTGTCCTGCACACCGACACACGCGCACATGCATAGTCATTTCTTTCAGCAGCCAGGGCAACTACAAAAGCGGGCGCTGTACAGCGCACCAGCAATACGGGATGTCCTGGTTTTGCTCCCTCGTTGGGGTTTTTTCTTTGTTGCTTGGTATGTTTTCGAAACATTTACTTTTTCCAACAATTTATCTTGTATTTTCGTTATTTCTGCTGTCGTTAGCTCGTTAAGCTAGACGTTGACAACGCACAGCCACAACGTCGTAGCTGGGTCGTTGACAAAGGAGAAGACAAGTGCGGGCAGAACAACGCCGCGACAAACCTCCTCACGACATTCCCTCCCACCCAGTTTCCCTGTAGGGATGCGCATTACTCGACCGGGGGGGAAGTTCACTCAAACGCTGAAAGTAATGTACAAGGTAACTATCAGCGTTTGTGAAATGAATTTTCATGGCCATGACTTTCTGCTTGAGCGTGTGTGCCTCGGCAGAATGGAGTGAGGTGACGATGTTGGGGGCGGGTTTGTGGCTGGGGAGGGGTTCATGCTCGTCGGTGGCATGTTGCCTTGGGACGATGCTAAACTGCGCCGCCACACAAATCAACTTCAGTCAATATCCTGCGGAAATATTTGCAAATTTTCTGAATTATTTAGTCCTGACGGGGAGCTTATCAGTGAAATTTGTTAGTTCACGAACCTTCGATTCGATGTTTTCGAGTAGCTGCTGGGTGCCGGAGGGTGTGTTTGAAATTGAAATTGACTTGATTTGATGGGTACGAGTAGTTTCTTCATCGCTTATGAGTTATGAGTGGGACAGGTACGCGAACTGACTTTTATTGTATTGTGCTGAGGTTCGGGGGATGGTGGCGCGATTGTTGTCAGACAGGCAGACTTTTATTGAGTCGATATTGGATTGTGCCACTGTCTGAGTGGGTTGAAGTCGGGGCAGATAAGGAAATGCTCGTCATTGAACGACCTTCATTGGATTTGTCGATGAATTTGATCTTTAGACTGTGGCATCATTATTTATTCACTTTGGTGGAAAATGCCACCAAGAGGCCAATACTTGTTTAGTTTTCAAAAGGGGGCCTCACGAAGCTCGCATCAGCGATCCTTAGTGCGACTCTCATGATTGTACGTTGTGAAGGGAGTTATTTATAGAAATTCATAAATTTCTATTTTTTGACTTCAAAATGAGCCAAGAATTGCAAAATCACCTACATTTCGTGAATAAATGGAACAAATAAATAGCTTTGAATAGAAATAAAAACAAACTGAGGTCCCACAAATTCATCAAACAGAAATGGTCAAAAGCACATGTAGCTCTACGACGTAATCGACGACCAAGAATGGGTCAACTCTCTCAAAGCGGTGAGGAGTAAATTGACAGGACAGAAAAATGTGTCATCATCCATTTTTCTGATGAAGCCAAATATGTGGGTGTTAAAGGGATTTTCAGCGAGTCTAAAACTACGACTGGCTTTGATCTTGATGCAATAAATTCACTCCCGCTCGATATCCACGTCATAGGCTGCACTCTCTTGGGCAATTCCCGCTTAAAAAATAAGTATTCTTTGGTACAACACGCACTGAACCTTGTGCGCCACATAACCTTTGAGTCTAGTCTCATGCTATTTGACATGAGTGTCATCTGACACAATTTCACGAGCTTTCCAACTGCATTCATAGTTAACTTTTCTGCACTAAGGACTTTCCTTGCTCAGAATATGAGCCAGGAAAGGACGGATGGATCCAAGAGTGGAGGGAGACTGCATCAGACTGCATAACTCGATAGGTAAATGTTCTTCTGTTACCAAGCGTATACGCTTTCTTCTTTGGCGCTACAGTCAGGGTTGGACCTGGGCCTTAGTCAACATGCAACTCCATCTAGCCCGGTCTTGTGCTAGTTGCTTCCAGACACGCACGTTAAACTTATGTAGGTTCCCTTCGAGTTGCGTGCGCCACCGTAGGCGTGGTCTTCCTTTACCGCGGTGTACCTCGGGGTTGGAGTCGAAGACTTTCCGGGCCGGAGCATTGGTGTCCACTCGCTCGACGTGACCTAGCCATCTGGGACGAGAGATTCACACTCGTTTGACCAGATCGATATCGCTGTACAGCCCGTACAGTTCGTCGCTCAGTCTCCTCCTCCATCTCCACCCGTACATACGGGACCGAAGATAATTCGAAGGACTTTTCGCTCGAAGCGACCAAGAATATCCTCGTCCGCTTTAGTTAGTGTCCATGCTTCTGCGCCATACAGCAGGACTGGGACTATCAAGGTCTTATAAAGGGATATCTTGGTTCTTCGAGAGATGTCTTTATTCCTCAGTGACCTTCCGAGTGGGAAAATGCAGCGGTTGGCCAACTTGTTCCATACTAAGGGTCACGAACAAACAACAGGTGGAGGCGGCAGTATAGTTGCCTCTGTAGCTATTTATAGTCAAACTGTACCAAGAACTTTGCTCAATACTTTAACCGCTTCCAAGATATTCCAATTGAAACTCTCTCTTAATTTCATTGGCTATTCAATTTCGTTAAGGTTTGTCCGTCCTGGGCCAATAGTATCACAGGATTTATGATCGGCTACGAACTTAGTAGACCCTTGTTTCAGAGGAGGTACTCTTAGTACCTGAGCCTGCGTCGGTACCACCTACCTACCACCTTCCCTAGTTAGGGTCTACATCAATGGTGAAAGCGCTCGAATGCTGAACCAGAGGTTGCAAGACTTTTCAACAAGCTGACGGACCAAGCGTCTGTAAGAAATTTTCCGTAACCTTGTTATCTCTTGACAGAAGGGACTGCAGACGACATACCGTGGTACGGCCCATTACATCTAAGTGCGCTTGGCATAAACAATGAAACCTCTGCGACGCACGTCGCATGTGCTCTGCCTCTATGGCCCCTATGTTTCTATCAGACACTTGAAATTCGGTGCTGATGAGGTGACAACTTATGATTTAATCGGTTTTTCATCAAGGATCACCTGCATTTAGCTATTCCTTTCCTCCGGAAGACCAAGAAATTATGGTAATTGTAGGTGGCTGTCTAGTAGTACAATGGACAAGTTTTGCCAGTCTGACATAATAAAACCTAAATTGCATTTGCACAAATCGCCCAGAAAGTTAGTGGTGACATCCAATGGGAATTTTGGCCCGAGATCTATGACTTGATCGACGCATATATGATGTGTATCGATCTGAATCGGATCGTTTTTTTTTTTTCGGGACTTGTTGTTATGACTATTTTTCGTTATTCAGTCAGACGTCTGGCTGGTTTCATGTGGACAAGGTACAGCCCAGTCAGTCATGGAACGATTCCGATTTTTATTGGCGGTGTAGGATTAACGTTGTTCATTAAGTCACCTTAGGAAAATGGCCAGCCAATGATGCCACTGGGCCATAAAACTCACCAGACTGTGTACTTTTTTGGCTGCATTGACTTCTATTGTACTGTCGAGGTTGTTTATCGGACCAAATACGACATTTTGGTTTATCGCGAGAAAGGGATCGGATCTGAGTGATTCTCTAGGAAATGGAAATAACTATAAATAATAGAGGGTGGATCGATAGTTTCATGACTTGGACTGGGTCTGAGCGAGGCTGAGCAAACAGATAAATATAACAAACAAGTTTATCTAAGTGAGACACCTCCTAAGACTGACAGGATACCCTATAAAGCTCCCAGCTTCCTATTAAACGTTTATTGTCCACAGATCACTAAGTTTAATAAACAAAATTTAAATCTCGTAGGTATTCTTCATGGGTAATGAAACACAATCATCCGTTGTTTCTACTTAAAATCTTTCAACACAAGCATTTCAAGAGGGAATCGTTAAAATGAGAAGCCAAAAATGAGAGAAATGTAAGGATGGTAATAAAATGTCAAACGTAAGACTAAGTCCCAAAGCGCCCAATTTCTAACACGTTCGATATTTTTGAGAGACCAATGGTTGAGTTCGTGGTGGCCCGTGGCGTTGTTGGTATGTGCGTCGACCCCATCCTCGACGTCGTAAGTTCGATTCCTGTTCTGTGCGACGAAAACAATTTTCACGACCCCACCTCTTTCGAGTCACTGACAATGCTCAAAGAGTGTATAGAGAAACCTTCTTAAACAAAGCCGTTCGGATTCGGCATAAAACTCCCTTCCACTCGTGAGAGAACAATAGCACGTACAACACGAGTGGTTGCTGAGAAGCTACGTCCTGGCCCCTTACGGGCTGTAGCGCCACCCATATTATATTATATTATAATGTTTGAGTTCTTGAGAGTATTTGACATTAAGAACTGACATCTTCTTCTTTGTATGGCGCTACTGTCCGGGATGGACCTCGGCTTCAACCAACAAGCCTCCCCAAGTAGAGCGATGTCTGGCTGGCTGTCTCCAGTTTAACACACCAACTAGGTTGAAGTTTTTCTCCATTTGGGTGCCACCACCTTGAACGCAGGCGTCTATCGTTGCGTCGTCCCACACGTTCGGAGTCGAAGATTCTTCGGGCTGGAGCTGGGTTGTCCATATGCTGAACGTGGCCCAGCCACCGTAGGCATTGGTAGCCTGGCTACGCAAATGTCAAGGTACTGCCCGTAGCGTTCGTGGTTGAATCTACCCCTCCAGATCCTGTGAAGGCAAAAAATACCAAACGCAGTACTTTTCTCTGTAAGAAACCAAGGAAGTCTTCATCCGCTCTTGAGACTGTCAATGCCTAAGCGCTGTATAGAAGGACTGGGACGATCAGTGTCTGATATAATGTCAACTTGGTCCTTCGACAGAGGGCTCTTTTACCCAATTGCCTTTACAGCGCAAAGAAACAACGAATGGCAAGAATGATTCTGTGTTTGATCTCGGCACCGATGTTATTCGTTCAGTTTACGCCGGAGCCGAGGTAGATGAACTCCCTGACTACCTCGAAGTTATACATAGCTGCCCATTGTGACACTCTGTTCAAGACGTCGATGTTGTATGTCCTTTGTTGGGGGCAGCATATACTTCGTTTTGCCCTCATTTACCAATAGACCAATTTTAATCCCTTTCGTCTCAATGTAAGCAAAAGCCTCATTGACGGCTCGCTGAGTTCTGGCAATCACGTCAATGTCATCGGCGTATGCTAACAATTGCACGGACTTCTGGAAGATCGTGCCTCTAGTGTTGGCGTGTGAGTTTTGCACTCTAAGACGATGTTAAGATAATCGCAGGAAAGCGTGTCGCCTTGTTTAAACCCTTTTTCGACATTGAAGGTCTCGGTGAGCTCGTTACAGACCTTGATGGGGGAGCGAGACTTCTCCATCGTCATTCAACACAACATGACCAGTTTATCAGGATTGTGAAAAGTGGACATGGCGCCTTTGCAAGCTGTCATATTAAATGGCCTTGAAATTGAGGAATATCTTGGGTCTGTTCCAGGACCTGTCGCAGTGTGAACATTTGGTTGATTGTGGGCTTCACCGACCTGAAACTGCACTGATAAGGACCTATCGTGTTATTGACGAATGGTTTCAGGCGCTCACACAAAACGGCAGACAAGATGTTGTAGGCGATGTTAAGGAGACTGATCCCTCGATAGCTGGCGCTTATAATGTATGTAGGGAGGAAAGCTGGTCTGTCATATTAAAGCTGCCTTGACCTGTTCAATCTGCGACGTGTCGTATGTTTTATGATGAGACGCACTTTGTTCGACTTTGACAGTTGCCATGAATCACACATGGGCTGCCGAATAAAAAAGGCAAAGAAGTCAGGCAATACGTAAAGACTCGACGTCAAACACTCCAGACATTTTTACTGTCATTGGACTGAACTGCAATTCTTGAAATCGAGAGGTTTCGACTGTGGACGCGTAGTTCCAAAAATTGCCCAGTATTTCTTAGCCAACTCTGATATTTCATCGGTTCTCTTCCCTCCCACTTAACCAGGGGAAAACCTAGATGTCAAGAACCTCTCACTCCGTAGGAGCAAACCCACTCGCAGCCCATGTGTTCTAGTTGCGAGCGATTCCGAATGCTTTCTAAATTCAAAGCAATTTAAAAGGGACTGCTGGAAATCGCCTCCTCTCTCATAGTCTCATTCATATTAAATTCCTTGTCAGCAGCCTGCTCCACACACATATTCCCTCCGTGTGTGTTAAGACGTGTCCTGTCACACGTCACGTCATCCCCATAAAATGTCAAGTTCATTCCGAGGGAGACTCTTAATCCGAAACGACTGCTTCGTTAAACTCAAACAAATTTAATGTTTGCCGTACACCCAGATCCACTACTCCCAGCCGAACGAAGGAGGACAGCAAAATTAATTTTCTATGCAAAGCAAAACCAAAAAACCAGGCAACAACAACAAGAAGACACAATTTTAAACCGAAATCAAGATGTCACATCGACCAACATCGACAGCAGTACACTTTTCAATTGAAATCCCATTTTACGAGGCTTCCGAGCTAGCATGGCGGTGGAGCTTAGTCTGGGTCGCCTCTGGCTGTGACAAAAAAGAGGACTCCATCTTGTCCCAGTCTTTCTCAGTTTATTTGATTTCAATTTTATAGCATGCATTATTTAAGCGCTTGCCATCGCTCGCCCCCCGGCCTCGTGCTCGTCCTCTCTGCCACCCACTCTCCAGCGATGCAAATCCAAATGAAGCGATCAATAGAATATCTCCTTTCACTACGTGTTATTGGCAGGGACTCAGACTGTCCTCTATCCGTTTCGATGGCGCACAACTAATTCAAGATTCCCTTCAAGCGGGCAGGAGCCTCACTGTCACACCGAAAGCCCCCCCGCCGCATGGGGTATTTATTCTTAAGCAACCGAAAGACGGTATAAATAAGTATTCTTCATTCATAAGACGACAAGGTGACTAGGATTAAGTCATCATTTGAATTTGCTGAGCACTTTTAATCCGATGCGGATGCACGGAGACGCTATGTAAAGCCTTTCCTTCCGTCAACATCTGACAACGGGTGGGGGTCTTGCCACCTTCAGTCCCCGTTCATTCCAATTTCCATCCACTCATCCTCGGCTCTGCTCTTTTCACTGGATCCACACCCAGTAAGGCTGAGTGTGAGGCGGGGAGGAGCAGGGTTCTCGTGAATGAGTGTACCGAGGTGAATAGATTAAAATGAGGTCCCTCGGTGCGAGTGCAAGATATCGAGTTGAACATAAGAGCTTACAGATAAAAAGATGTTTGTTGGCTTTTTTATGTCACCCACCCCCGCGCACACGCCTTTTCAGTCGAGTGAGTGACTGCAGAGGGTATTGTTTTTCACTTCTAGAGTGGAAGGCGATGCACAAGTGTGTCAGGTGATAAACTGAAGGTTCCGGTTCATAAAAAAATCACGATTTTGATGCAAAAGTGATGTGAACTTCTTCGCTCTCCTCTGAATGGGATGTGCAAGGTAGGTCACACGGAATGGCAAGTCTTGCGTGTGACATGGGGGGATGGCAGATAAACGTTTAAGAAGTTTTCGAGATTGTGTGAAGCGGTTTTGCCTCTGTGGTTTGTTGGGGTACGTACGATGTGTGAACAGAGTGTGTAGAGGGAACTCAGGAGAGTCTTAAGAACGTCAGATGTTTTTGGTTCAAATGCATAACCACTGGTGCGGGGTAGTTTCTTGACCCCGTATTCGGGATTCAAAGGGAATAAACTTTCAAGCAATGTAGGTTCTTAGATCGAAATCGGGTTTAATGTTCTACATCATTTTTGCCAAGACTGAAACTGCTTGTGAATGCCTTCGCTGGAGTCGTGCGAGTGCTGACTGTGATCAGGAACTTATTCCTGAAATCCTGCAGCTAGCAGTAACTTTGGATGACTGGGCTTAAAATGGAACACGTTATTTCACAATTTCGTGGAAGATCAAAGACTTCGAAAGCTGCTCGGACTTCCGCAAGGAGGTGTGCTCCCGTGTCATTTCCTCAATCTGGTGCCACAGCGCGACGGGCGGCTGTGAACGTGAAAAAGGGTTATCGTCTAAGAGTCATTCAGTCAATGTTGGGTTGCGCAGTTGATATTGACATCGTCGGCGATACCCAAGAGTATGTCAATCCGGATAAGTCGAAATAAATCAAACCGGTCTATCACACTTGGGTTTCGTAGTGAAGAGATCAGTCTTCTTCGGAGCCCACGTAAACTCCATAAACGATACGTTAGCCCGCATCTGATGTATTATCACCATTGGAAACAGCTGCTACTTCGGTGTGTCGGAATAATTGGGCTTACAACTTTCGAGTCGATGGACCAAGCCAGCCAGCTTGTCTGTACGGCTATAGGGAGGAATTCATAACTGCTTAGCTGGTGCTTGATGCCTTGGAGAGAATAATTCTATGATACGAGGATCTTAAAATCCATCGTCTGCACTGTCTTGGGCAGGTCAAGAATAGGGACGTCAATGCTTCAGCTAGGAGGGTTTTCGAATAGCAGCCTCAATGTTCTAGAAGGAGAGTAAGACCAGAAGCACGCCCGTGACCGCCAACAATGGAAGACAGCTAGTGCTAATTTTCAGACCCTCCATAAGCTGCAGGCCTAAGAAGTAAGAAAATAGTTTGATAATACTGTCTCAAATGTTGGTCTTCAGTTTATCCTCATCCTCGTTGTTGGCTTTTTTAGTGTATATTAAGGATTTCGCTATCTCCTTTAGAAAATAATCGACTGGTGTGAAGTCGCATGACCGGTGAATAATTAAAAAACGTTAGCTGTGAGATGAGCCAGTCATCTTGTTGGAAGAACATTCGGTCTAAGCCTGAGACTACAAATCGTACCAAAATTCTTCAATCATCATCCTAAGGATGCAATGATCCTTAGTTGCAAACTTGTGAATTGTATTTAATTTTGTTTGCTGAAAAAGCCGTAGAGCCAGAAATGTACCTCCTGCCAACTCGAGCAGATGTCTATGGTCGTTCGCTTTTCATTCTGATATCAACACAATTCTACAGAGTTATGTCTAATTCAGCTGATTCCCGCGGTTTAGCATTTTTGTGCCTTCTTCGACACTGTCCCACGGCTTCTGTGTCATCGGTGTCAATTTTACATTTCGAAAAAAAGATTTTTGCAGAAATTGATTTTATGAGTGCTTGTCTCTTAACGCATGGTTTTGCATTTGGCGAATAGCGAGGCCATCTACACTGATAGTCAGGAAGTGTTTAAAATACAGTGTATAACATCCCGAAAGATAAGAACCTCCCTGCACTGCAAAACAAATTTACTTTTTTGGGGCTATAAGCCATTCTGCTCCCTACGATTGACAATGATGGAAAAGATTTTCTTTCCCCCGACATATACTACATCGAGACTAAAGTCGAATAATGGTGCCACTTCAGACTTTTAACTCGTTGATAGGGTTCTTTACTGCAGCTGGCGATGATGTGAATGAATGCGCATGCACCTACCTAAGCAACTCAAGGAATGAAAAACAGATTTCAGATCGACACTCACCACCTGTTCATCGATTGAAAGGAGAGACATAACAACCGCAGCACGTTTTGTGCACAAAATCGGTTAAATATCAAGCATCGTTTGAACTCCGTAAGAGTAAAAAGAATTATCTATATAATATAGGCGATGATTTACAAGAATTCCGCCCGCCCGACCTGAGTGAAGGGACTGCAGTAATCGCCAAATTAAAGTCCAACAACGCTGCTGGTGTCGATGGACTGCCTGCCGAGGTGAGGATTTGATGAGGTGCATACACCAACTCATCTATAAAATCTGGTCGGACGAAAGTATGTCCCACGGATGGGATCTCAGCATCGTTTGCCTGATCCTAAGTAAAGGAGACCCCCTCAACTGTGCCAATTATAGAAGGATAAGTCTCCTAAATATATTTGTCTGCCGTTCTGCGTAAGCGCCTGAAACAAAACTTTAACAGAATGATTGATCATTATCAGTGCGGGTTCAGGCAGGCGAAATCCACTGTTGACCAAATATTCACATTACGGCCGATCTTGGGAAAGACTTAGGAGTTTCAAGACACCACCTATTCATCAACTTAAAAGCCGCGCATGGCAGTATTTATAACCCCGAGCTATACAGCGCCTTGTCTAGCTTTGGCATCTCTGGCACACTCGTCCGTCTTTGCAGAATGACAATGAAGAAGGCCCGTTGCTCCGCCAAGGTAGGCAAAGATTACGCAGAGACCTTTGATAACAAAAAGGAATTTGGACAAATTCGACGAACTGTCGTGCGATTTCTTTAACAGCATTCTCGAGAAGATCGTTGGGAACTCAAATGTTAATGCCAGAGGCACGATCTGTGCAACTGCTCGCATATGCCAGTGACATTGACATCATCGGAAGAACACAACGGGCTGTCAGTGGAGCGTTTGTGACCATCGAGCAGGAAGCGGCCATGATGGGGTCAATGAGGCTTAGACAAGCATATGCTTTTTACGAAAAATGTCCACCAACACCGACGTCTTGCACTATAGACAGCTATAGCATCGTAGTAGTGAATGACTTTGTCTATCTAACAATGACACCACCGCGGAGATAAAACGGAGGATCACGCTGGTCAATCGCTGTATTTCCGCACTTGGAATCCCACTGAGGAATAAAGCCCTGTCTCGAAGAACCAAGATATCCCAATATGAAACCTTGGTAGTCCCATTGCTGTTGTATGACACCGAAGCATGGACACTCACTAAAGCTGATCAGGGTATTCGGTTCGAGAGAAAGGTTCTTCCAATTATCTTCGGTCCCTCATGTTCTGATTGTGTTTGGAAAAGGAGACTGAACGACGAACTATACGGGCTGTACAGCAACATCGATCTAGTCAAATGAGTTCGAATCGCTCGTCTCAGATGGCTAGGTCACAAAGAGCGAATGGACACCAATGTTTCGGCCCGGAAAGTCTCCGACTCCAACCCCGGAGACCGCGGTAAATGAGGACAACTCCTCCGGTGGCGCACGCAGCTAGAAGGGAACCGCAAAAAGTTGAACGTGCGTGTCTGGAAGCAACTAGCACAAGACACGACTAGATGGAGAGGCATGTTGGCTGAGGCCCAGGTCCAGCCAAGGAAGAAGAAGAATAGGAAGAAGTCGTGAAGTTAGTCTCGCGAGCTGGTAGTATTCTGTGAGCGATATGATATTCTCCAAAATTCTTATGAATATTTTGTGGACAGAACAAACAATCATAACCTTCAATTCATAAGCGAATTGATTTACAAGATATGCAAAAATAGGGTCGTCTGAATACCAACATCATTCATTCATTTATTTTTTTAATGCAACATTGAGTAACTACATTATCAGGCATAATCCACTCCATCATCGCTGTCCTATGATCAATTTAATTGTTAAAACATGAAGCAATCGTTTTAAAAGACGAGTCGTTATGGAAAATGTCATGGTCTTATTTCACATAATCTCAATCGATAGATGGCGGTACTAAAGGGTGTCCTATCATTAACGCAAGCCTTGTTGTGGCCTGGAATTTGTACAGTGAATTGTTGGCAACAATGATGATAATGTAGGGTGGTTGAATGGAACAAATATGCATCCACGTCACGGTTTTGGGGAGGAGGCATCATTGGACCATACTTTTGTAAATGTGGTAGCAAATCAGACAGCGGCTGTTACTGGTGTTCAATGTGGTAACACGGTAACACAGATGATGTTGATGGGCTTTCAACAAGACGATACAATGAACAAAACTCACACATTTTATGTAGAATGGTCGTGGAAAATGTGGACGTGGAGTGGCATGTGGAGGCGTGTATAAGGTCGTTAATGAACTCACAAAAAAAATGTAAAGTCAAACAAAGACTTCGACAAGGCGACACGCTCTCCTGTGACTTCTTCAATATAATCCTTGAGGAGGCTGTGCAGAACTCATTCGAACAAGAGGCATGATCTTTCAAAAGTCCTCACAGTTGCGTGGAGGCCATTGACGTGATTGACAGAACACAGCGAGCGATCAAGAAAGTATGTGCTGTCTGGAAGGAAGCAGGCTTAAGATCATGCCAGCTGGAGAGACTTGTTGGCTGGAATCCAAGTAAACCGCGGATTGTAGCACCAGACTAAGAAACTCTTCACGATCAGCAATAAGGGCACTGATTGATAGTTTCACGGAACAAACTCTTCTTCTTTCCATCGACTCCTGGTCTAACTCCCCTGTCGTCTCTGCAAAGTTTTCTTGTCACAGAAGAGGTGTAAACAGGGTCACAATTGGATATTGTTTTATTCAAAAGAGAAGCATCGAAATAGGTGTTGTTCCCCTACCAACCTGATCTAAATAAAGGATGTTGTTCCATGTTGAAACGTTGCATCGAAAATGCATCCATTAAGCTCACCAGACACGTCAGCGTTGAATCTAGAGCACGTCACTCACAGTGATGAATTGAATTTAATGTCATTGCCTATTTAAAAGAGGTCCTCCGCGTTTACTTGCATTTACAGAACTCACTCTGTCAGTCGGAACTGTTTGATTTCTTTTTCTCCAGAGTAATATCCACCATCTTTGGCAGGAAACTTAGAAGTTTACCTTTCTGCAGCTCAACTTAACTTGAGTCCCCTCTGCGGACATCTCAAATAGTTAAAACTACGAATGGCTCAAGTGCTTCCTCGTTATTGGGCAAACTCTATACGCCCGCAGTTCCGACGTGCAATTCTATCTTGTCTCTTTATCTCTCTAAATTCCCTTAGAACCCGAGTACCCTGTCGTTATTTGTTCGAAGGAAAAGTTTGAAGCAGAGCAAGAAAAAAAAATGAAAGGAAGGAAGTCAGGAACACCGTCACCGTAGTAAATCTCAAACACAACCCTCAGAAACTGAAGAAGACTTCTTAATGACTTTCCTTAAATTGGATTCACCCTCTTCAATTAATGCACCAGAGGACATTTTTCGCGATTCATTATAACATCTTATCCCTTACAGCGGAGCATATGAATCCACTTGCCAGTGCACGGTGCATGGTGCACCCGCGCTAAATAGCTGCTTTTTCTATTAAAACGTTGAAAAAAGGTTCCCTCCTGCCCCCAGACAAGCAGCAGAAGTTTCTGCAATTCAACCAGGATTTCAATGCAAGTCAGAGGAGCTATAGCTTCCAGATAGAAACAGAACCGACGTGCAGACAACCACCGGGAACGAACTTCTCTAAACTTTGATTTATATAATAAATATCCTTGTGAGTGGTTTACTCCCCGGCGAAATGTGGCAGGATGCTGGAGTCGGGGGGCGGCCGAACTAGATTAAACGGCGGTGGCGTGTTTCACTGCGGCGCGGCGTTTTCAAGGATAACGCCGAGAAATTTCTCAAAATTCGTACACGTTTTTCGCTCGTTTTTTTTTTTTCGCCCCGACTGTGGGTGGATGGCGGTTGGTTGGGTTTCTGTTTGATGCGCTCATTTTCATTCGCTGTGTGTTCATGGCTTTGTGTTTTTAGTTGAATTGTTTTAGGAAATTAAAATTGAACTAACGTCGGACTTTGACCGAGTGCGCTCGTAGTTTGTGTGGTGGAATTCATTTCCGGTGACAATCAACATCCAATTGGGTCAAGGGATGGTGACGCTTCCATGCTTGATGAAACCTACATATACACAGCGTGAGCGTGCGTGTGTCGCTGGGACTGTGCGCCTATCCCGGGGAGAGGGTGTGGAATCATTGTCTTCTAATGAATGGTAGATTAGGGGCTGATATTTATCTCGTCAGCAAACACACAGCGGATGGGGTCGTTTCGATACACACATGTGTGTGTGTGTGGGGCACCATTAGTTTTTATTTTTATTTCCACCCCATCAATCGAACTGGAACATGGGGACATTTCAAATGTGTTAGTTGGCAATTTCCGGATTTTGACATTAGGGATTAAGTATCGTGCTTATCACGAAACGATTCTCTTATCGTGATTGCTCGTTGGGTTTAGCATTTGTGTAACTGCTAAGCCATTAACTGCTGATGATGGGTGTAGTTTTAAACTTTTTCCGATGCGTGGACGTGGGGCTGGGGGTGGTTATCGTTATCGTTATTTGCCCACACATCATATTTTAATGTCGTCATTTTACATATGGTACACGCTGTACATAGCACTTTTTCAGCAGAGCATGGACGTATGCATTCAATTGAGAATTGCGGGCGGATTAAGTGAATGATCAGTTAGTACTGTCAATCCAGCGCATCATCTGACGCCTCTTGGGCTTGTATCTGGAATGTACGTATTTTTGTTGCGAAATTTGGTTCCAGCAACCATTTTCATATAACCCACCAAGTAATAATCTCCACGAGAGAGAAATGGCACCGAGATACCGTCGATAAGCTGGCTGTACTGGAAATAATCATGCCCGGAACCAAATCGGGCGACGGTACAGGTTCAGGTGTTCATTCTAGGATATCAGAGGTTTCTGGTCTACCAAATCACTGCAGTGTATTCCAGACAACCTCTAAGTTTTTTAAGAGATCTAACGCAACATGGTCTCATTCAATTAAAAAACTGGGCGATTAAAAACGGTATGAGCATCCTCTCATCGACCGTTCCCACTCTAAATGGTACCAGTATCTTCCGTTCTCTAATAAGGCTTAATGCCTGAGCCTTACTCTAGACAGCAGACTTAATTGGGAGCTCAGCTCACAACACAGAGTCAGAAAATCCACTACGGCCCTATACGTGAACAAGAGAGCTATTGGATAAGAATGGGGACTTCAACCTCATATGACACACTGGTTCTTTGTAGCCGTCATCTGATCCATCCTCTTGTACGGCATGGTTGTGTGGTGGCCTATACTAAATGTCGGCACTCAGCTCAACAAACTATAGAAGGTACAGAGACAAGTCTGCATCTGCATCAGTGAAGCCCTCAAAACCTCTCTCACCAATGTACTTGAAATTCTTTTTCTCACCCCGTTGGACATCTTTGGTAAGCAAATAGGAACCAACTGTTCTATTCGCTTGAGGGCTTGTTTTTAACGGTGCGATTACACCTACGGACACGCAAAAGTCCTACACCAATAACTGCTCACTAAAATCCAGCAAATCGGCACTTCATAGGAAGCAGCTCGAAATCCTGATTCCAGAATGAAACGTGCACATACACACTCCGTTCCAGAAGGAGACATGTAGTACGGCGGCACCGTACCTTTTGGTGAAGCTTTACACTTCAGCACAAATGGGTCCAAGACGGAAGGTGGCGTGGGAAGCGGAGTTTTCTTGGAGTGTCTAAACGTGAACAAATTTCTTCGTCTCCCCGATCATTGCAGCGTCTTCCAAGCGGAAGTAATGGCGATTAGCGAAGAACTGTCCTGTCCCTACGGGGAACGTGATAGCCCAGCTGAAATGAAATCCCTGGCATCGTCCTCTTTAAATTCAAAATTAGAAAACGATTCGATTACGATGGGTGCCAGATCATAGAGACATCCCAGGAAACTTTAGAGCTGACGAGTTTGCTAAATACACTACCAGACTGCCGACTGACTCTTGTAACATAGGTACCCCTTAAGCTACCGTCAAGTTACGGCACAATAACCTCTCCCCACAGAAAATAAATGCCAGTTGGCAGACAGCCAACACCCGTAAAATAACGAAACAAATCTGGCCTCATATCGATCCAAAAAGATCAAATAGCCTGATCTCCCTAAGACGATCAAGAATTAACACTGCAGTTTGAATAATAACAAGATTATGCCTCTTCTCCAATGACTTCTCTTGAAGCGAGAACCTTCTCTGCGACTGTTGTGCTTTCGCCTCAACTGCCAAGCCAATACAGGCTCATAGCTTTATGACAGCTTAAGTGACATCAGCAATACAGCAGTCAATACTCCTGAAAATTTTGTCCACAAAATTGGCTCGCTGTCATAATCCAATTTTGAATTACCCACCTGGCGGTACAATGGGCATACTTTGGCCTAAGTGCAAGAATGCCACTACCTACCAACCTACTTATCTACTCACCATTCCAGGCAGCTGTTCAAAATGAAGCCTTCCTACTGTCAATGAGTCCGATGGAGAAAAGATCTATTGTTTGATACACGGAACCCTGAAAACACCTCAACTCCAGGACTCTACCGCCTACCTCCAAAGGAGATAGATGACAGATGCAAATTTATCTATGCTCGGTTTCTGGGGTCGGTTACTGGCACAGAATCAGGGGTCACCGCATATGTCGCTGAAAGCAATTAATTGCTTTGCTAGTGAGAATGTAAGTTAACACCATAAATGTCACATCCTCCAAACCAAACCCATTGCACCAGTTTAGTTCTAAGAAGCTTCAAAGCATCCGGTCATCATTCGGGAAGCATTAGTTCGAGCAATCTCTACGATCAAACTATAATTGAATCTCAGCAGAAATTCTTAAGAAGAACTGCGAAAGTAAACTATCAATAAACAACAACATCCGCTGCCCTCCTTCTAAGAACGCACTTGCAGAAATGCTGAGACAACAAGTTGTCATCAGCACCATCTCATTCATCAATGCCCAATAATATCCGCAGCTCATCTTCTAAACATCCGCAACCCAAATTCCAGGAGCGCACTTGAAGAAGTATTAAGACAACGGCATCGTCACACTCATCCCAGCCATATAAATATCTGTAATTTAGTTTTTAAGTTCAGTTCTGATTCGCACATTAAACTGGACAGTTGTCCAATGGAAAACAAATTTTGTTTTTTTTTTATTAAACTTCACGGCAAAAAACATAATTTGTATTAAATCTCAACAGAACTGAAAACCTCCTAGATATGGAGCAGAGACTTTTCCTCATGTCCTCATTCCTCATTCCTCAATCAATTTACAAAACTCGGACGGCCCTACAGGAACTTCTGTAGAAGCTGGAGAGATGAAAACGTGGACGAAACACTACTGCATTACCTCGGAACTTGCCCCGCCTTGCAGAAACTAGAAGACTGCTTATGCAGTGAGAACTGTAGTAAGTTTGACGGCGAGTCATGACAAAAACCCGGAAAGTGACAGAGTGATTCCTTCCGAATCCACCATACTTTAAAAAATTGTTCACGGCGTGTCGCACAAGGGAAGAGTGTATGGCACACTGCTAAACTTGAGCGATTACACGGCTTATATGATATAGTGGCTGGTCTGTCCATTTACGGCTTATTGGTATGGAGTATAGACTTAAGGGTACCCGACAAGAAGAAAATATCCAACGTGGTCAAAGCGAATGACCCCAGCGCGGCCAGTTCACTTCGCCTCTGTGTGACAACCAATCCCATCAAATCCCTTTTGCAAAACATCCAGTTGCATTGCACGTATCGCCAACTTTTCGAAACCATATTGTTTTCGTCGAACTACAGACCGATGTTGTCATCGGACCTAAATCTGCAGACAGCTGTGGTACTCAGTCGATGAGTAAAACACTTTGTGGACCTCATTTTGGCCCTCAGCTTTTTTTGTTGACGTACTCGTAGAAACACTACGGCATACAGCGCCATCGGGCTTAGGTACACTGATAGTTTGCCAGCACAACCATCCTAGATATGATACCGCCTTATTTCGTGTCATTTTCAATAGGCTCTATGGTCCATGAGATAGTCTATCAACACTTTGATCGCCACGCTGACAATCTAAAAATCATCAGCGGAGAGACAATCGCTTCAACGAAAGCAAATGGTAAAATGTGGCAAAGGCCTGCGATCCATGTAGGGTCAGAGCCTGAGCTGCCCTCCATCACTGAAAGACCTGGGCCCGCTGCTTCCAGTCATCTGGGGGTTCGGTCTTCCTCCCCTTATCCAGAGCCCTGGTGTCCATGCGCTATACGTTGCCCAGTCAGAGAAATAAACAGACTTTTGCCTCCCATACAACATCTATCTGTGCAGCTCGTAGGATTCACGGTTGTCCCTGTCCACCACTTACTTTCTTCGTCGACAGTCCCATATAGGCGACGTAGACTTTTTCTTTGGTGGGCACAAAAAATCAGCTCTACAGTTCTGCTTACAGTCATTTTAAGCATAGCAGGACTGTCTAAACAAGGGACTTGTAGAGCATTCCTTTAACTTCGTCTAGTCAGGAGCGCGAGCAAAAGTAGAAGGAACTCAACAAGCTTGGTATGCTAGTTGATCATACTGCTTATTTGCTGAGACCCATATTAACCCCGGACCGTAGCACCATTTCACTTTATTTAGTTTATAATAAGCTCGGATTAGAAGCAGTCGAGCCCAAATGATTTTTTTTTTTATTTAATTGATTCGACAAGCCGAAGTAGCAGAGTTTTCTAAGAACTCCAGATTTCCAATAGTTTGTCGTTCTTGGAGTTTGCGTTTAGTAGACAATTTCCTTCAAAATTGTGGCTGTCCATTGAAATAAAACGATTTACGAAGCATTAGGACAACTTCACCCGAAAATCCAATAATAATAATATAATATGGGTGGTGCTACAGCCCGTAGGGGGCCAGGGCCTAGCTTCTCAGCAACCACTCGTGTTGTGCGTGCTATTGTTCTCTCACGAGTGGAAGGGACCAACAGTTTTGTGCCGAATCCGAACGGCTTTGTGTGAGTAGCTATCTCTAGACAGGAAACACTCTTTGAGCATTGTCAGTGACTCGAAAGAGGTGGGGTCGTGAAAATTGTTATCGTCGCGCAGAGCAGGAATCGAACCTACGACGTTGAGCTTGGGGTCGAAGCACATACCCACAACGCCACAGTCCACACCGAAAATCCAATAGCTGAATGAATTTTCGGCATAAACATGCAGAAATGTAACATGTCGCCGGTCTGCTTAATGCAACAAGCTTAGCTCAGCGACGCGTCAATGAAGTGTACAATTAAGAAAAATATTCCACTGACTTTTTTTTATAAAAATTTGTTGATATGTAAGTCTAGTCCGATTAGTCAACAAAATGTCATTGCTCCTCGTTTTATAATTTTGATTCTACTGATTTTGTTCCGTTGTTTTATACAAAAGGAATCTTCGTTGAGTACCGGCTTTTCCTTTTTGTATGGAACAGGTCTAGAATTGGAAAGAACTTAGGACTATAATGTAACTTGTGGTCTGACCCAAATCTATGCGTTTAAATGAGCATCCGCGATGCTATCCCTTCGACAAGTTGAATGTCCTCAACCAGCAGATGTCGACCAGGCAGTAGTTCGTTATGGGGAAACTATTTCAATTTGGCATAATTTCTCCAGAGAAAAAGAAAACCTTAATTTCCTTCCGATCCTTAATTGAAAATATTCCTTGTCATTCTTGTCCACACTGCCATTCCCGGTGGACATCAATTCATTGCCTGGTAGGTACGACTCGCGAAGGTACTTTGCAAGATCCCTCCTGTTCCAATAGCGACATTACTTAAGGGTCCATTAAAAGAAAAGAAAATCCAAACGGATTTCACTTTCGCCCCCGTTTTTCGAGTTGGTTTCACTTTTAAGTGTCGTCAGTCGCCAACCCTCGCAGAGCAGTGTAAATATTAACAAACCCGCCGAAATGTAATTGAGGAACGTGTTCGACATCTGCCAGTAACGAATCTCGAAATGCCGTCGAGAAGAAGACGACGACGACGACGACGGGAGAAAAAAACTGAATTTACATGAAAATGCAATCACAATGTACAAGGGCTCCCGAATTTCCTTTTCCGCTGTACTTCATTTTGTTTTCTCCGCTTCTTGGGGGTTTTTTTGTGCTGTTTTGTGCTGTTTTGTTTTGTTTTAAACATTCCTCCTCGCTTTGAGAGTGGAAAGCCCTTTGTAAATATAAAGCGATTTCAAGACTTTTTTGCGTTTCATCTCTGCATGAATGTTGGTTTTGGTTTTTACTTATTTATATTTATTCCCTCAGCCCGCCCACTGCATTCGGTCGCCATTTTTTTTCCTTTTTTTGCTTTGTTGAGTCTGTACGTTGTGTGTGCCCACTCTTGGATGAAACCACATCACAGAGCGAGTGGAGAAATCCTTTGTTGAATTTGAAGGGATTTCCCAATGACAGCCACAGAACAGAAATAGAAAAGGAAAAACCATCTAAAAAGGTTATGAGCTAAGGCCGGTCGTGTGCGAGAGAGCGAGCTTCAGTCCAGCGGAAGTGGGGGAACGGCATGCATGAAAGTACGAGGCCACTGAGGAGTGACGAAGGGAGACCTGCAAATGGGACCATATTGCATGGCTGTAGTGAATCAAGGAAATCAACTGAAAGCAGTGCGAAACCGATGGTGAGACGGCAGGAACAGGAAAACCCTCGGCACATTGTGCTACATAAGTCCTCCGGCAGCGGGGGGGAGAAACAAAAAGTGGAGCACAGCCTTCCCATGTGGCCGTTGCCAGCTGCGAGCGGCGAGGTGTACAAAAGGTAGGGTGATGGCGTGATGGGAATTCACTCGCTGAATGGGACGAGAGCCACACCGAAATGCACACGGAAGTTGGGGTTGGAGTGATATGCGTAAATTAGTGGTACGCCGTGATACGAATTCAAGCACTGTCTTTGAATCACCGCACACAGTCTTCCTCCGCCGGCTCGGGATCCCGGATCCCGGTGACAACGTGGCGAAGTGTAAAGCATTCCGTCGCGTGGGAGACGAATCAATTCGAATGGGCACAGAAACCGCCGAGATGAGTCTTTCAGATTACAGCCACGGAGCGCCCACTCGGTATGCTGTTCACATGTGTGCGCGTGCACGCGTGTGGATGTGTGTAGCAATTTTCTGCTTTCACTTTTCTTCATTTTTCTCGTTTTGACCCAGAAACGGGCACACTGGTGCGTGAGGGAATTAAGGGGGTGGTGGCCGTTTGGGCAGACCTTTCGGGCCGTGTCGTCGACTGTGCGAATATCGGTCGGCTGGGGATTGTGGAAAAAAGAGAAGAAAATTGTGGATTATTCTGGAATCATTAAGTACACGAGTCCGCTGAACCGAAAGTGGGTGAAGCACAAGCCAGCAGTGCGCTACAGTTGCCCCAAGAAATAAACATGCAATAAATAGCGAAATCAAATGATTTCGCCTTAATTAATATTTATTTTCCGATTGTGGCGTTGGCTTCGGACTCGCCGGAGTGGAATGTAAGCAAGGCACAGACGTAGACGGTGAAATGTGAGCAAACTCTTCTGCCATTCGATCGTAGTTTGCAGTAAGCTGGTGGTTTGCGCAAAGGACCGTTTTCATGGTAGGTGATTCGTGCAGTTTCTTCGGTTCCCATGATGAATAATCAGACGGGTTCGCTGGCGAGAGAGAAGAATGTCGAGTGGGCGCCTTAAGCTGGTTGCAATTAAAATATGCGCGACAGATGTTGTGTTTAGCATTTCCAAGGAAACGGAAAAAAATGGGAGACTCGGTGATGTGGGAGAGAGCAGAAAAAACACTTCAAAGAGGGAGGCTGGAACTTGGAAGATTTGTTAGTATTCTCGAATTAATTCGCTAGTGGGTGGGTTGAATTTGAGAAGTCCGTGGATTTAATGACGCAGACAAGCATGTCGATTTCAGTTGAACTGATGCGGGGAAACGAGGTGAAGTTCAAGTTCGAGTAATGTTGGCTTCAAAATGGATGCCGTCTACTTTGTCAGCATGGGCTGAGTCTCGAATTTGCGGATGTTAAGGGCAATAAATGACTTGAAAAGTCAGTGATGTTCGTCATGTTGCTCTGCTTCTTCCTCTTATGGCGCTACAGTCCGGGGTGAACCTGGGCCTCGGTCAACAATCCTCTCCAGCTTCCACGATCTTTGGCCAGCTGCCTCCAATTTCGCACTCCAAGTTGGTTGAGGTCCTTTTCCACTTGAGTGAGCCATCGGGTTCGTGTACGTCCTCTATTGCGTTGTCCCACTGGTTCGGAGTCGAAGACTCTTCGGGCTGGAGCAGTGTTGTCCATGCGCTCAACATGGCCTAGCCATCTTAGGCGTTGAATCCATAGACGCCTGACTAGACTCATGTCGCTGTACAGCCCGTACAAATCGTGGTTGAATCTTCTTCTCCAAGAACCTTTAACGCAAACAGGGCCAAAGATTGAATGCAGAACTTCTCTCTCGAAGAGACCAAGTGCGTCTCCATCCTCTCTTGAGACAGTCCAAGCTTCCGCGCCATACAGCAGGACAGGGATGATCAAGGTCTTATGTAACGTGAGCTTGGTCTTTCGGGAGAGGGCTCTGCTACTCAATTGCCTCTTGAGCCCAAAGAAACAGCGGTTGGCAAGAGTTATTCTGCGTTTAATCTCGGTACTGATGTTGTTTGCACTATTTACTTGGGAGCCAAGGTAGATGGAGTCCTTTACTACCTCGAAGTTGTAGCTGCGTCATGCCATGTTGCTCTAGGTACACGCAAAAGAAGAACTTGGGCTTTCGCAAAGCAGACGAATAATTTAAGGATGTTGTTGAGGTTCGAGTCAATTCATGTTGATCTGTCAAACATTCGACGTTAACCTTGAAAAAGCATTGAATTGTGTTTTAACAGCTCGGTAAGGAGATGTAAGTGATAGTCACGCCTGTATCAATTGCGACCCACTTAGATAGTGCTTGGATCCATCCACCGATTCCTCGTTAGCCAAGCCAAGCCAAGCCAATGGGTGTGGAATACCGTGTTAACCCGTGTTACAAGCATAAACGATTCACGTGATATTACTCTTTTCTTCTCGAGCCTCGTCGTAAACCACACGAACCTGTTGTATTACTTCGCGGGACTGGTTAGCGGCTTACGATATATTTGGGAATGCGCCTCTTGAGTTTTTCTTTCTGCTTCGGCCAGCCTCTGTGTTAAATTAATTTTCGTAACTATCTCGCAATCTTGTCATAAAAGAGATTAGGTGTTCATGTCTTGGTAGATGTACCGATTTCCTTTCTTAGGCAAAACGACCGCAACGAACTTCGTGCTCGGCATCCTCCTCAACATTTGGACATTGTGGGCACAGCGGAACTATCATGTCCACACTTGTGTAGATTATTTCGACAGCCATCCTGTTCAGACGGAAACTGTATGATGTTATTGTTACAGTCGAATGTCGGTCTATATGGTCTGGATAAGGCGTCCATCGTCCTCTCGTGGAGACGTCGCATCGATTTTGCTCCTTCTTCTATCTTTATAAGTTTGGCCGGTCTAAAGTTTATCGTCAGAATGTCGACAGGTAACATTCCTGCTATGACGAACGTCATCTTAAATATTTTAATTATTTTTTTTAAATTCTACTGATTGCACAGAATCTGTAGACTGACGTCATGATCCGATTTAGTCGTCCAACCGAAAGAGCTCCAGCCCAAATTGGTGCAGCATACCGGAGGACTGAACTGACTAGTCGTGGGCGCGTATCCGCCCGTCAATGTTTGGGTGTTTGAGAGTGCGCTGCTTATGCGCGTGCTGCCTTCTCGCTGACATATGCTCCCTAAACGAAAGCCTCTTATCCAGCATAACTCCCTACCCAACTAGGGAACTAGCGAATTTGACTTTATTTCAGCTATGAGCACAGTCAGGTTGCGTACTAAGAAGAATCTATAATAATATAATAATAATATGGGTGGCGCTACAGCCCGTAGGGGCCAGGGCCTAGCTTCTCAACAACCACTCGTGTTGTGCGTGCTATTGTTCTCTCACGAGTGGAAGGGACCTACAGTTTAATGCCAAATCCGAACGGCTTTGTTTGAGAAGCTTTCTCTAGACAGAAAATACTCTTTGAGCATTGTCAGTAACTCGAAAGAGGTGGGGTCGTGAAAATTGTTTTCGTCGCTCAGAGCAGGAAACGAACCTACGACGACGAGGTTGGGGTCGACGCACATACCCACAACGCCACGGACCTCCTGAACTTAAATATGTGACATTTCTGCTATTCTGCTGTGCGTAGCTTTCTAGCGGATTCTTCCTTGCTCTTGCAAGGGCTGGACAGGGGCCGAGGTAGTGTAATTTCTTCCTCATCCATGCAACTTCTTCAAAATTCGTTGTAATTAGCTTCCATTCTTCATGCATCCGTGTAAACTTCCAGATCAGCAGATTTCCAGACTTTATCTTGTGTCCAGTCGTTCCTATCTGAGATCAGTATATTGTATTCAGATTTTAAATCTTGAAAGGGTTCGTTATAATATCTAAGTTTGCGTTCTTGATCATTTCCATGTGCCCTGGGCTGGATATTCTCTTCTAGCGGTTGCACTCTATTAGCCAAGGCAGCGTAAACCTTGTTAGATGTCAGTATCACGTATATGTTCGTTTTCTTCCATGATTGGCGCTACAGTCCAGGTTGGCCCTGGGCCTCAACCAACATGCCTCTCCAGCCAGCACTATCTTTCGCCAGCTACCTCCAGCTGCGCACACCAAGTTGGTTGAGGTCCTTTTCCACTTGTGTGCGCCATCTAGTGCGAGGACGTCCTCTGTTGCGCTGTCCAAATGGCTCTGCGCCATAGAGCAGGGCTGGGATGATCAGGGTTTTATACAAAGTCAATTTGGTGTTTCGAGAGATGGCTTAAGTTCTCCATCGTCATCCTGCACAACCTGACGAGTTTGCCAGAAATGTCAAAACTAAGCATGGCGCTGTATAGCTCGTCTCTATGCACGCTGTCATATGCGGCTTTGAAATCAACAAATAGGTGGTGGGTGTCGATCTGCCTGAAACCGCACTGATAAGTTCCTATCCGGTTGTTGACAAAGGGTTTCAGGCGTTCACACAAAACCGCAGAGAGTATCTTGTACGCGATGTTAAGGAGGCTGATCCCTCGATCAGTACGAGCTCGGTTCTAGACTGATGTACATACATATAAACCTATTGGATTGCAGACGAAATTACTAAGCTCCAAAAGAAATTCGTCCACATTCAGTATCCAGAGGAATGTGGAGAGTACATGAATAGCTAAGTGGAATAAAAGAATAAATATTTTTTCACGTAAAACTAAAGCTAGTTGATTGACTACAGTCGATGTCGCATTTTCGTGAACAATATGTTTTCTGATTCTTGTGGAGACTTGGCAGTAACCGGAGAAAAAACTCCAAGGAGCTGCCTTTGTAGTTTAGCTGTCGCTAAATTTTGAATGTCTGCCCCGCCATAAAATTAGGCCCATATCAAGTACTTCGCAATTGGCACTTTCATTAAATGTCTGGAATCATCTTCTTCTTATCCTTTAGCAGGCACTACAATCCGTGGTCGATCTGGGCCTTAGTCAAAATGCCTCTCCAAGTAGCACATTGGCCGTTATATCAGAGCTATGTTGGCTGTCGGCTGGAACTAAAAATATAGACTTGACAGAAATAAAAATGTATGGGTGCACGAATGTCACTTGGAGCCTAATGGTGTCGCTAAAGTCCGTAGTTCAATATCATATTCTGTTTGTATTTTTATGTTTTTAATGTTTTCTCTGGTTCAAGGGTTATTATTCCAAACAGCTTTGTTTGAGGAATCTTTTTTTGGCACAAATAACGTCTCAACATTGTTAGAGACTAGAAATAAATGATTGCTCTGTCCATATAGAGCCCTGAATATAAGATGTCTCTTTGTTAGTGTCCATACTTAGAAGAGGCATTCACTTCACTCTAATCAAGTGATTGAAGTGGAACACTCACCACAAGCTTCGACTGCAGCTACGAATAGTTCACTAACAATGGGTATTGGCTCATACACAGATCATCCTTGTGGCGGTACAGCACACCAACTGGGTCTAAGTGCATCCCAAGAGCTATCCTAACATAAGCCCTGCACATCGTTGGCATAACTCTTTCAATCTTCCTTGGAATTGAAGGAGGCTTCTTTCGAAGCCACTAATTCATCATAGACCGTATCATCGTACATCTCGTAGACAAGGTGTTCTCCTCTTCCAGCGATCTCCCCGATGAGATTTCTCTTCTCGGGATTCCACATCGAGCCACTTCTTGGAACACTTTCCAGCAAAGGGCTCATTTGCCACGAAGTGCGATGCTTCTAGACCAATTGACTTGGTTTGTTTGTCTGCCAAGGCCAATTGTTTTATTAAGTAGATTCGTCATTCTCGCAGGAATGTCTAAATGTCAGACGGGATATTTCCTTTTAAAGGATTCTGCGAACAATTAAGCTGTCTGGAATATTGTTTGACTTTCGCCACTGAATGAAGAGTGTCAGGCCGTATTAAGTAATTCGAAGAAGATGCTATAATTCGAATTGTTGCGCAGCGTGTAGTGCAGAGGGGTAAGCTTCTGCTGATGGGCTTAAATCAGTGGAGTGCATTTAAATTAAAAGTGTTCCCATTGGAGTGTTTTCTTTTGAATTTTGAAATGCAAGTTAATCGCAAAATGATCTTGATGAGTACTCTACAATATCTCTAATCAAAAAGACCGAGCTTGGTGTTAAAGCCAAGTTATCGGTTTTCAACTCTCACATGAATTTCGGTTAATGACCGAAGGATTAAGGTCGGGAGTCGTCAGGATCTGATCGTCTTGTTGAGAGTTCGGATATTAGTCTATTGAGGATGTCCTGCAGCTTGTTGCTAAAGTTGATGTTGAGTTGAAATATGCGTCTGTCGATTCCTTTTATCTCTGGTCATTGTGATTGCCGATGAGGGTGGGTGGTATCCTCTCGTACCGATAAGATTTCTTTGTGCTGTTTTGGGAGCTATTTGCCGGGATAGCGTGAGAAACACGGCAGTACGTGAGGAACTCAATGATAAGCAGCTACTTCTCCGAAGGGAAAGAGCTATGCTTCGATGGTTTGGACACGTGGTACGAATATCCCCATCATCACGTCTTCCGAGGCGTGCCTTAAATGCGGCGCCAGCAGGCGTGCATCCCTTTGGAAGACCCAGGGCGAGGTGGTTGGACCAAGTCCAAAAACGGTTGGTTGCGGCTTTTCATAAATCCTGAGGAGGCATCGATGGCGAAGGATCGAGTGGCCTAGTGATCTTTAATTCAGGCTTTACTCCCGCGACAGCATTTGATGAATGTGTTGAACTTGATGACTAATGATTTATGTGCGTTGTCGCGTCAAAGGTCAACTCGAGTCGATTCGTCAGCCGATGTACATAACCACCATACATTCTATTCTGCTGATACATTTCAAAAGCTAAGCCTTTGTAGCTTGTATTTGCTATTGTGCCCATATCCTTGCCTTCTATGCATAGCCACCAAACATGAACTAGTATCAAGACAAGCGAAAAGTTGCCCCGAAAGAACTCAGAAAAATTCTCAGGCATTCTATGTTGGGCGAAGAACGAAGAGATGCTCAAAAAGGATTGATTCAAGTGATGAATTAAATTAATTAACAGTTCAAGAAACATACGCAATTTGCTGCAGGTCGAATCCTTTCAATCGAATGGGCCAATTTCAGTCATGTGCGGCCCTCAAAAGAGCACCATCAATCTCATACTCTGGCAGAACATTAACGAGTTTACCTAGTTGCAATGGGTCGTATGCCTTCTCCATATCTACAAAATGGCTGTAGATTGCTTTGGCATACTTGCAAGCCATGAGTAGAGTAAAAGCTGGTCGGTTGCGACGAAAACCGCACTGTTCATCCCCCAGCCTGGATTCGACCACGGCTCTAGAGCGCGACTCTAATACGTTAGCGTAGACGTTAGGGCAGACTTAAGCTAAAAGGAAATTTTGCTTACTCATTAGCCTTTCCATCTTGATGCTAGCAGATAAACAATATTCTGATGTTTTTCGTTAGGTGCAGCAACATATAATTGAAAAAAAGGAATTTTTCAGATTAAAACTAGCAGCAGATAAAGACTGGGCTTGAAACCGATGACAAATCGGCTTGAATCCTTGGAGTTCGTGGTATCAGAACATCTTTGTTTGTACATTTGGCGCTGAAGATTGTGGCTTCTATAAAATTCGATGACAGTTTTCTAACATCATGTCTTGCTCCGTTTTACGATTTTGGCTGAGCTAAGTTGCGAATTAGCATCGACTGTGAACAACCTTTAAAGTTAAGATGTGTGAGAAACTCTATTGCTTGACAATTTATTTTGACCGTTGGCGTGAACGCCTGGAACCATTTGTTAACAATCTGATAAGCCATTAATAGTGCGGTCTCAGGCCTGGGAAGTCCACCATTGACCAAATCGACGTACTAATGCAGATCCTCGAAAAAAAACCCAAGAGCTGCAGATCTACTCCCACCACCCATTTGTCGACTTTAAGGCCGCATATGACAGCCTGGTTAGAGACGAACTATACAACGCCATGTCTATTTTAACATTCCTGCCAAACTCGTCAGGTTGTGCAGGTGACAATGGAGAACTCTCTCTGCTCCATCAAGGTCGGTAACGAACTCACCGACACTTTCATTGTCACAAATGTTTTAAAGCAAGGTGACGCACTGTAATGTGACATCTTCAATATCATATCTGAGAAGATCGTGCGAAACTCAAACGTAAACACCCGAGGCACGATATTCCAAAAGTCCGTTGAACTGTTTACGCAGACGACATTGACGTGATTGGATGAACACAGCGAGCCGTCAATGATGCGTTTGCTTGCATTGAAGCCGAAGCGCCTGAAATGGGTCTAGTGATAAACCAGCGAAAACACAAAGTACATGCTGCCAGCACGGAAGGACGTACAACATCGCTGTCTCGGACAGAGCGTCATATTGGGCAGCTGAAACTTTGAGGTAGTTAACAGTGTTGCCACAAGAGTCCCAGAAGCTTAAAAAACGAGTTATTTTCAAAATAAATGAGACCCCAGAAAGGTTTTTTGATAACACAATCCCTCCTTATGTGAAAAATGAAGCTAGTATGTTTTTCTTTGTTGGAGATTTTAATACTATACAAGAGCACTCCGACTCAGACTGATTCATTGTACTACCAGTTATCAACCTACAATTCCTTAGTAAGACCAGCAGGCGCTTCTGTGATGAAAAACCTACAGAAGCAGATCTCACCACATCATCGCCGAAGATCTGCCACCTGATCCAAGCAAAGGCGGGACAGTGACAGAAAGTGCTGTGCCGTGTCGTTGTCCTGTCCAAGTCCGTCTTAGAGGGTGGTTTCTTGAATCAAGCCAATAGCCTGTTGTTACGCCGGTAAGTCGTCTGCAATCTTTTCTCAAGGACACCAAGAAAACCGCGGAATTCTTACAGACGTTTAAGAGCAAACGCTTGGTTTATCTACATGCTGGAGGTCTAACGATAAATGGAAGCCCTAACCACAGACCACAGACGTTCAGGTTCTGAGAAAGTTTCCTCTAACCCTTGTCTAGCAAGTTCTTCGGCGATCTCATTTCCAGCGATTCCATGGTGTCCTGGGACACAGATGAGCTCCAGTTAATTTTGAATGCCGCTCAAATTCAGAGAACATTCCTGAACTATATTGGAAGACGTTAAAGGGTTGAGAAAGGCCTAAGGCATAGCCTGGCTGTCACTACAGACGCAGATACGTCTTCCACCTGTTCTTCACGATATAGTTTGTTGCCATTAGGATCACATAGCACCCAGATTTACATAATGAGGTGTACAGTCTAATCTTGTCACCAGCTATGAAAACACCAGTGCCGGACCGATCAGTGGTTTCTTAAAAGTGTTCCCATTGGAGTGTTTTCTCTGGAATTTTGCAATGATAAGGTAATTATTATTATTTAGTGTCTCTAATCAAAAAGACCGAGCTTGTTGTTAAAGCCAAGTTATCGGTTTTCAAGGATTAAGACCGGGTAAACATCGGATTAAGACAGCTACGACTACATTCCTTTCCTGACTCGAACTCTAAACAGAGCCAATTCTATGTGCTCTGGCATTTTAAATCAAAGCTCTCGAGTAGTATTAAAGCTTCGTTCACACCTTGCATAGTTATGCGCTTTACATTAGGTGTTTGGGAAATTGCTTGAAAAAATGAGTCAAATCTGAAAACTATCAATACCCGAGTCAGGCTTAAACAAATCAGTTATTTTGTTTCTATAGAGTCCCTGCGGTAACGCTGGTAGTTAAGGACCTCGTCTACCTCGGCTCTGAAGTGAATAGGGACAATAACACGAGCACCGAGATGAAGCGCAGAAGAATAAGCTGTAGACATATCAGTGTTTTGTTTTGACAGTCTGCATAATCCGCCCAATTTGACATCAATGCGTTCAAAATAGAAGATTCGACATTCTTGTTGGTCAATTGTTCAATCTCGCTCTAGTGACAGTGCAAAACGAGCGAAAAGTCTGCCTCGCCTAGGACATCAGACGAAGTTTAGTTAACCTAAGCAAGGTGAATCAAAATAACCAATTTTTGCGAGACATAGTCTACACATTACTCCATCTTAAGCCGGCGTCACAGATATTGAACAGGGTGGCTACTGCTGAGACAATGTAACTGTCACAGCCCATGCTCACGTATGTTTCTCACATCCAATTCAACAAACAATAAATCTGGAAACATCGCCACAACTCAATTGGACCATTTGAAAGGCACTTCCTCCCTGAGTACATGACATCAACATTCCCCGAACGATGTGTGTTCAGCGTCCCGCCGGATTGGATCCCCAAGAGCAACCCCATCCTGACCTCTTAAGTTTCCGATTTTCATTACATCGCAAGTACTGCGAAGCAAATGTACCGCATGTGACAATGTTAATTTAAAAGCGTTTCATGTCAATGACTCAGAGTCAATTTACACGGTCCTTAGCTTGCATGCGTCTTTGGGTGAACCGTTGTCTCCCATGAAACAAACTCAAACAAAATTAGGACACTCACTCGAGCGGTTACTATGAATCACATTATCTCCTGTCCACACACAGACAACACACACTGGCAAGTCACAAGGAAAGTAAACACCATCCGAGAGAGAGAGGAGGAAAAAAATTAAATTTTCAATGCAAACAATGCACATTCAAATGGTTGAGTTGACAATCGTTTTGGGTCAATGGTTTAACATGGTAAATGGACCAAGAGCAAAACCACTTCCCAGCATCCGCCGTAACTCTCGATCCCCCGATGCCACCCTTCGGTTGAGCCATTAGAAATGGAAAAGTTCATGGGATGTAGGTATGCTCTCTGCCGCGCTCTGTGTGTGTGCGGTATTTGCGTGCCAGCATCGGGAGCGTCTCGCTCCACGTCGCCGCCCCACTGGGGCTCCTTCAACCGCATTAACCGAGTGTCACTGGTATTGTGCTGACAAATTCATAATCTTCCAATTTAGTCCTTGATCTGGATACAACTCAGAAATAGAGCATGGCTACGACTTTTTAGTGTGTGCACGAGCTCAGTGTGAACAAATTCCAAAGAATTGCCCCAGCCACCCAGCCACCCTCCGAGCGACAGATAGGAATCGAGCGAGCGGCAGATAAATGTGAAATGGCATTGAATTCCGTGCGAGAGCTGTGGGGGAAATTAGCAAGCGAAGTCACGTAGATTGAGCTCAGTTTTTTGTATGATTTACGTTGCCTAACAGCGGAAATTAGGGTCCTCACAGACACCATTTGCTGCTGCTGCTGCACCCTTTGCCATCCATTCGTTTAAGTTGCTCATGCAATTATTCAACATTCATAGCAGCGTACACCCGAAATTTGCGTGTGCAGCCGACCAGCCGACCTACATCGGTGCATTCGGAATGAATTGCCGCCCTGATGGGGTTAGTCACGGTGGCGAATGCGTAATTAATTTCCGTGTGATACAGAATCCAAGTCAACGCTCCGGCCAGCAGAGTTCTAATGGCTTGTCACGCCGCGTGGGAGTGGACATTTTCAATTAATTTTCATTTGCTATTGATTAAGACCGCTGCCGCCTTTCGTCGTTCGTTGCGAGAGTACTTTCACTTAAATCAAAGTTCACAAACTCCCGGTTGCGCGAAGACGGCGAATTCGGTCAGACGGTCTAAGACAATCGAGCTTGAGAGCGCGATGGGTGGCCATCAAGCGCGTTCCGCGCTCGGTTCAAGTCCCAAAAGGAAACGGGCAAAGTTAATTGAAAACTTCAAATTGCTATTGGTATACAATTTCGGAACGTGTAATCGAAATTGATGAACTGATTTCGTCGGGTGCAATCCCACAGCAGTTCGTGTGCTGTTTTGCCCGGGAATCGGTTGCTTATTGCAAATTCTATCGTGCCCACCTCAGGGGCGATGAGAGCAAATTGAATAGTGGGCGATGGACGGTGGACTCGGCAGATTGATTGCGGGGGTTGCGATTCGGGGAAACTGCCAGATCGTTCTGGAACTGTTTCCATTCAGACGATTGCCGCGTTTCACTTCAATTGATCCCCTCCTTCGGCGGCATAGAAGCGATGTGGATGTGGAATGAAATGAATTCTTAAAGCGATCAGGGGAAAGTGAAGACGTTGTGTAGATGAGTGTTTTGACAGGTTCATCGCATCATTTGTGGAAATTCGTTGAAGAGCTGCTGAGACATGGGCCAGGGCAGTCGGTCGATTGTCATGCTCATTCACGTGCTCCAGCATGCGAGTTTCGAAGGGCTTAGATAAGTTTAATGAACTTTGTGGCATCTTGTCTTACTCTTGGTTGCTGGCCCGGGACATCAAGCGAAAGAACTGCCAGAGCCTGACAACATTTATTCAACTATTGAGTAGAGGACTACAACTCACAAAATATCAGCTTATTCTGGCCCAACTTTGTTTGTCTTCGCCTGCTATCTGGACTAGAATGTACATATTCTGTTACTCGGCATCACGGTGTGTCATTGTCGTTTAGTTAGGAATGCCCACAGACTAGGCTAAATTGTCGGACTGCAGTGGACTGCAAGCAGCAGTGATTCTTAGGCCAGTGTAAAGCCATTGTGTCACCACGCGGATCCAGTCGAGCTTATTGCGCAAGCCAGTTGGTGCTTTTGACGAAACGATGAAGACGGCTGATACTCAGTCGTCTCAGGATACGTCCGCTGCATTTATTCCTATGCTGGGGATTTCAGCTACTTTCACAATCCATAGATCCACATCTTTTTTGTTCATCATCAATGCTTAAGAAGTACTCCTGTCTAGACAAGTTTTGGTTTTGAAGACTCCATCCAGGTAATACCGACTGATGTAGAAACAAGGCGCAGGTCGATCTCGGATGGTTAAGCCACGCAAAACACAGTATTCGCCCTAAGTCGAATTTCTATCTAACTTGAAAAAAAAAGATTGTGTCCAAAGTTAGTAAAAACTGCAGCAAAAAATTACCAAAATATTTGTAAAGACAGAACAATCAATTCATCATATTTATTTTAATATAAGGTTCTTATTGCGCAGATCACATTTTTATTGTTTTAATTATTAATAAAAACAAACCACTAGTAAACCAATGCATAGTCCAACCACCTCGTCCTGGGTCTGTCAAGGGGTCGCCTTCCTGATGGAGTCTATGAGGATATTCGTGCCATGGGCCCAAACCATCGAAGCATAGCTCCTTCCGCACGGAGAAGTATGTGCTTGAAAGCCTTCTTACCCTCTACCGGGAGTAACTCCTACAACAACACGAAGAAATTTCTTCATTTATTTGGAATAATGCTGAGTTGCAAACCACTGACTTGGCTATGATTCCAAGCTTGACCTTTCTGATTACACGTTTTCCAAGCTGTTTTAATCCTACAATCCTAGAAAAGCCTAGCATTATTCCTCGCATCCTCACACTACTCCATCTGTAATCCAATTTACCAGGAGTGCAATGCACACCTTGAGCACCTGACCATGACCAATGTGGCAACCGTATTTACCATACTTTGGCATTCTCCTCAATTTGTTTTTTACAACAAACCCGTGCTCTAAGTCGAACTCCGTCGGACTCTAACTAATTCACGTGATTTCATTTCACGTGAAAATTCGACTTAAGGGGAGTCCACTGTCACCACATGCGCTCGGTTTTGAACATTCATAGAGTGGTGTTGTTGCTTGGTAACTATTTTTGTTTTGTGTGGCCGGGCAGTTACCCGACGGCACAACCCCCAACCTGGAGGGCCAGTTCCTTTTTTGTAACCCCTAGGACAAGAGGTCGCACTTATAAGTTTGGCAGGTTGAGCTCGGGTGAACTACAACCAGTACCCGATGGCTACCACCTGAAGGTAAAATAAGCACAATAGGTGTGTACGAAAAGTTGCAACGGCATCGCCAGGTTGACGCCAGTCAGTGCCTACCCGATTCCCACAGCACCCAGCCATCTTGGTCAGAACGTCACGCAGACAGATATAACATTGAGGTAGTCAAAAACTTTGTCTACCTAGGAACCGCTATCAACTCAGTGACACCAGCGCTGAAATCAAGCGAAGAATAACTCTTGCCAATCGGTGCTTCTTTGGGCTAAGAAAGCAATTGGTAAACAAAGCCCTCTCTCGAACAACCAAGGTAACGCTTTACAAGACCTTAATCGTCTCAGTCCTGCTATATGGCGCCGAGGCATGGGCTCTGTCAAATGCGGATGAAGCAGCTCTTTGTTGCTTCGAAAGGAAAATTCTTCGTGTGATTTTCGGTCCCGTCTGCATAGATGGTGAGTGGAGGAGGAGATACAACGACGAACTATACGGGCTGTTCAGCGACATCGACTTAGCCAGAAGAGTGAAGATCCAACGATTGAGATGGCTAGGTCATGTAGAGCGGATGGAAACCAATGCTCCGGCCCGAAAAGTCTTCGAATCCACCCCCGAAGAAAGGCGCAGTAGATGAAGACCGCGACTCAGGTGGCGCACGCAAGTGGAAAGGGACCACAACCAACTATGCGTGCGAAACTGGAGACAGCTAGCTAAGTCGAGCTGGCTGGAGACGCTTGTTGGTTGAGGCCCAGGTCCACCCCGGACTGTAGCACCACCTTAAGTAAGAGTGGTGTGTAGGGCAAGTTTTCTTGCGTTACTTCCTGCATGCTTCTGGCCCATTACCAACGGTCTCCCAACCTTGAACACGTAACCCTCCTCAGTAGCTCTCACTGCTCATCAAGGTGTTTATTCTTTATTGACAACATTGTTTTCTGTCGAACTTCGAAATTGGCTTAACGACGTTTGCTCCTAGGGCTCGTAGTGAGTAAAAATAGATCATCAATAATGATGATCCATTTAGTGTACTTACACCATTCTCAAGGATGTAAGTACACTAGTTTACGAGCACTATCGCCACTTACGCATAATGTCTTAGCTGTTCCTTATAGCACCTGTTGTAAAAGTTGCAGGGTATACGAATAAGAAATATAACCTGACCGTCGCCTGGACTGCTAGAGACCAGCTTGATTAAAAGAGCAGACGTACACTTGTTTGATGAACAAGAAGGCTTATGTGAGTTGAATTCGGGAAACATGCGGGGTTCTGAAACGGAGGTGTAAACACTTAAAACCAATCAATGGCTGATTTACTTGTTGCTTAAAGTGAGCGGGGGATCGAACGTCAGAAGCATTACTTGCATACCTTCAACAGCAACTACTCTTGCAGTTTATCTTAGGGTCCCCCTTCGGGTAGGGATCGTGGAATATTCCCGAGGTAAGGCATGCCTGTCAGTGGTGGCCCGTGGCGTTGTGGGTATGTGCGTCGACCCCAACCTCGATGTCGTAGGTTCGATTCTTTCTCTGTGCGACGAAAACAATTTTCACGACCCCCCCTCTTTCGAGTTACTGACAATGCTCAAGAGTATTTCCTGTCTAGAGAAACTTGGCCGTTCGGAGTCGGCATAAAACTGTGGGTCCCTTCCACTCGTGGGAGAACAAGAGCACGCACAACACGAGTGGTTGCTGAGAATCTAGGCCCTGGCCCTCTACGGGCTGTAGCACCACTCATATTATTATTATAAGGCATGCCTGTCGCAAAAGGGGACTTAAATCCTGAGCTAAAAGCTCATGGCTTAGGAAATAACCTACTGCAGTGCTTGTCGAAATGACGGCTTGCAAACAAAGGAATAAACGGAAAGTGCCCTATCGTGGTCAGTCCCGGGATGTTATAGCATCCTACTGGACGCTTGACCAGAGGCTATAGTCTGGTGCCACGGGAGGCACGAGGCTTATGCTCGTGAGACCCGCATAGGTCTCATCCTGATCGCTTGAGGTTGGCCTCAAGTGGGAACGTCGTGGTGGCTGAGGTTTGAAACCCAAAGACATGACTGGGTGTTAACCTTGTCTATTAAGGCTATGGGCATTTACGACTCTTCGACGTGAAAGGCATTGATCCAAGTCTATGTGGAGTTGCAGAGAACAAACGGGTGCTACGACCCAAAGAGTAGCAGATTTGTTATATGGGCCTCGCCACCCTACCAAGGTGGAGAAATAGGGCCATAAGCTTATTTCTAAACTTGGAACATGAGATTCCTCCTGAAGGCGTCTGGTACAGCGCCGTAAATTGATCCAAAGATTAAAGTCTTCAAAGATAAGTCTTCCTGATATAGGCCTAAAGGCAGGAGATCACGTAAAAAACTTATTATCTGTTCATCTTATGGATCTCTCAAGAGTGTCCTCCCAGCTGCGAACGGCAAAGTTTGAGCAGCTGTCTTGTCTTGACGGTCACACGTTAAATTTGGATTGTGTGAGAGACGTGGTCACGTGCATTGTGAGTTCTGATCTTTCCGCAACTAAGCCTAGATTTCCTGCGTCTGAGTCGAAGAACATTCTGATCTCCCACTGGTCGGCGTTTGGTGCATTGGTTGGCATTTATACACTCGTCGGGTGCACTGGCAAAGGTGGCTAGCTTCGTTCTAATATGATCTGCGAATGTTGCTAGCATCTAGAAGAAGAAACCTCTCAATATCTCGGTCACCACATTCATTCCACCACCAGACCTAGAGATACAACATTTACGCAAATTATTTTAAGGGTTCATCCGCAGACTTACTATTTCCGCACGAACTCGCATAAAAGTGATCCAACAAATCACCCGAGCCGCTTAAAGATGGCCCTGCCATTGCCGAACTACACGGACAAAGGCAGTAATTTATTCCGTCAAACTTTTGTTTTCCATTTCATCCGCAGCGCACTCCCACGAGCTGACTTCTTCGATCCGAGGAACAATCAAAGAAATTGAAGCAGAATTTGTTTTTCTGATTATTAAATGGTTTTCCCTAAGAAAACTGTCAATTCGCGGGGCAGTAACGACCTCCATTGTGCTGCGCATACTTTTGCCCTCCACACGCGGAATATGAATCACAGTTGGGGGTGGTTTTTGCTTCTTCTAGGGAGCACCGCGTATCCACCTCCTTGCAATGGGTTCGTTCTATTTTCGCCGTTTGTTCGCCGAATCCATCGATACATTAGCGTAATGGGTGGCATTTCAGTTTTCAGCGCTCGAACAGAACGAGTACATGACACACTTTTTTACTTAGCGGGGGCGGCTGACATAGCTTTGAAGAGAGTTCTGTTCTGCTTTGGTTTGTCCCAACAGCAACACACGATGACAAGGTATCCTTGAGTCAAAGTCAAAATGTCACAACTCAGCCTATGGACCTCTCAGCTGGGGCAACACAGCCGGGGAGCGAACAAATTGGCCTCTTCCGACGCAGCAGGCAGGCGTCAGCGCCCACCCACCAGCGCGAACGAAGATCTAAGACATTACTTAAAGACAACCTTATTAGGAGCGCACTCAACTTAATTTACTCGATCAACGCTGCCTCAAGTGACGGCGAGAATTCCACGCGAACGTCTCTGTTCACGGTCGCGCCAGCCCAAATCGTTTGGCATCCTTCAATGAAGCCGAAAACGTTTCCCGTCGCTTGTGCACACTTCCACGTGCCCTGGTGGCGGGTGCCTCTGCCACTGTGTCCTCTGTCCTGTATGTGTGCGCGCACATTATGTCGGGCTCCACATTCATAATTAGTAAGTGAAACTCAACTTGGCAGGAATAATTTAATTCTTCAAGTTGAAATCATCAAAATGGCAGCGAACACTTCTGAGTGGGTCGGTCGTGTCGCGAGTGGTGGTTGGTGGCGGTGAGTGTGGCGAAGGATGCTCGTTGGTGTGCGCCTACGTGTGAAAAAGTCAGGCGGCAAACCCAGACCGCGCGCCCGTCGGACAGACGCTGGGAGGCTTCCCTATTGGCATTAATTACTGAACGCGGTGGGTGGGCAATTTAGGCGTCAGACTACCCACGGCAGAGGTTTGAGTCGGGTAGATTTATTTTCCTTGTGTAATGAAATTATCACGCAAATAAATACACACTGACGGAGAGTGCCTTAGAATTAACTAACCACCCCGCAGCCCCCGACAATCTCGGCGATGATGTGAATTTTGCTCCGTCCTCGTGGTGTCGGCTTCACCTGTGCGGTGTGGGAGGGTGGGCTCTTCTCAAGGGCACACATGCAGAAGTTCTCGCTCGAGACAGTGTGTCTTACAAGTGTTTCCTTTCCTAGTCTAGAAGGTTATTCGTGTCAACACTCAATTATTAATGCAAATCTATTTGCATGCCTAAGTGGGGGCACACGAACGGTAATCTTGAATAGACTCAATGGGGATTGGTGAAATTATTTTTCTTTTTTTTCCCAAGCTGAGGGGTCCACTGGAAGTTAGGTGTCAAGGAAGTGGCTGTGATGCGTTGCTGAAATTGAGTCGTTTGCTGTTAAGGAAACAGCGGAGAGTTGTAATGGTGTTTCGACATGATTTTCTGTGTATGTTGACGGAATTCTGAAATTGCGACGTTCATCATGGCTTCCAAAATGGGCACGTTTGCAGCGGTTGATTCGTTGAACCCAATTTTGGATGACTTCAGCACACATGTCGGCCAAGAAGATCTGTGCTCTGCTAACGATACCCGCTTGTTGGCATAGACTAATTATGTCAATGATTTAACGTCAAATCTTAAAACTGTGAGGTGTCATATTACACGATCTAGACTGTCGGTCGATTCGGCCATTTCTCGACACAAACCCTTCATAGAAATGTATTTTCAAGAAGGCGACTGCAACACCTTTTGTGTGGCTTGTGGTGCCACCTTTTTTGAAATCCCATACAATTTAGACCTAGTGCATACATGACTCTGTAGTAATCTCCCTTTATGATCGTATGACACAACCGGAATGAAAACCACACCATCGAGTCATTTTTTGTAGATGAACTGGTGTTTGTTGAAGAAACCTTTAGGAATAGATGACGAACAAAATTTAAGAACAGATAAAAAACTTTGAATTGAATTAATTTATTTGTTGGCACAAAAATGTATTTTAGCGTGAGGTGCAAGGCGCTTAGATTTCTTGTAGCAAAGCCCACATCTGTGGAACTTATCGGCAAGCGGACCTACGCTTGTTCATCCAACTCTTCTTTCGTGGATGCATGTTCCCATGGTACAAATTGCAGATGATTGTCATGGTGTCCCGCCGATGGTGCCGGTGTACAGATGGTGCAATGTGCGCATTTTGCTTGTGTTCGGATTGAGTAAAAATATTTCTGGAGCCCTATCCAATAATATACCTTCCTATCTTGAACTTGACCTTACATCATACTTTAAAGGTGCATGCAACATCATTTCGCATAATTGGCGATGTTCTTGAGAACGCGTTTGAATCAACTCTTCTAGTTAATCTGCGGCAGAAACATTCAACAGCGAAAATGTATTCTCAATAGAGGGCCCGCCTTCTACAGCAACCACTAGTGTTGTCCATGCTGTTGGTCTTTCGTAGATGGCTACAGTTTTACGCCGACTCCGAACGGCCAAGTTTAGAGAAGTTTTTTGAGACAGTTATACTCTTTGAGTATTGTCAGTGACTCGAACGAGGTGGGACCATCAAAAGTACAAGGAATCGAACTTAGATGTCGATGTTCAAGTGCTTATTGGTCGACGAACATACCCACTACAACAAAGGACACCAATGGGACAACTTTTGAGACCAAAAATGTACGTTAATGTTGCAGTCACTCACTCGGAATTTAGGTGATAAATTGCAATTATTTATAAACGCGAACTTCACAATCATGACATTTTGTGTGTGTTCACATTCGCAGCCAAAGCTAAAAATTGTCTAGTTGACAGCCCGGCTAAGCAATCACTTCGAAGTAACTGGTGTACGAAAACACATATGTTTTATTCGACTTATCAAGCTTTCTTGAAGAGGAGAAATGAATAAAAAAAAATTACACCTTAACATCAGTCGAAAATATCCATTTATCGATTATAATACTGAGTAACAAAAAATGTACGTGTTAACTCCTGGGCAGGACAAACAGTCTTCGATACCGAGCCATTGGGGCAGCGCAACAGAGAACGTCCTTGCACGAGTTGGCGCACACAAGTGGAAAATGACCTCAACCAACTAGATGTGCGCAGCTGGAGGCAGCTGGCAAAATATCGTGCTGCAGAAAGCTGCTGCATACGGCTTTGATCTTAGCGGTGGTCTTTTATGGATCAGAGGGTTAGTCGATGGCACTCCGTTTTTCAGAGAAAGGGGGAATAGTTGAATAGTTGGCGCCGCTTGTGAGGAAGTATCGAATCTACATTTAAGCGGAGAAAATGATAACAATTAAGCTCAGAGTCTACGGATGAGCTTAGTACCTAGCTCGTATATATGTGCAAATTCGGAGCCCTGTCGAAAAGTCTATTTCTATGAATGTATAGACTATGGGAGTAGACAGCGAAGAAGATCATGCTCGCACTTGAAGTATAGATCAGGATCACAAAAACATGCAGTTCTGGCTCTTTTTCTTCATTTAATGTTTTTACGTGGTGTTGGAGGCTCACAGGGTTGGAACTTTGTGTTTGAAATTGAAGTCGAACTGAAAAATCGAGTTAACCAACATTTAGCACCACACAAGCTGATGCCATTTGGTGAGCTGTGTCGTAGGAGTAAATGAATTCACTGAGGGCGGTTATTTGTTACTGGGATATGCGGCGAATGGATAGTATTGACTGCGGCGCTGACGTTGTGGACGTGGCGCAATGTATTGAGGTCGCTTGCTCTTTGGAATTGGCTATATTGAAGAGGAGAGGCGATAAGCAAGGTGATGCAAGGCGTTTGCAAGAGTGCAGTACAGTGGCTCGACGATCACAATCTGTGCAGTTTTTTGAGTAATAATTTATTTTGTAATAAGCCGTAGGTAGGTAGAGTGACTGCATGATTACGAGGGCAATCATGCCTACTCAGACTATACAGTTTATTGTGCCGTCATATACGGCTTTCTCCTATTTTAATCTATTTACTTCATTGACACTGTTGTGGCTTCATTGAGATGGGTTGATCGTATGTGAATGCTTCTGATCCTTTTAATAGCTATATTATGGCGCTGTCGCCTACACAATCCTTTCCAGGGTACTGTGTGAACGTCTTAAGCCGTTTTGCACCGCACTAATCGGTACGTACCAGTGCGGCTTTCGGCCGGCAAATCGACTATAGACCAAATCTTCACACTAAGGCAGATCCTGGAGAAGACCAGCGAGTTTCAAATCGATACTCATCATCTTTTTATCGATTTTAAAGCCGCATACGACAGCATTCATCGCATGGAGTTATTCGAAACAATGACAGAATTGGGGATCCGGGCGAAATTGAGTTGTGTCGCAGCACGCTAACATATACGCGATGCGCCGTGCAGTTCGGTTTAAAAAACCTCTGAACCGTTCGAAATCTGCACCGGACTTCGGAAAGGGATGCACTGTCGTGCGATTTCTTCAATTTGTTACTGGAGAAGATAGTGCGACCTTTACAAGTCAGTCCAGCTGACTTGTCACATTATCAAGCCGTCCCAACGCGCCGGAGTGGAAACTTTCACGGCAACGGAGGAAGAGGCTAAACTAGCTGGTCTAAAGGTCAACGAGGACAAAGCAAATACTTGCTGTCGAGTAAAAACGATTCGAAGCACATTACCTAGGCCTAAACGTTTCTATCGAGAGCTACATTTTCGAGGTGGTAAAGGAGTTTGTCTACCTCGGGGCAAACGTAAGCTCCACGAACGAAATCGTAGTGCAGATCCAATGTAGAATTGCCATTGGCAACCGATGCTACTTCGGTTTGTCAAAACAGCTAGGCCTGAAACTCCTTACTCCTTATCCTGCGAGTCCTGCTTTATGGAACCGAAAGCTGGACACTAAGCAAGACTGCAGGGCTGATTCTTGGTGCCTTCAGAAGTAAAATTCTACGTCGGATATATGGTCCAGTCTGCGAGCTCTACGAGCTGTAAGAGGATGTGGATATAGTCCGGAAGGCAAAAATCCATCGACTACACATCGAGCGAGTGGACAACAACGCTCCAGCAAAGAATCTTCGAATACGAGCCTCCTGGTTCGAGAAGAAGAGGAGGACATACCACCAATACCAAGTCATTGCGGATGTAAGACAGCTTGGCCTTGATGACTGGAAGCAGCGTGCCCAGGACCGTCACCGATGGAAGGCAGCCATTGCTCAGGCTCAGACCCTTCATGGGTCGTCGGAAAAAAAACCTTACAAATATTGTTCATCAAGGACAGAAACAGAAAATGCAATAGCAGAACCCAATAACCAAACAAATTGAATAAATGGGTGCTTAAAGTATAAATTGAAGGATATTTCCTTATTGGATACATTTTCTTTACCCAGCATCTAATGGCACTATCCCCAATTCGATGAGACTCACCATCGAAGGCTTTTTGGGCATTCGGCCCGTGATCGGGGTAGGTGGAATAACATGTTGTAATGACGGTGCATTAAATATCTTCCCGCCTCATCCCAGAAGCTAATATGTAGCTGATTTTTTCCTCAGTTCTCAGTCTACACCACTCGACTCAAAATTACACATCTGACAAGTGGCATTCTTGCAGCCGTCATCGTAGCAGGTCCCTGCTCTCAGAATTTCATTTAAAACAGCCCTTAACAAGTAATCGATAAAACTTGTGTCTCATAAGCCCCGTGCATCTTTATAACTCACGTCACCCATCCGCACTGATTCTGCAGCTGATACGAACGCCATTACCGCATCTCATCAATAAGTTAAACATCGCCGGTGTTTATTGATCTATTTATCCCCTTTATCAGCAAACCCCGGCACACGCAACGCCGTAATCATGCTGTTACGTAAATATTTTGAACGAATACAACTTTGTCCTCGTCGAGTCGCGAATAAACGTGGGCGGTATTTGATTTCCATTTCCCCGTCGAATGCCAAGCCGCCTGGTCCGTCCGTGGCCCCTTCATTAAAACTTCTGTGCAGCTAAAAATGTATTTACTTACACAACATCATTATTTAATAAGCATGTTCCCTTCCATTCATACGTTCGGCTGGTCATTTTTGGTTTCATAGCCTCCGGGGCAAAAAACAAACAAAAAAGAGAACCACCACGGCCAGCCGAGCCAGGCCAAGACTGCTTCATTCAATGAAAACAGTTTCACAGCCGTGTGCGTCCTTAACGAACTTCATACGGGCAGGGGGAGACGTCCTCCTCTGCCAAGTAGTGCCCTGGTCAAAACATCTCATTCGGGTCAAGGATTCAAGTTGCCACCCTCTTGCGTCGGCCCCGGGCCGCTCCGTTTCCTGTCATCATGAATTTCTTTTGGGATTGTAGTCACAAAACCGAGCGAATGGATGGTGAACGAAATACCCTCGAATGGGGCGAAGGCAAAGCCAGAGGAGACAAAGGGGGGAAACAAATAACAGAAAAAGCGAAACGAAAATGAAATCGAAATGATGACAGAGCACATTAAAAGATGAATGAATCAAACGAACCCAACCCCTGCCAGCCGTAGTCGTCCTTCCAAGTAACTGTGGATGACCGTGGCCATTGGCGACGTTGCTATTCCGACCGAATAAGTTGGTCCTGATGGAAGGACAAAATTGGCATTTTCCCCCCTCGTCTGTGTGGTGTCCAATGGCCAGGGGTTCTGTGTGACTATTCACTTCGATTGCACAAAAGTTGTGTGGATCCTCCTGCCTACCCCGGTGGTCGCTTAGCACTGTCTATGAGGGAGACAATAAAATTTCAATTAGAACCAACGGGTGAGCGCCTATTTGCCACTGCCACTGCCAGTGCCCATTCGTCCCGAACTCGGTCGGATCCCGTCCGAAAAATCCGTCCAAAGTCGTATATAATTATGAGTGGGAGCCCAAGGGGGGCGGACATAAATTGGGACAACACTGTGATTTTTTCCCATTCAATTGCTCTCCTCGGGGGACCAGTGCTCGCTCGACTATTCACTGATAATTAAACTGAAACTTTTTAATTATGTTAATCTGTTGACCTTTCGCTCGGATGGGGCACACTTTTGGCTTTGCCCGGTTTTATGTTTCGCATAAATTCAGTTGACAAACAATTGCCGACGTCTAATTGATATCCGGTCGCTGTGCGTTGGCCTTGCCCGCGAGGTCATCCGGACGATGATGGATTTGCATTTGGGTGCGATGTCATCCCGTCTAATGGCTGCTCTGTGCCGAGCACTTTCACTGGCCGTGAGGAAAGTTTCATCGAGTTTAAATTTTCCTTAAAGTGAGTGATTTTTAGATGTTTGGTTTTTTTTGTGCTCTAGTTGCGACATTGCTTGACAAAGCTTGTCAAAATTCAGCTCATTTCTGGTTCAGAGGGAATGGGATGTAGTTGGTTTGCTGCCACAAAAATGCACTGCTTTGGCCTGTATTTTTTAAGGACGACCACGAAAACAGCTTGTTGTCAGTGGGGTTCGCTATGATTGAATGATTTCGAACATTTTATTTGCTTAGAATCCATCAGCCTTTGGCAGCCCTTGGTCTCTTCGAGAGAGAAGTTCTGCATTCAATCTTTGGTCCTGCGTTGATGGCATCTATGGAAGAGGATTCAACCACGAATTGTACCGGCTGCACACCGACATGAGTCTGGCCAGGCGTCTACGGATTCAACCCCTAAGATGGGCAGGCCATGTAGAGCGCATGGACAACACACAACTCCAGCCCGAAAACTCTTCGACTCCGAACCAGTGAGACAACGCAATAGTGGGCGACCACGAAGCTGATGGTGCACACAATTGGAGACCCACCTCTACCATTTTGGATTGCGAAATTGGAGGAAGCTGGCTAAGTTTCGTGGAAGCTGGAGAGGGTTATTGGCTGAGGCCCAGGTTAAACACGGACTATTCCTTATTAACTGAACAGCCCGTATAGATCGTCGTTATATCTCCTCCTCCACTCACTATCTATGCAGACGGGTCCGAAAATCACACGAAGAATTTTCCTCTCGAAGCAACCAAGAGCTGCTTCATCCGCTTTTGACAGAGTCCATGCCTCCGCGGCATATAGAAGGACTGGGACGATTAAGGTCGTGTAAAGCGTTACCTTGGTTGTAACGCTTTGTTTACCAATTGCTTTTTTAGCCCAAAGAAGCACCGATTGGCAAGAGTTATTCTTCGTTTGATTTGAGCGCTGGTGTCATTGTCTGAGTTGATAGCGGTTCCTAGGTAGACAAAGTTTTTGACTACCTCAAAGTTATATCTGTCTGCTGTGACGTTCTGACCGAGACATTGGTATTGGGTGTCCTTTCTCGTTGACAGCATATACTTACCGTCTTACCGATTACGATTACCGCTAAACCCATCTTCGCGGCCTACGTTGCAATACCCACAAAAGCGCCAAAAGGTCTCGGTTAAGTCTTTTTCCGACCTTGATGAAGCAACGTGAGTTCTCCATCGTCATCCAGCGAGCTATACAAAGTAATGCCAAAACTAAACATTGCTTAGTATAGCTCGTCTCTATACATGCTATTATACGCGGCTTTAAATCGATGAAAAGGTGCTGGGTATCGATTTGTTTCCCCTGGATTTTCTTTAAAATCTGCCGAAGTGTGAATATTTGGTCGATGGTGGATTTTCCTGGCCTAAAGCCACACTGGTATGGACTGACCAAGTTGTTGACGAATGGCTTTAGGCGTTCACACAGTACGGCAGATAAGATCTTATAGGCGATGTTAGGGAGTCTTATCCCCCGATAGTTGGCGCAGTCAAAGAGGTCTCCTTTCTTGTGGATCGGGCAAACAATGCTGAGGTTTAATTCATCGGGCATGTTTTCCTCCGACCATATTTTACAGATGAGTTGGTGCGTGCTCCTTACCAAATCATCGCCTGCGGCTTTAAAAAGCTCGGCGGGTAGGCCGTCAGCTCCAGTAGGGATTCAGTTTAGTTATGGCGATCCTCACTTCATCCAGGTCGGGTGGACGGAATTGTTGATCTGCATCGTCCCTTTCACTGTGGTTGAATGGTTCGTTCTGTCTGGATTTGGTGCTTCGTCGCCGTTATACAGAAATGGTGTCTCCCTATCCTCAGCATCGACTGTAACTCTACTACGATGTTCAATTGATCATCCTTACAGGCTTCGGTTCGGACTTTATAACCTTGACTGGTTAACTTTACCCATTGGTAAAACTTCCTTACCTCATGCCTGCAGTAATATCCCTCTATTCTGCCGATTGCGCGATGCTCATGCTCCTTCTTTTTTCTCCTGAGAACCCGGACTATAGCGCCATTAAAAGAAGAAGTTTACTGGGCAGTATCCAGTGGTTAAACGAATCTGACTCCTTGTGAGTGTGAGAGGTTGTTTTGTTCTAATAAGGGACACATTTTGGTCTGACGGCTTACTGTAGTGTGCATCCAGTAGTGGTTGGCCATGTCACTGAGCCAATTATTTAGATAGCTCTTAGCGGTGGCGATGGGAATACCGAAGAATGGTGGTGGCATCATGAATGGTGATGAGGATCCTTTTCTGAGTAGCAGGTCAGCTCTTCCGTTTCCTGAATGACCGCTGTGACCAAGCATCCAAATCAAGTGGATTCTGTTTGCGTTGGCCAGCTGGTGTAACAGTTGTAGGCAGTCCCATACTGATTAAGAAGTGACTTCGTAGCTTTTGAGGGCTAGAAGAGCAGCTTTGCTATCAGAAAGAATGTAGATATGCCTTGCTAGTGATAGCTCTGTTTATATTTTCTCTAATGCAGAGGTTAATTGCGAATATCTCTATTTGAAGTACGGAGTTGAGAGTGCCCATACTGTGGTATATGTATATATTGGTGTTGACTCCGTGTACTCCAGCCCCAAATCCTTCATCTCTTTTAGAGCCGGACTCCCCGATGAAGGTGGATCTGTATTGCTCCCAGTTGTGTTCGCTCAGCGACTAGGTGTACAGCCACGCAAAGAAAAACACTTATGAACGGTCAACCCATTGTTGCAGAATGAAAGAAAATCTAGCCTCTCAAAGGGAGATTGGTATTTGAACCCAAAACACGGCATGAACTCATTTATTTTCGTTACAACTGATGAAACACAAGTACGCAGTATGTCCTCTAATCTGCAAGAAAAAGATTGCCTGCGTCTTTTTGCGCCTGTCAGAATTGTTTTGGATTAAGTGAGATCAGGGTACTGGGACGATTTATTACGTATAATGTGGAATTAGGCAAATCGAATAGTCATTTTATTCTGTTTTAGTTTGTTGTTATTTTTTTATTTGTGACTGTTTCATCCAAGTGATTACGTCACAGTTGGACCTTATTATCAAATGGATCGAATTAATTCTATAACTTAACTTTCTTCAACTGATTGCGGATTCTTGCTGACTCAAAGTTATTTGATTTTTTAAAAATTCAATTCATAACGAAATACTACACATTGAGAACGAATAAAAAAATGTACATACTACCCTTCGCTTATCACTCACCCCCCAAACCACCCACAACTTCCCACCTACCCAGAAATCCTTCAAATTTTCTTGTAATTGCAAGAAAACACCACACACCCATAATCAGGTATCCTGTCGATACTGGAAGTTTGTGCCAATGTTTTGGGGTCATATACCCCACTAAACGATACAGAGTTGTGAAGCGAAAATTTTGCAGCTGGCTCGTGGCTCGGCGGTGTATCGTGTCGTTGTAGGTATGTCCGTCGACTCACAGGCACTTGAACCTCGTCGTCTAGGATCGATCCAAAAATAATTTTCACGGCCCACCTCTTTCGAGTCACTGACAATGCTCAAAGAGTACTTTTGTCTAGAAAAAGCTTTACAAAAATGAGCGCTTGGATTCGGCTGAGACTGTATGTTAATTCCAGTCTCAAAACTAGTAAAATTATATATTAAGTCCCAGAACCTTAAAAACAAGTCATTGTGAAAATAAATGAGTCCCAACAAAGGTTTTTGATGACACTTTTTAGTGCACTTTTGACACTTTAGTTGCAGTATCCAAGGCTGTTGCACATACCCGGCTAAATTCTTTTAAAAAAGAAATTATAGTCAGAATGTCTGTGCATATAGATCATGGCGATGTTATAAAAAACGACACATTTGAAACGAACGCAAATCTTTATTGTTTTTTTAAGGATTCCATATTTTTTAAAACTTGCAACTCTGTAGATCAAAAACGTCTTCTAAGTGAGTACTTTTTCTCTTCAGGTCATTTTAAAAAAATGGCACGACTCCCACCTTTTTTCGAGTCACTGACAATGCTCAAAGAGTATTTCCTGTCTAGGATAAGCTTCTCAAATTTGGCCGTTCGGGGTCGGCATAAAAACTCTAGGTCCCTTCCATTCGTTGCTGAGAAGCTAGGCCCTGGCCATCTGCAGGCTCTAGCGCCACCCATATTATTATGTTATTATGAATACACACACGAATCGAGGTACTTTTTTTTGAGAAGTTGCACTTGGGACGACTTTGGTTGTGCAAAAGCGACTAGTTTTGCAAATTGAGGGTTGCCTAGATCGAGCTTGTGCTGTACCAGTCTGTTATTCAATGACTTAAGCCTAGGATCTTCTTTTGCGACGTTAACAGCGCTAGTTATGGCACATTAAGTATGTTCGGCTATCTTCGAACCAAGACAAGACCTATTTCTGGTAAGACGTTCAGATATATAGAAAGGCACATGCTGTATGAGGCAAAAAAAAAAAAAAAAATAGACCTTTCTGCTTTGTCTACAAGTTTTTTGAGCATTTTTTCTTCTCTTAAAATAAATATCATCTAACTCAATTTGATTTCTTTCTAAACTTGCTCTACTCTAAATGTTATTTGTATACATAACAAACAAATGGTCGTGTCCAGTTCATCCATCTCATTCTGATTCTTCTTTTGGTCGTTGCTGAGAAGCTAGGTCTTGGCCCATATGATGTTTCGAGCACTTGAATAGACCAGATTTCAACACAAATTGATGACCACACACACAATTTGAAGTCGTCTTTGTGTCCACATTTTGTAAAAAAGCAAACACTGCACACAATTCTCGGACACAATGGTGTCATTGTTGGCTGTTTTATATTCATAATAATTTCACTTTTACGGGTATACCAAGCCGAGAGTCCAAACCTTATCATATTTTGTATTTTCCGATAATTCCAATGGAACATTTTGACATCAATCAGTCGATCAGGTACACACAAATCGAATAAAAATCGATGCATGTCCACATCGGACAGATGTTTCCCTCTCGGTCTGCTTTTTGCATTTGAAAGCCATAAATGTAACAATTTCGGTCTGGTATTTCAAGGGAAATATGCAAACTCATTGGCAACAGGAGGAGATTGCAGGACTCTCCTTCGAAAGCAGAAAATTCAAAATACAGACGATCAGGTTTGCATATCTGCATAGGAATGCGACATACGCCATGGAAGATGTGCTGCAGATTGAGTTGGAAAAAGACATCCAAACGCAAGGTAGAGACGGAGCTGTAACATGGAAGGTTGGTTTGACTTTCAAATTGGCAGCACGTCACCATTAAACAGACTCGTCTGTTCGAATTTACACCAAAAATCACGGTTCAATTTGCGAATCGTTGTGTGTTCCAGCGACGATACCCACTCTCCCTCCAGTTGAATGACTGCGTCAACAGAGACAGAATTGCACGATGTGAAGAAAATCCACAATCCTTTGTGGAGACGCGGGTATCTACGCCCACTCTATTTCTGTCTATTTCTGTGCATGCAACCTTCACGGTGGCAATTTTAATTGGACCAGTTCTTGGCAAAAGTATGCCAGTATCTTAAATAATTTCCACAAAACTCTAATTTCTGCGAAAATTCTCATCATTCATTAACGAGTATTACTTACAAGCAGTAGCTGGCCCGTGTGACGGTAAATTCGTGGGAGTTGATTGATGGGCGAGAGGTGCGGGTTTCCTAGAAGGAGCGTTTATTTTTAGTCGGTTTTCTATTTTGTGAGTAATTAAGTCATTCGTGGAGGGAGTTGAGGGGCAACCTGAAACCAGAAGGAACTACGTGGGAAATTGTTAAAATATGAGAAACTACTCGAAGTCACATTTTGGCGAATTAATTCGAAAGTGGAATAATAAAACGACTTAAAAATTCCGTGATAAGACTCCGACTCGCACTTACGGGAAATTGAAATGCTCAATATTTTATGGATGACTTTGAGCCAACTTGTGAGTAACAAGCGACAAGACAAGACTAAACAGACAGCAGCAAACGCTAGTCTCTTCTCTCTAGATCTTAAGAAGCAGGAGCAACAGGGTCAAACTCTGCTGGATACTTAGTCACACAAGGATAGAAGGCAATGAATTGGCTGACTTCTTTGCTAGGAAAGAAGTATCGGACCCTTTTATAGGCCCCGGACCTTTTCGCCCTGCAGGGAATCATGTCCTCAGGGAAGAGTTCAAGAAACTAGAAAGAAGGAACTGCGCTTAATCCTGGAACAACGCTCATGGCATGAAGCAGGCCAAGAATCTCTTGGGTCAACACAACCGAAAGAGGCTTGAGGCATGTTTCAAAATGAGAACAACCACCGAATCCAAACAGCGCACTAAAAACTCAGGGAGCATCAGAAGAGGGTCTGTGTCGATTCTACGGAAAATCTAACGAAATTCCAGAACACATACTGGGATTTTGTGAGGCACTAGCCCACAAAATGCTAAGATATCTGGGCAAGTACCTGTTATCAGAGGAAGAATTGAAGTCAGTAGAACCAGCTCTCATTCTCAGATGCAGGAAACTGACCATAAAACAAATCTTTTCCACTATTACGCAACAAGAGCCTAAGACCCTCAACTCAACTCTGAATGGAGAACTGATCTTAAGGTCGTGGTGAAAACAAAATACCCCAACAACGTTATTTTTGCAAACAAAGGGCGTTCGTGGTGGATAGGAGCTGAATAAGCCAAGGAGTCCAGACTGGAGTTGCTTTTTGGGTTCAGAAAAAACGGGTAATACTTACATTAAATGGTATTAGGGATCGATTTCAATATTTGGAGATACTACAATCGGTTGTACTGCCTTATGCCGAAGAAGAGAAGACGTTCCAAAACCCACCCGCAAGGTAGCCGAAACCTGGCATGATACCACGAATTTCTCGTTCTCGATTGGCCGGCACAGTCATAGACCTTAACCCCATAGACAACTTATGGGAAATAATGGACAGTGGTTAGTAAAATTTTTCTGATTGATTTTATCGCTCATCTTCCACCATAGCAACCCTATTATTCCCACCAACGACTTGCACAACGCCTTTTTGCATGTTCTGGGGTGCGTATTAATCGATCCTGAGAGTTTGGAGTGCATCCGGCAACATTGAGATTTTGACCGAAAAATGTTAGCATATTATTTATATTTGTTTGCTTGCGTTGGTGAAAATCTTCAACAACACACTATTGATGCATTGGCAAATGTCCGATATTGACCGATTGCGCCGCCAGCCATGTTCGGGTTTCGGTTTGAGACAGTGTGTGAGTGTCTCATCTTGTGGCGGGCGAAAGGCACAAACGTTGCCCGAACAGAACAGCCATTTTGATGAAACAATTTTATCATTTAGAACGATGTGTTGTTGAACGATATGTTCGCCTATAATGATTTAGCAAAAATTATTAAATGAATTGTAGCCCTGGATTTGACAGGTGCGTATTCAACAATATGTCCGCTATCAACTGTCAAAGTTTGAAAGAGCCGATTGGAAGACCCCTTCATTTCCCTTCATAAGAGGAACACCTATGATGGGCAATTTTCAAGCATTATTTTAAGGGGCATTTCTTGGCCCATTCAGAATATGCACAACTAAGAACAACATTTCAATTTGTTGTTCCGCGGTTAATCGGATAAATTCTAATTTTGGAATTTATTACACAAGCCAAGCCAATTTTTGATGCAAGCATTTAAGTCTACTTAATTTTTTGGGAAGATCAACATGAGGGAATATAAAATAATGTGCCATAGTATTTCAACAGTACGTAATTAACAATGAACAATAATCAAATATGGGTGCCGCTACAGCCGAGGTACCACAGCAGCAGTTGTTTGATTTGTTCCTCCTAATAATTTTCTACTCGCCAAACTGTGTACAGACCATATATCAAATACACTTAATGTCGAGGTTCCCTAAGGCGTTGACTTAACACCGATACCCTTTCTCATTCCAATGAGTTACATTATGATGACATTACTGGCAGTATTTTTGGCTCCTTAATTTTTGTACGTAATTGCATAAGTATACACCCTCAGTTGTACGCATTACAACCACCGTGTGTCTTGTATTCCGATCTTGATAACAATGTTCAAATGGGCTATACAAAAATAGCTCATGGTCAGATTCTCCATGGGTCGTTAACCTGGCAAGTATGTCGGTAGCAAAAACAGGTATACTTTGAGAACTAGTTCTGTCTTCGGATAGTTAAGGCAAACCTTACTAATCACGCATTATGGATGAATGGCCCGTGCATCGATAAAAGTGAAGGAACATCCGTTCTTGTTGCTTAATTTGTAAAATATGATACCCATTCTCAAGGAACCAACCAACCATTATCAAGGAATTCGACTTTCTTCCTAGCGACACTGACCAGCCAATACTCCAGGCTATCTTCGAGAAGAAATTCTCAATCAGGATTCGCTCCAGAGCGGATTGGATGTCTGACAGGCAGACGTTGGATGATCCTCTGCGTATTTTCACAGACGGAACGAAGACTAACGAAGGGGTGGGTGCTGGTGTCTATTCGCAGGATCTCAACATTGCTATCTCTTTGAAACTCCCTGATCACTGTAGTGGTGTTCAGGCAGAAACCATAGCGATTAAAGAGGCGCTGTCATGGCTCAAAAACAACGTGATATCAAAAAGGGATATCACCATCTTCTCCGATAGTCAGGCGGCTATAAAATCCCTGGACAATGTCATGTTCTACTCAAAAACATCCATTAATTGCAGGCTGTCTCTTAACGAGATGGCTGAGCATTTTAACATTCACCTCATGTGGCTGCCGGGGCACAGTGACATACAAGGAAACTGCAAAGCCGATGAACTCGCCAGCTGTGGTACAACTTCATCCCTCTCAATAGCAGGGGTACCACCTTCCATGCCGATCACTACAGCCTACCATCTTTTAAAGTTTCACGCAATTAAAACCACTAATGACAAATGGTTAGAAGGCACCAATCTGGCCATCACGAAACCTAAAACGGTTACTCAGTCTACTCAGTTTCATCAAGCACTCATTAAGGACTCTCTTAGGAGTCATAACCGGGCACTGTGTAATTGGCACTCATGCTCGCAGGATGGGTGCCCCATATAACTGCTGAATAAAGAGGAGGAAGAAAATACTCATCACCTACTCTGCTCATGTAGCGCTCCGGCTACATCTAGGGGCTTACTATTTCGATAACCTCAATGAGCTAAACAGCGCCACCATAATAATATAATATGGGTGGCGCTATAGCCCGTAGAGGGCCAGGGCCTAGCTTCTCAGCAACCACTAATGTTGTGCGTGCTATTGTCCTCTCACGAGTGGAAGGGACCTACAGTTTTATGCCGAAACCAAACGGCTTTGTTTGAGAAGCTTTCTCTAGAAAGGAAATACTCTTTGAGCATTGTCAGTGACTCGAAAGAGGTGGGGCCGTGAAAATTATTTTCGTCGCTCAGCTGGAATCGAACCTAGGACGTCGAGATTGGGGTCGTCGCACGGGCCACCACGGGCCAGCTAAATTGCTTCACTACAAGCACCAACTGGTTCCAATGTTAGGAAAAGTCAATTCGCGTGGTATCACAATGGGCCTACTCTGGCCTAAGTGCGACTGCCCCTAGCAGGCAGCCACTACAACCTAACCTAGCATAGAGTAACCCCCCATGAACGATTGCCGTGAGATGACCCAGTTGTCAATTCTTTTCTTTCCATTCTTTCCACACACGAAAAGAGTGTTGCATAACTTTTATGACATGAAGCGCAGCGCCATCTTGCCGGAACTACACTTGGCATAATTAAATTGATGTTGGCCAACTGTGGCCACGGAAACTGTGTAAACATTGCTCTCTACCTGTGACCATGAAATCGGTGCCAAATCAACATTTCTTCTTCAGTGTTGGCCAGTACGACAGTTGCGATTTTTATTTTTTTTTCCATTTTTAACCAATCGCCGTCTGGCTTAAGACCATAAACGGTGTAGTCACGCTCAAAATTGTCTAATGACGGAATGACCATTTGCCGGAATGTCGATAATTTTTTTTAATAATTTCTCCACATTCCACAAGCGTGAAATGATGTATGGATGAAATGGCAAGTCATTGGTTACTTCAGCAGCCGCTCAAGCATAACAATTGGAAAAGGAAAAAAAAATGTCACTGCTATATGGTCACCCTTTACTTTGGTAAAACGATAAATAAAAAAGAGAACAACAACGCCCACTTCACTTCACAAACTAATGTGGAATTTATTAAATGTAAGCACCCTTGGCATCCTTGGCATCCTTGGCTTTCGAAGGACAGAAAAGCGATAAAACCTTTTTTTATGGGCATCTCCAAATATCTAAATGGAACCTTCAAGTCCGGTCAAGGAGCACAATTATCGAGTTACCCATGCAAAATTAATTCGCAAGAAAAATAACCCGAAAGGAGAGAAGAGAGAAGCGAAAATCCTTCAGCTGCTGAAAGCCGAAACGACATCAAACAATAAACCCCGTGCAGTGTGTAGCGTATCCCCAGCGAAACGCTCGCACAAATAACCACTACCTTAAGCACTGGGAAAATCAGCGAAATTATCCTGCCAAGGATGCGATGCCGCCGCCCATGGCCCGGCCACACAGTGTTTGTCCCGAAATTTAAAGCGGATTAAACAGCACCATCAATACACAGACTAGCGCAGGCTATCGCTGCCATTGGAGCTCCAGGAAGTTTTTAATGGTTGCATCATAAGCAATATAGAGTTCATCCGCAGATTTTCTCACTCCGCGCCGCCCACCCGAACAACAGCCATCACGAGCAGCAGCAGCGGCAGCGGCGACGGAGCCTAGCAGTCGAAATGTCTTTGTTTACGTTATTCGCATACTGAGATAAATACAAAATAAATTTCCCAATAAAAATTTTATCGCCGTTTTGCTTCCTTGCCACGAAAGAGGTGGAACGGTCGGTGGGTCCATCGTTCTTCTATCCGCCATGGCGAATGGCGCGGTGTGGGGGAAGGATAAAGATTGAACACTGTGCCGTCCGCCCGAGGAGGAGAAGAAAGCAAGCGCCCGCGGCAGCAGGAGTGCCTGGTAAATTAAAAGCTTAGCAGAGCACGTACTTGGCACATTGTAAAATGTTAAAACTGTTATAGAATCCAGCTGAGATTTTCTGCGGCCCCGTGCTGTGACAGCGGGCGCGTGGGGTTGGGTGCCGTCGGGTGGATGACGGTGATTGGTTCGGCTTTAATTGACATTTGTTTCAATTTGTTGGTCACTTGTTTTGTATTGGGATCAAACAGGTCACATCAATTTGACAGATGGCGGCGATACAGAACCCATTGCGGGAGAGTGCTTCCATGGCAGACGACGAGATTAATCGAGTGTGGCTCGACGATAATGGCCCGGCATATGGTTTCATTTGCTCGATTATGGTTGACATTATTGCCGAACTTAGTCATTTCGCATTATGGTCGGTCGGGCATTTCAGTTGTTAAAAGTTACTCACTTTCGATTGCTTTCGTGACGTTGTGAGGTGAGGAAGAGCTTGCATCAGGTTTGTCGTTGAAAGGTCGGCTGGAGCTCGTTGTTGGAGGGGTGGCTACAAGTCTCTAGTGAAGCTGGAAAGGATTCCTCTGCCGTCTTGTGAGTGATCTGAAAGCTGGATATTCGCACAAGGAATATTGTGAATGCAACTAAAAATACATCTCGAAATCGAAATGTCCGTTTGCACACTTGCACCTACTAGCATACCTGAAAAAACACGAAGTTCTAAATCTTAGTACCATCCTCCGAAATCACATATCGGACTGCAAGTTGCGTGCCCTCCTCTATGGCAGTTTTGAAGGAACGGACATATCCGCAATCGCCTGGAAAGACAACGAAGTTGGCACACATGCTTCATGTGGACAAGCCGACCCCAAAAATGTTGTCATTGACAGACAAAACATCGTAGCAGAATACAATTGTCATATGGGCTATGATTGTGTGATTGACGGGCTTGGGCACGCTGCTTTCAGTCATGAAGGCCAAGCTGTCTCGCATTTGCGATGAGACCGGAAGTTCGGTCTTCCATCACTTCTCGAACAAGGAGGCTCGGATTCTAAGACTTCCTTAGCTGGAGCTTTGGTGTCTTTGGATTCGATGTCATCGAGCTAATGTAGTCGACGGATTTTTGCTTCTTCTGGACTATATCCACATCCCGGTACAACTGGTAGAGTTCGCGATTGTGTCTTCTCCTCCATTCGCCTTCTTTGCAGACCGGACCATATATTAGACGTAGAACCAAGAATCAGCTCTGCAGTTTTGCATAACGTCCAGCTTTCAGCTCCATAAAGCTGGATTGACAAGATAAGAGTCTTGTAGAGCATGACTTTGGTCCTTCGAGTCAGGACTTTCTAGCCCTGCTGGAGAAGTAGCGGTTGCCAAGCGTGATTCTACATCATCTGTAATGTCTCCACTGTAATGTCATATGCCCCGAGTTTGACAACCTCCTTTACTACCTCAAAATTGTAATTGTTGATTGAGATATTCTGTCCTAGGTGATGTTTGACGGAATGTTTCTTTGTCGACAGCATATATTTTGTTTAGTTCTCATCGACCTTAAGACCAGCTCGCTTCGCCTCTTCTTCAATAGCCGTAGATGCTTCCATTGTGGCACGTTCAGAATGCGCGACGATGTCGATGTCAACTGCATATCCCAACAGTTGGACTCCGTGTTTACTCTCCGTCCTCCGCCCTCTGTGTTTACTCTTGCCCGCCGCACTATTCGCTAGTACCAAATTGAAGAAATCATACGACAGTGCATGTCCTTGCCGAAATCCGGTGCAGGTTTCAAACGGCTCAGAGGCTTCGAGCCGAACTGCACGGTGCATCGCGTATGTGTTAGCGTGGGGCGACATAATCGGATCAATTTCGCCGGGATCCCGAATTCGGCCATCGCTTCGAATAGCTCCTTGCTATGAATGCTGTCGTACGCGACTTTGAAATCGATAAAAAGTTGGTGAGTATTGACTTGAAACTCGCTTCTCCAGGATCTGCCTTATTGTAAAGATTTGGTCTATGGTCGATTTGGCGAGCGTAAGCCGGAAGTTACATTGTTGTGCCGATTAGTGCAGCTTAAAATGTCTTTGGGACGTTCATACGCTGACGTTGAGGCGACGTTGACCAGGGATATACCTCTGTAGTCGTTGCAAGAGATATGCTCGCCTTTTTTGTGGATGGGGCATATGGAGCTGATATTCCAGTCGTCGGGCATGCTTTCGTTTTCCAAAATTCGACAGAAGATCTGTGATCAGTGGTGGCCCGTGGCGTTGTGGGTATGTGCGTCGACCCCAATCTCGACGTCGTAGGTTCGATTCCAGCTCTGAGCGACAAAAATAATTTTCACGGCCCCATCTCTTTCGAGTCGCTGACACTGCTCAAAGAGTATTTCCTGTCTAGAAAAAGCTTCTCAAAAAAAAAAAAAAAACAAAGCCGTTCGGAGTCGGCATAAAACTGTAGATACCTTCCACTCCTGTGAGAACAGTAGCACGTACAACACGAGTGGTTGCTGAGAAGCTAGGCCCTGGCCCCCTACGGGCTGTAGCGCCACCCATATTATTATATTATCTCGTGCTCTACCAGAATATTGCCTCCTTGCTTTGAAGAGCTCGAATGCGGCTTTATTGTTCTTCAGCCTTTTAATGGCTTTGTCGACTTCTTCAAAGCTAGATGGAAGTCGTACGTCGTCGACTGGATTTTCCTGATTCTCTATCAAACTCTCCTGGTCAGGCCCGGTAAGAATCTGCTGGAAGTGCTGCTTAAACACATCCACCATTCCATGTGGAGACTAGATTTCGCTCGCAATTTTCGACTGGGCCGATACAAAATTAATCTACGAAGCAGGAGAAGGCGAGTGCACAGGCTTTACCATATATTGAGCCTAGCCATGTGCAATGCCGGACTCATATAGAAAATAGTAAGACCAAGAATTCACACCATAAGAGTAGTAAGAGTTGTGAGAAGACTACACGCAGAACGATATGTGGCTTGTCAGACGTAACGCCTAAAGAGGCTGGGTTATGTAGACCTAGTGAGCATCCTAGCTTCGTCTTGAATAACATGTGATTGCGACACAGTGATGCAATGCAAAATGCAAATTAAACCGATGCTCCACAGAAGTGGGAAAGTAGTCAACTTTGGGTGCGAAGTTCGAGGCACTTGGCTGAAGATCGTGCAATATGGAGCTTGTTGTTTGATGCCCAGGACCATACGGGAGAAAGAGAATAGAGAAATAAGTTGGGCTGAATTTGAGAATTGGAAAAAGAAGAAATAATGTAATGGTCTTACTTTATGGTAAGAATGCGAAGGAAAGTGATGGTGAGCGTGGAAGCCAAGGCTTTATTATCTTCGCACATGTCAAGCTCTTGCAGTTGTGTGGAATGGATCTTTAGGTGCAAATATTCCAGACGATATCCAGGGCAACCAAAGGTTGCACACACACGCGACATGCGATCGCGATCGTTAAATTATGGAAATGTTCACAAAAAGAGTGAATTCTAATTATGAATTTGAAATGCATATTTTCTTCTTAGCTACTAGTCCAGCTGAAAAATTGATCTACGATGCCACGGTCGCAGTTCACAAATTGACGCATTCTACTCCCAGCGATGTGTCAACAAAGAAAAACTCCACGTGGATGCCATACCAGATTTAATGAAGTTCGCAGTTCGTGAAGTTTGAGCGTACATCATTTGAGTGCCTGACTGTAGAGCAGAATAACATAAAATATAGGGTTACTTATGTATGTGATTATCACCAGTTTGATCCAAGGAATGGATGAAGATTAACAATCGAGGAGCTGACAGCACAATTAATCCAGTGTAGTTCTCAAGAATCGAAGAATCTTCGGGCCGGAGCTGTGGTGTCCATCCGCTCTACAATCTACATGACGTAGCCATCTTAAGCGTTGGATCCGAAGACGCTTAACTAGGTGCATGCCGCTGTACGGCCCGTATAGTTCGTGGTTGAACCTTCTCCTCCAAACGCCATCAACGCAAACAGGACTAAAGATCGCACGCAGAACTTTTCTCTCAAAGGTACCAAAAGCTTCTTTATCCGCTTGCAATAGCGTCCATGTCTCTGCGCCATAGAGCAGGACAGGGATGATCAGAGTTTTATACAAATACTTGGTGTTTGGAGAGATGGCTCTGTTACTCAATTGCCTCTTGAGCCCCAAGAAGCAGCGATTGGCAAAAGCAATTCTGCGCTTGTCTCGGTACTGGTGCTTTTTTCCCTGTTTACTTCAGAGCGGAGGTAGACGAAGTCATTGACTACCTCAAAGTTACGCTGAGTTCGTTACCGACCTTGATGGACCAGCGAGTGTTCTCCATCGTCATCCTGCACAACCTTACGAGTTTGGCCTGAAACTAGACATTGCTCATCTCTATGCACGCTGTCAAATGCGGCTTTCAAATCAAGAATGGGATCGCTGCAAATATTAGTTCACCACACAACGTGTGTTGTGATGGCTATCCAAGGGCGCCACGAGGAGGCTGTAAGTCAACTTGACTTACGCACAAGCAGAGATCGCGCTGGCATCCTACCAGGTTGGGTGCAGTCAGCAACTTTACCATGTGCACATAAGCCCATCCCCTCACACTCCAACAGCTCGTCTTCTTTCAAACCAAACTTAGTCAGAACGCGTCTCATTAGGGGTTAAAGGCAAATCAGCCACTCACAATAACAACACCAACTCACAGGGCTAATCCTCTTAAAATTCAGAAGCCCTATTGTGTGCCGTCAGTGCGAAGTGAACATATCGCTTGCTCCGATGGTGATGTCAGCACATAATATTTCAAGATTTTGTGTTTAAGATGTCAAGGACTACACGACAATATTGCGGATACATGACGCAGTGTACGTAAGCGAGTGGGGCTAATAAACATAAATTTCGTTTAGAAGGACTAAAAGTCGTAACGATTTATCGTTAAATTTTCAAGTGGCTGCCGTTGTTACGCTCGTGGAAATATGTTCCATCATGCTCTCAAGCACTAAACACAACCATTTTGGAATGGAAATATGTAAACATTTCATACTTATGTGGATATCTGTCAATGCGGCTGAATCATAGGGTTTACTTTGACTATTCGATGCGATTCATCACTTGAATCCTCGGAAAAGTTCTCGGAGCTTGGACTTGTTTTTTTTTTTCTTATTTGTTATCCTTGATTAAAATTCTTGCAAATTGGGTAAACTGACGCGCACTAGTGGAATGTTTCTGATGACTGATAAAACTCTGATGACTGACATCACAACTGACACTCTAAGAAAAATTCCAGTGTTCAAACTCGTCTTTGAGAAGAATGGGGAGTATTTGTGGAATCATCTTTTGGACCAGAATACAACACCCCACAAGCTGTGGGGTGTTTTTAAGAGACCGACAATTATTTCAATTGGAATAAAGCCCAGTCATGTAGAAATTTGATGGGGAATTGTTTGGTGTATTAGAATGTGATTGCCCCGACTGACGCTTACATGAAATAATCTGCGGGCCAAGCAGTAGTACGTAGATAAAACTCCCCGATTTTTGGCACCAATTCCAAATGTTGCACAAAAAATGTTTCAGCACCGCTCAGTGCTCACCCTTGACTGTAACGTTTTGACCGTAATATTTTTTTTAAAACATGTAATCATCCCTCCCTGTTTGCCGAGTCAGTTTTGACAGTCAGTTCCGTGCCTTTCCCTATATGGTAAGAACAAGTACTCAGTTTTTTTTTTTGGTAAATTCGTTTAGTTAACTATTTATTTCGCAAAAATAATCGGTTTTTAAAATTAAAAAAAATACTTAGTCTAAATGGGTAGGGCCGTCTACCAGATTGACATGTGCTTCTAAGAGTTCTCCTCTTTAATACATTTTCTATAGCCCAGTACGTTTATAGCGTACTTGTCCAATAGACCCCAGCCTCGGTCACCGTTTAAGATGTTTATCGCTTCTTCAAGCGAGAGTACATGTGCTCCAAAGAAGTGGCAGCTGAATTCTTCAAAAATGGGACATATAGCGATGAAGTGGAATACGTCCTCTCATTCCTAAAGGTTGCAAAAGCTGCACATGCGATGCGGCATAGAGCTTAAACTTATCAGTTCACTTCTTATCTTAAAGATGTACCGTGTCATCTTTGTGAGTTTCTTATCGCTATTTTAACAAATGATGCTCAAGTGAGCTAGCCAATTGCATTCCTCCTCTCCTTGAACTCACCCGCAATACATGTCTCGCCAATGTAGGAAAGACCTCTGAGTCACTGTTTCCTAATCCGCCGTCAAGCGTTATCGTTTAACTTTCTCTACTTCTGACCACACTTGACCACATTTAACTCACAATTAAGCGAAAACAGAGCAACAATGTCTATTCGAATTGCATAATTCCACATTATGCGTAATAAATCGTCAAAATAACCTGGTCTCACTAAATTCCAAATAACTTCCACAGTCGCAAAGAGACGCAGACAACCCGATCAGAAGACATCTTAATGTACAAAACAAAATAAAAATTAGATCTGGGAATTACCCGGAATATAAACAAATCGTCCATTTTATTTTGGGGTTAACTAGAAACATAGCTACTGTAGAGGTGTCACAATTTTTATTAGTCAAAGCACAATGAATCCCATTGTACAGAATTGTACTACTATCATCTTTTCAGCACAAACCTTCAGCAACCGATGCAATTTCAAACTCGGTCCAATTAGCTTTTAAAAAAAACAAAAATGTTTTATGTTGTTTCTCAAGGGCTTCACTGTGGCCAATTAGTTTGACAGATTGACTCGATGTTTTGTTTTTTTTGGAGCCTGCATCATTATTTGACATCAGTTGGAATGAAAATAAATGAGTTTATGCCATGTTTTGGGGTGAAAAACCCCACTGAGCATCGCTTGGCAAGTAGCCTCTTGTTAGAACCACATCTCTTCTTATTCTTCCTATGGCTGCAGTCCGGGGTGAACATTGGCCTCAGTCAACAAACCTCTGTAGCTTGTACTAGCCTTAGCCAGCTGTCTCCAATTTCGAACGCGTGAGAGATGCTTTTCCACTTGTTTGCGCCATCGGCTTCGTGGTCGTATTCTATTACGTTATGCCACTGATTCGGTGTCGAAGACTCTTCAGGCTGGAACAGTGTTGTCCATGCGCTCTACTTGGCCTAAACATCTTAGGAGTTGACTTATGTCGCTGTACAGTTCGTGGGCTTTCACGATTCAGTTACGTTTGTCCATTTAGATGGACACCAAGAACGAAGAATTTAATGTTGTCTCAATAAGATCATGAATTTTGTGATAATGAACTAGCTTGTCTACTTTGGACCAATCGTCCTACTGGAGATGCGGTCCGTAGAACTGCAACATTTCTTACTCCAATTTGCTGAAACAATTGGGCACCTCACTTCGGGATTTGTGTTCGAGAGAACAGAGAGCCAATGTTTTTAAGTAATCATTTCAATAAGTTGGCAACGGTGATCGAATATCACCTTAGCACCGTGCGTGGTAACATCATTTTTGAAACTTTGTTTTATATTCCAATACAAGCCGTATCGTTTCAGACAGGACAGGACAGTCCTTTCCCTTGTAAATTTACTTTAAAAAATATATATGTTTTTGCATAGATTTACTGCAGATAAAAGGAGACCCTAACGAAGTCACAATTCTTACTTTTTCTCAGATTTAAAAGATGATGTGTTTCTAAGTAGTTTGGTTTAGGTTGCTACCCAGCTAGGCGCGAACCGGGTACAAGTAGCGCAGTTGAGCACCGTTTTGGTACCACACCTCATAGACCAGAGTTGTTGGGGTTAGCTAACTTCAGCCTGTGGAGTTTAGGATTTTAGTTATGTGTGGGACCGATCGCAAAGAGGAGAGCTTTCCCGAAGGTGATATTTCTTTGTATTCATAGTACGATTCACAGAGAAAGTAGGGAGAGCTGACTTTTCTCTCAGTGGGTGTCGAGGCAACTAAGACAGTGTAGGTTCAAAGGTATTCCGAGTCTAGCAGCGTGAATGCCTATAAGCCAGTGCCCCTGCTTGCAGTCACGACTCTACCTATTTCGGAGCGATTTCTAATAAGGAGCTCATTTCTACTTTTCGAGTAAGAACGCCAGTTTATCCTAGGGGATGACCTAGAGCAACTTCTAACAGCTAAGGATGCTGGTATATGGTGTATTTGAGGTAATTGATTGGAAGACCTATCAACTCAATGGGGGCATTGTCGGAAGCTCCTTGCTTGGCCAGTTCTTACCGTTTCCCTCTGTATTTCTGTGGCCTGAAACACAGAGGTTTGAGTTCTTCTTTGTAAGGTTGCACCAATTTAGAGTAGGTGGTTACTGAGGTGAAGGCCCTACTTTGAAACCGAATTGAATGTCCGGAATCAAATGGTTATCCATTTTCCAGTATATCAGAGCTATATTGAACACCTCTTTTACCTTTTTGATGATCGGAAGGAGACTAGTTGACCGTAGGTTACAGGGATTTAAGAATTTTGTTCTCGCTTTGATAAGCATTGCAAGATCGCAGTTTTCCAATGCACTCGTTAAAGCGCGTTGTTCAGAAGGTTAGATTTGGTACCAAATCCTTTTCCAAAGCATTCTGAACAATGTGCGACATGTTTCTTCGTAACCCTAGTTCGACTGTCTCGTGGTTTAACCACCGACCATCGAAAATTCTTCTTATCTGTCACGAGCACATTATTTCTTGAGGTTTTTGGTATGAAGGTGCTCTCATAAGTGTTCAGTAGGTTTCAGCCCAGGGTGTGGACTATGGAGGTGTATGATCCGGTTGCTTGAGCTTTCTGTAAAGCAGCCGCTATTTGACTGTCTTAGTCATGACTCCAGCCCGAAGAGTCTTCGACTCCGAACCAGTGGGACAACGCAATAGAGGACGACCACAAACCCGATGGCGCACTCAAGTGGAGAAGGACCTCAACCAACTTGGAGTGCGAAATTGGAGGCAGCTGGCTAAAGAACGTGCCAGCTGGAGAGGATTGTTGACCGAGGCCCAGGTTCAGCCCGGACTGTAGCGCCACAAGAAGAAGAAGAAGAAGTAATGACGGTATCTCTTTTTTGGTTGGTGTACATATTGTGAGCTTTGAGGCTCTCAATACCATCAATAATAGGCGTCCTAGGTGTCTCCCATTTATTACGCTGTCTTGGCGGAGAACCCTTTGAACATGGATGGAAATCCAAGATGGAATCCATAGAATCGACAATTCCAATCGATGTTTGATACGTGTTCAGCCCCGAAAATGGCTCATCGTCGTGTGAACAAAACTTCTGCGAGGATGATGTCTTTCATCTCATTTTCGGTCGAATAGATCCGCTTTCGGGATGAATCCTTTTTAGAATTTAATTGTCCACCAGACCCCAGCTAAGCCTCAGATTATTCTACAATAAATCTGTATCAGACTCGATTTCCGATTTCCGCCTCTTCCCCTTTTTTTACTGTTCGCTTCCGAATTTCACAACAAACCATTATTTTCGTAACACGCTTCACACATGCTTATTGAATTCCCCACTGGAGCGTCGTTCTCAATCAAAACTTGTTATCCTATCAGACTATTAATTCCCTGCACACACTCACACAGCAGCAAATCAGGATGAAGAAAAACGAAACCAAGAAAGAGAAGCATTTTCTCACACTCCGCGGATCCTTGGTGTTTTCGAAGCGAAATTTTCATAAACCTACTACAATTTTCACATCACGGCTTCTTGACAGCGACAGCATTCGTCTCCCGAAAAAACATCTGCATACCAATCACTCTGGCATAACGAAAGGATTTTCCTTTTGCGAGCGAAGCCCGGCAAGGATACACCAACACTTTGATTTATACAATATTCGCATTCTACCCCCTCCCCCGGAGCCGATGCGAGTCCGCTGGCGAAAGGAAGCTGCTAAATATGATGAGCACATCATTTTCCATTCCCGTCGTAAATTTCGATTTTATTTTATTTTCTTTTCGCCTCCTTTAGGTCGTCTTCTTTTTTATACGTGTGCGTATGCGCTACGTACGTACCCCACGGTCACACATTCTCAGTGCAACCTACCTCCGAAGGGATCATGGCTTATGTGTGTGTTTTTTTTTTTTGGTTGAATTACCCGCGAGTGTGTGTGCTGCAGTGTATTTCTTTCTCCGTGCCAGGATATTTAAAGCTTTTAAAAGGAATTTTATGACACCCATAAGGAGTATTGAGGGGTGGTGCAAAACAAAAAACGGAAAAGAAAGAACGGAATATGCATTAGTGTAGACGACGTGATTTACAAGAAACACACAACATGTGTGTGCGCACGAGAGTGTGTAATGCAAGGCAAGGACATGCCAGCCATTACTTGTCGCTAACGCCGTAGAAAGAGTAAAAGGAAAAAAGTTAATAATGAGGTCACAATATCGCCCAATTTGGAAGTCTTTTATGTCCGTTTTCATGGGGCCGCAACACTTCATTTTATTGTTTGCATTTTGCTATGAATAAAATTGTGTGCTTGTCGGATGGCGTACCCAGCAAGCGGGGGCAACATTGAAAATAACTGCCAGTGGCCATGCATGGTGCACACATGAGCATTACGGTTGCCTGGTCAAAGGAGTAACGAATCGGGTACGTGCATGACCTCAGCCACCTTGAAGCGACGACGCTCGTCGAAATTCAATTAGACTTTTCAACTTTACTCCGAGTAATGTGTGCTGAGTTGGCTTAAACGGACGCGAACTCAGCACGATGCGTGTGTGTCTGATGCGGGGTCCTTGTGAGTCTCCTTGTGCGGATTAAGCGTCTGTACTCCGTACGTGTGTGTGTTCACTTTCCTCTTAAACGCAAATTATTTCAACGTCTTGCTTATGCTGTTTCTGATGACATACCAGGCGTGGGGGTTTGAAATTGAATAGCCTTGTTCTCGGTATTTTTTGTCAGATTGCTGACTTCAATCGGCCTACACTCGGCAGTCTTTCTCGGTAGCGATTTCACTTTCCGTTTGATTCGGGTCGAGGTGTGCATGGCATCAGGTCTGTGGAATTATCATCTGAATCATGGCCAGGAAGAGTGGGCATTTGGCTCGTGGATTTTGTCCTTGAGACAGATGACATTTAAGCGTTTCCATGACAGGGACATGGTCTTGCATGCCGCATACAATAGGATTGATCAATTGCCATTTAAGATTTTCCTTGAACACTTATGGGTTTTTCTCCTTCCATAAGATGATGATAATCTGGATTACCAGCTTGAACGATTGGCAGGATATTGATCTCATCTTAACTCGTACTTACGTCCTAAGCCACACATCGGCACTTTTCAAAAATTCTCCCAGCGTAGTGCTTTCGGGTATTACTTCGCGTTACTGGTTAGCGAATCAAGTTGGACCCACTGTTCACCTTTTGTGTGCGCCTTATCTACTCGTTGAAGCCGTCCTTGCTCGGTCTGCACATTTTATACGAAAGAACAGATTTGCTCCCACTTCCCAGCTTACTCCGTCATAAGACCAAGTAGAAGATCCGTGGTTAGTATGTTTGTTCATGTCGCTTCACATGAGTTGTTCTGCATCTTCATCAGTATCGTCCCATTTTGGTTATAAGGGGAGCTATCGTGCCCGCACCTTTGAAGACCCCGTGGCCCAACAGGAACTGTGTAAGGTGGAAATTGCTGTATCCACGTCATCTCTTGCAATCAGTCTGTGAGCGCATCTACCACAGCTTGGGGTCTCTCTACATCTGACTTGGCAGATTGTCATTAATTGCGTCAGTCAGTTCATCTATCCTAGTCTTCAGGCCTCTTTCCGAGTAGATGGAAAACATCATTTGTCCAGCCCGTCCCCAAAAAGGGCGAATCTTCGTCACCCACCTCATACCGACCCATAGCACTTACCTCCCTTCTTTCTAAGGTCATGGAAACGCTGATACATTGCCAGCTTATTAAATATCTTGAATCGCGAAAGGTTCTTAATGACCGACAGTATGGCTTCCGCAGCAACAGGTCCAATGGTGATTTGATAGCTTACCTCACCGAAAAGTGGAACCAATCTTTGCACAATACAGGCGAAAGCAAGATAGTTGCGCTTGATATTTCCAAAGCATTTGACAGAGTTTGGCATCAAGCTCTTTTGTCGAAAATGCGTGCTTATTTTGTTGATGAATCTCTGCTTCTATGAATTAGAAACTACCGATCGAACCATTCAATCCATGGGTTCAAGTCTGATATCTGATAGTCTGATATCTTTGTTCTGTCTCCGACACTCTTTCTCATTTTCACAAATGACCTTCTGTCTGCCACTTCTAATCCAATGCACTCCTTCGCTGATGACAACACCCTCAGCTTTTCATATTCGTTCCAAAATTCACGACCCTGCCCTTCGGACGTAGTATTAGAACGGCAGTGTATGTCAGGCACATTGAATTCCGATCTTGACAGCATAATTAACTCGGGTAAGAGCAACAGAGTGGAATTCAATGCTTCAAAAACTCAATGCTGTCTGCTGTCTCTAAAGCGAAGTCCAGATAATCAGCCATTATCCTTGAATGTCGCTTGTATCGACGAAACCGGAAAACTTACCATCCTCGGTATGTACATCAACACAACACTTAGCTGGAACGATCACATATTCGAGGTCACCAAAAATAGGTAGGTTTCCTTAATCGATGCAAGAAATGCTTCACCCCCTCTGATTTGGCTTTAATCTATAAGTCGTATATTCGCCCTAAGCTTGAGTACAACGCTCATATCTGGTCTGGTGCCCCGAAGACCACCCTGCACCAACTAGATAAAATCCAAAAGCGAGCAATAAGACTTATAGGAAACAACGATATCGCGGATTCATAAGACTCGATTGAACAACGACGTACCGTGTCTTCTTAACAAACGATGCTCAAGTGAGCTAACCAACTGCATTCCACCTCTCCTTGAATTCACCCGCAATACACGTCCCACCAGGAATGCACATCAGTTTACCCTTAAGCCTGCTTTCGGACGCACAGTGAAATTTAGAGACTAGGTTTTTAGCCGCGCCACACAAATATGGAATGCTCTGCCCAGCTCAATATTTCCCACAGATAACAATCCGTAGATGTTTAAGACCAATGTACACAGGTACCTCCATTCTCTCTCTCCTATACCTTCGGCCCGTGCTGTGTCGTGACCCCGGACAATTAATGGTTTTAATAACTCCTTGAGCACGCGCAAATTATAAAAAAAAATGTTGATCACCTTGGAGACCTACGAATCTCATTGGCGAGATTGTCGATGGGAAATATACTCGCAATCACACAGGCTGCATCGTCCGCATTTGTTCGGAAGCCGCTGATTGATCTTATGGCTCGGAGCCTTTATGCTAAGGGGAGCTTATTTTCTGTCTCCTTTATAGACACTGCACCCACACAGACTGGAGCAGTATTTAGGAGAATTGAGTCCTAAAGGGTGTCAAGAATAAAACGCCACTTTGAACCAAATTCCTTATCCCTTATAGACCATAGACCATGTGGTGTCCCGTGGCGTTGTGGGTAAGTGCGTCCACTTGAACAAACTTGAACCTCGACGTCTAGGTTCGATGCCTGATCTAAACGACTAAAATAATTTTCACGGCCAAACCGCTTGGTCGTTCGGAGTCGGCATAATACTGTACAATCCCTTCTACTAGTGAAAGAACAATAACACAACATGAGTGGTTGCTCACAAAGACTAGGCCATGGCCCCATGGCTGTAGCCCCACCCTCGTTATTACTATTACTACAGAGTACAGACTTTTTCTTCGATTGGATCTACAGCCCGGGTTGGATCTGAGCCACGACCATCAAGCCATTCCAACAATCCCAATCTCTGGCTAACAGTCTCTAGTTTGGCAGAATGTCCACTGTGTCTACCAACCTAGACGCGGCCATCCGCTGTTGTTAATATTAGCTTGACCCCGTCTAGATCCCCTTTATCATTCCTCAGATTGAGTGGAACATTTTGCCTGCTAATGAGATCGGCGTCATTACCGCCTCTCAGTACCCACTGCGACTCTTTTAGGTGTTGTTCCTTTTGTGTGGTTCCTTACTTGCCTTCACTGGACAACTGCTTTTTCATTTGCTAAGACTTCTTCTTTGGCTGGCGTTACAATCCGGGGTGGACCTGTGCCTGAGCCAACATTCCTCTCCATATAGCCTGGTCTTGTGCTAGTTCCTTCCAGCCACGCAAGTTCAACTTATGCAGATCCCCTTCTAGGTGCGTGCGCCACCGTAGGCGTGGTCTACCTTTAGCTTGTTGTCCCTCGGGGTTGGAGTCGAAGGCTTTCCGGGCCGGAGCATTGGTGTCCATTCCCTCGACGTGAACTACCCATCTGAGACGAGAGATTCAAACTCGTTTGACCAGATCGATGTCGCTGTACAGCTCATCACATCAGTGGAAGCTTCTTTGATGGGTCCTTGACAAAGCCTCCTCGATCTTCTTTGATTGTTTATGCACGCTGCAATGAACTTAGAATGGGTTTCTTTCCATTGTTAGAGATCCTGCAGCCCATAGCTTTCTGACGTCAAGCCGTGATGTTTTTCTTCGAATCCACTGTACTCTCGACATTAGATTTCTGAACTTAGCAAAGAAATGATCCGCGTGATCCTTGGCTCCTCGTTTTCCCCACACAGGAAACCCAGATCTATACAGCTCCACCTCTTACGAGTCACTGACAATGCTCAAATGATATGACTGTCTAGAATAAGCATCTAAAACTTTGCCTCTCAACAACTCAGCTTCTCATCTCGGTCCTGTGCTTCTACAGCATGTAGCGCCACCAATATTATTATTGGAATGTCAGAGGATAGCGCTACCTAACTGCCGGTGTTTCGTTGGGACACAGTGTCGCGGAGGCACACGAGGAAGCGGCGTCATTTGGTCTTAACGTTTTACGTAGAGGACCTATTTTTTAGCACCTGGGATATAGACGCACTGGGTCTTGCCTATTTAAATGATATTCAACAGAGAAGTTGATTGGGTGCTCTACTTGTAGGGCTGACTGGCTCAAAAAGCTATACAGCACACCATGTTGTTCCATGTGGAATCCATGAAAAGATGAGCAAGGGTAACATTTTATTTTGAAATTGTTCATACCTCTGCTGTGTAGAGCTGGAACGAGATCAATGATGCTTCAGAGGGCTCTACTAGGTACTACATTACCTCATGATCTACCTGTCCGTTGTAATGGCCTGTCATATTCTCCGTTTTGACCCAGTTCACTGGCATTTTTTAGCCGCCTCAGTCTCAATTTTACAAACTCACATCCCCCACCTTGACCAGAGTGTGTGTTGCTGATTATATGAATGCTGCTGTCGCAATTGCTGCCTGGACTCGCAACGCTGTTGTTAATTCTGCTGATGTACAGAGCTGCTGTTGGGATGCAAGGAAGTGTCCACCATTGTTCATGCAGTCCATAGTAATTTTTTGGCGGCAGTGCTGCATATCCTTCGTGAACTTAAATTTGCATCATATTCAACATCTTACACTACCGCTGACTTCATAAACTCGTATCTCTCCTCGGAGTTAAGTGCCACGCTTGATCACTCAACAAATTAAGGTCAACGATAGAGTTCCGAAGTTTGTGAACCTCAAAGTCGGAATTTCTACGAGCAAATTCCAGTTTAATGAATGGTCAAGTGGAGGCGGATTAATTTGTTTCCTGGAATCTCAAATGGTGGTTTCTATCAGTACTAGTGATTGTGATTCGTAGCGTGCAGCTGTTTATCACCGTAAGCCGCAATGGTTATGACGTTATTGTAATTACGGAAATCTGGGGTCATCCTGGAATTTGCTCTGCGAAAGGTGTGAGTACCCTGCAAAGGAATCAATTACGATACTGGACGACTTCGAAATGGCATTGCAGTTGTCGTCGGATGCAGACTGGCATTGACTTGTTCGTGGAGTATAGAACCAATAGAGGCGTTCACAGAGAACATTGTACTACGCGGTTGACGGACTTCATTTAAGGGGGTAGTTGTGTGGCATCGACATCAGGGCACACGTTCTTCTTTGAGTGATGGTGGTGGCCATAAACTCTATCGAGAAAATATATCATTTTCATTCACCCGCTGATCCTCACTGGGGCGCTAGTGTTCACAGACCGATGGAAGAAGTTCAACTTCCAGACCATCGAACGGAGCGTTTACACTTGTACGACCTAGTAAAAATTGTTTTTTGCGACGCGGTCGTGCGACATATCGTACTACCCGGTAGTGCAATATGAACGTACGCATAACCACGCCGAGATTTCAAGAGTTCTTCGCTATAGCTTCTGATAAAGTTCACCCGTATTCCACTGGATGACTGCAGCATACGCTAAATCCCTCCTCGTGCTTAAGGACGTGTCAAATTCAACACTTTCGTGCAAATGCGTTGCACGCGTTTCATTTTATGTCTTAGCGAAGTGACAATTTCGTCCTCCAAGCAGTGTGATTTTATTTTTTCACAAGTATTTTAAAATTCCGAAGCTCCTTCTTGCAGCGGAATTAATTGCCGATCATATACTTTTAATGGCCATCACCTTTTCGAGGAGAACATTTCACCGTAATACCCTGGAAATTACCGTGAAGTTGGACTGGTTTTTTTTTCTTTAATCCAAATTTATGAGCGGTGAAAGTAAAGCATAAAACGAACCGTGCCTCATTATTCTGTTTCAATGAGGAGTGAAAAGAATGAGTAAATATTTCGACGTGTACACGTTTCATTTTTTAAAGGGACGCACGCCAAATCAGTGATTGAATGCGAAAGTGAAGTCATATTTCAATGTTTTGGTGGGTTGAAAAAAAAGCTTGTTATTTCTTCTGATTCGTGGTATGTAACTTACCACAAAGGACACACTGGATAAAACCTTCATGTTTTCCAGGACCCCGAAATCGATGCGGATTCTCTGTCATTTACTGTAACCATTGTTGGAAGAGATTCCCAGTGGAGATTATAGGTTCGATTCCTGGTCTCTATGACAAAAATACTTCTCACGACATCACCTCCTTCGAATTACTGATAATTCTCAAAGTCTTGTCAAAATTGGCCGTCGGCATAATACAGCCTAACCGATTCTACGAGCTGTAGCGCCACTCATAAAAAATAAAATATTCACCAATTATTGCTTTTTTGAAAATAGTTTCTCTTGAACAATCTTGGAATATTATCGGCCTTCAAAGGCTTGAACTGGAACGGTATTCGGTATAAGCAATTGACAATATTTTTTTAGAGTAGTCTCAGTCCCTATTTCACGCATATGACCAACACTGTTTTTGAGTGCCTAATTCGTCACTGAATCGTTTGCATGAATGGCACCAAAACACAGGTCCGTAACGGCTAAGCTTAGGAATTGAATTCAGTATAAATGAATTGGTGCTCATCTGAAATCTTACCTCCCGCAAGTAGACTTGCGTAGGTCACAAACGAAACGGCTCATAAAAGAGCTGTAACAAGTGAACTATTTCACAATGCCGTTTCATTTTAGTTCCTTTATGTCAGTAACTCATCCAACTCAAGTATACTTTACTCAAAGTACATGTAATTTAATAAGAATAATTGCACTACATCGAACTAATTTAATTGAGCAATCGCAAAAGACTCAACTTTCTGATCTGTAGACTGTATGTACACTGGGCTAAAGTAACTAGAAGAATCAGCCTAAGGCCCTTCTAACTCTGACTACTATACTGCCCCATAATTTAAGCTATGTAGTAGATATTAAGTAAATAAATAAATTAACTACATGAATGAATCAGTACCTACCGTAAAGAGATTTGATGTAAGCTTAGCGCTCTCTGGACTGCATCCATAGGCACAAGCCTACCCACATGTCATGTGTGAATGCTCTGCATTCATCTTAACTTTCTCTTAGATAAGAAATCTACAATACACAAGTTGCTGATATGGGAGGACGTAACACAATGTCTTGCAGATACTTCTCCAAACGGAATGGGCTATGCTTCGATGGTATGGACATGTGGCATGAATGTCCCCATCATCACGTCTTACAAGGCATGGCTTAAATGCGATTCCATCAAGAGTACGACCCTCTGGAGCACCCACGATTAGGTGGTTGGGAAATTAACATTGATACATGGCATATCTTCTTCAAGTGACCCAATAGGTCTGGAAAGTTACAATTGAATATCATCAGCATAGAGATACTCACTTACTTACATACTCATCAGGCCTCGACCCATGGAGGGTATATTAAGTGTAACACGTCGTTGCCTTCTATGGTTGAGGGTCCTGTGCACGCTGCTTCCAATCATCAAGACTATGTCTTGCGTCCGCGATGAGTAGGTCTCTATAGTAGAGGATTGGTCTTAATCTCCTTCTCCAATCAGGAGGCTCCGATTAGATGCCAATTTTTTATGGAGCGTTGGTGTGGCCGAGCCAATACAGTTGACTAATTTTTGCCTCCCGGACTACATCCACATCCTGGTATAGCTTGCAAGTTCGCGGTTATGTCTTCTCCTCCATTCGCAAATTGATCCATATAACCGATATATGATGTTTCTTTCGAAGGCACCATCTGCATACATATGGAGGTTTCAAATACAATACAGTGGTATGACTTATGTCATGCTGAGTCTGATGTCACCTGATCACTTGAACAATGGAATTGATTTTGATGTAATAGGAATCGAGACATGGATACAACAGCGATCCATGACAAAGGCTGCTGGGTGAAGGCTAAAGTCCACCTCCGGGTGATTAGATTTTGTTAGGTTCGAGTCGCTGACTACCGAAGATGATAGTCACACTTAGGCCAGAGTCGGCTCGTTGTATTAGCCAAGATCAATCCTAGAACTTTTAATGAAGCTATGTAGATGACTGATGCTGACATTCCTCAGTTCGGTCAAGTTATTAAAGTTCAGCGCGTCTAAGTGGCTAAATCAAAGAGAGGACAGGGCGATGCAGAAACAGAGAAGGTGTTCAATGGTCTCTATTCTGGGCTTGTATACCAATGCACAGTGCCCGGTTAACACGCCAATTAGGGTTCTGAGCTTCGGCCTGACATTTGAAGGACCGTCCAGCGTCTGATGTGCAGACTTCTAGTAAGCTTTGAATGGCATGCAGGTTGAGAATTTCTTCTCGAAGATAAGCTTAAGTCGGTGTTGCCTGCTAGGCATTCAAATTGCTTGAGGATGGATCTGATCTGATCTGGATCCAAGCTCTTTTCACATATAGAACAATTTAAGGGGAATGGCCGTGGCAACAGCCGCCTGTCTGTGAAAGAGATCAATTGGCGGAACAGTAAGTATTGTTTGGGACTATAAAGAGGCTTGATTGTAGTGCTCAACTGATGCAATCTGCTGCACCCGCGATCGCAACGCCGCACATTAATATGCGTCAAAATGATGGAAATAACCAGAATCCCGCGAGGAATGCAGGCCTCACTGTGCAGAGATCTGTAGTGCACAGTTAAGGCTGAACAGCCCAAAGGTCGCAAGTACCAGCACACCATTTGCGAATGAGCTAGTCAGCCAAGCTGATCATCGGCGCTGTACGTATGACACCTTGATTCAGCCAACCGGATTAGGAAGAGGAGAGATGGAGGATTAGGTTTCGGGTTAGCGTGGGGGTTGGCTGCATCTGATCTTCATGTCCACCTCATAGCGACTACTACCACGACAAGTTGTACAACTACCCGAAGGACGATCGACTGATACGTCAAACAAAGATGATGTTGACTCTGTCGGTTAAGTGGAGCATGTCCCCACAATTTCATTTTACTTATGACTTTCTTCAAACAGGCTCTTCGAAATTGCGGGGTAATCTTGCTACAGACCCGCAGGGATCAGTGGATGTGTTTAAGCAGCACTTCCAACAACTGATTGGAGGGCCTGACCAGGAGCGAGAGATAGGAAACTAGGAAATCCCAACACCAGTCGATGAAGTAGTCCATCAGCCATCAAAAGGTTGAAAAATCACAAAGCCGAAGGCTCAGATGGCTAAGCATGAGAGCTTTTCAAAGCTGTGGACATTCACAAGATCATTTGCCGAATTTGGGAGGACGAAAGCATGCCCGACCACTGAAATATCAGCTCCATGACCCCAATCCATCAGCAAGGCAAACCCACCTCCTGCAAAAAATATAGAGGTATGCCCCTACTCAACTCCGCCTACAAGATCCCATCCAGCGTACAGTGTGAACGTCCAAGGCCGTTTTGCACCGCACTAATCGGTACGTACCAGTCCGGCTACCGGCACGGCAAACCGACTATAGACCAAATCTTCACACTGAGGCAGATCCTGGAGAAGAGCAGCGAGTTTCAAATCGATACGCACATCCTTTTCACCGATTTCAAAGCCGCAAACGACAGTATTCATCGAAAAGAATTGTCGGCCGAATTCGGGATCTCAGGAAAATTGATCCGGTTGTGTCGCACCACACTAGTTGCAGCGCAGTTCGAATCGAGTGCGGTGGGCAGCTGTGATAACGGAAGGCACTATATTCCACAAGTCTTGTTCCTTGCTAGAGCCAAATGGACAAATTCGATTTTCTGAAATTCTTTCCTCATCTGTAAAAGCAAGATTTAAGGGATAATCTGTGCCAGAAATTGACGTAACTTCAAAAATGAATCAGTTGCAGGTGGTCTGCAGTTACCTTGCACGTAAAAACCATCTAATTTGCACAAGATTAAGCGCTGTGGGGGAATTACTGGCCAAACGATCTGCGAGTAATGCTTTCCTCCTCTGTGAGCCTCATAAGAACACTGCATGAACTCCACAGACTTCAATCTGCATGTGCTCCTTGAGGCATCACCGTCTGCAGCAGACATGCCAAGGGACCACTTTATCAACAAGAAGCGCTTGTTTTCTTTTTCTTCCAGCACTCCTCCCCCAAAACACCTAATGACTGCTGGTCCTAATATAATCATCCGGCACTTTTACAACCACCCTTCCCCAGGGGGAGACAAAGGCACGTCATGTGATTTATGCTGCCAACCCCCTGCAGCCCGTCTCTCGTTTTCGCATTTACTTTGAATTAAAAATGAAAAAAAAACACAAAAGAAAGGAACGTGCACCGGAAAACATAACACACCACCACGACAAGACAGAACTGGAAGCAAAAAAAAAATGTAACAACATTGTTCCGCCACACCTAACGAGGAAAAAACTACAAGAACAGACGAAAGTATTTGTGCTACTTACGGCTGCAAGCAGGAGCGGCTAGGATGGCAGGCAGTGCACTTCCTCCCAGTGCAATTAAATGCCTGTGTTTAGCATTAAATTCACAGGGATTTATGTGCATGCCTCAAAGACAGATATTAGATGAAACTTCTCCAGAAGTCCCGCTCTGCATGTGTATGCGGACACAGAGTCATGTGATCAAGTCACCTCGGGCGTAGCAAAACGAATATACGGTCGAAAATTGAAAAACTTTACACAATCTCATGCCAGTCAGAGGATACATATTTCTGACGCAAACACCAGGCCATACACACGCACACTGCCGGCTAAGAAGAGACAAAGTTTAATGAAAGCGTACAAATACGGAATGGGGCAGCCATTCTCCTCTGGCAGCCCGTGAGTGGAAAAAACACCTTAGCCATCCACCCTCCCGTCCGCTTGGTTACCTTCGATCATCGGCTTTCGACTGCACGAGCCAACATATCATAAAGGATAAGACAAAGTCGGAAAAACTTGCCCCGGCGTGGATATCTCAATCTCGTGCACCACCCACCAGCAGCAAGTTATAAGCTTGTGCTTCGAAAATTCATATTCGACGAGAACAAAACGAGAAAGGCAAGGAATCAGCATTAAATTCGTAGGAAGTCTGCTATCTTGGACAGAGCGCGCACACCCGTCGTACGGCGGGGCAGCGCAGCTCAAAGGCTCCGTGCAGCTCCACACATTTCATTGTTATCCCTCTGAGTTGTTGAACTTTTTGCGAGGGCGCAGTCCCACCCCCCTGCAACTGGCAGGGAGTGTATGCTTAAAGCTGTTCACCGCCCCACCTCCGGTCTCTGTTTCGCAAAAACAAACTGAAATGAATATTTCTTTTCGTTGCCTTTTGCAATCAGTTATCCACTTTCGGTGGAAGGAGCGCAGCCCCACCTCCATTTTTTTCTTTGAGAGCATTAGGGCTGCATTAGAGTAGGCGTCAGCTTGAATAGAAGTCTACTCGACGGACTGAGTTGCGGTGGCAATGGAGTTGCAAATGCACTTGCTTAAATTGCGAATCTCCTTCGCTGGGAGAGTGGTTCTTTGAAGCGAACATTCCGCCGTACCCCCCCTTTAGCCAGTTACAGACGAAATTTGTAGGTATTCTCAGCGGCGCGCTTTGTGTGCGAGGCGAGGGTGCTGGGGAATCCTTTGTAATGAAAGGCGAATTCTTGCCGATTCCCACGCAGCGTTTGCACTGGCGGGCGAGTGGCGGTTACATTATGTTGCGCACAATGGCTTCTACGGAGTAAATGCTAACTGACAGCACGTTTCCAGTCTGGAATGGTATTTAAGGGAAACAAGGCGAAAGAATGGCGGGGAAACGGTGTGTATTTGCTTGGATTTACAGTCACTCTTTAATTTAAACGATGCGATGGTCGTTCGGAGGGAATGTGTATTTGTGCATTTTCTTGGCTTAGTTGGGGCATGACACCGTGCTGTCGTGTGACTTTACTACGTATTGCTCAGTCTGTTCGAAAGGGTGACTTGGTGGTTTAATGATTTGAAGCCCCCCTTGGACTTGTATGAAAATTCGTAGATTTTGACAGACTTTGTTTGACTTAAGGGTAAAAATGTCCTGGACCATCCACGAAAAACCGATCTTACATCTTGCTTGAACTGCTAATGACGCCTATGAGACCATGTTCTCTGTACCTACTGTGTGTGCGTCTATGTCCGTAGTCCACCTCACTAATCAACGTGTACCAGAGCGGCTTTCGGGCAAATCGATCAAATCTTCACATCAAGGCAGCAATAGAGAAGACCAGTGAGTTTCAAATTGAAACACAACTCCTCTTCATTGATTTTGAAGCCGCATATGCTATATCCACAGGGCCATGTCTATTATCTTGACGTTTCTCCTGAACTCGTCCGGTTGTGCTGGATGACAATGGAGACTTCTCGGTACTCCATCAACGTTGATAACGAACTCAACGAGACCTTCAATGTCGAAAAACGATTTAGACAAGGCCACGCGCAGTCATGTTATTCCATCAACATCGTTCCCGGTAAAATTCTGCACCGCCCAGTTTAGTTCATTCACCCCCAAGACGTTTGAAACCTGTACCACATTTTGGCAGAGAGACACTCTCCTTCAAGCTGGTGGTCAAGCTGGAAGGCGGTTGAAAACTGGCAAGGCACGAACTTCTACAAGTCATTCAGTCTGTTGGCTTACGCAGACGACATCGTCGTGCTTTCGCAAAGTACTGGTGTAGCCTGATCAATAAGTACCTTGCATCGATGATATATTTAATTTGGGCACGTTACTTCCAGTCCTCAAGCCCATGCTGTCTAGCTGGATGACTTCGTGTTCATACTTGAGATTTGGTCTCTCTCTACACCATCAGCACTTAAATTGGTCCAACCAGTTTTCTTCCAGGTCCTGGTACAGGTCTTGGATTTGCAGATATGTCTTATTTTCAACTCATAATCCTCGCTATATACGACTCCGAAGTTATCTATCTAAGGCACCAGGCTGAAGCTCTGCTGTTTTGCTTAGCGTCCAGCTGTCGGCATTGATGACAGTGGCAGTACCCGGGAACTCAATATCGAGCAGCTCGATGGTTTGAACACGTGGCACGAATGTCCCCACATCATGTCTTCCGAGGCATGCCTTTAATGCGACTCCACCAGGAAGGCGAGACCAAGCACCCAGTACTTGGACTAAGTGCAAAAACTCGCTTGATTATGCCTGGGCATAAATCCTGATGAAATAGAGTCGATGGCGGAGAATCGAGTGGCGTGGAGATCTCTAGTGCGTGCTTTACCCCCGCGACTTCTTTAGCGGATTATGCGGGTCTAAGAATGACGATGATGATCACAAACAATACTTTTTTCGTATATTTATCAACCAATCATCACATGCAGAGAGAGCAAACCTTTTTAGGATGTTTAAACAACTAGCTTGTACAAGTATAAAGAGAAAAGGTCTGAGTTTCGAACTTTGCGAAACTATGTGCTGAACTGTGTGTCCTTGCGTACAGTGTTGACTTACCCCAGCTTTTAAACGATTTTTTCAATTATTGGATATTTCGTATTAAACATTTTTGTGATACTTGACATTTGGTTTATAGCGGGGTTAGCTGCCGAAAATGTTTATAAAAAATTAAGGTAAATTTAGCTGAACGTCCAAAGAAATAAGTAAAGTTTCGTTTGCCCAACAGCAAAATATTGCACAAAAATCCACTTCATAATCAACGTGGACTATCCCTTTGCTACTGGCAATGTGCCTCAGTTCTACCTAAGCACTGGGCTTCCTTCTCGAATGTTATTTAACGTTTTAATTTTAGAATTCATGGCTAAACTTATAAACTAGACAAGAAGCTTAAAACAATGTTTCTACTTCTAACTTACTGGTCCCCGGCGAGCGCTCTAAGCTAAACTTAATCTTAAGCTATGTCTTTCGACTTGACCTTACGATGTACATGATTATAATTAAGGCTTTACAGGTTATGACTAAGAGAATTCTCCACAAACTTAATAATCCATCTAGACTGTTCGTCCCCACGTAATTCTAGCGACACGGTCCTTGAATGTCGCGTGGTTTGCTGGAAATCTGTCGTCCTCACGGGGAGAGTGTCCAATCCACTGGCACAGTTGTGCTTATAGGCTCAAGACCCGTTCTCCGATAAAGTTCATTGTTCTAAATTCGATATGACCAGAAAATCCTCAAGATATTACGTAAGCACCTATTAACGAACGTCTGTAACTTTAGTGGTGGTCACTCTTCCAGACGGCGGATCGGCAAGGAACAGTCGTATCTTGGTGATTAAGTTTTATGTATTACTTCACCAAATTGGGGGTAGGATCCAAAACGCAGACTTTGCGTTGCCTTTTCGGCTTGTTACGTCCAGAAATCATTTGAGGCTTTTGAGTGAGTCGGTTAGCGCCACAGCACGTTGAGGGTTAGGGCCTAGCTTATAGGCAATGACTCGTGTTGTGCGAGCTGTCACGAGTGGATAGGTAATACCGTTTTACGACTCCGAACGTCCAAGTTTGGGAAACATTTTCTAGAGAGGAATGCTTTTTGGGCATTGGCAGTGAATCGAAAGATACGATTCAAAGTTCATATACGACAAAGCCAAAATCAGAGTAAATGGTTAATCTGCTGAGTAATTTTGACAACATTCCATTTTTAATTGATATTGACAACTCTCTACCACTGTCATAGGCTAAGTGACAGATGTCCTCCGACTTATAGTACACATCAAACACAATCAATGTGTTATGCCATTATTCGAGGGGAGAACAAATGAAACGAAGCGCTTGAATGCTTTTGTGGAGCTAACTTTATTTCAACTGATCGTTGAAGATGTGTCAGTATTAAACAGTCAAGTTGCGTAGTCACCAATCGATGACTGATGACACGAATTATCATCGTAAACAAATCGGACTGCTTCATCCGCAATGACCACCTAAGCACAGTAACCATGTGGATGCATTACAAACGTGGAACATAAGAATCACCTTAAGCCTTAAAGCCGTTCCAACTAGCACTACCCACCGGGCATTCCTCTTCCACGACCATTCACTTCTCGTTCTAAGAATACAACCAAGGTTTTTTTTTCCCGAGAACTCATCACGACTTGAGTCCATACGAGAGAAGTCAATTAGTGCCGAAAATAAAAGAGTCCCCCTTGAAAGGTCTCAATCCATCACCGCCTCCGGGTTCACATGTGTACAACGTGACTCCGCCCGGATCAGGTTGCAGGAATCTCGAAACAAGGCCCTCGCCCCAATTGGTCCCTTTCACCGGGAGGCCGATGCCGGGTATCGGGTATCGACAGCAAGACATCAAAGCCCGAGAGGGAACGCTTAAAAATTCCTTATCTTCTTACACTAATTCCACTCATATTTGCCCCTGAAATGCAGAGAACATTGAAAACTCCTCAGTGCCGGTGTTGTTATCGTTCCCCAAAATGAACCCACTTCAACAGGAACTACGAAAGTTGGAGCGTTTTAACTTTAATGTCGCCAGTTAACCCCTCCGGGTTGGCAATGTCAAATCGGATTCCACCTCTCTTAGGTCTCGCATCTCCAACCGAACAAATTAACCAGATCCCTCCGACAGATGGAGGCCAGAAGGAAGAAAAGAAAGCAGCTTCGAGTGGCGTGGTGGTGGTGGAGGAGAAAAACTTGTGAACTTTCCCATAAAAGAATGAAAATCTATTCAAATCCTCAAAGAGAGGAACATATGTTGGAACTCCTACTGTGTGTGGGAACCACTTCGGCACACATACACGCCACATACCTTCGAATTAAAATGTCCAATGTTGTTGAAATGCAGGAAGAAACAGACACAGCGCACATTAATCTTTGACTATCTGAGTATCTCGGCGAGGATCTCCGCCGCACTGACAAAGAGCCGCACAGTCTGTGAGGCTGCAGCGGAGGAGGCGAGGCGAACTTTTATTCTAATTTCATCATTTGAATTTCTAGTCGGAAAGTTTTTTCCTTTCCCGCACACAAAACCACTTCACATCTATTACTTACCATACACCCGAGAGGGGGGCGCATACGAGTATTTGGGGGTGAAAGTACAAGCTTTCTGTAGTTTTTTTTCGTCTGTTGCCGTCGCTTTCAGAGCCCGAATGTGTGTTGTTTCGCACTGACACAGAGGAGACGTGCAAGTTTTTGAGAAAATATGTATGCATGGGGGGAGGGGGGTGGGTGGGCGTAGGATGTGTCAAGTGGGCGGTGATGTTTTTATCCTTCGCTTCTAAAACAAATTTTTACATTTCGTCTGCAGGAAGAGAAAATATTAAATTTTCCGAATGATACCGTCGGTGGATGTGGGATGTGGGATGTGCTACAGCAGCATATTAAAGTGGACCGTGCAGCAACGAGGACATTCACAGAAGTGGTGAACATTAAAAGTTTTCCTATATTTTTGTGGGTCTGTGTGTGTTTGTTTTGCATTCTCGCTTCTTATGCGGAATTTTCACTTTTATTTCGGTTTGGCCAGCCAGCCATTCCTACAGATGGAGGTGAAGAGGAGGAAAAACTTGTTCTAGTGGTTTTAATAGGCTTTTAGCTATTTATTCGAGTTTCCGCCTTTTTAACATGAAGCAGGGATTTCGTTTTTTTTTTTCGAGGTAAATAATTGCATTTATTTTGCCTTCGCAGGCTCTTAGCCAATTCGAAGGCTTCCGCGTGCAGTTGAAGGGGATATGAGGAATGATTGGGGGTTTTCCCTTTTTGGCGGGAGTTTACTTAGAGATGCATTAGCGCTAAGTGGAGTGAGGAGATTTTAAGTTTTCCCTGGTGAGCTAATTGATTGTATTTGGGGGGCTTAGCTAACACTTGGTGGGATTTATTTAATTTGGCATGAATGTCTGCACTTTAATTGAATAATGGCCACGCTTCGGGATCTCGATTTGATTGCTATACCACATCACAGCCTTTCGTGCACTCAGATATAAAGTTTCAGAAACATACTTCCGTTGCGAGAGTGACTTTGGATAGGATTATGTTACAAGATTACGTTACTGTATTATGTGTTTGTAACTAGAGGGTGATTTAAAAAAAACACATAAAATTCAGAAAAATGCATGAAATCTTTGTTTGAATCGTTAGTACGGACCATATAATTTAATGTTCGAAGATTATTTCATGCAAATGTTGACCTTGACTGCAGCTCAGTCCAATTTTGGCATACTCTTTCCAACATTTCGGCCGGTATCTCACGAATAAATGCTTCAATGCTGTCTTCCAATGCGTCAATTGAAGCGGGCTTGTCTGTATAGACATGAGCTTTAATATAGCCCCACAAAAAGTAGTCTAAAGTCGTTAAATCGCACGATCTAGGCGGCCAATTGCCCGGTCCCGAACGTGAAATGAAATGCTCACCGAACTCGCCTCTGAATAAGTCCATTGTTGCGCGTGCTGTGCGGCATGTGGCACCGTCTTGTTGAAACCACATGTCAGGCAAGTCAAGCTCTTGCATTTTGGGCAAAAAAAATTTGGATATCATCTCACGGTGGGGCTCACCGTTCACAGTTACGTTACGATTCGCATCATCCTTGAAGAAGAACGGTCCAATGATGCCACCAACCCATAAACCGCACCAAGCTGTGACTTTTTCTGGACACATTGGGAGCTCTTGCAATACTTCTGGCTGATGTTCACTCCAAAATCAACAAGCCTGCTTATTTACGTACCCATTGAGCCAAAAATGAGTTTCGTCGCCGAACACAATTTTCCGGTAAAAAAGTGGATCTTTGGCCAACTTTCCAAGAGCCCATTCACCAAAAATTGTACGTTGCAGTAGGTTGTTCGGCTCCAATTCTTGCACCAGCTGTATTTTTGTTGAGTAACAGAGGCCCAATTGCTGCGAACGGCGGTCATCATTAACACTGGCCGATACAGCTGTGATATTTTCTTCAATTCGCACTCTACGTAACCGTGTTTGTTGTTTAATGTACAACAATGTAAATTTGGTGCGAAATTTAGTCACAATAGCCCGACTAGCAGCTTCACTGTCGATTAAACTGACCATACAATGGAAAAAGCGCGCTATGAACTTTTTTAACAGATCACGCATTTTGATAATAAAATTCAATAATTTGCAAGCGTTGTTCGTTTGTAAGACGATTCATGGTTAAATTATAGAGCCAACTGAAGACGTGAAACAACATACGAAACGTGAGTCAGCTGTTTAAACCTCTGCTCCCAATAAGATAATAGCTAACAAATCACCCTTTATTAGGGGTCTTCTTTTATGCTTAGCACTGCAGCTCTGAGTGGATCAGAGCCTCAAGCCCTCAACCAATAACCTTCATCAATCAACTCCATCCAGTGCGGTGGCCCATAGCGTTGTGGGTATGTGCGTCGACCTATACGCACTTGGACCGGCATATCTAGGCCAGATCCCTGCTCTGTACGACAAAAATAATGCTCACGGCTCCACCTCTTTCGAAGCACTGATAATGCTCAAAGACTACTCCTGTCTAGAAATAGCTTCTCAAACATTAAAGTTCGGAGTCTGCATAAAGCTGCTTGTCCCTTTATTGTTATTAATTCGGCACCTCTCAGTTAATTGCCGGTCCTCTGTTGCATTGTTTCGTTAGTCCCGAACAAAGGACTCTTCGCGCCTGAGTGCACGGCTCCTACCTGATTAAATTAGACACCTTAATTTAAGCCATATACGCCTGTCGACTCATGGCCCATATTGCTATACTGCCTCTTAAGTTCGTGGTTGAGCCTGACCAAATATCGCACTCAAAACTGTCTGCCGCTGGGGCGATCTGTCAAGATTCGTGTCGAGAAAGAACAGTGACCAGATGGCGTAGAAGCTAAATGCGATAGTCACACACAGCTGCATCGCAGCACTGTGCTCACTACACTTTCATGACTCATCTTCCAACTGCCACAGTGGCTCTATTGGGTCTACCGATGACTTGAGCACACCGTTTTGCACGTTCTGGGGTGCGTATTAATCGACCCTGAGAGTTTGGAGTGCCTCCGGCAATTTTCAGATTTTGACCGTAAAATCTTGACCGACTCGGGAACTCCAAACCGCTTTGAAGGCAGCTAGAGCGTCCCATTTCCGAGATGAGTGTGGTCGACACAAATGCGTACATCATCTTGTACGAATTGTAATCACAAATCGGGTCATCAGCACAGCACACAAACAGCAATGAACAGTCGTCCACGCACGCAAACCAATTGTAGCATTGACCAGGGTGGGGAGAATAGGTGGCTTCATCTACAACAGCTACGGCGGCAGCAATGAAAATTGCCAGAATTTCTATGAATGTCAGCCCGAAGGTGATCTGCAAGCTGAACACGAACAAAAAGATCATCAAAAGCAGCAGAATAATCCAGCAACAGCCGTCGGTGCAACAACGATGAAGGATCCAGCCGAGAATGGTAGAGCTGCCAAGTGCCAACACCGGGAAGATAGTCGAAAGACAGCAATCGACGGCTTTATCTACAAATATCTTGAAGTCCAAAAGCCAAAACCAGATCTGAAAGTTCAGAAGCCAATTCTTTGCTGAGTGATAAGGGAACCTTTAGGAACACGCTTTAGAATTTACCCAGTCATCCAAAGTACTCATGGCAGTCAGTCCCACCGGATTTTGTAAGCATGTCTTAAACGTGATCAAGTATCCACTGACAACTGAGATTGTGTGGTCGCATTGTGGATATGTGCGCTGACCCCAACCTCGAAGATGTGGGTTCGATCCCTTTTCACGCTGTTTTCCTGTTTAGAAAAAAACAAACAAACTTGACCGTTCGGAGTCGGCATAAAACTGTAGGTCTTTTCCACTCGTGAGAGAACAATAGGACGCACAGCATGAGTAGTTGCTGAGAAGGTAGACACGGGCACACTACATGCTGCAGTAAGGGTTGTCAGGTTTCAAATAGAAAAATCGCCAAATTTTCGATATAATATATTGGAAAGATGAATCAAAAAATGTTTAATGTCAAAAATAAATAATCAAGACAAAAATGTTAACTACTAGTCAATACTGACTTGCTGGCCTCTATGAGTTGGGTAAGTAAGCCTCAGTGATCAAGTAATAGGTCAGGATCATCGCTCTGGCAGTATGACCTCGAATCAACTTCACCAGGAACCTGTGCTTTCGCCCTCTTGTATAGGACTTCATTGGTGTATAATTTTCTGTACTGTAACTCTTCTTCTTCTTTGATTGGCGCTACAGTCCGGGGTAGACCCGGGCCTCAACCAACATGCTTCTCCAGCCAGCACGATCCTTGGCCAGCTGCCTCTAGCTGCGCACACCAAGTTGGTTGAGGTCCTTTTCGACTTGTGTGCGACATCTTGTGCGAGGACGTCCTCTATTGACTCTTCGGGCCGGTGCTGTGGTGACCATCCGCTCTACATGACCTAGCCATCTTAAGCGTTGGATCCGAAGACGCTTAACTAGATGCATGCCGCTGTACTGCCCGTACAATTCGTGGTTGAATCTTCTTCTCCAGACGTCATCAACGCAAACAGGACCAAAGATCGCACGCAGAACTTTTCTCTCAAAACAACCAAGAGCTTCTTCATGCGCTTTCAATAGCGTCCATGTCTCTGCGCCATAGAGGGACAGGGATGATCAGAGTTTTGTATAAAGTCAACTTGGTGTTTCGAGAGATGGCTCTGTTACTCAATTGCTACTTGAGCCCGAAGAAGCAGCGATTGGCAAGAGCAATTCTGCGCTCGATTTCGGTACCGATGTTGTTGTCCCTATTCACTGCGGAGCCGAGGTTGACGAAGTCCTTGACTACCTCAAAGTTTCCGCTGCCCACTATGACGCTCTGTCCGAGACGTCGATATTGTGCGTCCTTTCGTGATGACAGCATGTACTTTGTTTTGCCCTGGTTTACCGCTAGACCCATTTTAGCAGCTTCCGCTTCAATGCCAGCAAACGCCTCATTGACGGCTCGCTGAGTTCTGCCAATTACGTCAATGCCATCGGCGTATGCTAACAATTGCATGGACTTCTGGAAGATCGTGCCTCGAGTGTTTACGTTTGAGTTTCGCACGATATTGTCAAATATGATGTTGAAGACGTCATATGACAGCGTGTCGTCTTGCCTAAAACCTTTTTGACATTGAAGGTCTCGGTGAGTTCGTTACCGACCTTGATGGATCAGCGAGATTTCTCCATCGTCATCCTGCACAACCTGACGAGTTTGGCAGGAAGGTCAAAACTAGACACGGGGCTGTATAGCTCATCTCTATGCACGCTGTCATATGCGGCCTTAAAGTCGACAAATATGTGGTGGGTGTCGATCTGCATCTCCTGAGTCTTTTCCAGGATTTGCCGAAGTGTGAATATTTGGTCGATGGTGGAATTCCCTCGCCTGAAACTGCAATGATAGGAACCTATCAGGTTGTTGACGAGTGGATTCAGGCGTTCACATAAAAAGGGAGAGAGGATCTTGTACGTGATGTTGAGTAGACTGATCCCTCAATAGTTGGTGCAGTCAAAAGGGTCTCCTTTCTTGTGGACCGGACAAGCGACGCTGAGATTTCGCTCATCGACCATATCTTACAGGTGAGCTGGTACATAATCAACCGGATCATCTCCAGCTACTATGAACCGTTTAACAGTCCACAAACGTGATTTTTTCGTCACGGCAATCATATCCTTGAGTGAAGGCTATACTTTAACCTCCCACCACTCATCACAGAGATGATCAAATATTCGCATTTCATCAATACGCAGGCTAATCGTCTTGGCCAATGTTAGACAAACCGAGCAGCAGCTACCACATAATCGGGTCTTCTTCAAAATCTTAAATTAACATGGCTTATTACCAACGATTACTTGCTTTATTACGAACAAATACATCACATAAATCCAAATATCCCTTAATGCCCAACTCATCGTAGTAATCCACATAACATCGACAATTAATCGGCGCCTTCTTGCCAACACAACCACACCCATCCATCGACATTTACTTCGAACTGAATTTAAAACAACACCCCTTCCCGCACCGACTCCTCAGTGTGTTCGGATCCGTCTCAAATCTCCAAATGAAATTGCACTTTCGTCGAATTGAATGACAAACTGCGCGAGCGAAAGGAAAACTCCACGACGAAAATCGATTCATTAGCGTTTTTAGCTGTTTCACTTGAGTGATGCATCACCAGAGTGACTCCCAATCCCCCAGCCAGACCGCACATCCAAGTGGGAATACGGGCAAAAAACCCACCCCCACTCGGTCGTCGTTCCATTCCGCTGTCGTTACACTGAATCAGAAATAAATTCCATGTGCCGAGGGCCCGTGGCCCCCCTCCCATCCTCGCAGCACACTTTCAATTAAACGTCTGCCAATAATGAGTTTCTTCGCTTTTATCATCGTCATGACATTCGAAATAGATTCGTAGGAGTTCGCTCTGCGAAACGGATCTCACCCCATTAGAGGCTGCCGGGAGGTGGAACGGGGACCCCGAGGATCCGGGATAAGAGCTACTCACCAGCGCAGGCATCCGCCCCAGATATGAATTTCATTTCATTGTCTGGGCGTGTTTCTGTGGTTTTATACTCAATGAACAATGATTCCTGTCCACTGGGTCAACGCATAACACAGCGCGGCGTTGCCAAACCAACCACCCACTCGAATGGACCCAGAGCGTGGTCCGTCTTCACTTGAATATTAATTAGAGCGAGGCAATAAATTTAGCCAACGGAAAAATTGATCTATGTTAATCGGAAGATTTATTATCTCCTCTCAGCAATCGGCCGCGTGAGTGGGCGGGAGGCATAAGTGGACTTCCTTGCCGATGGAAACGGATGCCGGATAGGGTGTTCCGAAAGTTACATGAATCGGTGGTAATGCAGCAACTATACGGTGTTCGGAATAACCGCCCGCGGGAAGATTAATTGCGATAAAACAATAGAAAATATTAATTTTAATTGTTTAGAGAACAATAATTTAAAGAACAATCATTTGCAGTGGAAGGGAAGCAATAATCGGCTCTTGGTTGTAGTTTCCAAGAAGAAAGGTAGGCGTTGTTTGTCTTCTCGCAACTTTTGGTGCTGTATTCTTTAGGTGGTGCTGATTGTGGGCCGTATCTTGCACGTGGTGGTCCGCGGCGTTGTGGGCAAGTACGTCGACCCAAAGGTCCACACCTGATGCGACGAAATACATTTCACGGCACCACATCTTTCGAGTCATTGACAATGCTCAAAGACTATTTCCTGTCCGGTAAAAACCTTCTCAAACTTGGCCGTTCGGAGTCGACATAGAAGGGTAATACCCATCCACTCGTGATAGCAGGCACAACACGAATGATTGATGAGAAGCTAGGCCCTGGGCCTCTACGGGCTGTAGAGTCTTATTATTTTACACTATAGGCACGCCTACAAGAGTTTGCATCGACGTGTCAGTATAACTAAGCATGTCCCCCTTCGATATCACATGGTTCCTTAATCGCTACAGTTTCTTCCTGATAGGCACTACATTGGCGCCGATGACTAAATACAATTTGATGCACATCTTCCATCTTCAAAAAAAGCACATCTTCCATCTTCAATTCGTCTGTGAAGACGCACGGACCACCATCCAGTGTCAAATAGCCAGACTTCCAGTAGCATCTGAAAGGGATACGCGTTGATAAATTCTACTAGAAGAGTTGCCCGTTAGAAAGATGTCGGTGTTCAGAGTGATCCATAAGCACCCGTAAAAATTGTAGATTGCCAAGAACTTCTAGAGTTTTTTTTACGGGGGAAGTGGTTAATTCAGAGCAACCAAAGGCGTTTTCTTAGCTCCTCACTGAACCATACGTAGAGCATCTCTTGAAATGGTTGGATGTCAGTGAGTGACTTTTCGTTGACTGCAGTCACATTTAAGGCAGAGTAAGGTACACTGACTTCTTTAACATCATACTTGAGAAGATCGTACGAAACTCAAACGTAAACACCCGAGGCACGATCTTCCAAAAGTCCGTTCAACTGCTTGCTTACGCGGACAACATTGACGTGATTGGACGAACACAGCGAGCCGTCAATGAGGCGTTAGCTGGCACTGAAGTGGAAGCGGCTAAAATGGGTCCAGTGGTAAACCAGGGCAAAGCAAAGTACATGCTGTCATCACGAAAAGGCGCGCAACATCGAAGTCTCGGACAGAGCGTCATAATGGGCAGCAGAAACTTTGAGGTAGTTAAGAACTTCGTCTACCTGGGCCCTGTAATAAAAAGGGACAATAAGACTAGTACCGAGATCAAGCGCAGAATTGCTTTTGTCAATCGCTGCTGTTTCTTTGGGCTCAAGAGGCAATTGAGTAACAGAGCCATCTCTCGAAACACCAAGTTGACTTTATACAAAACTTGTACGGGCTGTACAGCGGCATGCAAGTAGTTAAGCGTCTTCGGATGCAACGCCTACCTATCCAAGATGGTTAGATCACGTAGAGCGGATAGACACCACAGCTCCAGCCCGAAGAGTCTTCGAACCGAGACATTGGTACAGCGCAACAGAGGACGTCCTCGCACAAGATGGCGCACACAAGTGGAAAAGGACCTCAACCAACTTAGTGTGCGCAGCTGGAGGAAGCTGGCGAAGGATCGTGCTGGCTGGAGAGGCATGTTGGTTGAGGCCCAGGTCCACCCGGGACTGTAGCGCCAATGAAAGAAGAAGAAGAAGTTACACTGATCTAGTCTAGACCCTGTAGCCAAACCAGTTGCTCCTTTGAATAAAATGTTGGAGATGACTGATAGTTGATGTTGTGGCGCCCGTGGGGTTGTGGGTATGTGCGTCTACCCCAACGTACTTGAGTCTATGTGTCTAGGTTTGATAACCTGGAACGACTAAAAATTTAGTTCTCCACAGCACCCTCATCTGTCGAGTCAATGCTCCAAGGGTTTTCCTGTCTGGAAAAACGCTTCTCAATATTGAACCACCGCAGTCGGCGTAAAACTGTAGGTCCGCTAATGAAAGAACAATAGCACACACAGGCCCTGGCCTTCTATGGACTGTAGCGCCAACCTTATTGTATTACACATGACTGATACCAATGCTAGTTCCCCCATTTTTTGGAATAGTAGCCTTCTAGATGACTTTGAGAGGAGAGTTTTCTTTCTCTTCCTCGTCTCTGCCACTTCCGGAGAAATCATGATTGTGAGGCCATATCTGGCGAGTTGAAACGATAAGTCTTCTAAAATTCGGTCTACTCATTCTCATTAGGCTGAATGTGTGTATTGTATTCATTAATGATTGGCCGGTGTTGAAATATGCCCTGCGCTTATTCTCTCTTTGAACGAATGAATGTCTGATATTGTGTCATTAACAAAATGATAACGCTACAGAGCAATGGTCAACTGGAAGACTCACGTTTAGTACATTGCCCTTACGAGTGTTTGTCGACAGAAGTCTCACTGAATTCTTTTGAACTGCTTGAAGCTTATCGATCAACCGACGGAACATCAAATCATCTAATGTAGACACGCCTCTATAGGCATAACAGGCTTGTTTTAATACGGAATGGTGTGTTGAATAGGGAAAAACAAAGGTGGAAACAATGCTAAGATATTTTTACACACCGGCAAGTTCAATCGCAAGCTGTTCCATTGTTACACGCAAAGGGAAAGTATGAAATGGTGGGTACAATTGTCTACTAGTAGGGCTTGCGGAAATGAAGTCAAAGTGAAAGCGGAAGATGATTGGCTTGATTATAACAAGTTGGTTTTCATCTCCTCTTTAAACTAGGACGCTCGGCTTTGATACATAAACATCTTAGCTTTGAATCTTTGGTGCGCATTCTTGAACTTTGTCAACATCTTGGTACAGCTCACACAGCTCTTACGGATGTGTCTTCACCTCCATTCGAAGCACCAAGAACAACTTCTGGCTTGAATGTCTGCCACTGCAAGTCAATAGGTCTCGATGAGTTGATTGAAGTCCAAAAGTCCATAGTCTTCCATAAGCAACCTCTGTGCTATACTAATTCTTTAAATTTTCCTTAAGCTGAAGCTGAGTCATTTTTAGGCTCTGCATGACCTAATGCTTGATCGATAGAGGCATTGTGACTAGTGCAAAAAAAATCACATTACTTCACAGACCAGCTAGTCAAAAATTCTTCCTTAATAAATTTCAACTTGTTCATCTTCTTCTTTGTTAGGTGCTACAGTCCGGCAGATATGCGTCTAAGCCAACAAGCCTCTCCAGACAACACACTCTTTCGCCAGCTGCCTCCAGATGTGCACACCAAGTTGGTTGAGGGGCTTCTCCACTTGTATGCGGCATCTGGTTCAAGGGCATCCTCTATTGCGTTGTCCTATTGGCTTAGTCTCGTTGACTTCAAGCCAAATGAGCATGCCTTAATGCGAGTTCCTTGAACTCTTCTAGAAACATGACGTTGATCATCTTCTACTCCGGGACCTCCATGAGAAGAAATTCATTCCATTTCGGATTGGGTGTCTGATCAGACGCTGGATGATCCCAGATATACACAGGCGAATCGAAGGCCCAAAAAAAGTTATCTTGGGCAATTCCAAAGACGTCAATATTGCCCTCCTAACTTCTGTTAAAAGAAAAAAGAAACTCTGTCCTGGCTCATGAATCAGATATCATATCCAGAACGGATATCACCAACTGTTCGAACAGCCAGGCCACAATGTCACGTTCAATTAAAAAACAACACTTAGTTGCAGAGTGTCTGTTAACGGGATGGCTGTTAACTTAAATATACACCTCTAGTGAGTGCCAGGACACTGCGACTTACCGGGCAATTGCAAAACCGATGACCACTTTAGGTACAGATCCGCCATCTATGCAGATTACTACAGTCTCCCATCTTCTTTCACACAATTAAATCGGTTAGAAAATACCACCAGCGATCACCCTGTCTCCTGCGATTAAGCGAACCTTCGACACTCGGTTTTTGTCTTTTGAGCTGCGAGGTTGACGCGTATAATGATTTGGTTCGTAGGACGTAGTGCCCACTGTAGTGTTCGCCTCTTGACGGCTTCCCACTGCACTTGGTGTCCAGGCTAAAGAGCGCTTGTTGTTTGCTACTCCAGGTAGGGCCTTTTGGTCGCTCGCGGTATGCAGAGCGATTGTGCATGTATTTTTTCGTAGAAGGTCTAGGCTTCGTGGCAGGCGTTTCAGCGTCCGTGTATGATCTCGTACCGCGAGTTACCATCACTGTCGTTCTCTTTTTTTCTTTTTCTGTCTTGGGTTGGTACTTGGTATTGAACATTGTGAGCAGCCTACCGTGGTGGCATGGGGTACGGCTTCGGAGGTCCACATTACGCAGCTTAAGAAAGATTAATCCTGGAGTTGACGTTGTATCCCACATATTTTAATTCTCGGCACGGGTCGTCATCTAACTCATGGGATAGGATTAAGCAAAAAGATAGGAATTTATGGGAGGGAGAGAAAGGATGGTTGCATCTTAGCTTCTTGCTTTGAATCATTGACTGTTATTAAGCCTTCGCACTGCGTCAAGGTGAACAACAACGCCAACCTCTAACAACGTCGACAACTTCACTATTTTTATGGAACTAATGTTAACAATAAAATGTACCGCATCCGCTAGTTTTGCCAAATTTTTTGCTGAACTCCCATGTCACCCTGTTTATTATCCCCGTTTAATCAACTAACACAGTCCTCTCGCAGAACAGAACTGTGATTTATCGTCGCGATAAAAATTAATCGAAGTCCGAAAGGACTAAAAAATTAACTCTAAGCGAACGAGGCAGCTCAGCAGCTCAGCAGCTTCCTATTACTTTGATGATTTATTATTTTGCATTGAATTTGATATTTTCCAAGTGAGTCAACTATTTTATCTTCATTTATTTTCAGGAATAAGTACAAATTCAAATTATCAGCCACATCAGCAACCATGCACTTCGGATGTTCAACATCAACACCAGCAACAGCAACAACAACAACAACAACACTCATCATCAAGGATATCAAATAATTTTAATTCAACCACCTCATCATCAAACACAAATTACTCAAGTGGTGCTAAGTCGTCGACGTCGATACCAAGGCCTCTGCAAAATGTGAGTATGACACTTCGACTTGGGAAGGTTTCTTTCAATCGTCCAACAAGTGGTGACATTTAAAATGGCAAGGAAATTGAGTTTTAGTATAAACCCGGGTGATGTACTTATTTTAGCATGAAGTGACAGCACGGAGTTCTCGTTTTTACCTTGTTTTCTATGTCCACTCGCCGCAAATACAACGTTTTACATACGTTCTATTTTTGTGTGTCAACTAGACCTCATAAAAATGGCTTTTCAGACAGATATCAAGGCGATTCGTGGGACCTTTCTCGATCTCTCTCAACTTCAAAGTAATAGCGAACAGGCCATCATCTTCCAAAGGGATGAGTATCCGCCCGTTTCAGTTTCAGAGCACTAGCTAACTCGGACCAGCTAGACTCTAAGATGATCCGGAACGACTGCGCCCTAGACACTTAAAGGAGCTGTTTTTGTTGCCTGTATTGAATATCAGTTAGACGTGTGAGGACTGCTGGTATCGGGTCAAGAGAAGGCTGATTGCCATTTTGGTCTGATTGGAGGGCTATGGTTAATTTAGAGCCATCGTGTAGCATTCAGAGACATTAATAAATCTTAGTTTCGGCGGACTAGAACAATGACTCAATAGAGTGATTACTAAAGTCCGTTGGCTTGTTCTAGCAAGCGCAGGACATGCTCCCTGGAAGTGAGGCAAGGTTTCTTATTTTACTGTGTCATTACGGCTACGGTTGTGTTACTCCTGATGGTATATAGGTCAGTGTGAAGTACATATCGCTAATTTTCGGTCTCCTTAGAAATGTCCTCTGTTCATAATATCTTTATTATGTTTGCCAAGCCTGCCTGCAAGGTGTATTAAACTGAGACCATGTAAGCCTAGTCTCCTAAGAGAATACATAACATAACATGGGTGACACTACAGCCCGTATGGGGCCAGAGCCTACCCTCATAGCAACCAATCGTGATATGCATTGTTCTCTCACAAGTGGAAGAGACCTACAGTTTTATGCCGACTCCGAACGCCCAAGTTTGAGAAGCTTTTTTCTAGACAGATCTACTCGTTGAGCATTGTCAGTGACTCTCAGGTGGGGTCGTGAAAATTATTTGTGTCGACAAGACCAGGGATCGAACCAACAATGACGATGTGATGACACCACACCTTTAAAGAAGTGTTTGGTAATTTGTGCCTTAAATGGGTCAAATAGCATGTGTACTTCAAAAACAGACGAGCTATGGAGCGCTTTTTGTGAATCAATATTTGAATGGAGCTAGACAAAGCTGTCTAAGGGCTCTTTTATTTTTAAAGACTTAAGCGACGTTAGTGAGTTACTTACTTACTTACTTATCAGGCAGACGACCCATGAAAGGTCCGAGCCTGAGCAATTGCTGCCTTCCATCGGCGACGGTCCTGGGCGCGCTGCTTCAAGGCCAAACTGTCTTACATCCGCAATGACTTGATCTCTGTGCCGGAGGTTCGGTCTTTCTCTCTTTTCCGAACCAGGAGGCTCGGATTCGAAGACCCTCTAAGTTGGAGCTACATCTATGCGCCACATCCTTGTACAGCTAGTAGAGTTCGCGGTTGTGTCTTCTCCTCCATTCGCCTTCCTCGCAGACGGGACCATATATCCGACGTAGAATTTTTCTTTCGATGGCACCAAGAATAAGCTCTGCAATTTTGCTTAGCGTCCAGCTTTCGGCTGCAAAAAGCAGGACTGGCAAGATAAGAGTTTTGAAGAGCATGATTTTGGTCCTTCGAGTCATAAGTTTCGAGCCCAACTAGCATCGGTTGCCAAGGGCGATTCCACGTCGGATCTCAACTAAGATGTTATTCGTGGAGTTCACATATGCCGCGAGGTAGACAAACTCCTTTACTACCTCGAAATTATAGCTGTCGATTGTTTTGGCCTAGGTGCTGTGTGGCGGACCGTTTTTTGCTCGAAAGCATACATTTTGTCCTGTCCTCTTGGACCTTTAGACCAGCTCGTTTCACCTGTTCCTCAATTGCCGTGAAAGCTTCTTCTACGACGCGTTGGTACCGCGCCATAATGTCGATGTCATCAGCGTATCCCAACGGCTGAACTGACTTGTGGAAGATAGTGCCTTTCGTGTTTACTGCTGCTCGCCGCACTATCTTTTCCAGTACCCAATTGAAGAAATCACACGACAGCGCATATCCTTGCCGAAACTAATGCGGGTGTCGAACGGTTAAGAAGTTTTCGAACTGAACTTACATTTGTGAGTTACCATTGGTAAATTCTCTTCACTTCATGCTAAGCTTATGGTTATTCACCGTTGGTTAAGGGCCGCTTTCCATATGATTCAAATGGGACCAGGTTATGCCAAGCATAGACTCCGTGACAAAATATATTCTGATCCTTCATTGACTCGACCTCGCGTTCCAAGGTTTTATGTGATGGCCTATGACTGGCTGGCTAGTATAGACCCATTGTGCTACCACGCGGATCTATGCGTAAGTTTTCTTCGAACGAAAAATATGGTCGACTTTAAAGTTACTTAGTTCACCCGATCCACAAGAAAGGAGACCCCTTCAACTGCGTCAACTATCGAGGGATCAGTCTTCTTAACATCGCGTATAAGATCTTCTCTGCCGTTTTGTGTACCCGCCTGAAGCCGTTCATTAATAATCTTATAGGTCCATATCAGTGTGGCTTCAGGCCAGGAAAGTCCACAACAGACCAAATCTTCACACTACGGCAGATCCTGGAAAAGACCCAAGAAATGCAAATCGACACTCACCATCTGTTCGTCGATTTCAAGGCCGCATATGACAGCGTGCATAGAGACGAGCTATACAACGCCATGTCTAGTTTTGACATTCCTGCCAAACTCGTCAGGCTGTGCAGGATGACGATGGAGAACTCTCGCTGCTCCATCAAGGTCGGTAACGAACTCACCGAGACCTTCAATGTCAAAAAAGGTTTTAGACAAGGCGACGCGCTGTCATGTGATTTCTTTAACATCGTCCTGGAGAAGATCGTGCGAAACTCACACGCCAACACTAGAGGTACAATCTTCCAGAAGTCCGTGCAATTGTTAGCATACGCCGATGACATTGACGTGATTGGCAGAACTCAGCGAGCCGTCAGTGAGGCTTGTGCTAACATTGAGACGGAAGCGGCTAAAATGGGTCTGGCGGTGAATGAGGGCAAAACGAAGTATATGCTGTCCTCAAAAAAGGACATACAACATCGACGTCTTGGACGCTCTGCCCACACTGGGCAGCGATAACTTCGAGGTAGTCAAGTACTTCACTTACCTCGGCTCCGGAGTAAATTGTACAAATAACATCAGTACCGAGATCAAGCGTAGGATAACTCTTGCCAACCGCTGTTTCTTCGGGCTCAAAAGGCAATTGAGTAATAGAGCCCTCTCTCGAAGAACCAAGTTGACTCTATATAAGACCCTGATCATCCCAGTCCTGCTATACGGCGCGGAGGCAGGGACAATCTCGAAAGCGGATGAAGAAGTCCTTGGTCTCTTTGAGAGAAATGTTCTACGCACGATCTTTGGTCCTGTTTGTGTTGACGGGTTTTGGAGGAGAAGATTCAATCACGAACTGTACGGGCTGTACAGCGACATGAGCCTAGTTAGGCGTCTACGGATCCAACGCCTACGGTGGCTAGGTCATGTAGAGCGTATGGACACAACAGCTCCGGCCCGAAGAATCTTCGAATCCGAACCTGTCGGGCAACGCAACAGAGGACGCCCGCGCTTAAGGTGGCGCACCCAAGTGGAGAAGGACCTCAACCAACTTGGTGTGCGAAACTGGAGACAGCTAGCCAGGGATCGCGCTAGTAGGAGAGGCATGTTGGTTGAGGCCCAGGTCTACCCCGGACTGTAGCGCCACACAAAGAAGAAGAAGAAGTTCACCTATGCTTTCAAATTAATAGGCTTCTGGAAGTCTTTACTTAGGGGTTGAGAGTGCAATGCAAATGCGTAGCAAGTGTACACTGCTTTCTTTTCTTACCTTATCCTCTGCAGGAGTCGTTGGCTAATTCCCTGTTATGACGCCAATGAGAGTTTGATGAATTGGCATGCTCAAATTGATCAGGCTAATCGATCATTTAGGGTCGAAAGTAGGGCAGAGTTGTTTTGTAGTGATCCGTCCTGTGCCAGTTGACCATCTATGATTTGCTGATTGCAGCTACCAAGGCTATGTCTGAAAATATTCCAGTCGGTCCGCACAATACTAACCTCTGCCATTCTTTGAGAACGCTTTGCTCTTGTGGATTGATTTTGCCCAGTTTCACAGTGAAGCATTAAACTCAAGTACACCTGACCGTTGAGCCGCGTTCAAGTTTTTGGTTGTTTCACTGTCAAGGCTGAACTTCGTTTCTGTAAAGCGATCGACAACAAATGGCCACACTTGCACCTGCTTAACGTAGTTACTTGAATTTGCTCAATATTTGAGTAAATATACTCGCATTCGCATGGGCTTGCGATATAGGAATGCTTTGGGTACACGCCTTATAGAATTTTGTAGTGCATCCAATGTAGGCAAAAGCTGCAGTATAGGCATCCATTGCAAATGATTTCAATACAAGGATGCGATGTCATTGCCGAGCATCAGATGTTAGGGAGAATAAAATGCGAATGAGAGAAAATGACGGCGAAAGAAGATGCCTGCGGTGCAGAACTGAGATTTAACCGACAGTGTGGTCTCGTTTAACGTAAACTACAAATTTAACTCAGTTCAAGGTTTAAAATAAACTGAAACCGAGCTTAAGCGACTGTGAAACTGGGAACTAGTTATATAAGAGCACTTCGTACGAATGTGTATCCGGCCGTATTCAAGATTATCCTGATCCACGCTTATGAGACTACCATCACAGCGTTCACCAAAGGCAAGAAATTCAAAAATTCCAGCTCATATTGGATGCCCCAACCCACTCACATGAACTTCTAAAAATACTACTCCCGTTCCCTCGCTAACCGATTGATATAATTTTTCAAAGATGAAATTCCGAGAAACTCCCTGTGAATTCTTCCCATTTATGATTTGGTCTGTCTGCGGTGGTCGTCCATGGCTACTGATTAAAACGTTACGTAAGAGCCAAGTCAAAAGGAGTCGTATGCGAGTACGTATGGTTCTGGCTGTGCAGTGTGTGGTAACGAAGGTTGTTCGTGTGTCTATTCATCAATAACCCGAATTCAATCACTAATTACGTTCTTCATTGAGTTTAACATGCATAACATGCTTGCGGTTATCTCTGTATGGTGTAATTAATGTGGAAGGACATGGCCAGCGTCTGGACAACAGTGTTTAATGGAAGGGAACATTCCACTTAGGAGTCAACGAAGCGTACTTGTATTCACTCGTAATTCGTGGAATATTCTATTGTGCTGCTTTTCCAGTCTTTTAATGTAGTCATAAATAACTCTCGTGGTGGTTCGATTTCCAAGTAATTCTTGAAACACTAGTTTTAGGGAAAAGCAACACTGCAAGTGAGAACTGCTAAACATCTAGTTGAGCTTCTGGTTTGTCGAACAATAAGCTTCTTCTTCTTCTTTGATTGGCGCTACAGTCCGGGGTGGACCTGGGCCTCAACCAACATGCCTCTCCAGCCAGCACGATTTTTCGCCAGCTGCCTCCAGTTGCGCACACCAAGTTGGTTGAGGTCCTTTTCCACTTGTGTGCGCCATCTAGTGCGAGGACGTCCTCTATTGCGCTGTCCCAATGGCTCGGTGTCGAGGACTCGTCGAACAATAAGCATAGGAATTAAAAAGGCGGGCTTTAGTTTGAAGTTTTTTACATGATTAAGTGCTGTTTATTCACAGCTTCTAGTTCACATGAACGGATGACGTTGGTCTTGGGCATGACTCAGTTCCCAGGTCCATGATTGAGACGGTGTCGAATGTTCAAGACGTACAGTGGACCAAGAATGAATAAATCAAATTTTTCGGATTAAACTGTCTCTGATGGTCCATACTTTTAATAATATGTCGAAGAAAGCAGTTATGATTTGTTTTTCAATTAATTTGCGGGAGTGACTACAGAAGCTCACAGAGCTGACTAGGAGAAACAAACTAAAACTCTGCTGGACATAAAGAGATGGAAGGCAATGAAATGGCCGGCTCCCTAGCTAGGAAAGGAGCATCGGAACCCTGAACCATTAAGTGTTGATATTCGCTGCTTGACTAGATATGTTTATCACAATATCACAGTACATGTTATTGAATTTGATTACATTCACAGAATTTGCAGAGACCATCTTCTGATATCCCTAGTTTTTGTAGGTGCTCCCTGAGTCTGCAGTTACCTGTTAGGAACCCTGTTGGGATACAGAGGTTATTCGTGCTCAACTTGTTACACTCCTCAAATATTTTTTCATTGTATTGACTCAACAGCTACTTGACTTGCTTCATGCCATGAGCATTGTTACATTTTTCTGTGCGGTTCCTTCTTTCTTTTTTTGTGAATTCCTCTCTGAAGACGAGGTCTCCTAAACACTTAATGGTTCAGGGTTCCGATGCTCCTTTCCTAGCTAGAGAGCCGGCTACTATATCCCTTCATATCCAGCAGAGTTTTAGTTTGTTTCTCCCACTCAGCTCTCTGAGCTTCTGTAGTCATTCCCACACAAGCTTGATTTGATGATGTAGGTATCTAGTGCCAGAATGGCGACTGTACGAGATTAGTTCCATTCCGAAGTTGGCATATCTCCTGTCAAGACTGATTTGAACGCCTATGGCGTCTATGGCGGAGACTTCTGCTTGAAAGATGCTGGTGCGTCCGCATTCAAAGAGGACAAGACAATATATATGCTGTCGAGAAAAAAACGATCCGCCGCACACCGCCTAGGCCAACAAATTACATTCGACAGTTACAATTTCGAGGTAGTAAAGGAGTTTTTCCACCTCGGAGCAGATGTAAACTTCACGAATGACATCTTTTTGGAGATCCTATGCAGAATAGTCCTGATCAACCGATGTTACTCCGGTTTGTCAAGACAAATGGGCTCGAAACTCCTGCCCTGATGGACCAAAATTATGCTCTTCAAAACTCTTATGTTGCCAGTCCTGCTTTATGAAGCCGAAAGCTGGGCAAAAATGCAGAGCTTCTTGGTCGAAAAATTCTACGTCGGATACATGGTCCTATCTGCGAGGAGGGAAAGACACAACCGTGAAATCTCTAAGCTGTAGAAGGATGTGAATGAAGTCCGGTAGGCAAGAATCTGTCGACTACACTAGCTCGGCCACATCGAGCGAGTAGACACCAATGCTCCAGTCTTCGAGTTCGACTGTCCTGGCTCTAGAAGGAGAGGAAGTACGAAGCTTCGGTGTAGAGACCAAGTCAGTTTTCTTTCTTTCAGTTCCGCTGCAACATGTCCACTGGTGGTTTGATAGCTTATCTCACCGAGAAGAGGAACCAATCTTGACACAATACAGGCGAAAGCAAGATAGTTGCGCTTGGGATTTGATAGAGTTTGCCATCAAGCTCTTTTGTCGAAAATGCGTTCTTAGGGTGTTAATGAGTCTCTGGTTCTGTGGATTAGAAAATACCTTCCTTCATATCCACAAACTAAATGCTGGTGTCCCCCAAAGCTCTGTTCTATCTCCGACACTCTTTCTCATCACTGTCTGCTACTTCTAATCCAATCCACTCCTTCGCTGATGACAGCACCGTCAGCTTTTCGTATTTGTTCCTAAACTCACGATCCTGCCCTTCTGACGCTGTATTGGAACGGCAGCGTATGTCAAGCACATTGAATTCCGATCTTGACAGCATAAAAAACTGGGGTAAGAACAACGGAGTAGAATAGAATCCAATGCTGTCTGCTGTCTCTAAAGAAAACATCTGACAATCAGACATTATCCATGAATGGCGCTCGTATCGACGAAACCGGAAAACTTTCCAACCTTGGTATGTGCATCAACACAACACTTAGTTGGAACGATCACATCTTCGAGATCGCCCAAACTGCTTCGAAATGTTTCGGTTTCCTTAATCAATGCAAGAAATATTTAACCCCCTTTGATATGGATTCAATCTACAAAGCGAACATTCGCCCTAGGCTTGAGTACAACGCTTATATCTGATCTGGTGCCCCAAGACCACCCAGCACCTACTCGATAGAATCCAAAAGTGAGCGATTACACTTATAGGAGACAACACTATCGCGGGTTTATTGGACTAGCACAAAAATCGACGAACCGTGTATTCTTTATCAGTGTTTTATCGTTATTTAAACAAACTTGAGCATAGTTTGTGAGCTAGCCAACTGCATCCCTCCTCTCCTTGAATTCACCCACAATACACGTCTCACCAGGATTGCACATCAGTTTAGCAGGTATACCGGTATGAAGTGAGCGTCAAGATACAAATGTCTCGATAGGGAACATATGTTGTGAAAGAGCCCTTATTATTTTTGTTTGTTTGCTTTGACATCTGTGAATAATATTTAGTATACATCAAGTCATTGAACAGACAAAATCATATTTTTTCATCTTGTTAAAAATGTCGAATTTTGTACCAGAAAGTGATGATTTGCGGAAAGCATTAATTTTTTGCTTTCATTTGAAGAGGAAAAGTGCTGCAGAGTCGCATCGGATGCTTGTCGAGGCATATGGAGATCATGCTCTATCAGAAGCAACATGCAAAAGATGGTTTCAACGGTTCAGAAATAATGATTTTGATGTGAGAAATGAAGAACGTGGAAGACCATCAAAAAAGTTTGAAGACGTCGAATTGCAAACGATATTGGGTGGAGATGACACTTTGAGTCAAAAGCAAATGGCAGCAATGTTAAATGTTGCACAACAAACAATTTCTGACCTTTAAAAGCTATGGGAGAGATCCAAAAATGTGGAAAATGGGTGCCACATGGGAAATGGAAAACCGAAAAAACACTTGTGAAATTTTGCTTCAAGACACGTAAGAAAATCAGTTTTGCATCGGATTGTTACTGGCGATGAAAAATGGATTTATTTTAAGCACCCTAAACGGAAAAAATCATGCGTTAATCCGGGACAACCATCAACATCGACTGCAAAACCAGATCGATTCGGCAAGAAGACAATGCTGTGTGTTTGGTGGGACCAGAAAGGTGTGGTGTACCACGAGCTCCTGAAACCTGGTGAAACTGTTAATACTGATCGCTACCGACAACAAATGATCAATTTGAACCATGCATTGATCGAGAAACGACCAGAATTGGCCAGAAGACACGGCAAGGTAATTTTGCTCCATGACAATGCACCTGCACACAAAGCAAAACCGGTTCAGGATACAATCAAAACACTTGGCTGGGAGCACCTACCCCACCCGCCGGATTCACCAGACTTGGCTCCTTCCGACTACCATTTGTTTCCATCGATGGGACACGCATTGGCTGAGCAGCACTTCGATTCCTACGAAGAAGTCGAAAATTGGGTATCTGATTGGTTTACTCTAAAAGACGATTTTAAAACAATTTTATTGGCGTGGTATTCACAAATATCTAGAAAGGTGGTCACCGATATATTTTTTTTAATTTCGCTGATATTTAAGAGCAATGTGAGGTACCTGTGCTCCTCTCCCTCTATCCCTTCAAAGCTTCGGCCCGTGCTGTGACTTGATCCCGGCCAATGAAGGGTATGAATAACCCTTGAGCACGCGCAAATTATAAAAAAAATTGCGGATGTTAGACAACTGGGTCTTGATGATTCGGGGCGCCCAAAACCGTCACCGAAGTAAGGCAGCTATTGCTCAAGCTCGGATTCTTCTTGGGTCACCGGCCTGATAAGTAAGTAAGTAAGTAAGTATACACTTGGGTTCTTTTTGTCGTGGTTCCATTCTCGACATAGAAACTCATATTGACTACCATACACCATCTGTCTTGATTCCCTAACAATTCTCAGAGTATACAACTCTTAACCCAGCTTCATCAAGCTTGGCTAGTCAGAGTAGGAACCCTATCTTCTAAGACAGACATCGCGAATCGTTGCTGGAGGAAATAGGCCACCAAACTTCTTAGAAAGGAAAAACATCGAAATGTTCGACTGAATAGAATGATTTTCCAGTCCAATTGAAAACATTTCATATAACTTCATTTCAGCATAAATTCCTTAAATACTTGCTAACATTTTATTAATTTGTTTTTTCTCCAATTTTAGGTGATACCCACATGCGTGTACCTAATGTCACGCATCGCTGTACATATGGAAATCGAAGGAACGGCCCAGTGTCCATCGCAAGTGATGCTGGCTGCTGCTCTGGGCTGTGAAGAATTAGGAATAGCTAACAAATTACTAGCGCAAAGTATATTCGGTCTCTGGATGACCAGTGCACTTTTAGAAATCCAATTGAAATCCCATCATCGACCTTACGTAGTTAGAATAGCGTGGCAAAGTCTCCTCGAGAAGTTCAGTCATGGCAATCCGATCGAAAAGAAATACGACGAACCAATGATTATGCTCAAACGTAACGTCTTCTTTTCGAAAAAGGACGAAGAGAAAATCAAGTAAGTCTCAACGAAGCACAAACAAAAAAATGGTAACCCTTTAATTTTGTGCGTTTCTTTCCAACAGAGACCATCGGATACTGGAGCTCCTGTACGAGGAGGCGAAACACAATGTACTCACGGGTCGATACATAATGGAGCCTGTGCATTCGGTCATGCTGGGCGGAATACAGGCGCGAATAGAATTGGGTCCCTACAATTCGCACACCCACACAATCAGTTTTTTTAGGTGAGTCCCTGAACACAAAGCAAACACACCCGCCCCATTCGGGTGTTCATTTACATTGTCACACTTCACTCGGCGTCTCTCTCTCTCCCTTTTGCACCCGCAGAGAAAGTCAATCACGATTTCTGCCACAACACGTTGCCAAAAACTCCAGTTGGTCCTGGTTGCCAGTTAGTCGTAAGAATTCGGCGGAAGTCAAACTTTTAGAACAATACAAGCGAGTGCCACAGACAGCAACGACGAGGAAACTCATGAGGAAATACTTGGAATTTTGCTGGGCGCTTCCTTTCTACGGGTGAGTGTACTTTTTCTTTCCCCCTTGTTCTTTTATTTTGGCCGCCCGCACCCACTTCGGTTTCATTTAATTATTTTTGGCAAGAAATCTCATGGAATTAATTAAAACCCGAATCCATCTGAACAACAGACAGCAGCACTGAGAGTACGCCACCGGTCGGTGGGGAGTGTCGGCTCTCCCCGGTCGAGTAACACGGCCAGGAAGCAACTAAAACTACAGCATTTTCGTCGTAAAGTGTGCTAAATTGCAATTAGACTACTCCTGCATTTGGAAATTATTTTCGACGAAAGCGAAAATTCACAATGTGCAAGTTTTCAGGCCGCCGCCGCCGTCAACGGGGGCGCCTCCCCAACTGGGCGGCCCCGGGAATAAGTGTCGGATTTGAATAAGTCGCGTTCGCGTTTCTAATTGCTGTTCTTCGCGAGCAAAGTTGTTGTTCGAGTTTCTAATTGTTCGCCGTGTAACTCCGGTCGGGTTGCATGGAATCACGAAGGAATTAAGGCGGGCGTACATAAATGGGTCGTTGGGAAAAAAACAGAAGACCAGCGAAAAGAAAACTTCCAATTAACATTTAAGTGGGCATCGATTTGCTTTTTTTTCTATCACGGTTGTGCGATCGGGCGTCCTTTGAGATGCTTATTAACCGAGTGTGTGTTTGAAGGTGTTCCTGATTGCAGCCGGGGAACGACGATGACGCCCAACAACGAACACTGCGAGGGGTAATTACTTTTAAATTTCGCATTTATGGGGTGAAAGGAGAGCTCAAAAGGGTGTGCAAAAGTGATTAAGTGCCCGGTCGGTGTTGAGATGGAGGTCTGGTTCCTTTTTGACCAGCGAAAAATTACTCCAGTTCCTCTGCATTGGCAAGCACTTAGGAGCCGTCGCTCTTACGACTGAAAGGCGGTCTTTTCAATTTCGCCTCCCCACTGGTGTTGCGTAATTTAGTATCGCCAGCGTGCTCATGACCACAGGCGAAAGGATGCTGTCTGGTCTATCCACTGTCGGGGTGTGCAGAATCGCTACAGTCACTGTTTTGAACATGAATAGTCCTGAATGTTCATTCAAAGGATCCTGAGAACATTTGACTGGCTTGCTGAACGTGGAGGGATGTCAATCTTTCTTGAGCGTCATTGTGTGTGCGCTAAATATTGGTAGAGATGCTTAAAGTAATTGAAGCCGTGTATAAGATATCAACGACAGACATCATCCGCGAAATAGGATATCGTTCAAATGTTCCCTGTTGCTTCTCTGGGTGGCGTGTACCCAAAATGTATGACTCCGGCCTGTAGGTTGTGTGTGGGTTGCGCTACAGACCTTAGAGGGCCAGGGCCTTACTTCTCAGCAACCCCTCGTGTTATGCGTACTATTGTTCTTTCACGTGTGGAAGAGACCTACAGTTTTATGGCGACTCCGAACAACCAAGTTTGATAAGCTTTTTCAAGACGGGAAATACTCTTTGAGTATTGTCAGTGACTCGAAAGAGGGGGAGTCGCGAACATTATTTTTATCGCACAGAGCAGGAATCGAACCTACGTCGTCGAGGTTGGGGTCGACGCACATACCTACAACGCCACTGGACACCACCCTGACTGAGTACCATGAAAAGCAGTCACGCGTAGGCAAGAGTAGGCACGTTGCCTTACCACAGGGAAGAAATTGACCCTAAAACGCAAACTATTCAGATCTTCTAATGAAGCTATGTAGATGAATGATACTGATTATCTTATGGTTATGCGTTGAAATGCAAAGCGCTAAGTATTTGAATTTGAAAGAGGAGAGGGTACTAAAATTGCAGAAAAGGTGCGCAATGGTCTATTACTCCATTCAATCTTCCTCCTCTCCTTCGTCTATGCAACTTCTGCGGCGGTTAAAGACGTGAGTACCAGTAGCGAAATGCCCTGTTACAAAACCAGTAAGGGTTCTGGAAGTCGGCCTACTCGTACTTATAAGGTCGCATGAAGGTCTTGCACCAAGAAAAGGCCATAATTGTTGAGGTGAAGCAGCTAGCGCCATTTGATTATCTACGTTTCGTGTGAGTTAGTGCTTCGAGTTTTAATAGATGTTCTGCAGTAGCGATTAGAGATGTGCTAGCCGAGTTGGCAAACTAGGTTTTTTTAAATCAATGTTTGATGTAATAATGGGTGTGCTGGAATACAAATATGGAAAATAAAGCGCAAAGATTTAATGATGGAATGAGCTTTTATTAAATATAATTCAATACATGACAAAAAATAAATAAACTCAAGAATCAAAATTTTAATTGATTCTAATTCCCAAACAAGTGATTGTTTCCTTGCGACCCGTCATTATTTGCTTTGTAAATCAAATTATATCCACAAAATGATATCAAATTTACAAAAAGAATAATTAATAAATAGTCACACTTCTTGTTGGGTGTACAAGACTAATATATTAGACTGCCAATTCAAAATGTGTTGTAAATGTAACCTAGAAGCTTCAAGCACAACTCAGTTTAACTTGGCTTACGTTAAATATTATACATACACACATTTCTATTCTTCTTCTTCTTCTTTGGTTGGCGCTATAGTCCGGGGTGGACCTCAGCCAACATGCTTCTCCATCTAGCTCGGTCTTGTGCTACTTGCTTTCAGCCACGCACGTTCAACTTATTTAGGTCCCCTTCTAGCTGCGTGCGCCACCGTAGGCGTGGTCTTCCTTTATCGCGTTGTCCCTCGGGGTTGGAGTCGAAGACTTTCCGGGCAGGAGAATTGGTGTCCATTGACTCAACGTGACCTAGCCATCTGAGACGAGAGATTCGAACACGTTTGACAAGGTCGATGTCAGCCGTACAGCTCGTACAGATCGTCGTTCAGTCTCCTTCTCCAAACATCATCCGTACATACGGGACCGAATTCGGAGGAGTTTTCTCTCGATGCGACCAAGAATATCCTCGTCCGCTTTAGTGAGTGCCCATGCGCCATACAGCAGGACTGGGGCTATCAGGGTCTTGTATGGAGTTATATTAGTTCTTTGAGAGATGGCTTTATTCCTAAGTCGTTTACCGAGTGCGAAAATGCAGCGGTTGGCCAACTTGATCCTCCGTTTTATCTCCGCAGTAGTGTCGTTGTTTGTATTAACTTCGGAGCCTAGGTAGACAAAGTCGTTCACTACTTAAAAGTTATAGCTGTCTATAGTGACGTTTTGTCCAAGACCTTTTTTAAAACAGCATATACTTCGTCTTACCCTCTTTAACCGCAAGCACCATCTTGGCCGCTTCCTTTTCGATGCTCACAAACGCCCCACTGACAGCACATGAGAGCTTGTCAGCGTGCCTCTGAACTAGATGTCAAAGCTAGACAAGCCGCTGTATAATTGGTCTCTATGAATACTGTCATACGCTGTCTAAAGTCGATGAATAGATGGGTATCAACTTGAAACTCCTGGGTCTTTTCCAAGATCTAATGTATGGCTCAGTCGTCCGACTACGTCACCAAAGACGACCTCCTTGCCAGCTTTGCGTTAAAGTCACCAAGGACTGCTCGTGCTCGTAAGTCTTGACGTAGAAGCAGTCTTTTTTTGTGTCATAATTGTCTTCCGTCGGGGCGTGCGCATATATGAGGCTTATGTTGGCGAATTTAACGATTCGCATCGTCACCAAGCGTTCGCTAATACAAATAAAGCTCGAAACTTCTTGACTAAGTCTGCTCCTGCGTAGTAAGTCTGCTCCTGCGTAGTAAATATCACAGTTTTCCGTCCTTCTTTTGCCCGGCCCATTTAATCGCATCTTTTGTATTGTAGTTGCATTACAGCGGCCCAGGGCCTTCGCAAGTTGTTCGGTTTGCAAGTGGTCTGTTAAGCGTCCTAACATTCTACGTTTGCTAGGGTCGTCAGCGGTAAGATCATCCATATCCGAGGCTTTTTGTTGCTTCGTAACTATTAACTTTTTGCACGAAGGGAAGTTACCCCCACGCGTAACCACCGAACCTGGGGGATCGGGTCCTAGTTTAAGCCCCTGGACAAAGGGCCGCTGCATACATTGGTTAGCCTCGAACGCGGTTGTTGCAGAGGCTATCCAGAGGGCGCCACTAGGAGGCTGTATGTCAACATAACCTGCGCATTTACAGAGATCGCTGCTGGCATATCGCCAAGTTGAGAGCAATCAAACAGCTTAGCCCTGTATGTGCAGGCCCATGCCCTCTGCACATTTATATTCACCATACATAATAAAGAACCGAGAAAAAAACCGAGTTAACATGGATTCGAATTGAAACGAACTGAGTTGCAACTCGAAGCTTTACTGGTTTTGTTGACTAGCTCGGTTACACCCAATTCAAAATATATTCTTTCTTGCAACAGTCAAACTCAACACCAAACTAGTGTTAGCTTGGTAATCAGACACGCTTTGAGAAAAATACGTCTCCTATAGCAGTATCATACTAATCAGTCAATACAATTGGTTTGAAAGACTAACAACCCTAACAAAACAACCTTATGGGTACTTATTGAGTTGTCCACGAGTACGCCTGCGCTTTGCTTCCTTGGCAGCCTTATAATGTGGCCGTGGTTAAGCACAAGTTTCGGCTAGGGCTACGACCTTTGATGTTTGGAATTGACACCTTCAGGAACGCAGCAGAGATCTGAGCGTGACACTTAGCGCACCTTGAGAGCACGCCGGTGAAGGTAGTCAGAGTTGCTGGTTTCCCTAGTCCTCCGAGGCATCAAGACTCTTCAATTATCTGCACTGAGCTTGCTGTGGTTACTGATGTCCTCCCATAGGTAGCGTTGCTTTTACGAATCCGCTGAAGGGTCGCGCTTCATAATAGCGGCGATATGCTCATCTAGTTTGGATGTCATTGGCCTCGTGTTGATGAGTGAGTGGCTAGCACAAGGCCCGCTCGACGCCCGTTGGTACGGTGTCTGATCTTTTCATTCTTCCAGTTGGTAGTCCCTTCAGGTGAGGGTTCAACCATACTTTGGATGTATGCCCTTACACTGTGCGATTTTACTCGTCCAGTGAAACAATTTTTCTTCTTGTTAGTCCAGCTCTCTTGCATATCAACAAGAGAGACCTCAAAACCGATGTGATCCATTAAAATGATGAGCCGTTCCCATCAATCTCCCGCAAACTATTTTTCTTTCATTAACAAACATTGATGATCTCGCACCAAAAACGTGTTTACTTAGTAGTGAGTAAGAATATAACCGACATTTGCTTACAAATGACAATTTTGTAGTGATTGCCGATGGATCTGTATGCCCAATAGTGTGACGCTTATGGACAAACCTGAAAAGGAGTTCTGGAAGTAAGCCCATTGACCTCCTGATGACAAACGAAAACAAATTCATCACACCCCCATTATCTACTAGCACTTAGAGAGATCACTGAACCCCGTCAGTCTGTCGGTCACTGTTCCATTATGTTATCAGATTCACTACTTTAATTTGCCAAAATGATCGAGCTGTTCGTTCACGATGTCTTGCATAATGGTGCTTAGAATACATTAAGGCTTCATAACCAATTTCGTGGCTATTTGGCAGGAAAACCGGTCGCGTTTATGCAGGTCAAAACCACCAGCACTCATTCCTGACACCAGTGCACACATTTATCACCTCAGATAAACAGAAACAAACCAGTTTTATCAGATTTAACTTGCAGATCGGGTTGATAATCGTTTTGTATTCAAAACTGCCGGAGAGCGCATAAATTTGGCCAAGTGTCTTGCCTGTCACTGTGTATATGGTTTTGATCATTTTTCAAAAGTTAACACGATAAATGTTTCAAACTCCGTTCCATTAGAGGCAATATTGTTTGCATAGATATAAATCTATAATTATGCCAAGATAGACCTTTGCGAGGTGGGGATAATGGAAAATCGAGAAGACACTTGAAGATTACGGAGCCAGCAGAGAGGAGTTCTTACGGAACGAAGGTGCTGGGTTATTAGCACATGCAACTCACTGAAGTGAAGAAGTTCTCAGGTCTTTGACCAGGTTTGAATAAGAACTGATACGAGTTCCTGACGAAACGACTGCAAACGATTTTGAGTTGAGAACTGCAGTGGGATGAAGAAACGTAGTCTTGCGTCCGGACTACTTGGTCTCTATATCGCAGTGCCGTTGTTCTTCTCCTGAGCCAACCATGAGGCTTGGATTCTAAGACCATCCTCATTTAAGGGTTGTCGTCGATGAGTTCCATGTGACCGAGCTGATGTGTTGTGGACTGATTTTTGCCTACCGAATTAAATCTACTTCTCGGTACAGCTCGTAGAGTTGGCGGGTATGTCTTCTCCTCCATTCGCCTTCCTCAGAGATGGGATCATATATCTGACAAAGGCCTTTACTCTCTCAGGCACCAAAATTCAGCTCTCCTCTTTTGCTTATCGTAATGTGCGTTTCCAACATATTGCGACTGGCAATATAACTGTGTTGTAGACCACGATTTTGCTCCTTCGAATGAGTCCTGTTGTTTAGACAAGTCGAAGTAGCACATGTTGCCGAGGGCAATTCTGCGTCGGATCCCCACTAGGATGTCGCTTGCGGAGTTCTTCTCTACCCCGACATTGTATCTTTCGATGGCGATGTTCTGCTCCAGGTGATGTTGGATCGATTCTTCCTCGACAGAATTTATTTCGTCTTTCCACATAAACCTTAAGATAAACTCGTTTCGCCTCTTCCTCCATTGCTGTGAATGCTTCCACTACTGGGAAGCTACTTTGCGAACGCTCGACGTTGTCGTGGAGTGACTAGAAGAATATGATTCCTTCCGACTGACTAGAATGAATAAATTAACACTACAGTGCCTTGTCAAAATTCGAAGAAGTCTTCAAACTGAACTGCACCGTGCCTCGCTTCTGTGTTAGCGTGGCGCAACGCAAATGGATCAAGTTTCCCGGGATCTCGAATTCGGCCATAGATTCGAATGCTATTAATTGTGTGTATGCGCCTTTGAAACCGATGATAAGGCAGTCGTTGCTGATATGAAACTAGTTGGTCTAGCTGATGATTGATTGAAATGGCTGATGGTTTCGTAAGATGCATACACCAACTCATCTGTAGAATCTGGCCAGATGCAAGTATGCCCGTCGGATGGAATCTTAGCATCGTTTGGCCGATCCTAAAGAAAGGAGAGCCTCTTAATTGTGACAATTAATGGCGGAAAAGTCTCATGAATTTTATAATCTCGCATGTCTGTGCATTCAGGGCAATGTTTCAAATTTTTCTCAACTTGGCGAGATGCCAGCAACGATCCTTGTAAATGCACAGGTCAAGTTGACATACAGCCTCCTAGCGCCTAAATTACGAAGCACCAACAAAGCTTGGATATTTTTCCAAAAAGGACGATGGTCTTAGGATCTGCACGTGGAATGTACGGACCATGACCTCGTGCAGCCGAACAACTTGCGGTGGCCCTAGACCGCTATAAGGCAGACATCAATGCGATCCAAGATATGCTGTGGGACGGGCAAAGGAAGGATGAATAGCTGTGATATATATTACGGTGATTGTTAGCAATCAGGTCAGTGCACATTCGGATGCGGATTTGTCATTGGAAACAAACTAAGGCTTTAAGTGTATAACCGAACGCTTGGTGACGATTCAAATCAAGGCATTATTCGCCAGCATAAGCCTGATAGTTGCACACGCCCCTACAGAGGAGAAGGATGACGCAACCAAAGAATGCTTCTACGAACTCCTTGACAAAGCTTACTAGCAATGTCCCAGTTTCGTCGTCAAGATAGTCCTTGGTGACTTCAACTCGAAGTTAGGAAGGAAGGCAATATTTGGTAGTACAGTCGAAAAAACAAAACCCACACGAAATCACACCACCGGCAATGGACTTAGGCTCATAGACTTTGCGACGGGCGTAACCTCATTGTAGCAAGCACTGGATTCCCGTATCTTCATATCCAAAAAACGTTCATGGCGATCTCCAGATCAATCCACAGTCAATCAGACTGATCACATTGCGGTTGACGCTAGATATGCCACCAGCATTCTGGACGTACGGACGTTCCGAGGTGCCAACATAGATTCGGATCACTACCCAGTGGTGGCCAAATTCCGAACGAGGATTTCCCGGACGAAGCAAATCCACCCAAGTGCTGCAAGGAAGTTCAATGTCGCACAATTTCAATCGCAGGAGATGACAAGGGAAATTTCAGATCGAGTCTCCCTTTACCCCTCAGAAAGTCCAATGCCGCCGACATCAAGTGTGGGAGACCAATGGCAGTACTGTCAAGATGCCACCAGAAAAGCAGCAAATGATGTGCCAGGTTTCACCCCGCCCACAAGAAGAAAGCCAAGGTTCGATGACAAATTTCAGCGAGCTCATGCAGCCAAACAGGATGTGGTGCTACAGAGAAGGACGAGAACTGCTCGTGAGCTGGACGAGCAGAAAAAGAACACCGGCTTCTCCGTAAGAAAAAAGCAAAGCATATGAAACGCTAGGACGAGAAAATTAAGGGGTGCTACTGCTGGAATGATGTTCGAACATTTCATCATCATATAAAACAAACGAGTCAAACTCCTAAGAACCGAACAGAAGCCTGCAAGGATAAGGATGGAAATCTACTAGTGGAGTCACAGTCTGTGCTGAGAACATGGAAAGACCTCTCTTGCAGATAACGACGATAACGACCTACATACAGCAGTCAGGCAGAATTATCCATCCAATATAAGCAGTGAGCCCCCAATCTGAGTAAAGTGATGGCAGCAATCGCCAAAACTGAAGTCCAATAAGGCTGCTGGTGCCGATGGACTGCCGAACTCTTAAAAAAAAAACTAGCGATGATTGGAAAAGGTGCATGAAACAACTCATCTGTAAAATTTGGTCAAACATAAATCCTAAAGTAAGGAGACCTTCTAAACTGTGCTAATTAGAGAGGGATAAGTCACCTTAATATATCGTGTAAAATCATTTCTGCCCTTCATCATCGAGCGCTTGTCATCATCGAGAAAGAAGCCAAGATGGGACTTGCAGTCAATAAGGGTATATGTTGTCTATGAAAAAGGTCCACCAACACCGATGTCATGGACTAAGCCTCACTATCTGTAACTTCGAAGTTGTGAGTCTACCTAGGCTATGAAGTAAATTCAAGCAATGACACCACCGCGAAAATAAACGGAGGAGCACACTGACCAGTCGTTGTAGTTTTGGCCTTGAAAGTCCACTGAGGAATAAAACCATCTCTCGAAGAGAAAAGATATCATTATATGAGACCTTGATAGTCCCAGTTCAGCTGTATGGTGCAGAAGCATGGGCACTCACTAAAGCGGACGAGGAAATTCTTGGTCGCTTCGAGAGGAAAGTCCTTCAAATTATGTACGGTTGGTGTCTAGAGGAGAAGACTGAAAAACGGACTGTACAGCTGACATCGATCTGGTCAAACAAGTGTGAAACTCTCGTTTCAGATGGCTAGGTCACGTAGAGCGAATGGACACCAATGCATAGGCCCGGAAAGTCAACGCGGGACAACGCAGTAAGGGAAGACCGCGCCTCAAGACCTGCCTCCGCTGAACATGCGTGGCTGGAAGCAACTAGCACAGGACGGGCAGTTGAAGAGGCATGTTGACTTAGGCCCAGGTCCATTCCGGATTCTAGCCCAGCCAAAGAAGAAAAATAGATCTTCTCCAGAATCTGCCACAGTACAGCACAGTACATTTGGTCCATGCGATCGTGCCGATTAGTGCGTTCCAACACGGTTTTAAACGTCCACACAGTACGCTGGAAAGGATCTTGTAAGCGACGTTGAGCAACGTCCAAAATTGTTGCAAGAGTTAGGATCGCTTTTTTTGTAGGTGGGAAATAAAGAGCTGATATTCCAGTCGTAGGGCATAATTTTCTTCTTTGCGTGGCGCTACAGTCCGGGGTGAACCTGGGCCTCAACCAACATGCCTCTCCAACTAGCGCGATCTCTGGCTAGCTGTCTCCAGTTTCTCACACCAAGTTGGTTGAGGCACACGCGGGGCGTCCTCTGATGCTCTATCCGCTCTACATGACCTAGCCACCGTAGGCGTTGGATCCGTAGACACCTAACTAGGCTCATGTCGCTGTACAGCCCGTACAGTTCGTGGTTGAATCTTCTCCTCCAGAACCCGTCAACACAAACAGGACCAAAGGTCGTAGAACTTTTCTCTCAGAGAGACCATGCATCCGCTTTCGATATTGTCCATGCCTCCGCGCAGTATAGCACGACTGGGATGATCAGTGTCTGGTATAGAGTCAGCTTGGTTCTTCAAGAGAGTGCTCTGTTACTCAATTGCCTCTTGAGCCCGAAGAAACAGCGGTTGGCAAGAGTTATCCTACGCTTGATCTCGGTACTGATGTTGTTAGTACAGTTTACTCCGGAGCCGAGGTAAGTGACAACCTCGAAGTTATAGCTGCCCATTGTGACGCTCTGTCCAAGACGTCGATGTTGTATGTCCTTTTTTGAGGACAGCATATACTTCGTTTTGCCCTCATTCACCGCCAGACCCATTTTATCCGCCTCCGTCTCAATGTTAGCAAAAGCCTCACTGACGGCTCGCTGAGTTCTGCCAATGACGTCAATGTCATCGGCGTATGCTAACAATTGCACGGACTTCTGGAAGATCGTGCCTCTAGTGTTGGCGTGTGAGTTTCGCACGATCTTCTCCAGGACGATGTTAAAGAAATCACATGACAGCGCGTCGCCTTGTCTAAAACTCTTTTTGACATTAAGGTCTCGGTGAGTTCGTTACCGACCTTGATGGAGCAGCGAGAGTTCTCCATCGTCATCCTGCACAGCCTGACGAGTTTGGCAGGAATGTTAAAACTAGACATGGCGTTGTATAGCTCGTCTCTATGCACGCTGTCATATACGGCCTTGAAATCGACAAACAGATGGTGGGTGTCGATTTGCATTTCTTGGGTCTGTTCCAGGATCTGCCGTAGTGTGAAGATTTGGTCTATTGTGGACTTTCCTGGCCTTCCAACCACACTGATAGAGACCCATCATGTTGTTGACGAATGGTTTCAGGCGCTCACACAGAACGGCAGAGAAGAATTTGTAGGCGATGTTAAGGAGACTTATCCCCCAATAGTTGGCGCAGTCAAAGAGGGCTTCTTTCTTGTGGATCGGAACAGGGCATACTTTAGTCTTGTCAAATTCTGTGGATGATCTAGTGCATGTGTCTTACCAGATGATTGCTAAGTCAACGAGTCTTTAAGTGATAAAATGATGTGGGTGTCGGGGAACCTATACATCTCATAAATTAAAAAAAAAACACTGGTACAGTGGGGCTACACCTAGGTTTACTCTGGGACCAATAGATGAGTCTCTGCTGAGCCCTAGTCCAACCTACATGGTCACAGCGGAGTGCACGAGTCACATGTGATGCAGTAGATATGCAAATGACCACAATCTAATCAACTTGATTTTGAATAACAATACAAGATGATTGTGCATGCCAGCCGAGATAAAATGCCAATTAGTGTCAAGTGCTGCAGCTCAAACTGGAGCAGCGGCGGGTTGACGGTGCGAATCGATAAAATTCCATTCATTTGATTGATTCCGAACGAGGTTTATGAACCCCCGTTCATTTGCATTTCCTGACACATTTCCCGCTCGCAAATGCATTCGCAATGAAAAACATGCAAATGTCGCTTGATCCACAATTAATACGCCCGGGAATTGAATTTGCAAGTGCTTTTAACGAATTGCACTTAATCCCTTTCCCCCGCCGCAACTGCTAAAATAAACAATCACGTATGCACTTCTATCTAGGGATGGATGCTCGTAAATCCAATCGTAATTTTCAAAGCGTTCGTGTCGTGCTGTCTCCACCCACCCAGCCCCCTCCGTGGGCGCAGAGCTATTTCGCATCGATTCGCGGAAAATTGCTCGCAACATCTATTGACTTTGACTTGAAGATTGAAGACGGAGACGACGGAGGGCATCCCTGTCGATTTAAGTGCGCAGCAATTTAGTTTCAATTACTTCGCGATTTCGCAAATGTCCACCTAGGATTCAGGTTCTGTTGTGCATGGCACGGCACCGGGAATTCATTTTCGGTTCGATTGTGTGTGCTCCCGGCTCAGTCGCGTCGATCCTGTGATGCGTACCTGGTGGGTGAGGCAACGACTCACGTTTTATGACCCAATTACACATTTTGATTGTAGCTCATATAATTACGTTCAGCGAGCGACTAATTTTCTACAACATTGCTTGCGCGTATCCTTGGCGTGGTATCGTGTCTCACGCTGGCATGGCGCTCGTAAAAAAGTGTAACTACGGCATTACATCGTGTCATGTTGAGCATGGTCCAGCGCAGGGTGGGGGAAATCCCCAATAATGCGAGTGGATTAAGACCGGCTCACTGCAGGAAGTCTCTCTCTCACTCCGGTTCAGGGGAGACATCACTGCAGGAAGTCCCTCTCGGGCTCGGAGGACACATCACGTGTGTGCCCTTTTAGGAGCTTAAACACTATCACTTTCCAATGTAAACAAAGTACAGGGGGACTTACAAGCAGCCCGACCGAGAGTGTTATTCTTTAAAAAAGGCACGTTCTCAAGCAGCAGAGAGTGAGACATCCCCTGCAGAAGGTGCGACGTCATTTCTAGTGCATGCATAGAAGCGAGTGCAACAAAAGAAATCTCTTAAGAGCTCCGCCTGAATGGTAGCCGCCTTGTGTTCGGCAGCTATCCCCTTTCTCGACAATAAAATGCAGAAATAAAAGCACGTACATGTTGGCCTGTTCTGCCGGCACGGCTCATCGTCCCCGGGAATATCTAGTGAATGCAAGGAAAATGGGAACGTGTCCCTGTGGCAATTAATAGTGCGCCGCACACAACCCTTTGTTCTCGCTGCTGCTGTTGTTCTGTTGTTCACTGTATCCACCAGATATCCATTATGCCATCAGCGCCCACTAATTTTGTATATCATTTGCAGTGCTGCATTTTTTCATGGTCAAGTGGAACAGCCAGTTCGTGGTCTTATGAGCTTAGTGAATCACAAGGACGTTTCGGTGATTGTTGCGATAAACGAGCGTGGTATCTACATAATTGATCCCGTGGAATATGTAAGTAATCATCGGTGGTAGTCAGTGCTGTTGGTGTGCCAGCTTCATGTGCCGTTCTCAATAATTACAGACGCTGTTGCTGGGACTCAGATACGAAGACTTATCCTGGGATTTTGCCAAGCCGAGCGCGAGTGATGATCCCGAATGTCAGACGTGTATATTTCTGCAGGTGAGTGTGCACGAGAGCTTTGTTTGTTTTCATTTCAGCACGCATTATCCATTCTTCTGTTTTGTTTCGACGGTGAAAGGATTTTTTTGTTTTTTGTGTTTGAAGACAAAAGGACTTGCGGCTGCCGGGAATATGCTAATTGATATTCTGAGAAAATCTCGCTCATCGCAGCATCCACCCACACTCGCTCATTCGTTCAACCAGAGTGGGGTGGCTGTGCAACCAGCCCACAAGTAGGTCACACTGGATTTTCTCGTGCCGGAGCTTCTCTGTGGGATTTCTGTTTATTCTCCGAATTTCTGATGTACCTCGGCACATAAGTGATGCATCGCATCGCATTACCCATGCCCGCACTCGCTTGGGTATTGATTGAATTTGGATCCGAATCGAGGGGATCTGATCGGTTCCCCCGTAAGCAGATATGCGCCTCGTCTCCGCTCCGACAGGTAAGAGGAGTTACTTCGATTCCAGGAAGTACCGATTGATTGCCAAGTCGGGTTTCTTTTCGGAATTCCATCCCCCAACCACTTGGGATTAGGAAACTAATTGATATCGGGGGGCAAAGCAGAGACATAACCTTCCCCGAAGCACCAGAATAGACTGTTGCTTGCTGGGCTGGAAGGCACCTTTCAAATGCTCAACTAGGTGACCTGTAGTTGCTGGCCTGAATTCAGTCGCAACCACAGCCCGACCTCGTGTTCGGCAATGTCTCAGTCGAGCGGTGGTTAAGTAAGAATGTCCGGGCAGCCAAAATCTACAAGCCCTGCATAGCCTGTGTAGGTACATGTGCTCGGAGTGGACTTCAAGTAATTTGCAATTGGGGGCGTTTGGAATGAGAGCAAATTGATATTTTTCAGGCATTCAGTGGGAGTAAAGTTCAGCTATTTGAGGTTGGACGATTTTGGTGCATGAAATTTAATTATTCGATGGGAATCTTTTTTTTCGGCATTTCAAGGGAGGACTGCTTCGTTGGCGTTGAGGTCATTACATTCACAAGAGGGACTCTGTGAAATGGAGGAGGACGTAAAAAGGGAATTACTGCTACTTAATGTATGGTACGCTTATGAATTTGATGCGATAGTTAAAAAACAGTCCTTAGCAGTGCATATGATGGGCTCACCGATGTGACTTCGTATGATTTTGTGTTTATTCCTCTCGTTGAGGGTGGCGACGATCAATTTGTTTTTTTATATTTTTCTCTAGCGTGTAACGACTGTTCTTGTCTGATAAAAATCCGTATCTATACACCATTACTTCGTCTATACGAAACCATCACAAGTTCAAAGCCATTTTTGCACTGGAGAGATGCCTTAGCAGGTCCATGTCGATGTGTACAGCCAGCTCACTTAGAAGTCGTCACTTGTACCCTCCTTACAGTTCTGCACATATTCCTCATTTTCACGATACGCTGAAGATGTAAACATGATGTCTTCTCCGTCCAAACGCTTGTACGTCTGTACGCATCATCTAATGAAAGCCTAAATCTTGCTACGATCGACAGTTGCTTAACCCTTTCATGCCCGAATTATTCGGGACATGGCAAACATTTCTTAAGCTGATAACGCTGTTAGTCTAGCCATTAGTATGAACTTATATAAATTTCGAAGTTCTGTGTCTCCAGGCTTAGCCGTTATGAAATGTTGTCTATATAGTCTAAGAGCCCTCAGCATATTTCTGGTGTCATGGTGTAACCAAAAGGGAGTTGTTTGAATGTTAAGTACTACATGGCGTGATTCTGGAGTGGTAAATCTTTCAGGTCTTTCGTGGCTAAGTTATGCTTATAGCAACACTTAAAAACTTGCATTTTTCCGAAATATGAGCAAAGGGTGTAACCATTTGAATCCAATTTTACATTTCGTGCGATTTTAAAAATGTGTCTCCGACGGTTTACGTGTCGCCTTCGCCTTAACAGACGCGCTAATTATTTCAAAAAATGTTATGCAGCAAAAGATTCTTCTTCTTCTTCTTGTGGCGCTACAGTCCGGGGTGAACCTGGGCCTCGGTCAACAATCCTCTCCAGCTGGCACGATCTTTAGCCAGCTGCCTCCAATTTCGCACTCCAAGTTGGTTGAGGTCCTTCTCCACTTGAGTGCCCCATCGGGTTCGTGGTCGTCCTCTATTGCGTTGTCCCACTGGTTCGGAGTCGAAGACTCTTCGGGCTGGAGCAGTGTTGTCCATGCGCTCAACATGGCCTAGCCATCTTAGACGTTGAATCCGTAAACGCCAGACTAGACTCATGTCGCTGTACAGCCCGTACAATTCGTGGTTAAATCTTCTTGTCCAGGAACCTTCAACGCAAACAGGACCGAAGATTGAACGCAAAACTTTTCTCTCGAAGAGACCAAGTGCGTCTTCATCCGCTCTTGAGATAGTCCACGCTTTAGCGTTATAAAGCAGGAAAGGGATCTTATCTAATGTTAGCTTGGTCCTTCGAGAGTCCTTCTACTACGCAATTGCCTCTTGAGCCCGAAGAAACAGCGGTTGGCAAGAGTTATCCTACGCTTGATCTCGGTACTGATATTGTTAGTACAGTTTACTCCGGAGCCGAGGTAAGTGAAGTCCTTGACTACCTTGAAGTTATAGCTGCCCATTGTGACGCTCTGTCCAAGACGTCGAGGACAGCAGCTTTTTGAGGACAGCATATACTTCGTTTTGCCCTCATTCACCGCCAGACCCATTTTAGCCGCTTCCGTCTCAATGTTATCAAAAGTCAGAGCAAAAGCAAAGATTTAGCTTCTTAAAATTAGAATGTCATTTGAAATGACTGTAAAAATGTCATTCGAATTTAAGACTGCAGGAAATATATATTTTCATGCTGCTGTTCATTGATTTCAAAATTACGATAATTTCAATTGATAGATCGATGTCAAATATGGAGTAGACAGGGGCTGCACCCATTCACAAATGTTTATGTTCTTGATGACAAGCGATGTGTTGGTTTTGTTAAGGAATACATGAATTCTCAAGATCACGATGCACTCCCATAGAATAATGAACGTCTATGAAATAGTACCAAAATTGAGAGAGGGAGACGCACATCGTCGATAATGAAAAACGCTAACGATTCAAAAATCATCTCCATTGGGATTTAAAAAGCGCAGATAGACATTTGTAAAGAAGACCCGATTAAAGCAGAAGAGAAATTCCAGTGCCTTCCAAAGACTGTCTCAACCGATGGCGGAACTGAACGAAACATGAAGACGCAAACAACTAGTTTGATCACTTTGTCTAAAATGTTGCTCTACTTCTTACCACCTATGCAAATGGATGTAGCATATGAAGAGTGAAGCTGCGACCAACGATTCTGGCAATTTAAACAATATTTACTCTTATTATATGTTAGTACCGTGCGCGTTCTCTACCGCGTTGTTCAACTGGTTCAGAGGCTAATGTCCGATTTTTACATAGAAAAGTCGTTTTCACAGTGAAAGTTAAGTCGTATGTAGATTCCACTTAAATAGTGGTTTAACTTAACCGATGTGAAATCGGGCATAAGACTCTTAGGACTGGGGCTGAGTTGTCCATGATTTAGACATCTTAGACTTTGAATCCGTAGATTGGTTTTACTTGGTACCTGAGGTAAACGAAGTTAACGAAGAAGTGCGTCGACCCCAACGAACTTGCACCTCGACGTCGTCCCTGGTCTGAGCGACAAAAATAATTTTCACCTCTTTCGAGTCAGTGACAGTGCTCAAAGAGTATTTCCCGTCTAGAAAAAGCTCCTTAAACTTCGCACTTCGGCTTCGGCATAAATCGGTAGGTCCGTTCCACTCATGAGGAAACAGTAGCACGCAACAACAACATGAGTGGTTGAGCTGAGAAGCTAGACCTACTTTCGGTGTATCGTGTCCAAAACTAAACATAAAACCTGCACTGCGAATCTTCTTTACCTAGTGTGTTGCGCTGATCACAGATAATTTCGTTTTGTTTTCCATGGAGACAGCAAATTTTGGGGGAACATTAATTGTACTAGTGAATCGAGAATATCATTTTGCACTGGTTCCGATGCTAAGAGGAGTCAATCCGCGTGGTATCACAATGGGCCTACTCTGGCCTTAGTGTGACTGCCCTTAGCAGTCAGCCACTAACCTAACCTGCTCGATGGAATTTAGGTCTGCGGATGATAGATGGTGTGGGGTGGATGGGGTAAGACTGATTTTACATTATACCATTTAGCTCCTTCACCAGAGTTGGCGCACAACCTCAACCAACTTGGTGTGCGCAACTGGAGACAGCTGGCGAAAGATCGTGCTGGCTAGAGAGGCATGTTAGTTGAGGTCCAGGTCCACCCCGAACTGTAGCGCCAACCAAAGAAGAAGGATCTCAATCACCAGCCTGGATGAATGCTAGCGGTCGTTATCCTGCATCAACCAAAAGTCGCCACATAAAGGTTTTTCATCTGCAGTTCCTCTCAAATTATCTTTATGTATTTGAATTTATACATCGCCCGCCATGTTTGAGAACAGGTCTTAAATGATTTACTTCCAAAGCTGTATTTGCCTTGCGACTTACAAAAACCGACAACCTTCAGACCCAAAGACATTCAATTTGCTTTCGTCTACAAATATAACTTATTTCCCAAAAGTGGTCCGATTTCTTAACAAATTCATTTGCGTACGCTTAACACGTAGCTTTGGACATGTACGATTTTTTCCTTGTGCCCATGGTATTCCTTGAAAATATGTGTTATGGTGCAACAGCACACCTAAGCAACAAAAATAAGAAAGTCAGGGCTTTCAACATCCTTCTCAGGCGTTATTATTATTTTCATGAAGTTCAATCAGAAACTTAGTTCAAATGGGGTAAGTTATCTCTGCGAATGATCATTGCAAACTTCTTCTGCTTCTTACCTTAAGACAACACTGAAGCTGCCAACAAAAAGCGCAGCAACTTGAAGAGAATGACACACAATTCCGACATCAGTTGTGCTGTTGGCCTTCAATACAAGGTCGAAGTAGATATGATAAAACCCAACGATACGCACATACGTATGCCTAAATCAGACACATTGCTCTTATGAATCTGCTGGGAACGGCGCCTAATATGCGACGCACATCCCAGAGGCCATTTGTCAAACACTAGCTCAGTGTACGATTTCAGATGACCCATAAAATATGCATGTTTCCGCAATGACCTTCTCAATCATTTCGCCTACACTCGCATCACCCTCGCATGTTCGCCAAAGCGAAAGAAGGTCACACTGGCCCACATCTGAGTAGTACAAGGAGTAGGCATCGATACGAAGCATAATTCATGCATTTACGTCGCTATAAAAACTGCACACACGCCGCACATTGCCTTGGAATAGCGATTTTCTTTTGTTCGAATGTGGAAGTGACTGCTTGACTGTGCCAGTAGTCAATAAAGATGACTTGACGCATTTGTTGGGTCCACAAGGCCATCCCTTGCTGTCTGAAAAATAGACTGGAAGTTGGTGGGTTGCTGGACCATTTTTGTGAATCGTGGGTAGAGCGTAGATACGAGTGTCGCCAGTGACTTTGTGAAACGCAATTTCTTTCATACAACTCTGTTGTCAGGCGCGTCATTTAGTTTGTATTTAGCAGTCATCGATATGTGTGGAAATCTTGAAATGGAAATTAGAAAAAAGTTATTTGTGTGACGATTAACGATCATTTGTTGCCTATGCGCATACCACCATCGAAACCAAGGAAGACTCTCATAAATTTGTGGGTATTGGACTGATTTCTTGCTTCTTATTTTTGCTTGTAAGGCCGACGACTCATGGAAGTTCTGCTGCTTCAAGTAGTTTTTCCAAGCCGCCTCGCATACAGGAAGATGCCCTCGATGACTTGGTTTGTACATCGGAAATTTATTTTCCTTTCACGCAATGCAAGCACTGATTCGACCCCCTTAGATGGAGCATCGGCGTCCATTTGTTCAATGTGGCTAAACAAGTGTTGTTGACCAATTCTTGGCCTTCGGACCATCCCCTTCTTTCTACAGCTCGAAGCGTAGTACCATTAATCCGACTACAGCCCTTACAGTTTGTAAAATGCTCCAAGAGAGGCCACACTCTACTGTACACTACTACTACACTTCTCCCTCTGCTTCTTAAAATCCGGGCGTCTTAAGCCACGCAGTTGTCTTCTCACTTCGCCCATACCGCCTATCTATTGAAAAAAATCGACATTCTTCCTCTACATGCGATTGAACAATTGGAACTTGCTCTGACAAATCCGACATGTGCCGTGCACAATTCCAGAGCACCTCACAGTTCTGTTGTTGCTCGCATCGTATGCATGCGTGTCCATTCGCGGTTTCTTTGTCAGCAAGGACATCGAGCATAACACCAGATGATAAGTTCAGCTCCTCTCAACACACAAGCCATCCGTATCACACATGATGATACTTCAAAGAGATCTATCATGGATTTCGGTTGAAGGCTCTGGTAGCGTGTTAATGAATGCCTTTTTATGAAAAGGAGGTGCTCATTTTGGACATGCTACTTGCAACACACAGCTAAAGTCCAACACTTACGGTCGTCACCCGCGCGGTCACTTCAGTTGAATCAATACCGGTCCGTTGTGCCGTCACTATCGAGCTTGGTTCCCACCAGGTTATAGCGACCCTATTAGACCCTATTACTTCTCCTATTTCGGATTTGGTGGTGGCTTGTGTCTTTTATGTGGTGGCCCGTGGCGTTGTGGGTATGTGCGTCGACCCCAACCTCGACGTCGCAGGTTCGAATCCAGCTCTGAGCGACAAAAATAATTTCCACGACCCCACCTCTTTCGAGTCACTGACAATGCTCAAAGAGTACTTTTGTTTAGAAGAAGCTTCTCAAACTTGGCCGTTCGGAGTCGGCATAAAACTGTAGGTCCCTTCCACTCGTGTGAGAACAATAGCACGCACAACACGAGTGGTTGCTGAGAAACTAGGCCCTGGCCCTCTATGGGCTGTAGCGCCACCCGTATTATTATTATTATTAGTGTGGCTTTTATATATTTAGGATGCCTTTAGTGTTCGTTACAGATAAGTCTTCGTGACAGTTAGGGGCTCTGTAGCAGTATCCTTCGTCTTTCTCCAAGCACTGTGTTCCGAGTTAGTGTCTAATGTCTTCTCTTCCTCCTCATCCCTAAAGCTTCTACAAAAGTCGTTGTAGGGCGCTTCAAGTAGTCTGTTTTTGGTGTCTATGAGGCAGTGCCTCAATGTTGGGAAAAGCGCCAAGGTAGATAGTGAGGTCTACTTTTCTGTGCTTAAAAAATGTTGAAACGGCTGGAATGCGCTGGCAATTTCGCAAGCAGGCCAATAACCTAACCTAGGCGGGGCTTTGAGGTAGCAGTCTAGTCGATGTCTATTGCGTCGTCCCTCGTTAGTGGATCCCAAGACTTTCAGAGCCGAAAATTTGGTTTTCATCCGCTCTACATAACCTAGCCTTATCAATTTTTGGTTCTTCACTCTTATGGCGATGTTGCTGAACAGCTCTTACAGTTCATCGTTATATTTCGTCCTCTACTCACCATCTCTGCAGACGGAACCGAAAATCATCCAAATAAAGCAACCCAGATCAACATCGTCCTTTATTGACGAAGTTCCGAAGGAACACCAGCAGCCGCTTCTATGATGAAGGCCCTACAGAAACAGCTCTCACCACCTTAGCCCCGCGGACCAGCCATCTGATCCGAGCAAAAGCGGGACGGTGACAGAAGTGCTCTGGCGTGTCATCGTCCTCTCCACAGGTGTGTTCCGGAAAGGTGTAGTGGCCCTGGTAAGTCGTCTGAAGTGCGGAGTATTTTTTACACACGCTTGGTCTGTCTACGTCCTGGTGAGTCATGGTATCTCCGATTGTGCTGATATTCCAGAGCGCTAGTTCAGGTCTTGAGAAAGTTCTTCCTTATCCTTGTCTAGCAAGTTCATCGGCGATCTCATTTCCAGAGATCCCTTGGTGTCGTGGGACCCTGATGAGTTTAAGAGAATTAGGCATGCCAATCAAATTCAGAGTGGATTGTGGACATTCGTAAATGGGTTGAGTAAGGCCTTAGGCACAGCCTAGCTGTCACTTCAGGCACAGATACGTGCATTACTTTCTCAGCCGAAAAAAGCAGCTATTGTCAAGAGTTATTCTTGTATTTAGTTTAGGACTGGCGTTGTTGTCTGAATGGATATCAGTTCCGTCTACTGTGACGTTCTGTCCGAAAGTTCGGTGTTCTGTTGGCAGTGACTAGTTCGACGTACGTCTGAAAGATTGTTTCTCTGGTGTTGCCGTGCGGTTTGTGAAAAAGCCGTTCAAGAATGATGCAAAAGAAGTGGTTTGACAGTGCGTAGGCGTTTTTTCACATCAAAGATCTTGGTTAGGTCTATTCCGACGTTCGTGGAACAGCGAGCGCTCTCTATGTCTTAACAAAAGGACGCGTTTGGTAGGACTGCCAAAACGTATATTGTTCCGTATAGCTTCTCTATAGATGCTGTCATATGTGGCTTTAAAGTCGATGAAAGGGTAGTGGATCGATTTGGTCTTTCGCTGTTTTCTCCTAAACCTGGAGTAGTGTGAACATTTAGTCCATGGTGGATTTTCCTGGTCTAAAATCACACTAGAATGGACTGAACAGGTTGTTGACGAACTGTTTTAGGTGTTCACACAATATGGCAGATAAGATCTTATCCGCGATTTTGAGAGGACTGATTCCTCTATAGCTGGCGCAGCTCACAGGGTCTTCTTTTTTTGTGGATAGGACAGACAATTCGTATGGCATGCGAACATATTTTACAGATGAACTGGTACATGGTCTTTAACAAGTCATCGCTTGACGCCTTAGAAGCACCCGCGGTTTGTTTTCGGAATTAGATCAATGATAGTGGTGACACAACCGTCCAACCTTGGCCTAAATGCGGCTGCTATCAGATACTACAACCTAACATAAAATAATGTAGCTTACATATGGTGGCCCATGGCGTTGAGGGTATGTGCTTCGACCCCAACCTCGACATCGTAGATTCGCGGCCCCACCTCTTTCGAGTCACCGACAATGCGCAAGTGCTTAAAGAGTACTCCTGTCTAGAAAAAGCTTCTCAAACTTGGCCGTTCGGAGTCGGCATACAAGTGTAGAACAATAGCACACACAACACGAGGACTTGCTGAGAGGCAAGGCTCTGGCCCTCTACGGTCTGTAACGTCACCCACATTTTTTTTATTATTATTCAGTTACATCTACCTCTGTCCTTACTGTCAGAGTCATTAAGTCTCGCTGGTAATGGCACACTAACTCTGGCCCTCTTAGTTCTGTTAAAGGCGCCCATATATTGAATTCTTTGTAGAGCAAGGAGGACTTCACTGTGCGGGTACCTATATTATAATCACTAGCATTACTTTGATCCTTCAAAGTATTTTCAACATTCTCCAGGTTAAGAAACATGAGCGGCAATCATTTATTTTTTGTTGTCACATTTAAGAATACATTTCCTCGCTCTCTCTCTCACCGTTCCCCCCTTCTAAATGCACGATATTTTTCATCTTTTCAGTTCGACGCGGTGGAGAACGGAATACAGATATCGAAACTGATGCAAATATTCTCAAGACAAGCGGCTATGATGGATGCCTTAATTGCTCATTTTGCGGAACAAATGAGACGACGTCGGGAAGGTGGCGAGGGAAATGCCACCGAGCACATTCACGACGGTAAGTTTAGCCAATCAAGCGCAACACACACACACCAACAGTCCTTGACAAGCTTGTCCCGTGTCCCAAACGAACTCCCACCGGATTATATACAGAGGTACACAATTTTGTGTGTTTCCCGCCCCAGATGGAGTGGTTTCGTGCAAAATTCTAACACTACCCACAGGAATTGCTTGGATGTGTGGTATCTGTCCTCTCTGGTTTGACAGTGCACAAAAAGCAATTTTGTGTCAAACTGGTTTTTGTTTCACTCTACAGCCTGTATACGAGCACACGGCGGCGCTGCTCCTCACGAGTCCAGATGAGAATCCTTCCTGTCCTGTCCATATTGTCGTTCGGAGGGGGGGGGCCAGAGCAAGCGTTTTGGCATATTTAATGGGATGTACCTTCATTATCTCTCCTACAGCCGCACAAAACCCTGAGGATGTTGCTGTCGGGACAGAGTACAAGGACAACACTCTATGACACGACGCAGGCACCAGCTAGAGTTCTGTTTAACGATTCGTATTTGTTGCTTTAAGCCATCTAAGCGATGCTCATGCACGAAACCCCAAAATCTTCGGGTAGACTGTGGCAATTGTTCCACTCCTAATCGTGCGCCCTCCAACGACGACGACGACGAGGACGACACACACGTATAATTCAGCCCCGGTGGGAGCCATGTGGCAGCATGTTTGGGATTGCGGTAGACATTCGATGCGATAGTTGGCCAAAATTGGTGGGCACGCCACACCGACTGGCAGGGGAGAGTGTAATTAATGCACCACGCTCACTCCGTGCAGACACCCTGCCTCTGTCAGCCGGCCGTAATCTTTTCAATGCCATTTATTTATAACTTCCGACACATATCCGGAGGAATTAACAAATTCAGTGGAAGTAATTATTATTCTAACATAGGATCTTAATACTAATAGGATAAGGATGTTTCGCTTGACGACGGGGGCTGGGGTGTGTTCCCGAGGTCCCCCACCGGCGTCACTCATCATTTCCTATTCATGGCAGTTTTCACCGGGGTGGTGCTTCAGGTGGATTTCTTTTTCCTCCTCTGTGCTGTGTGTGCGGCCCTCTTGAGCGGAGGTTGGTGGCCCCCACCCCGGTTGGCTGGGACTTTAATTAATCTGCCTGCATGGCTCATCTGCGATGTGGACTTTATTTACGGAGCGCATTAAGTCACCTTCCACTTTTCAGGTGAAATTGACTTGACAGGGGTTCCTCCGTCGGGAGGGGAGGGAGTCCCGTTTTTTTTTTTGTCTTCATTGTGGACAAACTTAATTGGAATTTATCGACTAATTTCCATCGGCAGGCGGAGAGACGCTAAGGCATTTTCGAAAATGTACTGCCATTGAATGTCGGCAATTTATCGTCGCCCAAAGGGATAACGTCGATTGTGTCAGCTGATAGATGAAAATGTCAAAGTCTGCACTCTGGCCGGTATCCGACTGAGAATGTTATCTGAAAAGTTATTCGGTCGCCTTAAGATGTCCCCTTATTGCTCTGACGCTTATGATTAGATGTAATAACGTTTTACGGTCCGGATTGGAGAGGAGGTGCCCCCTGTACAGCAGCAGCTCGGAGATAATTAGTTATTCGACGGTGGTTGTGGCGCTCGCACAGCTGGAGAGGGATTGAGCAAATATTGATTTTGGACGCTTCCCGAAAAGGGTCATCGTAAATACTGTAACTTTAATTGAGGATGAGCGAGCGGGCGACTGCCGTGCGGAATTTATTGAGGATGGAAGTAGTTTTACCTGTCGGAGGATGTCTGCTTTTTTGTCTGTTTATGGATGGCAAGGATAACAAAAATGAATGGGAAAGGTCATTTAAAGCTAACAAGCTTCGGATTTTCACTTTATTGGATGTCCTTTGGCACTTTGTTGAATTTTGTGGCATGCCGGGAGGGGAAAGTAAGTATGTGGTTGTTGCGTTCCTCTTCGGTGTTGGCATTGTTCGAGGCCAGATTTATTAACATTTCGTTGCCGGTTGTGCTCTGAAATTGCAACTGTGTGTGACATGTGACGAATTAATGTAAATAAATGACAAAAATATAATAATGCGTGAAATTAGCTTATTTCAATGAAGTGCTCTGGCACTACTAGTGTATGATGATACAGGTTGAGTTCATCAGGCGGGCCAACAGACCAAGTTGATACTTGTCTAGTTTAACGTAGGTCTTCACACATCTATCCACTTCACAACAGCAGCCACTAACGTTCGAATTGAATGTGCTTTTACAAACAAACAAATAATAAAAGTCTGTTATTGATTGTCTACATTTTCAAGTGATCAATAGAATTTTTTTAACACGAAATAAATAAATATTCGATTAATGCCTTTGCGTTGAATAGCTCGATATTAAGACCGTTCCCGTGAATAGTTCGATCGAAAGTCAACTCAAATATCAACTACAGCTCTCTTGAATTCATTATTTATTCCAGAAGGAACAGTTCCTAGTTGTTGCTCTCATTTTCTACTATCCCTGATTGAAGATAAGAACAACGGAATATCACAGTGAATTCAAATAATAACCATGTGAAATGTTTTTTAGGTGGAAAATCCATCAAACACAAGTATCATATAAGGAAATGAACAAAAATGATGACTTACTTACAAGGAAGGTCGCGAATCTCTGGACACGCAGCTTCCAATCCAGACTGATACGTGACGAGAACGTCGTCAGAAGTTCACACAGTACGCTGTATAGGAACTTATAGGCGATTAATCAGAGGGCAGCATATAGAGCATATGGAGCTGGTATTAACGATCGTCGGGCATTCTTTCATTTGCCCAAATTCTGCAAGTGATTTGCTGCATGGTCCCTACTGGTCGGCTTTGTTGTTTGTCAGTTTTTTAATGGCTGTGCCGTCTTCTTCAAAGTTATTTGGAAGGATTACTTCATCGAGTGGATTTGGGATTTTCTGATTCCTTACCACTCTCTCCTGGGCCAGACGATTATGTATGTCCAGCCGCGGGGTCTGTACTTGTACTCTGAGTGCCTGAATATGAGAAGACTTTTATAATCAAGTAGACTCAGAGCGAGAGAGTCAGGTTCGTATACAATTGGGCTTTCCATGCACCTAGCTTAGATCAGCGCACCTATTCACGACACCTTCAGAGTCACTAACATTCTTTCGAATGGAATGTTATTCAGTAATTCTAACAACACGCCTGTTCCAATCAACGGCTGTTATTTTTCGTCGATATTTTCAAGAAGCATCAATTGATGAACACAAATGGGGACTGTCTCCTTTGTTTTTGAATGGCGTCAGAGGTGGATCGGGGATCAATCAACAAGCAAACAAGCCTTCGTTATCAACGTGTGTGGCTGACCCTTGTCCTGATAGTCCTCTCTATAGGCTGGATTCTTCAGAGAGATCGCTTCCTTTTGACTGTCAAATTGTTGATAGTACTGCTCCGAACTAACCGTTTTTGGTAGGAGATTACTTCATAGTAAATGGTTTCTTGTCAATCCCACCGAACACGTAGAAAGGCCTTTCTGGCTGTCAAACCTGGTTTGGGTAAAGGTTATGCCGACTAACAGCGATTCTGTTGACATTGCCATAGGTTGTGTAACTAGTCACCATCCTCTGCAAAAAGGAGGCGGTGATATTGCAAGTCAGCCGCGATTCGCAGATGTAAATTTGGTAGAGGAGGTTCTTTGTCGTTATCAGGTGTTGTATCCATCCATCGAGGTTCGCTTGCATGTATCGAATAAAATCAATTTTCGTTTTAACAATGGCCATTTTTGACGCGCGACCTAATAGTATGAAATCTTATCTTTTCAAGTGCATTTAGCCTAGTGCAATCGGACACATCTTCCGACCTCGTGTCACCTTGTGATACCAGTCAGACTAACGCTTCTTCTTCAATGGCAGTCAAGATATGGAAGCTGGACGTTGAAAACGCACGACGGTGTCAATGTCTCCAAAAGCTGGACTGTTACTAGAATGTTCAATCTGTTGCAGGATTTCAGTGGCGACTATATCAGGTTTATCATCATTGCCGCCGAGAAACTGCGATTACCTTGGGAAGAGGTTATTAATTTAGTATGTGTGGCATTAATTATTAGTTCTTGCAAATAAATTTGAAGGGCCGATGTTGAATGTGAAGCACACCTAAACGTCAAGTTTGCATTTCATTTGACATTTCTCAATTTCAGACTATCTCAATCTGAACCATGAAAAGTTACACAATCGATCACAACGCGTTGAAGTTATTCAGGCTTATTATGAAAAACTATTATTAAAATGCATGTCGTGCACTGCGTGATATTTTCGGTCAATTTAATCGTCCAAATCAGAAATATCGTGCAAAAATTTGTGCAAACCGTGTCTGTAGGAGATGTGAACACAAGAGCGCATGCTCACCAGTACATGCTCGTACAGATCACTGCTGTTCGCGATAATGTTGCTGAAGAGCGGTCCACCTCAATTGTCGTCGTACCAAACAATTGCACCTCTCACGCGCGTCGTTGATGAACATTATGCATAAAGACTTGCATTTGCACGCTTTGACTCAAGAACTAAAGCCTCTTGACCATTTCAAGCGTCGTCAATTGTCAGAATGGTGGCAAGAAACGGCAACAGTGGATGATCAATTTTCGAAGAAAATCATCTTCAGCGATGAGGCACATTTTCACCTCAGTGGATGATAGTCCAAGAGTGACTGTCGAAAAACCAATGCACCCACAAAGAGTGACTGTTTAGCGGTTGTGCGGTTTATGGGCTGGCGGCATCATCGCTCAGGCTCAGGCAGTTACTGTGAATGGTGCTCGCTATCGTGAAATAATAACGAACTTTTTATGGACCGAATTGGAAGATATGAATGTGGACGATATGTGGTTTCAACAGGACGGTGCCACTTGCCACACAGCTAACGAAACAATGGCTCTTTTGAGCCATAAATTCAATGGCCGTGTTATCTCACGTGGTGGCGATGTCAATTATCCGCCAAGGTCATGTGGTTTGACACCGTTGGATATTTTTCTTTCAAGAGCTAAAGAATGAAATAATTCGGCACATTAACGGCATAGAACCTCAATTATGCTTCAGCGTGATCGCAAATTTGGACCATCTGATGGAGGTGTGCCGCCGAGGTCGCGGCGGGCATTTGGCCGATATTTTGTTCCATACATAATGGAACCATACCAATATTATCATAATAAACAGATATGACAATAATTTCTTAAATAATTTGTGTTCTATTCGAAATCAACTTCATCCCTTAAAATTTAACCACCCTTTAGTTCTGGTTATTTTGGAAAGCCATGCTGGGAATACTTTGAAGAACCATCGAACAGGAGTCGAGTCTGCACTGTGCATACTAACAAACGCCAAATGTAATATGAATTGTCGTTCATGTAGTGTGTGGCTTTAAACCTACAGATTCGCTCTGTTTGAACAAACTGATCACCGCCGATCAGTTATCAGGAGCGGTCATTCAGTCTGGATGGCTTCTCAGTCATCGCTGATGGGTCAGTGAAGAGCGAAGGCGTGGGCTCTAATGTCCGCTTTTTAACTTTATTTTGGTCTAAGTATTATGCGATAAAGATCGTCATTTTTGCTGACATATAGACGGCAATCAAGTCTCCGGATGCAGTCAATTTAAATCAATGGCTTTCCCAAAGTGCTGCCTCAATATGAAGAATGAAGGTGGAGTTTTGTAGCGTCTATTTAATGTCATTTCCAAGACACTGAGGCATAAAAAAAAATTACGAAAAACTTGGTTCTTTCGGTGGAGATCTGCCAGTATTCTGAAGTTTGAAATGATCACTCAAATCAATGATTGATCACGCAAAGTGTCAAGAAACAATTATTACCTACTCTCAATCCCAGACGAACCGATTGAATGCCTCCCAGTCTCAATCTCAAATTCCAGACAAAGTCTTGTAACCTAAAACGAACTCATATATGTATTTATTATTTTTTGTGTAATTTCAGAACCAAACCCAATTCAAAATAATGGCAACGGAGTACTCTGCAATAAATTATCCCGCCTGACATTAGCAACATTCGACGATGAAGGCCGATGTATAGGACAGATGGGATCGTTATCGATAAGCTATTAACAGTTCATTTAGTTAATTTGGTTATGTATAGTTTTTGTTTATTTTTCTCCATTACAATTGAATTTATCCCAATTGTTTGTAGTTAAAAAAATTGTCGATTCTTTTCTGGTCGCATTCTACGGGTATTTGTTTACTACTACACTAGTTTATTTTGTAACACTTTTTATTTTGTTTTTAGTTTATCTTTGAGTTGAGAAAAGGTGAGGATATTGATTTTCCACACTAGAGGATAAGGGTCTTGTCATCGAATGATGGGTGGACTAATGGGGCTTTCTACTCCGAATAGGGGACTAAGATTGTCACTATGTTCTGTTTGGAAAATCATGTTTGCACCAACCGGTCTTGATTATTTCACCTGTGATCGAGTCACAGTTTGGTTAATTTTTCTTCGGCTTATTTGACGTTTTCGGGACATTTTTGGATCAAAAATACTCTTAATCGATGCAAGGGAATCCTCCTAAATAAAAGAAAAGCTTCGCATTTTTTAATATCGCGAGAAATAAAGTAAAAGTAAAAACAAAAGAACAAATCAAATTGAAATAAAGCCTTCCGACTGACTGGTGAGAAGTAAATCAGAAAATTCTGGAAAAACAAAAAAACACTTGTAAAAATGTAAATTATACCTAGAATAAATAATTGAAATAAACAAAATGAAGCATTAATAATACACTTCGTATCTTGTACCACCACGTGATTTCATAATTAACAAAATGAAGGAATGAACATTAAAGAAGTAAAAAAGAGAATAACAATAGGAAATAGTATATATATATGTATGAACGTAACGTAAGCATGTTGAATGCGCACGCATACGAAGGAAATCTCCCATCCCCCCAAAATGAAACAGACACATATACCAAGTACAGAAAACCAACCAAACCAAACCAACAATTGGAACCTTACAAAAACAAAAGTGAATAAATATAAAACAGACAAAACCCAACAGAGATAATGAACAAATCAATAAAGTTAAACTTGTAAGTGAAGCATTAAATATTTTTAATGATGAGTGACGGTAAGACCTAGAATATTATTAATACTATTAGTGAAGATATTCGCATATTGTAAAAATTAAATATAAACAAAGGAAAACAACAACACAATATTTAGGTATTATTTTATCATGTAATAATTAATTATTATAATTATTATATTTAAATATGTAACGAAGAAACAAAAGAAGATAATTGTATTCTCGTGTTTAAAGAAAATAAAAATGATACAAAAGCGAGATGTAATGAAAATAAGTGAACAAAATCATAGTACGCATATTATTAGCAGAGAGTGTGGGCGATGTTAAGGAAGAAAAAAAAAACACAAATGAAATAATTTTTCGGACAACTTATATATTGAACAAAATGTAAATGAAAATAAAAACACAGACTAAGGAGATTATAGTGCGTATATAAAAAAAATACATATTTTAAAATAAATACATTTTTTCAATAAAAAAACATAATTTGAAGTTTTTTGAATTTACACCGATGGGTGGCTGGGGTGTTGTCATATCACGAATAATTGTTCAACGTAGTCGCCAAGCGATTTTTTATTAATCAATCATGGGGTAGTCATTTTTTTCTTCTCAATTTTCAGAGGTTGTATAAAAACCAGGAGCAAATGCTGCGAGCTCAGAAAAAATCAAGTTCAGAATTAAGTTAAACTTTCTTTGATGTATCTTCACTAACCATCGTTCGGCCATTTTGGATATCAAAAAGCTCGCTGATCGAGCGCCAATTACGTATCGTAATAATCTGACTGAGGACCGGATACCTGACAAGAAAGTGAATGTTGTCAGGTCCATTGGCAGTTATGGTATTGTCTGAGGTTCCTCATAGAACTTAAGTTGTCTCGTTCTGATACATACATAACCATTCAACCAGAGATGAGCTTACACGTTTAACAGTACTAGGCGTCGGGATAAACATTTTTCAGCGATTTTATATCACTTTCTCAAACCAAACGGATAAATCAGAGAATGCTATATGAGTCATGAAATCCATCAGAAAAGCCTTACTAACCACTGCTTGGATTTTGGGGTCAAAATCTCAATGTTGCCGGATGCACTCCATCTCTCAGGATCGGTTAATACACACCCCAGGACATGCAAAACGGTGTGCGCAAGTCGTTGGTAGGCCCAAAAGGGCCGCTGTGGCAGTTAGAAGATGAGTCGTGAAATCCATCAGAGAAGCCTTACTAACCACTGCTTGGATTTTGGGGTCAAAATCTCAATGTTGCCGGAGGCACTCCAAACTCTCAGGATCCATTAATACACACCCCAGGACATGCAAAACGGTGTGCGCAAGTCGTTGGTAGGCCCAAAAGGGCCGCTGTGGCAGTTAGAAGATGAGTCGTGAAATCCATCAGAGAAGCCTTACTAACCACTGATTGGATTTTGGGGGCAAAATCTCAATGTTGCCGGAGGCACTCCAAACTCTCAGGATCGATCAATACACACCCCAGAACATGCAAAACGGTGTGCGCAAGTCATCGGTAGGCCCATAAGGGCCGCTGTGGCGGTTGGAAGATGAGTAATGAAATCCATCAGAAAAGCCTTACTAACCACTGCTTGGATTTTGGGGTCAATGTTGCCGGAGGCACTCCAAACTTTCAGGATCCATTAATACACACCTCAGGACATGCAAAACGGTGTGCGCAAGTCATTGGTAGGCCCAATAGGGCCGCTGTGGCAGTTGGAAGATGAGTCATGAGATCCATCAGAAAAGCCTTACTAATCACTGCTTGGATTTTGGGGTCAAAATCTCAATGTTGCCGGATGCACTCCATCTCTCAGGATCGGTTAATACACACCCCAGGACATGCAAAACGGTGTGCGCAAGTCGTTGGTAGGCCCAAAAGGGCCGCTGTGGCAGTTAGAAGATGAGTCGTGAAATCCATCAGAAAAGCCTTACTAACCACTGCTCGGATTTTGGGGTCAAAATGTCAATGTTGCCGGAGGCACTCCAAACTCTCAGGATCCATTAATACACACACCAGGACATGCGAAACGGTGTGCGCAAGTCATAGGCAGGCCCAATAGGGCCGCTGTGGCAGTTGGAAGATGAGTCATGAAATCCATCAGAAAAGCCTTACTAACACTGCTTGGATCTTGGGGTCAAAATGTCAATGTTGCCGGAGGCACTCCAAACTCTCAGGATCCATTAATACACACACCAGGACATGCGAAACGGTGTGCGCAAGTCATAGGCAGGCCCAATAGGGCCGCTGTGGCAGTTGGAAGATGAGTCATGAAATCCATCAGAAAAGCCTTACTAACCACTGCTTGGATTTTGGGGTCAATGTTGCCGGAGGCACTCCAAACTCTCAGAATCCATTAATACACACACCAGAACATGCAAAACGGTGTGCGCAAGTCGTTGGTAGGCCCAAAAGGGCCGCTGTGGCAGTTGGAAGATGAGTCATGAGATCCATCAGAAAAGCCTTACCAATCACTGCTTGGATCTTGGGGTCAATGTTGCCGGAGGCACTCCAAACTCTCAGGATCCATTAATACACACACCAGAACATGCAAAACGGCGTGCGCAAGTCATTGGTAGGCCCAATAGGGCCGCTGTGGCAGTTGGAAGATGAGTCATGAAATCCATCAGAAAAGCCTTACTAACCACTGCTTGGATTTTGGGGTCAATGTTGCCGGAGGCACTCCAAACTCTCAGAATCCATTAATACACACACCAGAACATGCAAAACGGCGTGCGCAAGTCATTGGTAGGCCCAATAGGGCCGCTGTGGCAGTTGGAAGATGAGTCATGAAATCCATCAGAAAAGCCTTACTAACACTGCTTGGATCTTGGGGTCAAAATGTCAATGTTGCCGGAGGCACTCCAAACTCTCAGGATCCATTAATACACACACCAGGACATGCGAAACGGTGTGCGCAAGTCATAGGCAGGCCCAATAGGGCCGCTGTGGCAGTTGGAAGATGAGTCATGAAATCCATCAGAAAAGCCTTACTAACACTGCTTGGATCTTGGGGTCAAAATGTCAATGTTGCCGGAGGCACTCCAAACTCTCAGGATCCATTAATACACACACCAGGACATGCGAAACGGTGTGCGCAAGTCATAGGCAGGCCCAATAGGGCCGCTGTGGCAGTTGGAAGATGAGTCATGAAATCCATCAGAAAAGCCTTACTAACCACTGCTTGGATTTTGGGGTCAAAATCTCAATGTTGCCGAAGGCACTCCAAACTCTCAGGATCCATTAATACACACACCAGAACATGCGAAACGGTGTGCGCAAGTCATTGGTAGGCAGAATAGGGCCGCTGTGGCAGTTGGAAGATGAGTCATGAGATCCATCAGAAAAGCCTTACCAATCACTGCTTGGATCTTGGGGTCAAAATGTCAATGTTGCCGGAGGCACTCCAAACTCTCAGGATACATTAATACACACACCAGAACATGCAAAACGGTGTGCGCAAGTCGTTGGTAGGCCCAAAAGGGCCGCTGTGGCAGTTGGAAGATGAGTCATGAGATCCATCAGAAAAGCCTTACTAATCACTGCTTGGATTTTGGGGTCAATGTTGCCGGAGGCACTCCAAACTTTCAGGATCCATTAATACACACCTCAGGACATGCAAAACGGTGTGCGCAAGTCATTGGTAGGCCCAATAGGGCCGCTGTGGCAGTTGGAAGATGAGTCATGAGATCCATCAGAAAAGCCTTACTAATCACTGCTTGGATTTTGGGGTCAAAATCTCAATGTTGCCGGATGCACTCCATCTCTCAGGATCGGTTAATACACACCCCAGGACATGCAAAACGGTGTGCGCAAGTCATTGGTAGGCCCAAAAGGGCCGCTGTAGCGGTTGGAAGATGAGTCATGAAGTCCATCAGAAAAGCCTTACCAATCACTGCTTGGATTTTGGGGTCAAAATCTCAATGTTGCCGGAGGCACTCCAAACTCTCAGGATCCATTAATACACACACCAGAACATGCGAAACGGTGTGCGCAAGTCATTGGTAGGCTCAATAGGGCCGCTGTGGCAGTTGGAAGATGAGTCATGAAGTCCATCAGAAAAGCCTTACCAATCACTGCTTGGATCTTGGGGTCAAAATGTCAATGTTGCCGGAGGCACTCCAAACTCTCAGGATACATTAATACACACACCAGAACATGCAAAACGGTGTGCGCAAGTCATTGGTAGGCAGAATAGGGCCGCTGTGGCAGTTGGAAGATGAGTCATGAGATCCATCAGAAAAGCCTTACCAATCACTGCTTGGATTTTGGGGTCAAAATCTCAATGTTGCCGGAGGCACTCCAAACTCTCAGGATCGATCAATACACACCCCAGAACATGCAAAACGGTGTGCGCAAGTCATTGGTAGGCCCAATAGGGCCGCTGTGGCGGTTGGAAGATGAGTCATGAAATCCATCAGAAAAGCCTTACTAACCACTGCTTGGATCTTGGGGTCAAAATCTCAATGTTGCCGGAGGCACTCCAAACTCTCAGGATCCATTAATACACACAGCAGAACATGCAAAACGGTGTGCGCAAGTCATTGGTAGGCCCAAAAGGGCCGCTGTGGCAGTTGGAAGATGAGTCATGAAATCCATCAGAAAAGCCTTACTGACCCTGACTCAATGTAATTTTTAAGGCTTCTGTGGTTATCGCCACGCTCTTTGAATTGGATTATTCTGAAATCAGAATAAAAGCTGTTTGAAAGAGCCAAAAAAGTGCGAAAACTGAGTTTAAACTTTGAAAATGTCTGTCAAAAATGGCTTATTCAACCCACTGAACCACAAATTTTGCATCACACACACCCTCCCCCTTTGCCCGGCAAAAGCGACGATCATCAAAAATGAGAAAAATACCAAAAACTGAAAAATTGGCGAAAAAACCGAGAAAATGAGGGGAAATTTTCAAAAATTTAACCGTCGACCGGAGGGGTGACCGAGGCTATATATGGGTGCCCAGCCCGGGGAGAGATCACAGTGCGTTGGTGACCGTCGCGGGGTGCATTTCGAGGAGTGTTTTTTCCGATTTTTTTTTTTGTGAAGTGTTCTCCTCTCCCAGTGCCCATCCCACCCCTGTGAGACCTCGCCCACTCTCTCGCCGCCCCTCTCCCATGTGTGATGGACCATCTGAGAGGAGAGAAGGATGACCAACTAGTATGGAGCTCCAACCACCCAACAGCCGCAGACTGAGAGGCACCTTCACTGGTGTGGGGAGAGATGAGAGATGTGTTGCAACATGGGAGAGCAGCCATGAGCCATGCAACTTCGCTGACGAGGGGCTGAGTGATTCATGTGCAGGCAGTACATTCGAAACTCGTTGCGATCTTTCGTTTTTTGTATGTTCTTGTAGCTTTCGTCGTCGAGTGCAAGTTTCTCTTCGCGTTTCGCGAACTAGCACCCATCACCACGCACCAACCAAGTTTTGTTTTTTGCACTTGACTCTCGATCGAAATTTTGGTCCGCCTATTGAATCATGCCCGGGTAATGGCATGTCGGTACGGACATGCATACCTACGCGGACTTCCGTCTGAGTCTCTTGTCTTTCTCTCTCCCTCTCTACCCTTAACGCGGTGGCGCATTTCCGTTGGAGCGACCAGAAATAGTTGCTCAAGCGAATCTTGAGAAGGCCTGTGCTATGGGGGTCGGGCACATTCTTGCCGCGTCCGTCGTTTTTTGAACTGCCACCCTTCCACACACGAAATCCGTCGAAAACTTAGTGTCTCCGTACAAACAGCGATTACAAGCGGGCCTCCAATGCCCATGGATTACGGTTCGGTTATCGGTTCGCGGTTCGGTTTTCGGTTTCGGTTCTCGGTTCGGTACAAGCTGTAAGCAGACACCAATGAATCACCAATGGCCACAAGCGGCCCAACAATGGCCACAAGCGGCCCATCGGAGGCCAGCAACAAGGGACAGCTGAGTAGTACGTGCACATGGGTATACCAAGCCACTCTTTATTATTTTCTTATTTCTTTTTATCATACTCTTGAACATACATACACTCACCCATCGTATTAATTCTAAATGAGTCATGACTCTCGTTCGCACATTAACATGCTAGCATGAATTCGGTTTCGGGCATCTGTGAATACTTAGCTATTTTATTTTATTGTCATAGCTTCCATTAACCCCCTCGGGACCCGAACAGGTGTCCTTGAGGCTAGGTAGGGGACCCCTCAGGGCCCGAACAGGTGCCCTGAGGCTAGGTAGGGGACCCCTAAGGACCCGAACAGGTGTCCTGAGGCTAGGCAGGGCTTTTTTTCTTCTCTTCTCGTTTCAGGTTTGTTCTTCTATTTTCGGGGTTTCTTTTCCATTTGCTCTTCTCTTTTCAGGTACATCTTCCTGCTCAGTGCTTGTTTACGCGTTTATATCGTGCTTATCTTCTTGTTGTTTCTTTAGACTTAGGTTTCGCCAGAGCCCCGCATCCTTATCCGCGCGATCGGTCTTCCAGAACTTAGAATTGGTTTTATGGCAGTTCGAAGATATTCGTAGCTTGGTAGGGCGGTTGTGTTTGTCTGAGCTCCTCTGCTCGCAGTTCGTCTACCCATGCGGCACTTTGGCTTGTTATTCGCCGATGGTGCCCATGGTCGTGGATGAGCGCTTGAGCGTGAGTGGGCAGCAGACAAGGTAGTGCAGCATTAGCTGTAGCATTTGTCGTAGTCGTAGTCCTCGTAGTTCATTTTTTTTTCTAAACAGGCACTTGAGCAGGAAACTAACTCCGCGCGGGTATCAGGGTCTACGGTGAGCCAGCACGTATGCATTTTTTTTATTTTATACAACACGTAGTACAGAGGCTCTAGCCTTTTTCGGCGCGATTGGTCTTTCAGAACTATTAATCTATTTAATGGCAGTTCGGAACCATTCGACGCTCGATATAGGGGTTGGGTTGCTCTAAGCTCCTCGGCTCTGGCTTGTCTACTCATGTGGCGCTTCGGTTGTTATTCGCCGATGGTGCCCATGGTCGTGGATGAGCGCTTGAGCCTGAGTGAGCAACGGACAAGGTTAATCGTCCGCTTAGTCGTAGAGTGGTATTTGCTGTAGTAGTAGTTGTAGAATTAGTAGAAGTAGTTTTCATTTAGGAGGCGTTGGCAGATGAGAGGAAGAGTCAGCAGATTGTGCACAAGCTGAGCAGGACACTTTTTTTTCTTCTCAACTTTCAGTCTTGCTTAATGACTTGAGGTCACCTCTTTCGCGTACATTTAACCGCATAAGTATATATTTCTTCATTTACTCCTTTAGCTCCCACACAGGCATCCTTGAGGAAGGCAGCAGGCTAAGCCCTTGCAGCAGACTACGTACGGTACAAGTGCTCCGCGTCGCCCTATGTCGGTTTGTTCAGATTCGGTTAGGTTTTATATCTTTTTTTGAATATGCATGCATTTAGGATAGGTAGGGCTGATATTTACCTTATATAGATAGGTAGTTAGGAAACCATTCTAGGAATGTGTATATTTTTGATTAAGATAGGCCTTCAGGACCCGAACAGGTGTCCTTGAAGATAGGCAGGGGAACCCTCAAGGACCCAAACAGGCGCCCTCGAGGAAAGGTAGGGCTTCTCTCTTTTCAGGTACACCGCCAGCTCGGACGCGTCGGTATTTATCGTTTATTTGTTTTTGCATGAAATCCGTATCCACTTATCGATCTTATCGTTCAGTGCACTCTCTCGCAAGTCGCTCTCGCATTCGCAAATCGCAAATCCTTATCGTCCGGGCGCGTCGGTTCGGTTGTAAACCCTTCACGGACACAAACTGCAATTTGAGCAGGATATAAAAATTGTGATTCACTCTTACACTCAACTGGCTGCTAGGCTGAGTGGGCGACTGAATCGCAGACATTACACTTCCATTTCTACTTTCTTTCATTTTTTCGCATTTCAAGGCAACAGGTTGAGGATTGCTTGTGTCTATAGTCTGGTCACACTATCATAGCGACCAACAAAGGAGTTGTCATTGAACAAGCCCAGCGAGCTGCTAGACTGACGAAAAGTACATCGAACAAAGGTTGGCTTAGTAGTACTCTACCATAGTACTCTCAGGATTGGAGTGTATAATGGTTGTTCTAGTCTATACCCACCATCTATTCATCGACTTTAATGCGGCGTATGACAGTATTTATGGGGACGAGCTATACAGCGCCTTGTCAAGTCTAGCAAAATTCGTCCGTCTTTGCAGAATGATTTGATGGAGAATGCCCGTTGCTCCGCACAAATTTGGTAAAGATGTTAGCGAGGCCCTTGATGCCTAAAAACGTTTTATTCGGGCATAGGTATGTAGGCCAGACAGCCAGTCAAGACACCAATATATTTGACCAGTTCGTTCATTGGCGTTTTGCTGAGATCATTCAGGCTGTCATAGAAGTATGAGCCTACAGTGGCTAGTTGAGGCGATAGTAAGTGATTTTGGTTGCTTTCCTCTGCATCCTTGTCGAGACAGCTTTTTGCATGGTGGCCTTATAGGCACTAGGCAGTATGCTAATTTTGTATTTCCTTGGAGAGATCAGGCTGTTTGATTAAAATGAGGCCAGATTTGTTTTGTTGTTCGACAGGTGTTGTCTGTCCACCGTCTGGCATTTGTTTTCTGAGCGCGAAGTTTATTGTGTTGTAACTTAAAGGGTACTTATGTTACAAGAGATTCCATCAACCGTTTGTCTAGTGGAATGCTTAGCGAGTTCGTCAGCTCTCGAGTTGCCGCAATGTCTCTATGGTATGGCACCCAGCTCAAAAACAGCTGGGATATCTCCTTAAGACATGTGCAGCTGTCATTACTATTTTTGAGTTTAAGGAAACGATGCCAGGGATCTAATGTCTGCCTGGCTATCTGTAAGGATAGAGATATCTCGGGTGGATATATACATCATCTTCCACTTTAGCCAGGACAGTGCTTCCCTAATTGCCATTTACTTTCTCTTGGAAGACGCTGCAATAATCGGGAGACGAACAGATTTGTTCAGGCTTAGGTACTCCACTACCTATGCAATATTTTTCCCTCTTGCATCCATCTGTGTAGAAGTGAATGACCAAATGCTATGGAGCCGCCATACAATTTCAAGTGCATCTGTAGGAGTAGTGTTCGCAAGTATCTCGTCTTGAAACACTCTACCGTAGGCAAGGATTCAGTGAACAGTTCGGAGTAGATGCCCCCGCCTGTACCCTGTACTCATCTCCGATCCATCTGCAGCGAAGTGGATTGCAGAGCTCATTTTTACTCCACTCCTTCCCTGTCGAGAAATCACATCGGAAAGGTCTATCGAAGTCAAGGTGAATGTGAGTGCTTCGCTTTTGGCGCTGTCCCAACACCCTGTAGTGCAAGCTTTCACCGCAATTGAGGAATAGGCGAAGCGAGCTGCTCTAAAGGTCAACGAGCCACAAAACCAAAATATATGTTGTCGAGTAAAAACTATTCGCTGCACACAACCTAGTCCAAAACGTTACAATCGACAGCTACGACTCGGGGCAAACGTAAACTCCTCGAATGTCATCGTAGAATCGCCCTTGGCAACCGATGCTACTTCGGTTTGTCAAAACAACTGGGCTCGAAACTCCTGACTGGAAGGACCAAAGTCATACTCTACAAAACTCTTATTCTGCCAGTCCTGCTTTATGGAGCCGAAAGCTGTACACTAAGCAAAACTGCAGCGCGGATTCTTGGTGCCTTAGAAAGAAATATTCTACGTCGGATGTATGGTCCCGCCTGCGAGGAAGGCGAACGGAGGAGAAGACACAACCGCGAACTCAACTAGCTATACAATGATGTGGATGGCTACACTGAAGCATAAATGTGGCTCCAACTAAGAGGGTCTTCGAATCCGAGCCTCCTGGTTCGTGAAAGAGATAAAGACCGAACCTCTGGTATAGAGATCAAGTCATCGCGTGTGTAAGACAGCTTGGCCTTGATGACTGGAAGCAGCGCACCCAGGTCCGTCACCGATTGAAGGTAGCAATTGCTCAGGCACGGAGCCTTCATGAGTCCTATTGGCCCTGCCTATGACTTGCGCACACCGTTTCGCATGTTCTGGTGTGTGTATTAATGGATCCTGAGAGTTTGGAGTGCCTCCGGCAGCATTGAGGTTTTGACCCCAAAATCCAAGCGGTGGTTAGTAAGGCTTTTCTGATGGATTTCATGACGCATCTTCCAACTGCCACAGCGGCCCTATTGGGCCTGCCTATGACTTGCGCACACCGTTTTGCAAGTTCTGGTGTGTGTATTAATCGATCCTGAGGGTTTGGAGTGCATCCGGCAACATTGAGATTTTGACCTCAAAATCCAAGCAGTGGTTAGTAAGGCTTTTCTGATGGATTTCATGACTCATCTTCCAACTGCCACAGCGGCCCTTTTCGACCTACCGAACGAAGCCAACTTTTCACAGGTGTATCCGCAACTCGGGGGACTTAAGCCAAAATACCATCGCACCACTAGCGGTTAATGGACAATGCCTACTTTTCCCGTGTCACCGCACAATGTGACAATATTTTTCTATATTCGCAAAGATTGTTCTTCGCTGTCTCTTTAGTGAAAACAAAAATTCAAATCATTGTTTTCGTCAAAAATTATGTAAAACAACTCTCTGACGTTGCTCTTCAAGTGTTGAACTTGAACTTGAACTTGAGCTTGAATTGTACGTGTACCACATACAAGTGAAGGAAACACTGCTGGTTCTTGACCTAAGTAATAAATGACAGCTTATTAAGTAGGTAGGTAGACAAAGTTGCTTTCAGACCGAAAGAAATCCATTGTGATGCCGCTGAAGTCGACTAGGGTCGTTACTCCGAATGACGTTTGTGGCCATGCACAACGATGACCATTTAAATTTTGTGATTCAGTCAATGATCAATGACAAGCAACTGAGAAAATAGCTGCTGCACGAAACATGAGGAAATAAACACAATTGTAGGTGGCTATGCGGATTGAGTGGAGTTCGGATGCAGACTTATCTCGTGTACATTGTGGCCACAGGACTCACAGTTGTAAGCAAAATTGTTGACAGAATGTCCGATTAGCAACGCACATCGTCGTCGACGACTACAGGGCCTAGCTTGCTACTGTTCTCTCACTGAGAGCGCTCAGACCAGGGATCGATTCTACGAAATCGAGGGTCAGGTGTGTTGGGGTCGACGCACGTACCCACAACACCATAGGCCACCACATTAGCCTTTGGACTACATAGTCTTTTGAAGATTTTTTCGTGACTGTGCGAAATCCAAATTGCGTTTAAATTTGATTGTGACAACGTGGAGAACACAAGGAAAATTACCATTCGTAGAATTAGTTTTCGCTTTTGAAGCGATTTGTCCTTCTTTGCAGCGACGCTTTGTATGATTCCTGTTTGGCTGCATGTGCTCGCTTACATTCCTCCCTCTTCTTCTTCTTATGGCGCTACACTTCTGGGTGAACTTGGGCCAACAAGCCCCTCCAGCTGGCGGGATCCTTAGCCAGCTGCCTCCAATTTCACACGCAACACGTTGGTTGAGGTCCTTCAACACTTGTGTACGCCATCGGCTTACTGGTCGTGCTCTATTGCGTTGTCCCACTGGTTCGGCGTCGAAGACTTTTCGAGCTGAAGCAGTGTTGTCCATGTGCTCCACACGACCTACCCATCTTAGGCTTTGGATCCGTAAACGCCTGAGTAGACTCATGTCGCTGTACTGCCAGTACAATTCGTGGTTGAATCTTCTTCTCCAGAAATCACCAACCCTCGAAAAGATCATGGGCTTCTTCGACCGCTCTTGAGATAGTCCAGGCTTCAGCGTTATAAAGCAGGACAGGGATCTTATCTAATGTCAGCTTGGTCCTTCGAGAGTCTTCTACTAAGCAATTGCCTCTTGAGCCCAAAGAAACACCGGTTGGGAGAGTCATTCTGCGTCTAGTCTCGGTACTGATGTTGTTCGCACTAATGACTTGGGAGCCAAGGTAGATGAGGTCTTTTACTACCTTAAAGTTGCAGCTGCCTATGGTGACGTTCGGACCGAGTCCTGAATGATGGCTAAACCCATTTTTGCCAACTCCGTGTCTCTATCAGCAAGTGCTTCATTGACGGCTCGCTGTGTTCGACCAATCACGTCAATGTCGTCCGCGTATGCCAGCAACTACACGGGTTTTTGAAAGACCATGCCACTTGCCGAGTGAGTTTCGCACGATCTTCTCAAGTATGATATTGAAGAAGTCACTTGCCTAAAATCTTTTTTGACAATGAAGGTCTCGGTGAGTTACCGACCTTGATGGAGTAACGAGGCTTCTCCATCGTCATCCAGTACAGCCTGTCAAGATTAGCAGGAATGTCAAAAATAGACATGGCGTTGTGTAGCTCGTCTCTATGCACGCTGTCATATGCGGACTTAAAGCCGACAAATAGGTGGTGGGTGCCCAGGTCCACGGCGGACTCTAAATTCCACTAAGGAAGTAGAAGGATTCTAGTAAGGTCTTCGTGAGCTATAGCAATGGGGGCTGCCATACATTTCTATAAGCCTTCGTCTTGTGGGAGAACAAGCACGCAAAATGCGTATAACTGTGAGAATTGCGTTGTACCAAAAAGCAGTAAATCACAGCATTCAACCCAGAAATGAGTCCAAACCAGTCATCCCTCGACCAAGTCGTGACAAATTTCCATGTTCTCATTTCCCTTCATCCAAAAGATTACACAAAAAAGTCCCTCTTTTAAATGATTAAAAAACCATCCAGTTTCCTGCCGCATCCCGAGGAATCCCACGCACTAATAGAAAATAATCCCCCGCACACTCCAAAACTCCACGACGATATCGTAAACCCATTATGAGCTTCAAACAAATCGGAAATTTGATAAACAAGTCGATAAGCAGTACATGAGCAAAAAAAACACACAAATCGCCAAGCCCCACCATCACCATCGACTGGAAACAATAAACAAATGAAGCTTTCAAATCGAGTCCCACAACCGGCACGGCAGTTGCCGCATGTCAGTGGCCACAGTTTTGGCGATCAGTAGCATTCGAAGCTCGCTGTTGGCAACTCACTTGACGAGCGCGGTACTAAGTGTCATTCAACAAGAACTGATTCATGAGGCTCCGCAACGGTTCACGAGTGTATCGACGGTCTGATAAGATAACGCGCCGCAAAGTGTCATTCGACTTGAAGGGTGGGTCTAAGCAACAACATTAACTCATCGCTCACCGCTCGATGAATTAGTCACTCTTTCAATTGAGGTGCCAGACAGACGGTAAATTTCGAATGCGTTTCAAGTGAAATTGCAAAATCCGCCAAGACGAGGCATATCAAGCGCGGGGTACTTGTGAAAAGATGCGTGTTTCGTGTGAATGGCTCGAGTCTCAGTATCGAACGTGTGTGGCCTCAGTGTGTTGAAAATGTAAGACAATTGTGTTCGCAAGAAGGTGATGTATACCCACGTACACTACATGTGCTTCATATTTTCGTTGTTTTGTGATGAAATGTGCGAAAGCATAGGCCGTCTGTGCATATGGTATTATTTGCTGTGTTCAACGGAAGAGAGAGTGCTTCGTCTAACTAAATAAAATAGAAGCGGTTTCTGATGCAACAGCTTCGACTGGTAAACATTGTGTGAATGCTGATATTGTGTCTGAGACGTAAATATGTTTTGGCTTTGGCTCAGCGCATGGGTCAAACTGTCACCTTTTTTGTGCACAACATGCTCACGCAAGAATGCCAAAAAATAAGACGTTTCTGTCGGGTTCTTGAAGAATAATGGGCAACATTTATATTTTTGAATAGTCACTGCTTGTCTTATCGCTGCTACCGTTTTAGCTCCAGTCCAATCCAGTCCAGGCCGTAATCATTATTTCACTGCCTGTTTTTATAGACTATCGGTCCTCGCACTAAAATAAATGAACACTTAATTAAAACGACCAACTGCAGACGACTTTTGGTATGTGTCCTCGTCATAATGTAAAAATGGCTCTGCGCCTTTGAGTGGTGTATACCTGGAGAGTTATACTTTCGACTTGAAGACATTGACAAGTTCAAAGGTGTTCCTGTTGCTGATCCTCTAGCTACTTCTTCTTCTGATGGCGCTACAGTCCGGGGTGAGCCTTGGCCTTCTCCATTCGAGTGCGCCATCGGTTTCGTGGGTATCCTCGATTGCGTTGTCGCACCAGTTCGGTATCGAAGACTCTTCGGTTTGAATCAGTGTTGTTCATGCGCACTACATGGTCTAGTCATCGTAGGCGTTGTATTCGTAGACGCCTTGCTAGACTCATGTCGCTGTATAGCCCACACAGTTCGTGGTTGAATCTTCTTCTCCAGGAACCATCAACGCAAACAGGACCAAAGATTGAATGCAGAACTTTTCTCTCTTGTCTTCATCCGCTCTTGAGATAGTCCAGGCTTCCGCGCCGTAGAGCAGGACAGCGATGGCATCTAGCCAAGATGAGAGCAATCAACAACTTTGCCCTGAACGCACAGGCCCATGTGCTCTTGCCTCTAGCTACTCCCAGCTACAATTTGAATAACCTTACGGATGGGATATTGGTTGCCGGAACATAGCTTCTAATCTGTTCCTAGAAGAACCTCTCATCGAGGAAGAAACTCGTTGAATATTAGGTTGGAAGGTAATTGTGACTGGCAAAATCCCAGAGGAAATGCCTCTCTTAGGCCTCAGATGTGCATTGTGCGGTCACTTCGGATTCTTCCCATGTTCGTCGCCAAGCTACTAAGACTTGGTTCACACTTACCCTTGTTGCTGTATACAGTGATACCAGTTGGTGTTCATTTAGAAACTTAAGGATGTCCTTAATGTTTAGGGATAATGAACCAACGTCAACCGATATTAATTGCCATCGACTGTTTTGGATATCTCTGGTCTGAACGTTGCCTCATAAACAGTGACTCTTTGGGTATTCGATGTTTGGTCATCTCAATATCGTTCCACAAAAATGCGCAATTTCGCTTGTTGATGATGCTGAAGAGTGTAATGTCTTTCGCCGGACAGCAAAATTAGTTTCCAAACATCAGTTTCATCCATGCGAACGACTATTTGGTCGTATTTCATAGGTCGTGAACAATTCGTCATGGCAATCGCCTGTGAGTCAACTGCAATTTATACGGAAACAAATGTGGTGATGATACCAATTGCGTGGGTTCCCGGCAGCATACTCTTAAGCCCCTTCAAGCAGTTTATTGGAATACATGGGACGTTGATATAAAACAATAATATTAAAATGAATGGTGCTACAGCCCGTAGAAGGCCAGGGTCTAGCTTCTCAGAAACCACTCGGGTTGTGTGTGCTATTGTTCTTTGAGCGGAAGTGACCTGCTGATCTACTTTGCCGACACCCAACTACCAAATTTGAGAAGACTAATCTATGCAATTATACTGTTTCAGTATTGTCAGTGAATCGAAAGGAGCCGTGAACATTTTCTTGCCATACAGACAAGAGATCGAACCTAGACATCAAAGTAAGTGCGTAGTTAAGTCTCTCGATATGGCAAGATCGTCAGACAGCTGCCTCCAAATTCGCACGCTAGGTTTGTTGAAGCTCTTCTCGACTTATGCGCGCCATCCACTTCGAGGGCGTCCTCTGGCTCGGACTCGAAGAGCCTGCTGATTGAATTACCACATTGAGTGTCACATGGCTTCGAGGATGCCCTCATCGTATCAGGTTCAATTCTCAGAAACACACCAAATTCTATTATCGTTTCATAGTAGTGTCAAAATAGGTCAACTAACAAACCTTAGCCATGTCCCCGGATAGGTCCCAAGGAACAACAGTAAATACAAATTAAATATGTGCAATCACGACGGATATAAGAAACATCTACAACGCACAAAACTTGTTTCTTATAACCGGTTGGTTTTTGTAGAAAAAAAATCTGATAAAAGCACTAAAAATGTTTATAAAAAAGAACGGATGTAACGCAATAGGAGCTGACCTAAGTAGATATCTGCTTCTGCAAAACTGGGTTATATCCATCTACGGACATTCGATATAAGTCTGACGGTCAATCTTCCCTTTCACGATTGGTTTCATCTTTCCTGCCATGCTCTGACACTGCTCGATATGCACAGCAAACAATCAGAGCACGGTTGACTGAGTTAAGCCTATGACTTGGTGGCCACTGCTTTCGCCCACATTGGTGCTGCTTACATTGCACCATCCTTCACAGAGTTAGTCTCCCTTGATGCTTAAATCGTCCTCCTCCTAAGCTCACCTTTATCGCACGTTCTTGCCAGATGTTTCTTAGGGAGGCTAGCATCAATCATCACACCTGAGTATCTGATAGCCGATGTTGAAATTATGTCGTGATCACCTATCCTGATAGTGATTGTTTTTTTTTTTTTTTCGACTGGTTACTATTACCACCTACATCCACGGCCTCACTTCCTCCTCAATGTCTTCTAGCAAAGAGTATGATTTTTGCTTCATTCGGGATTCTAAGTCTTTTAGGCCTCCCACATGTAATGTTCCATAAGAAAGGTAAAAGTACCGATCCTTGTGGATCTCCGCCACTTATGTGGGACGGCCTTACACAATCATCGGTGTAATACTGCAGTAATCTTTGCGGCAGGCGTCCAGTTGACCTTGATGTCTGCGCAGACTTTAGCCGTTTTCTGTTCGAAAAAAATCAAACTTTCATAAGCATCAGTCGGCTATGTTCGGTGCACGGCGTGCACGGCAAACAACAAAAATTATGAAAATGATTTTTGCTACCCCCGCTCTGTGACAGGGAAGGTACTCAAATCTACCCCCTCATCATGTCCATCCAATTCCTTTCGTTGAACGCACTTTCACACTGAACATTAAACCACCTCCCTATCCATATTTAATTTATTTTAACAAAGCACAGACCGGGACCGCCTCACCCCCTTTTGGCATTCTTCCATTTCGATCGTGTTCTGTGAGCAAACTTACACCATCCCAACCACAATCGGCACGTTCCATCCATGAACCTTTATTAAACTACGAAAACGACAACTTACTGGTGCACCTACACACAAAATGTAAACTCTCACCGTTTCGCTACAACAATTTATTCAAATTGAAATGAAAGAAATAAATCGCCCTCGCCATCGCCATCACCAGCACCACCACTGCGAGTGCAAATAATTTACTCAGCACAATGGGCGAATATCCTGTCACCCGAAAGTAAATATCCTTTATTATTTATTCAATGCACAGGGAATTTCCAGCAGTCGGGAATGTGACATCTATGGCGGTTCCTTCCGTCATGGCATCCAACAAAGACCGATAGAATATTTGTCTCGTCAAAATGGCCAACGATTTCCTCGTCATCCCTCTCCACACACCCCACAGCCAACAAAAACGAACATTGAATCGATTTCCTTTGCCATCAATATTCACTCCGCAAGAAGTCCTCCCTATTCAACCGATATTCATCGTGATTCTTATTCATTTTTCAATTAATGAAACGGAGAAAAAGAAACCGACGAAAAAAAAACAGAAGAGAATACTTATTTGACTGCGGTTCGAAGTACACACTTCGAAGAAAAAAAATCAAATATCCGAGAGCCGGTCAATGGGTCTGTTTACCCAGATCGCAATTCGTTTGCCGTCGAAAGCTCTCAGGCCGGCATGCACGTACATAATGGCGCGCACATCGCCGACATGTGGGAAGGTGCTCATCACAGCATTACGGGATTCCAGGTGGATGATTGAACTTAATGGGTTCGCGTCTAATATAAATATTTATCAACAGCGCTGTGCGCAAACAATGCCGTGAAAGTGACGCTATTTTAAAATTACTCGGACGAGTAATGCCGCTGGAATGTGTGCGCGAAAGGGACCACTGTTCACGTATTGTTTGCCATGGCAGCGGGGTGTAGCATCCTGGTCGATGTGAAGTGGTTTCAAGTGGGCTGACCAGCTGACAGTAACGTCAGTTAAATAAATAGTGTAGTGGAAACCGATTTTGGAAGATAATCCCCCAAGATACTGTGCGTATGCTTGGCATGGTCACACCACGCCACAATCGATAAATCTGGAATGAACCCATCAATTAGAGCATGTTAGGGAATGATGTCACATCAACTGAGGCAGTGTCTAGAGTCGGACGGGTTGAAGTGACTACAGTCGCGCTTAGGGCAGTAAAGCAAGTCGTGTTACCACGCGGATAAACAAATGTCTGGCACGTTGAGGGTGGCTGATACTGATTCTACTTAGTTTAGGCAGGTTGTTGTAATTGAAAGCCTCTAAGGGAGCCCTCCTTCAGGAGGAAAAGGAAAGCGCTACAGTTATTCAGAAAAACCACGATCTCGTCTCATCCTACCTGCAGCTTCTGCAGAGTCATTGTGCAAAAGTCCAGAAAGGAGTTCTATCCACATGTGCAACTATTTTCTGTCTGATCGCCTTGGTGGCCACTGTCCATCTGAGGATTAAGTCTACGGGCGTGCTACGTGTCTTCAACGCTCCACTGAGGGATAGGCAGTCCCCAAAATCATTTTCGCAAAACTGCATACCCTAGTCCATTTGTCTAGATTAAAGAGGGACTGCATCTTCTGCTATCGTCTGGGGTGGACCTGGGCCTCAACCAACAAGCTTCTTCAGCCAGCACGATATTTCACCATACCAATTTAGTTAGTGCTCTATGCGACAAAACTAATTTTCACGGCTCTGAAGTCACTGAAACTGTTCAAAGAGTATTCCTGTCTAGAAAAAGCTTCTCAAACTTGAACGTTCGGAGTCGGCATAAAACTATAGGTCCCTTCCACTCGTGAGAGAACAATAGCACGCACAACACGAGTGGTTGCTGAGAAGCTAGGCCCTGGCCCTCTACGGGCTGTAGCGCGACCCATATTATTATTATTATAAGTTGATTGAGGTCCTTCTCCACTTGTGTGTGCGACCTCGACGTCCTCTGATGGGTCGCCCCAATGGCTCGGTATCGAAGATTCTTCGGGCCGAAGCTGTGGTGTCCATCCGATCTACATGATCTAGCCATTTTAATCATTGGATGCGAAGACAATTAACAGGGTGCATGCCACTGTACAGCCCGTACATCAACGTGAACAGGTCCAAAGATCGCACGCAGAACTTGTCTTCCAAAACGAACAAGAGCTTCTGCATTCGCTTTCAATAGCGCCCATGTCTCTGCGCCATAGAGCAGGACTGTGATGATCAGTGTGTTATATAAGGTCTGCTTGGTGTTTCGAGAGATGGCTCTGTCAATTGCCACTTGAGCCCAAAGAAGCAGCGATTGGCAAGAGCTATTCTGCGCTTGATCTCGGTAATGTGGTTATTGTCCCTATTAACTCCAGTGCCGAGGTAAAAGAAGTCCTTTACTTCCTGTGCTGCCTATTATGACGCTCTGTCCGAGATGTCGATGTTGTGCATCCTTTGATGACAGCATGTCCTTTGTTTACCCTGGTTTAGTTGATAATTATGAACAGGATATTTTATGCGAGCTCTCTGACTAGGGTAGGGGTGGTGAGGTGTATGGAAGTTACTCATACGCTTCACCCACTTAATGGGGAACGAACACACCCCACTATCCATGCATATTGAAACATTGTCAGAGCTCAGTTTTGCACTGATGATCCTGTTCCTATGAAGTTGTGAATGACAGCTTTTAAGTAGACGCTCTTAAGAACCCCATAGATGTCAATGGAGACGAGCATTGTGCACCTGGCGTGTTGGAAGGCTAGCAGATAAGACTGGGACATTACTGCCGCAGTAAATTTGAGTTAAGATTGATCTCTTTTTCTGAAACTCTTTCTACTTGTACAAAAATTCGTGCCTGTATATGGTATATTCTATTCATAAAATATAATGCCTATGGGCCACAAAATGTATGGTGAGTGCAGTGAAAAGAAGCGTAAACAATAAAAAACACATGAAATCAACTGCTCCCTTCTTTTTCTTCTTTGGTTGGCGCTTCAGTCCGGGTGGACCTGGGCCTCAACCAACATTCCTCTCCATCTAGCTCGGTCTTGTGCTAGTTGCTTCCAGCCAAGCACGTTCAACTTATTTAGGTCCCCTTCTAGCTGCGTGCTCCACCGTAGGCGTGGTCTTCCTTTAGCGCTTTGTCCCACGGGGTTGGAGTCGAAGACTTACCGGGCCGGAGCATTGGTGTCCATTCGCTCGACGTGTCCTAGCCATCTGAGACAAGAGATTCGAACTCGTTTGAGCAGGTCGATGTCGCTGTTCGTCGTTCAGTTTCCTCTTCCTAACACCATCCGTACATACGGGACCGAAGATAATTCGAGGACTTTTCTCTCGAAGCGCCCAAGAATAACCTCGTCCGCCTTAGATAGTGTCCATGCTTCTGCACCACACAGCAGGACTGGGACTATCAGGGTCTTATATAGAGATATCTGGGTTCTTCGAGAGATGGCTTTATTCCTCAGTGGCTTACCGAGTGCGAAAATGCAGAGGTTGCCCAACGTAATCCTCCGTTTTATCTCCGCAGTAGTGTCGTGGTTTGTATTTACTTCGGAGCCTAGGTAGACAAAGTCTTTCACTACCTCGAAGTTATAGCTGTCTATAGTGACATTTTGTCCAAGACGTCGGTCTTGGTGGACCTTTTTTGAAAACAGCATATACTTCGTCTTACCCTCTTTAACCACAAAACCCATCTTGGCCGCTTCCTTCTCGATGCTCACAAACGTCCTACTGACAGCCCGTTGTGTTCTTCTGATGATATCAATGTCATCGGCATATGCGAGCAGCCGTGGAAGATCGTGCCTCTGGTGTTGATATTTGAGTTCCGCACTTTGTCCTTTGTCCAGAGGCTGAAACTAGGACCCGCTCCCCCATGTTCTGTGGTTACGCGTGTGAGTAACTTCCCAGCCGTGCAAAAACAAATAGTTACGAAGCAACAGCAATCAACTGCTCCCTACGTACCATAAATCGCAGTCGAGACTGATCGAATGCCACTTGACACTTTCGGCATATGAAAATATTACGAAATGGTTGTGTAGTGAGCACTAAGAAGGGATTTTTCGTAATTTGTTTATTTGTGGGGAGATAATAATAGTAATAATATTATATGTGGCGCTGCAGTCCATTACGATCCAGGGCCCAGCTTCTCGTGTTGTGCGTGCTATTGTTCTCTCACGAGTGGAAGAGACCTACAGTCTTATGCCGACTCTGAACGGCCAAGTTTGAGAAGCTTTTTCTAGACAAGAAATACTCTTTGAGCAATGTCAGTGACTCGAAAGAGGTGGCGCAGTGAAAATTAGTTTCGTCGCACAGAGCAGTAATCGACCTTGCGACGTCGAGGTTGGGGTCGACGCACATACCCTCAACGGTACGGACCACCAATGTGGGGAGATGTTGCCACCGAGAAGTATCATCGGGAACATCAACTAATCGCGTTGTTTCATATTTTTCAGGTCACACTTGTGTTACGAAACTCGTCTACATAGTTGACTGCAGCGTCCACATAGTCGACGAGTGTCGTAACACAAGTGCTTCTAAAGACCAAACTCTCTTAGGCTTGGCTAAGTAGTGGTTGGACGGATATTTGCTTTTCACATTTAATTGATGGCAAAGTCTTCCATGTCTCAACTGCAAGAGACTGGAGCGGTAGGTGAGGCAGTGAAATGCATCCACTTGTTAATCTTCATTTTCATTGTCAGTGCAAACATAATAAGTCATTGGCTTCTCACACATCGCAAGCAAATTGTCGTCGAACTGAGGGAGCCAGTTAGTTTTTTTCTGCTGAACTCAGCACCAAATGTGAATGACCACCATCTTCTGTTCACCGAGGTCCTCGATCATCCATCCTCTATTTTGATGCTTGCAAGTAGTGAGAGGACCCTCTCTTGTCAAGATCATCAGCTGCTCCTTTGCCGGTGTTTAACATCAATAGCCTAGAGCACAGCGCAAAACTTATGTTAAGACTTCAATTTCATCACCAATTGGAGGGGCTTGCACTTGATTCCTATTGCCTGAATTAATTTAATGGCCGCAGCGCGGGTGATACTTCCACCGTTTCTTTGGCTGCCATCACATCCGCTGGCATAGTAAAGAAGTCCGTCTAAGCTTTGCAGTCTTGGGCAAGATCCCTCCTTTAAATCTGCAACTGCCGTGAGGGAACTACTAATTTTCTACAGCGCCACCCCGCCCAGTACCACCCAATGACACAGCTTTCTCTATTTGTTAAAAGACAATTATATTTAAATCGCTTTGCTACCCAGCCGGCGTTTGTGTCCAAAATATGGGACAAGGCCATCATACACTCAGGTATTCATATCTGTCTAATGCCGCTTAATATTTTATTCGAAGGTCGCCGAACCCGTTTTTGTACTAACGACACGACACAGCTTACATGTGTCTTCTGAATTTTCTTGTGATCAGGCATAATTTGGTATTCTGGTCGCGTGTGTCTTAAAGTTTCATTCAAAGTCAAAACGTTGCGGGCATACTGTCGGCGAGGCGCTTTGTCATGACTGCACAATCCACCCGATCCGCTCTGAATAGTAATTGTCTGCCCAAAATTGTCTGGCATACGATGCATGTTGCCGATAAGATCACCCTACAGGCGTCATCTGGAACGAAAATGCACAACAATTTAACATTGGATTGTGGCTCATGAGCAAACGGACAAGAAATGTTGGTTTCGATTGTAAACAAACGCATTTTGTAGTGAGAGAAAATAATTGCAGAGGCGTCAGACTGTACAAGCACAAGCCAGCGGTGACGTTTGTCACTCATTCACGTCTTCTTCAAACATATGAAGTGAGTCACTTCAAACATGTACTCACTATCGGCCAAATTCGCACATTCCCGGCGCATGTGTTACGTTCATATTTGCGTGGATCCGATGGCAGGGGAACCACCTACCATGTGAACTCGGTGTCACTTGGGTGTGCGCATACATATGTTCACCATTCTCAAGAAAATTTGAATAAATGCTGCGATGCCTGATGCAATCTCATAAGTTCATAAATTTCACTTTTCTGTACCCAGCAAGATTGTCTAATTTGATGTGACAACACGGTTAATGTCGCTAATCACGAGACAATGACTTCTAGGAACTACCAAGCAAATAGTGAATTCTTTGTTTAGCAACAGTTCAGAGGAGGAACCTTTTCAATTGCAAATGTAAATTAATTCAATGTGTTTGAAGGATCACACCATTTCTACTCGTGTTTACCGAATAACTTGTCAATTAAAGCGAGTATTACTCATGCACCAATTCTAGGTATCACCACAGATTGAACCTGCATAAGAAGTCACTTCAATTTAGAAAGTTTGGATACTTGTTAAGCTGTGTCACTTAAACAGCTGCTCGGGTTTAATAACAAATATAATAATAATATGGGCTGCTGCCCGTAGAGGGTCAGGGCCTAGCTTCTCAGCAACCACCCGTGCTGAGCGCGCTATTGTTCTCTCACGAGTGGAGATGCATGCAATTTTCATGATTTTTTGCAAAACTTCAAGGACTGATATTGTGTCAGGCTTGTTGGCAAAGGACGGGATGGTTTAATCGGTCGATCTTACTGGCCACGCCAAATGGTGAAAAGGGGAGATTCATCGAGGAATTGCATTTGTGGCTTGTGCTGTGTGTGCCGCTGCAGGGTCATGTTGTGCACCAATTGCCGTTTATCGCACGCCGTCAGTTAGAAGTCGTTTATCATGCGTGGCCCGTCGTTAATGTTCTTAGTACCATTGGCGCCACAGCCGCGTTCCACGGCCGAAGGGTGAGCTCGGTCACGCCCCATATGACTTCCTGTGGTTCCAATCTGTTCGAGTCGAGTAACTAAGCTTCGGAATATTTGTCCACTTAGCCCGGCATCAAACGCAAACACCACCAGTCGCCTATTGGTCCAAAATTATAGCGCAAGTGGTTGGTTATAGGTTATAGGGGCTACCGGTTCGAATCTCAGTGAAAGAAAAGCAATCTGGGGTACTCACCATTTGCATTTAGGGTCAAATAAACGGTATTGGGTATCACAATGGATCAACAGTGATCTAAGTGTGCTGGCAATTACTTTGGCTGCCGAATTACCTACCCACCTGTTCCTCTTTTATGCGGAGTATAGCACTTCGTCGCTTGTCCATCAAATTTAATTGACGTACGATGCCTATACGAGGATTCATGTTGCGTCCCCTTACATAACATCAGGCGAATTTCCAGGATTTTGCTCAATATAAATACACAAATTTTCTCCTTTAAGCTTCAAAGCCACGTCTTTTCCATTACTCCACGCAAAGTTGTTGGTTAGGCGACGCTAGGTTTGAACGTAAGTGAGGTTCAGTTGAACCCATTCGGTGATGTAACCTCTTGATCCTATTTCGTGCTTGTCATCTTGTTGTATCATAAATCTGAGAGAAGAGATTTTTTATTGAGGTCTTAGAAGAAGTGTTGTCCTTCACCTGGTTTTTCGAATTGTTATTGAGTTCATTAGAGGCTCACTCATAACTTGTTGGACAATAACACCCGAAGCTTCAGCTTCAGTTAAAAAGGAAAAGAAAAATTAATTATATTGGAAAATATGGCCCGCCAGTGCATTTTAACATATGCTACACTGGGAAACACAGTGGTACACAAGGAAGTGTAGTTGTCGTTTCCACAGTCGTTGCAGATGGTTTTAGCGCTTAGGCAAGCCTTCAGGTGTTTGACGAAGATATGTTGGCACGTTAGCAACTACGCCGGTTAATCGTCCACAGTCTTTTCTGTTTGAAGATAACAAAAATGCTGCGGATTACTTACTGTCCAGGAGAGTCATGCCACCTCCGGGTGTCCTCGTAAGAGGATCAACCATCGATGGAAGTCCTAACCAGGGTTGGACGTTGTCTCAATCCACGTTCATGTCCTGATCCTTGTCTTGAACTATCATCCATTGGCGATCTCATTTTGCATGATTGACCGTGGAGGCACTGGACCCAGGCAGAGAATTGATCAATTCATACAAGCCCCGCATTCCTGAACTCTGGAAGTGGTTAAAGGATTGAGCAAGAACTTACGTTTGGCTGTCGCTACAGACACAATATAGTTCGTGGGCAGTAGGATAGCTTTTGTTTTCCTTTGAGAAACTTACACAAAATTCTCTATAGAGAAGTCGGTCAAGGTTTACAGTCTAATTTTGTCGCCGTCCACAAAGTCGCCAGCGCTAGTCCCTTCCTTGGTCTTAGAGTCGACCTTGAAAATTCGACTACAGTTCTGTCCTGGCTCCGAATCTGGTCAGGGAAGAGTCAAGGGTCCATGAGAGGAGGGTCAAAGATCACTTCTTTTTAAGCGGAAACTGCCTTGAGTGCATCTCATGATATGAGACCAATCAACACGCCTTGATCTCCGGTAAACTCTAAAAAAGAGCTTAAAATGGAATTCTACCATAGATTCATTCGATGTTGGGAAGACGACCTTAGCCACGAGTCTGACTGTAGTCAACAATACTGAACATGTTTTCTCTAGTTCCTGGGAATTCTTAATCAAGAAATGACAATCCTGATTCCTTATATTTAAACATCCGCAATAACTATGGAAAATTCCAGTCAATTGCCTAGCCAATCAATTGACAAGACACATCCTTCCGTTCAGATATAATCACCGCCGCGTCGCACTCAATCTAATCGAACCACCACCAAAGATACCGAATCTCTCACTAACTTCCCACAATCATCACCCGGACTCTGTTGAAAGCAATGAACACGTTTAATCAAGACCAACTGTCAGACAGAACAAATTAATTGACTTCTGCTTATTAGATATTAATATCCTTCCACTTGAAAATTTCGTTGTCGCGATTGGAAGGCACTTAGTCTGTTCGATTTGAAGCGGAGCCAATCCAGTCGCTTTCAACGGTTAATTATTTCGTACACTCGACACATAAGCCGAGGAGCATGCAAATGGACAACATTTCATATATTATTGAGTACCTTATCGAATCAATTGTGCAAACAATTTGACAGTACCAGTTCCTGAATGATTTATGGGGATAATGGATTGCGTTACGCACTTAATCGCAATCAGTTCTAATCAAGGTGTCTTCACTGGAACAACAATTCGAATTTGTGATGTCTGCAGGAATCGGGGACTAAAGCTATCTTGTTTCGGTGCTTCAGAGCTGATCAGAGGTTTTGACCGATTTATTGGGGGAATATGGACGTTGTTTCGTGTCAGCTTTGACAGTGCAGTGTATAAACACATTTAAATCAATTTGATTGACGAATATCGATTAATGTCATAGTTAGCTGCAGCTACGTCAAATACGGATGAAAAGGGGATTCCCTCCACTTGTGCTGGGCGTATTCTCTTGTCAATCAAGGGTAGATCTCATTTGCCTTTCACATAATTCGTGTGATTTTTTTTTCAAAATTTTAACGTTTATTTAAGATTGCCCATCTGAAGCTATGACTTTTTTCCCATCTGTCTGGCAATTTGACATGTTGGTTGAGGCCCAGGTCCACCCCGGACTGTAGCGCCACACAAAGAAGAAGAAGTCTGGTAATTTGTGGATCCCATTCCAAAAGAACTGCGCCGGCTTGGCAGTCAAGAATGAATCAAGCCAATTTTTGATACTCAGCTCTGCTGTGAACAGTATTTCAGTGACGGCGGTCTGGATCGACCGGAACAAATGGTAGTCAGAAGGGACAAAACCTGGGCTATGAGGCGAGTGGGGTAAAACGTCCCATCCACTGTTTTCCAAATAGTTCTTAACCGGAATAGCAACGTGGGGCCGAGCGTTGTCATGATGGGAAATTGTTACCTCGTGTCTGGTCGCATATTCCGCGCGTTTTCGGCTGCTGCTCCTTCCAAACGTATTAATTGTGTTCGGCAGCGTTGTCCATTGATGGTTTCACCCGGTTTTGGCAGCTCATAATACAGCACACCCTTCTGATCACACCAAACACAGAGCATTACCTTGGCGCCATGGATATTTGACTTTGGCGTTTATTGACCGGTAGATTGGTTGGCCGGGTTTCTCATATGATTATTTGCGCTTGGGGCTGTGGTAATGGATCCATTTTTCATCACCAGTAACAACAAATTGGTTGTTTTGAGAGAAAAGTTCTGCGTGCGATCTTTGGTCCTGTTTGCGTTGATGGCGTTTGGAGGAGAAGGTTCAACCACGAACTATACGGGCTGTACAGCGGCATGCACCTAGTTAAGCGTCTTCGGATCCAACGCTTAAGATGGCTATGTCATGTAGAGCGGATGGACACCACAGCTCCGGCCCGAAGAGTCTTCGACACCGAGCCATTGGGACAGCGCAACAGAGGACGTCCTCGCACTAGATGGCGCACACAAGTGGAAAAGGACCTCAACCAACTTGGTGTGCGCAACTGGAGGCAGCTGGCGAAAGATCGTGCTGGCTGGAGAGGCATGTTGGTTGAGGCCCAGGTCCACCCCGGACTGTAGCGCCAATAAAAGAAGAAGAAGAACAATCCGATGCAAAAATGACTTCCTTTTGTGGCGTTCAAGCAGCATTTTGGACATGCAAAACCGCCTTTCGACGTCTCTCGGCTTGAATTCATGTGGAACCCAATTTCCTTGCTTTTGAATACAGCCAGCTGTTTTTTGAAATGGCTGCTTGAGTGACACCCAAACATTCTGCGAGCTCTTCTTGTGTTGGCAACTGTCTTCATAGAGTTCTGCTTCCAGTTCTTCATCTTCAAACTTTTTTGGCTCTCCAGGACGTTCATCGTCTTCCAGGCCAAAATCACCACTTTTAAATCGCGCAAACCCCTTTTGGCACGTTCGCTCGGCGAACGCATGTTCACCATAAACTTCCACTTCCACCAATACTATGACTTTCGGCAGCAGTTTTCTTCAAATTAAAGCAATAAAGAAGAACTCCCCTCAAAAACACTTTTTTAATCACAAAGTTCGACATAATTGAGTGAACAAAAATTATTGTTGTTTACGCTTCAAAAGATACTGAATTGACGTACAATGACAATAGCTTTCCAACGCATGTTCCAATGAAATAATACAAGTTACGCCATATCTTAGCTAATCTAAATCGCACTCAATTAAGTTATACACCAATCTTGTTCAACGCAGATCAAGCATCTCAGTCATGGACTCATGTTAGATAGCTATTGGAGGCAGACATGAGGACTGAACGCACAAGACGAGTGGCCCTGACCCCATACGGGCTGTAGCGCCACTCATATTATTATTATTTATTATTATTCCTCTTGTTAGGCATAGACCTCAACTACGCCTACTCACCATTGCGTTATATTTATGACAATGTTCGTCTCTCGTCAACTGCCGTGCTTCACTGTCCACAGTTCTACTTCTTCGGAGAACCAGGTGTCCTGCCGTCCTGTGAAGAGTGAAACGCTGCTATCTCTAAAAGGTTAGACAGTAGCTCAGAATACAAATCAAACAGACTGCTTACCACCAATCCTATGCCCCGGAAGAGAACTTGTAAGTATCAGCCTACATTAGATCGATGAATTCCCGATTCGATTCCCAGAGAAAGTCAAAGCGCTTTATTCGGTTTCAAATCCGGTCCAGTCCCATTTGCCGTTGGGATCAAATTACTATCACTATCACTGGAGTTGTCGATCAGTGAAAGTAGGGTGAGGTGGGTAGCAGAATAGACTAACATTGTTGTGTGCATACAATTTTGCTGGTATTCCACTAACCTAACCTTACCTAAGTCCAGGAACAAATGGTAGTAGCAGAAGATAGTTCACCCTACACACTAATGCTACGGCGCAAAGCTGTCCCAGGCATAGGACCGGAGGTCTTCTCTGAGCTCTTCTAAAGGAATTGGTACTACGGGACAGCTGCATCATATTTCAATCCTAAGCGCTGAGAGACCACAAGGGCCATACCATTGGACATTCTGAAATCACAGAATCTGGTTAGGCTGTGTCGGCAAAGCATCAGTCAGTTCAGATATCTGAACTTGCTGATCCTCTGCTTGGCACCAAGGCATACTGTCATCTAAGGAAAAGAAAAGGGGGTCTCGCTACGCTTCATCATTTTGGTCGCTGAAAGTCGACCTGGCATATTAGAAGTCGAAGCTCTGGACTAAGCTAAATTGAATGTCTTTGGGCAATGTAACAAAAAACAAGGGCTCAATGGTCGACGCTAAGGAGAGATGATGATCAGTGAACAAGCAAGCAAGTGTGGATGTTGATGGGAGTAAGTGATAGGAGTTGTGCCAGGACATACCGCGTGACGACTTTGTCAAAAGCCGCAGAGATGAGGAAGGAACAAGACTTATCCAACACGAATCTCCAATCCTAGCAGTGGAAAGACGGCACTTGCTAGAAGGTACTTCTTCACATTGCTCGTGGAATTCAAGATTCATATGTTGATCTGTTTTGTGTAATGTCTAAGGGAAATTTGTCAAGTATCATGTTGTCCATAAGCCCAAGTGAATGAAATCTTCTTCCTCTTTGATTGGTGCTACAGTCCGGGGTGGACCTGGGTCTCAACCAACATGCCTCTCCAGCCAGTACGATCTTTCGCCAGCTGCCTCCGCTGCGGACACCAAGTTGGTTGTGGTCCTTTTCCACTTGTGTGCGCCATCTTGTGCGAGGACGTTCTCTGTTGCGTTGTCCCAGTGGCTCGGTATCGAGAATGAAAGCAGCGTCCACATAAATGGGCAGAAAACTGCATCCATAGACCTCAATGAAGACTTCAATTGTACTGTATTCGAAGTCCCTGAATTTCAGCGCCTATTGATCAGTTGCACACTAATAAGAAAACAAAAAACATTCACCGAAGAGACTGAAGAAAAATAGTGCATGAATTTGAAAGTGCAAGTTTTTATTATGTTTACTAACAAAAATAGCCGAACAACTTAAAAAAGCAAACCTATGTTTGCTAAGCAAACGTCTGAAAAAAAAACACGCAACATCATATCTGCTTCCGTTAGTTAACAGAGAGCAATGCGCAATCGCCTTAAACACGACATTAAGAAGCTTATCATGTGTGTTCTAGTCCACTCTGAGGTTAAAAATACTCGTATCAACTTGCAATTTTAACTCTTGTCGATATGATATCATACGCGTTGGTGTTCGGCAAAAAGAGTTGACACAATTGTCAGAAGAACTGAATTTCTTATCTAAAAGTGGTAAAACCGACACTGTTCGTTAGGTCGAAGTGAAATCGCCAGAATCTAACTAAACAGAATATTTTGGCATCACCGTGGCTTAAGGCATTTCAAAACACCTCCGTTGGGAGCAGTGTGTCCAGATCGGTCAAAATTGATGCAGTAGTCAGTTGTGGGCACATCTTAACTTTATTAGTGAGTTGCAAAACATCAGATTCAACTGCTGTTTGAATGGGTAGATGATATTTATGTGTGACTGTGATCTGCAGTCTGTCACCCTCACCTAATGTAACTTAGCTAAAGCTTTGGGAGTCCATACATTATTCCACAACAATTGCTTGGTGCTTAAAAGGGTCTTATACGGCAAATCGTATAAATGCTCTCCACATCTGTACCGGTAGATGGGAAGTAAGTATCGGAATTTAGGTATCTTCGCTACAATGATCAACAAGTTCTTAGATGCAGAAGACAACCGGGGGATTTTTGCAATGAGTTTCAGTCCTGAGGAGAATTTACTCTTTTTTACAACTTATAAATTCACTTGACTAGAACATTACTCACACGGTATTTGAAGTGGCTCTTGTGCTGTAGGTTTAAGCAGCATGTTGTCCGTACCCTTGTCTAAGAATTTTAGGGACCACAGCTAGACATATGGGCGAAGGTCTGTCTGTCTCTGATCAAACAATTAAATCGTCGAATTTACGTCTACAATATCTATAATTCAGACGTGAACGATTTTATTTCTAAGCGAATTTAAGTTGTAATGAATGCACTTTTTAAGGATTATTTCTTGAGAGTCATGATTTCGAGCAATTGACGCTGCTTTAGCGGCATATACGAATGATAAGAAATGACTTTGACTTTAAATAGCCCGATCCACCCAGCAAAAACGAGAAATGTGTAAATTGCTCACCGAACCGAGTTGATCTATCGATTTCTATCTAGCGTAGTCTCGCTGGAAATTCACATAGACCGGATTCAGATCTGGCATTCTAATCAAAAAGAAAGTTCAAAATCAATTAACGATAGCGGGCTTTATTGGCAGTCACGTCCTCTTCGATAAAATACGGGCCAAAAATTATGCGTGATCACTAACCGGGCCACAGTATTGTATTTTTTTCGGGTGCATAGGTATTGAGTGAGGTTGGTCATCCGATAAAATTTTGGCGGTGCTACAGCCCACAGAGGGCTAGGGTCTAGCCCCTCAGCATACACTCTTGTTGTGCGTGCTATTGTTCTCTCACGAGTGGAAAGGATCTACAGTTTTATGCCGAACCCGAAAGGCCAAGTTTAAGACGCTTTTTCTAGACAGGAAATACCATGGCGTCAGGGGGTAAAGCCTACGACTTTAAGTGCGCACATACCCACAACGCCACGGTCCACGATATCTCTACAGCTCCTGTAAAAGTCGTTGTGTGGTATGTTCAGTCGTGGTGCAAGCGTTCGTATTGCACACTGACCAGTTATGACTCCAGTAAATGTTCGAACCTCATTACGACTTCATTACGATTTCGATCGTTTTTATTTTGAGTCCGGTAAGAAGAAGAAAGTCTTGGGCCCTCGCTATTGCCGCAGTTTCCAAACTGAGCCAGCTAGTTTTTACCCTGTCTACGGCTTCGTCTTCAAGTCAATGGAGAAACCTTAGCCTTGGAAAATTATCTCCGCCGAGAACGGATGCCATTTGGACGATGATAGGGAATATTCAATGGGGACGCATGGCAGGAGTTGGCAAAAATGTTCCAAGTGCAAGTATCGGCGATTTAGAGCCGGTTACTATGATCAGGACCTTTTGGCCAAATTTTTGTCTTTGGATGCTCCAGGGCTATTTTCTTATCTTATTTTCTTCTTCTTATGGCGTTACATTCCGAAGTCATCTCCAGCTTGTACGACCTTTAGCCACCTGCCTCCAAGTTCGTGCGACAAATTGGTAGAGGTCCTTGTCCACTTGTATGCGCCATCAGCTTCGTATTCCTCCTCAAGTTTTCAACTTATAGGGCTAGGCGATGTAATCGCGTAAGGGATTAGCCAGCTCTGCTCTGATTCAAGACAGCATCATGAAGATGGCTGTCCGCTGCCTTGAATGTCAATATGGCCAGGTACCCATGACAGGGTCACCATGTTTGTCAAGGATATTACGCTGAAGCTTTGTCTGCATAACCTGACAAACTTTAAAATCAAGAGGTCCAATGCTATGGCTTTTATTGCCACTTGGCTATCGGAGAAGATGGAAATCGGTTTGTTGGTGATATTGCGTTCTTGCAGCGCGACTTCTGCTTCGTGTATTCGCAGTCACTTCAGCTTGGAAGACGTTACAGTCGTCCCTTAGTGCCAGAGATTTTTCGAATTGGTCCAACAAGACCCCTTGGCCTGTACCCGCACTCGTTCTTGAGCGGGAGTCGGCATACAGGGACAGTTCTCCATCTGTTGCTACAGTACATTCTTCCCATCTTTTCCGAAGCTAGTGTCGGAGGCAGGTAGTCAGTTTGGCTATTGTGCTGTTCTGCTGACCAGCACCTTAGTATGGAAGCGTGACCATATGGTTTGTCTCTGCAAGGACCCACCTCTCTGAGCCTTTGTGATATACCTTAGGAGGTATTTCTTCTCCACCGCTTTCCAGAGAAGTAGCTCAGGAAAGGTATCGAGGTTTGAGGCCCGAGGTTTTCCCTTCTTAAGCTTCTTCTTAATACGGTCCTCCGTGGTGGTTGACGCTCTGAGGCGTCTTATATGTTCCTGCCCGGCTTTAGGTTAGGTTGGGTTATTGGGTTGCAGGCGGGTTGCTGCGACAAACTTAGACCATGGTTGGTCCATTGTGATACCCAGTGCGGTTAATTTGATCCTCGCTTTCGCTTTGATTCCAACCTGGAATCCCTGTAACCAAGGACAAGCACTCAGCCAACTGCGACATCCAACCTTTTCTGCCCGTCCTTAGTCAAACGCATCACAAAACTTTAGGCCAGGCATTCTTTAAAAAATTAAATGATGTGGCCGCCATGAAACCACATCTCATGAACTTTGCTAAAACCACTGGAACACTGCCTAAATAAGGATACAGCCGACCTCCACTAGGTTTACTCTGTTTCGTGGTAGCACTATGGACCAACAGGTCTATGAGAGGCTGAGCCGCCACACCTCCCCCCCCACAGCTCTACAGCAAGGAATCCTTATCAAATTAATCAAACTAAACTGATTAGCCACTCAATACCGCTCAGCAAGCATCTCCTCCTCCATGAAAACCATTTCAAAAATCCTCGTGCCTTTCTAACCGCCCTTATTTCCCCCCTCTTTACAGCAAAAGCAACAGGATTCGTGTGTCTCCCCGCCGGAAAGCGAACGCCCTCATAAAACTGATCCTGAAATGAATTGACGTGTGGTGTTCGAATGGAAAAGAAGCCGCCATGGAGCAAGCCATAGTGGAACGTCTCGAAAACGAAATAAACATAACGCACCCCCAAGCATTGGAGATTCAATTAAAATTATACGACATTTTCATCCCGATTTTATGCTCCATAATCATATTTGTCAATTTTCTTATCGTCCTTTCAAGTGGCCTCATCCTGCACAAAAGTAACTTGAACCACTTCGCGTGGTAATTCGGTAAAAGGAAGCCCCCCCCTAATGTCTGTCCTCCATTTGCAGGGCAACAGCCCCGAAGTACGTACATTTTCCTCGGCAATGTCGCCCTCTCGGATCTGCTCATCGGCATCGCCACCATATTCGGGCAGTATTATCCGCACGAGCTGCGCAACGAGATGGTGTGTTGCATAAGCATCGGTAAGCTCGAGGGTGCTCCTTCAAGTGAGGCACTAATCCGTTTGACTCCCGCACAGGCTTGACGGTGACGGCGACCCTGGTGTCCGTCCTGAGCGTTGGACTTATCGGCGTCGACCGGTACCTGTACATCCTGTACGGGCTGCAGTATCAGCGGTACGTGTCGTCGCGGAGGGCTCGCATCATGGTCCTGATGACGTGGGTCGTGGCCGGCGTGATAGGGTTCCTGCCTGCGTTCGGCGTCCGAAATCCAACTGACAACGGCAAGATTTGCTGGTTCATCGTGCTGGTCCCGCCGAAGATTGTGCTGCTCACCACGACCGTCGGCATACTACCCCTCGTGGTGATCGTCATTTTGTACAGCATCATCCTCAAGCACGCCCTGGGCAGGATGTCCAACCTACGGCGGGCTGCGACGGGCAACCAGGGCACTCAGGTCGGCGATCTGCGACTGTTCCGCGGCGGAGCACCTCCCGCGCACAGGATCTCCGTCGAGTCCATGGAGGTGCCGCGAGGCAGCGTGAGCTACATCCGAGACACCGATGAGAAACCGCCGCGAGCCAGGCGGTCCATCTTCAACTGCTGCCGAAAGTAAGTCCCCGACAGAGCTGCCAAACCCCATCCAACTAATTGTCTCTCTTTCTCCCGCAGGACCAACAAACTCCAAATCGCGCCCGTCTACAGTGACAACAAGTGGAAGGCGATCAAGATCGTGATCCTGACGACGGGCGCCTTCTTCATCACGTGGTTCCCGTACTTCTTCGCCTCGACGCTCTACGTGATGTGCACATCGGACTCCGATCCGGAATTCTGCGACGGGCTGCGCGTGGCGATAGCCAGCCCCCTGGCCATCCTCGGCCTCAGCAACAGCCTCATGAACCCCATCATCTATGCGTGGTGGCACAACGGTTTCCGGGAGTCCGTCAAGCGGATGTACCGCGGCATCCTGTGCAGACGATTTCAAAACGACCAGAAGACGCACTCATCGACGAAACGTAGCATAACACCAAAAATTAGTCAAGTAACTGCGACGACATCAACCGAAGTGGACTGCTCCGATTTGGAGCAGAGATTCGTGGCACCGGAGCTGCCGGCGAAGAGTGACCCCACTAGACGACACAGCAACGGCATGGAGAGCTCAAGCGGCAACGAGTTGTAGTAGACTTAAGAGAATTTATTAGAATAGATTAGTGCAGTAAGTTTATATTCAGGGCTTCTTAAAATGTACCGATTTGACATTAATATACCGAGCTGGTGTGTGTATTAGCTGATTCTGAACCAGGTGCTATATCGTGGAAACGAACCGGCGTAGGGATTCTGGTGGGATGTCAAACTGTGTGCTAGTTGTTTTTTCTAGGTGCCGCTAGGCGGACAAGGGAAGAAATATGTGGTAGTGGGAATTTTCACTGGGTGTGGACATTGAGTAAGGGTTCTGTATTCCGATAAGTGGTGTGTCATAGGCTCTCAAGCTGTGACTGAAAGGAAATTTTGTCACCTCTACAGAATGGATGGCTGCGAATTTTCGCTCGAACTTCAAACGTGTTTAACGACAAAGCATTGTTTTAGTTATTCATAATTAATTATAGGATACGGATTATGGTGCAATGAAAGCTTCAAGGCGAATATGTAGAGGAACATAGGGAACATATCCATCGCATCCAGATTAACGGTTGTGCGGAGGTTAAACAACTCACACAAAGTTGTTGCGAATGAGCCTCGGATCAACGGACGGATTTACTCGTCCGTCGTCATTTGAGACACATTTTGAAGTACAATGACCAAACCAAAAAAAATAATAACGCCTTACTCTGTCATATCGACATACATTTTTTGACTTTATAAAATTGTCTAAGGGCGTCAAATCGAACAATCCAGCCTGTGTCTTCGAAATGATAGACTAGTTGCTCACCGAACCCATTCCTCCTCGCGCGCTGGGTGCTAAATGTAAAAAAACTAAACCTTTTTGTTGGCTGCATTGCATTGGCCTTGGTAGACGACTTTGTTGTTGAAAACACTTTTGCAGACCTTCGTTGCATGAACATTTTAACAGAACATGATTGGCAGTATAGAGTGTACGTCTAAGGTTTAATAACAGCAAAGGGCATGAGGTGCACATCTCACTACAGTCAAAACAAATATTTGTACGCACTTCCTTAAAAGAATAATCCTCAGATGTGCCTGACTGATTATTTATGCGGTCTTTACCGGACTTGGGGCTTACTGTCACCGTCGCAGCTGCAATAATACACGTGAAGGAGAGACCTTGACTATTCCTTTGTGCCAACAAGGCTCTTTCCAGGGCCAGGCAGCTAGCGCTTGGTATATTTTGATGACGGATATTAAGTCCTTCTTGAATACCCACGGGTGGGGCGTAGAGATATGAGCTGTGAGCTGTACTCACAGAACCACCACTTCTCGATGCTAATGCAACAGTGGACACTCGTTTATGAGGAGGACTCAGTTCCAAATTCAGAAAGACCTGATGTGCGAAAATTGGAGACCTGTTGGCTGAGTCACATCAAGAAGAAGGATCGCCGTGGTTTTCCGTAGTCCGTAGTAGTCGCAGTGCCTCGGGGTTCGGGGTTGGAGTCGAAGACTTTCCGGGCCGGAGCATTGACTTAGCCATCTGAGACGAGAGATTCAAACTCGTTTGACCACGTCGATGTCGCTGTACAGCCCGTAAAGTTCGTCGTTCAATCTCCTATTCCAAACACCATCCGTATATACGGGACCGAAGATAATTCGGAGTACGTTTTTCTCGAAGCGACCAAGAATATCCTCGTACACTTTAGTTAGTGTCCATGCTTCTGCGCCATACAAGAGGAATGGGATTTTATGTAGGGATACATTGGTTCTTCGAGAGATGGCTTTATTCCTCAGTGGCCTTCCAAGTGCAAAAATACAGCGATTGGCCAGCGTGATCCTCCTCTTTTTATCTCCGCGGTGGTGTCATTGCTTGTGTTAACTTCGGAGCCTAGGTAGACAAAGTCTTTTACTACTTCAAAGTTTTCGTCTCAGTCGTTCAAAAAACCTTACGCGGTGTGAAACAGTCTAATAAGAGACCGCACAATCAATTTTAAACTCATGTGCACATAAAAAGAAGAAGAATAAAGTATGAGTGTGTCTCTAGAGATGTCTCCAGGTAGACACTATATCGCACGAAAGAAGTGTGTTTGAATGAAACCAGGCATCCTCATTAGTTGCTTGTAGCTTCCGTCATGTGCACCCATGCCACTCGCTTCGAAGATGAGCACAGTACACATCATTTCAACCCATCCGCCGAATGACACCCCTCATCGGAAATGCTTACGCATTCAAATTGCTGGTGCATTGACAGACCTTCGACACAAACAATGCCCATGGTGACACTGTTGCTCGCTGTTGTTAGAATTTCTTTGTTCGACAGCCGATCGCTGCATTCATCGCTGACAAACCACCTTCATCCTCAACCCTCGCATCCAACACAGGTATGTGTCACATCCTCCTCCGTTTCGTTTCGTGGGATGTAATCATCGTCACGTGCATTGCATATGCATAACAACTCAATTGAGATCGAACATGAATATCGTTCGGTTTTACATATCAATCTGCGTCCCAGATCACGGCAGCTGCCACGAACACAATGCAACACGCGTATCCTGTACAAGACACACTCGATGTAAAATCCCATAATCGGGAGTCCTTAATCGGCAGAACGACCGCGTCAAAACAACTTCAAGTTCCACACACAAAAACGATGGGAATAGAAGCCACAGTTCAAGATTGTAAAAATATTTGCATGACAGCAGGTCCCACACCAACCGGAGGAAAAGCAGATAAAAATAACCATAATAATAACAATAAAAGGAAAAGAAATGGAAGGCGAAACGCCGGAGCAAAGGGATAAACGGGAAACTCTGCTGTCTGTTCCCCCCGCCCTGTGCGGACGGGAATTTGTTGCATTTCCTCCGAAAGGTGACGGACCTCCAAGACCCCTTAAGCACAAGGTAAACATACTCACAAGCACACACACTTTGAGCGTAACCTTCGGACGATTTCGGCGATGTCCCTTTCGGGACTGCACACATCCTTTTCACGCTCAACTGACTGTCTGTTGTGCAGCACCGATTCCCGAACGGGATGCGACCACATCGAGACGAGTACAAGCAAAGGATTTAATTATTTAAGAATGCTCCTTGCCATCCGGCATTGTTGCCCGGCTGAGATTGTGTTGTGATAACAGGATTTACTGGTCGCTTGGCCCGTTCGAGGATTCTTTTGCATAATTTGTTCGTTTTTTTTTCTTTTTAATTTCTCCTCAGTTGTACAATGTAGGAATCGCTTCTCAGACGGGACGACGGGAGGCAGATGTCGATCTAGTGACGTTCCTCGGTCCCGCAGCACCGGACTAAATGTCACGTTGCATTATGTGAAATTTCATGATTTCTTCCAGTTGACCTATGGAAGTGATGAGAATGACCGGCGTTTTGAGATGAATACGATTTAAATGAAATTCACACAAGCACTTGGTAATGGCGTTGGTTCCCAGAGTGGATGGATTGCCGAAGGAGTGCGTTGTGAACTAAAAAAAGAAATAATTCCTTTCGGCCTTATTTCACGGGACCCCGAAAGCGCGCGTCTGCCAAATGCGTTTTCCTCAGTTTAGCCTGGACTCAAATTGATTTGGCAAAATCTAGCTTACTGACACATACTGACGGCAATGATCAAACAGTACAACAGCAAGGGACAACTCCCCGTTCTAAATAATGTATGTTGACGTAGCGTCAGTGCTAGCTTGGTCACCATTTGCTACGATTCACAGGGACAGCGATCGTTAACATTTTCGTAAGTGACCCACATCTCGTCCCCAATCACCATCTACTTCCAAAATCTTCCGCTGTCCAGAAACCCCTTTCGGTTTCGGCGTCTAGAAATCCGTTTTATCGCGATGAGCCTAGACCCTCAACTGTCACCTCATCAGCACCAAGTAGATCCAAGCAAAGGACAGTGGCAGAGGGAGTGCTCTGCAGTGCGGGCGTCTTCTCCACAAGCATCACAGAACGTTGTATCGCTTAGGTTTGGTTGAAGTGGCTGACTTCTGCGCGAGAGGACAGCGCCCACACTTAGGTCTATTGTTCAACCACGCAGTTGTGTGTCTTTTGAAGATTTTATGTGAAGCGAAGAAGATGACACACTTTTACATTGGTTAGTTCGGCCAGGATAGTGAAGTAATAGACTTCCAGAAGTCTGTAGCTGCGGGATGAGAGAGCACTACACTTTCAAAACAGGTGTGCACATTTTTTGCCTCATCCTCGCCTCTGTAGCTCATGCAGAAGTCATTGTAAAGGATGGCTATCCTAGAGGCGTGGGTATCAATGGCACAGTGCCCTGTTGTGACGCCAATGAGGGTTCTAAGATTAGGCCTGCTCACGTTGATCAGGTTAAGTAATCTTTTTCGATCTAGTCTAGCATAGGCCAGAGTTGTTTAGTGGTGAGGCACCCTGTGCCACGATCTACTTCTGCAAGCGTGTCCATCTTCAATAGATGCTTTACTGTAGCCTGGGCGGCATGTGGCCATCGGGAAAGAGTAAACAGCTTGAACCCTTTCTAGTGAGTTCGTCCGCTTTGAATTTCTCTGGAATGTCACAGTGTCCCGGCACCTATAAAAGTACCATATTAAAATACTTTGCCATTTTACAAGTCAGTCTAGCTGTTGGGATACGCTGACGATATCGACATCATCGCGGCCCCAACGCGGTGGTAGTGGAAGCTTTCACTGCAATTGAAGAACAGACAAAACGAGCTGGTCTGAAGGTCAACGAGAACACAACAAGACATATGCTATTGAGCAAAACACGATCCGCCGCACACCACCTCGGCGAAAACATTACAATCGACAGCTACAATTTCAAGGTAGTAAAACAGTTTGTCTGCCTCGGGGCAAACGTAAGCTCCACGAATGGTATCGTAGTGGAGATCGGACGTAGAATCGCCCTGGGCAACCGATGCTTCTACGGTCTGTCAAAACAACTGGGCTCGAAACTCCGGACGCGAAGGACCAAAGTCATGCTCTATAAAACCCTTATTCTGCCAGTCCTGCTTTACGGAGCCGAAAGCTGAACGCTTAACAAAACTGCAGAGCTGTTTCTTGTTGCCTTCGAAGGAAAAATTCCACGTCGGATAATTGGTCCCGTCTGCGAGGAAGCCGAATGGAGAAGAAGACATAACCGCTAGCTCTACGATCTATATACAAGGATGTGAATGTAGTCCGTCAGGCAAAAATCAGTCGACTACACTGGCTCCGCCACATCGGGCGCATGGACATCAACGCTCCAGAAGAGAGGGTCTTCGAATCCGAGCCTCCTGGTTCGAGAAGGAGAGAAAGACCAAACCTCCGGTATAGAGCTCAAGTCATTGAGGATGTAAGAGAGCTTGGCCTCGATGACTGAAACCAGCCTGCCCAGGACCGTAAGCGTGGAAGGCAGCAGTTGCTCAGGCTCGGACCCTTCATGGGCCGTCGGCCTGATAAGTAAGTAAGGTAAATTCGTTAAGAGATATGCGGCAATTACGGCAAGTCTTGGAGTTGAACGTGGACGTTGACACGTGGAGTGCACTGAGCTCAGAGATCTGATTGCTGCCTGGCTCTCAGAACATATGGCGACATGTGTTCTGGATACCACATTGGTTTTTATGATTTAGCCTTGATGGCTACAATGGCTTGCTTGGATGGCAACTGAATGTATAGATCCGTGAACCGCAACCAAACCTTTGTCCATCTTCGATCCATCTGCGAAAATTCGCCGTGAACCTTCCAGCGTCTCATGATCAGACCTGGGGGGATGCTGGGTGAGAAACTCTTCTCGAAGAGGAGTTTAGGTATCATGAGGTCAGTGTCTATGGGTGAAGAGTTATACCTTCTGAGAATCGTGTCCAGATCGAAGTTCTTTCCAGAGACGCATCGGTCTCAACCTGATAGCTATGAGCTGCTTGCTGTCTACCGACTAGGTTTATCAATGTGAGGTTGAGACATATGTTCAAAGCAGTGGATGGAGTGTTCCATAGTGCACCACTTATGCATACGCAGACCATCTTCTACATTCTTTCTCGTGGTTTGGGCTTGATGTTCTTATCAAGTGCGCTCCACCAAATAGCGACTCCATGTAGCAGTATATGTCCGACAACCGATACAAATAGCCAGTGGACCATGCGGGGTTGTAATCCTTATTTGCACCCAATCGCAATTGAGAGCCTTAGAGGCCTTACTGATACGCTCTTTAACATTCACCTCCAGTTTCGTTTCGTGTCTAGTATGTGACTTGGGAATTTCAGTGTTAGAGATGTCCCACAAAGTGTAAGAGGGTCAATGTCAGGAATTTTGTGCTGCCTAGTGAAGAGGACTGGGTAAGTTTTATGTGTATTGAAGCCAAGGACGCATTCACTGGTCCACTTTACCAGCTTTGAAAGGGCCGCTTGCTGATATCCCTGATTGTGGATATGAATTTACCAGGTGCCGCAATAGCAATGCCATCTGCACGACCTTACACCCTGTCCTATCTAGTGTTAATAGTTGTTCGTTCACCACTTCGATCCATAAGAGAGGGTACAGTACACCACCGCCTACAACGGTGCATCTCTGTTAACAAACCTGCAGTTCGTGGTTTCCACAAACCAAGAGCGTATAACTCTTGTATTGAGAAGCTGGTGAATAATAGCCACTAAGGACTTTTCGATCCAGTCTGTTGAATGCCGATGTTATTGCTTTGGGTTCGATATTGTTGAAGGCTCCCACGATGTCCACAAAGGTGGTAATGGTAAGTTCCTTGCGTACGGAAGATGTTTCTATCAGGCCTGTCAACGCGTTGAGTGCAGTTTCGACAGATTTGACCTTGTTGTAAGCAAGTTGAGAAAATATTGAATAGACATAGACATAAGAGACGACCCACTGAGAAGATAACCCCTTTATAGTAACCAATATGCCTATCAGCCAGGTAAATCAATGCTACACTGCGGTATAACAATCTCAGTATGAAAGCTGCTAAAGGCTGCCCTCAGGGCGGGGTACTATCTCCCCTCTTGTCATCATTAGTGTTGAATAAGCTAATTGTCACCCTCAGCTACCTTGGAGGCACAGTCTCGGACCTACTACAAAGAACACTCAAATTTATAGCTAACTTGTGCGTAAAGGTTAAACTCAATTGTAATTCTAAGAAGAGTACAATAGTCGCATTCACCAGAAGAAGAAACAAACACAAACTAAAAAAAACCCACTCTCTTCGGTGAGACAGTAGCATTTTCAAAAAACAAAATAATGCGTCAAGTACCCAGGGCTAACACTAAACGATAAACTTAATTTGAATTCTCACATAAATAAAACTATTGCCAATGCCAGGACCACCTTGTGGACCAGCAATAGTCTCATTGGTAGAAAATGGAGCGTCAATCCCAAGACATGCCATTGGTATGTAGCCATCTCCAGACCAACACTCACGAATGCTGCATCAGCCTTATGGTATAAAACAAAAAACAACCGCACAAGCCAAGCTCAACAAACTAAAAGAACTAGCTTCTGTCAGCATCACAAAAGCAATGAGAAGAGCCCCCAGAGTAGCACTAGAAGTCATTACAAACATTCCACCCCTTCATCTTCGAATAAAGACAGAAGCTAAATACAGAAAGAAAATAATAACAGATGATGACTCTAATTACAGTCCCCTGACATTCTTAACAAACGAACTGAATATAGACAGAGCCATCACTAACTTTAACATCTATTTTCTTTCTGACAGAAAGCTGCTCTTCTAGCCCTTAAAATCTACAAAGCAATCCCTTAACCCGCATGGGACTGTCTACAGCTGTTACACCAACTGGCCAACACAAACGCAGTCCATCTCATTTGGATGCCAGGTCACAGCGGTCATACAGAAAACGAAAGAGCAGGCCAGAAGAGGATCTGCATCACTATCATGATGCCACCACCATTCAGCGGCATAGCCTTAACTACCTTTAAAAGCTATTTAAATAATTGGCTTTGGTGCATCTCCAACCACTACTGGATGCACACGGAAGGAGACATGCAGGCCAAAATGTTCTTACCAACTATTTCTCTTAAAAGAACGAAACAACTCCTCAGACTCACAAGGAGTCACATTCGTGTAAGCACAGGGTTCCCTACTGGACGCTGCCCAGTAAATAAGCATCTAGACGACAACTGCGGAATGTGTATCGAGAACGAAGAAACTGCAGAACACATCTTGTGTCACTGAACATGTGTCAGGCACCTCGTCGAAACCTGGGCGGATACTATCTTCAAGCGGACAAAATTGCTCAAAAATATACTAAGTTTCATCATGAACTCAGGCCTCCTGCCGCAGTGATTAGGTGATCCCTTCCTACCTTCTTCCAATATTCTAGCTTCTAATTCTAAACATGCTGAGTGATTGACAGCTAATTCCTTATTTCTTGTGGCATAAAGATGTCGATCAGTTTTTATAATGTTTTCAGAACAAATAATGACCTCCAGATCCTTTGGCTAAAGTGCCAGCATATTCGTGCCCTTGGCATGAAGACCACGATGGTTGTTCTCCAAATCAGGCAACTCTGGAAGATGTTGACCAACCAGAGAGGGATAAGTTCTGCAACCTTTTGGAGTTCTACGGGGAGGACGTGATCAGGTCCTGCCATTTTTTGGGCTTAAATGAGTTAATGGCTCATAAGACAGTGTTGATGTTTACTCTCAGGGAGTTGATGCAGAAGTGGTGACTGGTTGTATTGCCAGATAGGTTGTCCCCCTTCGCAGTTACCTGGGAAGTGTGTGTGGATGAGTAGGTTTTGACTCTCCTTGCTTGACGAGGTCCAGCTTTCATCCGCCCTTTGCATTAGGCTAGGCATTTTTGGAAGACGATGCCAGTAGTTACCCTAGTCTGGAGGTCGCGGAGATCTTCGATTTTTCTCACAAAATGGTCCCCAGGACTACCTAGTCTTAATACGTGCTTGTACGTACTGATGGCCCTATTGTACGACTCCCAGTTGGCATCGGTTCGTGTCAGTTTGGCTTTGTTGAATAGTTTCCAGCATCCTATGCGGAGGACTTTAGATCTTGGCTGAACACCACCATTGGGGGTATCGACTTTCCCCTTTCGTCGCTTAGATAGAGTACATCTAGGTGTTTGGCGAATGAGCTAATATGTCGGTCAGTCGTCTGCAGTTTACTCTGTCAGGGCATAACAAGAATGCTGCGGGTTTCTTACAGACATTTGGCAACGTACGTCCAGGAGAGTCATACCACCTCCGCTCGTAGAAAGTCGTAAGCGGTGACGCAGCCAAATTCACTCATTCAAATTAAAATGTTCTATTGCTCGACCTAGCGTGTGTTCCAGGAGCACATGCTACTCTAGAACCTCTGTTCAGCTGAACCACATGCCAGGAATGCCAGAGGCACCTAATTGTGCGTATGCTAATTAATAATCATTTCCCTCTGATCGCATAGCCAACGAAGAGATGGCAAACCAATTGCCGTCGTCCAGTGTCCGACATCGGTCGGGTGCAAATTGGATCGGCGACAACTGCCTCGGCCGCTCCCCGTTCCAATCCCTTCAGACCAATGTCATGTGGCATCACCAAACATCGCAATCGCCACCAGCCCCACCGGAAATAGTGCTTGCGAACGGCATGCGATCACCGTCTGCCTACCATAATGGTAACCCTAGCGAACACGCGAAACCTGCACAGAATTATTGTCATCAAGATCACAGGCACAGGCACGGGCACCAAGCTGAACCCCGTTTCGGGACCATGCGATCGGACAATTCGCATGCCATAAAGTTGCTGACATCTTGCAATCAAATCCGCACGCCGGCCACTCCAATATGGGTGTTTGCCGCGAAGTGGCATCAACCGCACCAGCCGCGCCGCGCCGCAACGTCGTCGCTTGCAGAGACGACCAACCGGACAGTGGGTGATGTGCGCTCCCTGGTATGGATTGCCTTTCGGTTGATCCCTCAAACCGAACATGCAAGGAGTAATTCACGCGAATGGAGTTCTCTATCGGCCGTGTGGAGCGGCGACCGCGACGACGCGACGCTACCAGGGAGGAGGAATTGCATTTAATTCCAAATGAGCTCATTCGCATTTTTGTGTGCCATGGGGCGAGCTGTGGTGGCTTTTGTTGTTGCTGATCGGCGGCAGCGCGGCGCGGCCGGCTTAGTTTCCATCTTTCAAAACGTAAATTACGAGGTGGTGGTATTTATCGCGAGAGGGATTTCGGGATATGATTAGGCGCACGTAAGCGTAGTGCCCTTTGGCCAATTATATGCATGTTAGGTGCTGTATGTCTGTGTCCACACCGCGAGATACAGGTTGAAATGCGCGAGCTCTCAGGGTTGCCATGGGGTTTGAAGCACTTGCCACGGGAATAGTGAGGATATTAATAGTGGTTCATGCTTGAGCTGATCGAAGTGGAATAATGATGAGAATGGTTGCAGAACTGAGCTTACTTGTATCTTGTCTTATGAGATCAAAGGTGTCCCCCAATGAATGTTCAATTAGTTGTGTCTTGTTTTGACGTTCTTCTCATGCAGGAGAAATTAAGAATTAGGATTTTTTGTATTAATCTGTAACGTTTCATGAAAGAGAGTATTCTTCGTTGCTGCTAGAGAGAAGGAGATTGAACGGCGAGCTCCATGTTTTGTTGGTACACTACTAATGCAGCGACGATCAACTGCCAGAGTGTTATCAACATCGTTGTGCAGAGGCCACAATAAAGGCCAGGAACCAATTGAGCTGGCTTAGATAAGTAGATTTAAGTAGGTCATACGAAATATTGTAGCATGGGTCAAGAATAGCGAAAGAGCGGTTCTTGAGCTCTACAAAATTAAAAGAAGGGAAGAGCGCCGGCTTCTCAAAAAGAAAAGAAAAGAGCATCAGAAGCGCCCGATCGAGGAAATGATATCCGAAAGTTCTGTAAACATCGTACAGCCTGTCGGAACGAAGAGACACAACTCGTAGTACAGTCCCACTCGATACTGAGAATCTGGAAAGATCACTTCTGCAGACTGTTTAACGGCGAAGAGCACTCCATTACAGCTGTCAGGCAGAATGTTCCACTCCACGCAATGGACGACGATAGAAGAGAATCGCTTCCCCCCGACCCAGAAGAAGTCAAGATAGCGATATCGAAACTGAAGTCGAACAATGATGCTGGTGCCGACGGACTGTCTGCAGAACTCTTCAAGGCAGCTGGAGATGAGATAATAGGGCACATCTGTAAGTATGACTTTCTCAGTATCGTTTGCCGGATCCACAAGAAAGGAGATTTCTAAAACCATTTAGAGATAAGTCTCCTAAACATCGCTTATAAGTTCTTCTCTGCCGTTTTGCGTGAACGCCTGAAACCATTCGCCAATAATCTGACAGGTCCTCAGTGCGGTTTCAGCCCTGGGAAGGTACCATCGACCAAATATTCACACTTCGGGAGATCCTGTAAAAGACTCAAGAGATGCAGATCGACACCCACCACCCATTTGTCGACTTTAAGGCCGCATATGACAGCGCGCATAGAGATGAGCTATACAACGCCTTGTCCAGTTTTGACATTCCTGCCAAACTCGTCAGGTTGTGCGGGATGACGATGGAGAACTCTCGCTTCTTCATCAAGACCGGTAACGAACTCACTGAGACCTGGTCTTAGGCAAGGAAACCCGCTGACATCGTACTGGAGAAGGTTGTGCAAAACTCACTCGCCAACACAAGAGGCAGGCGATTGGTCGACCACAGCGAGCCGCCAATGAAGCGTTTGCTGGTTTTGAAACGGAGGCGGCAAGAATTGGTTTTAGCGATGAATGAGGGTAAAACGGAGTATATGCAATTATCAAGAAGACACCCAACACCGACAACTCGGTCAGAATGTCAGCATAGGCAGCTGAATGTTCGAGGTGTTAAAGGACTTCATCTACCCTGGCTTCCAAGTTAATAGTGCGAACAACATCATTACCGTGATTAAACGCAGAATAACTCTTAACAACCGCTGTTCCTTTGAGCTTAAGAGGCAATTGAGTAGTGACTCAAGCAGTGACCAAGCTTACATTACATTATATAAGACCCTGATTATCCCTGTCCTGCTATATGGCGGGGAAGTCTGGTCTATCTCAAGAGCGGATGAAGAAGCACCTGGTCTTTTCGAGAGAAAAGTACTGCCTTTAATCTTTGGTATTTTTGCGTTGATAATTTCTCGATAAGAAGATTCAAGCACGAACTGAACGGGCGGTACAGTGACATGAGTGTGGAGAAGGACCTCCTTGCTAGAAGGTGGTCTAACCCTTACAACTTACGGTCGGGTTGGCCACCATAATTTAATTGTGGTAATCAAATGTTGTATGTGTTTTATTTTGAGCCTTACGATAATCTGCCTTTCTACATCATTCCATGATTGCTCACTTTCTTTGGGATATGGAGATTCCGCCCCCCCCCCACTACCATCAAGACCAATCCCTGACTGGCTATGAAGTCTGCATTTTTATTTTATTCGATATCAGAGTGTCCCTTTGCCCAATTGAAGTGCCACGTCGTTTTTAAATGCGAACTTGTTCCTAGCTAATGACGCATTTATTGCCCGGTTTGTATTCTTCTTTGTATGACGCTACAGTCCGGTGTGCACCTGTCCTCAAACAACAAGCCTCTCCAACTAGCGCGATCTCTGCCCAGCAGTCTCCAGTTTCACACACCAAATTGGTTAAGGTCCTATTACACTTGGGTGTGCCATCTTAAACATCGGCGTCCTCTGTTGCGTTGCCCCACAGGTTAGGATTCAAAAATTCTTCGGGCCGGAGCTGAGTTGTACATACGCTTTACATGGCCCAGCCACCGTAGACGTTGGATTTGTAGACGCCTGTACAACCCGCACTGTTCGTGGTTGAATCTTCTCCTCCAGAACTTTTCTCTAGAAGAGACCAAGGAGCTCTTCATCCGCTTTTGAGATTGTTCATACTTGCGTGCCGTATAGCAGGGCTGGGATGATCAGTGTCTCATATAGAGCCAACTTGGTCCCTCGAGAGAGGGCTCTATTACTCAATTGCCTCTTGAGCCCAAAGAAGCAGCTGTTGGCAAGTTATCCTATGCTTGACCTTGGTACTTATGGTATATGTACAATTAACTCCGAAGGCGAGTTAGATGAAGGCCTTGACTACCTTAGATTGCCCGATTGGTCAGCGTTTGATTATCCAGTGAAATGGAAAAGGATTCTGTGGAACAACCAAGTCTCAGCAGCAATATTTGAACGCCGCAGGCAGATCCAGAGATATGACAAGCAAGTGTGCAGTGACTGGTCACTGGTCACAGGCGTGCTGTAGATATGTCTCTAGTCACAATTAACTTTCATACTCAACTGTAGCACTTCTCTCGAATTACTGACAATATTCACGACTCAATTGGGCTCGAAACTCCTGACTCGAAGGACCAAAATCATGCTCTTCAAAACTCCTATCTTGCCAGTCCTGCTTTTTGAAGCCGAAAGCTGGACACTAAGCAAGACTGCAGAACTGATTGTTGGTGCCTTCGAAAGCAAAATTCTTCGTCGGATATATGGTCCCGTCTGTGAGGAATGGAGCAAATGGAGGTGAAGACCCAATCGCGAACTCTACGAGCTGTACCAGGATTTGGATGACTACACTGGGTCGTCCACATCAAGCGCATAGATGTGGCTCCAACTAAGAGGGTCGTCGAATCCGAGCCTCCTGGTTCGAGAAAGAGAGATGGACCGAACCTCCGGCACAGAGATCAAGCCATCGCGGATGTAAGACAGTTTGGCTTTGAAGCAGCGCGCCCAGGACCGTCACAGATGGAAGGCAGCAATTGCTCAGGCTCAGACCCTTCATGGTTCGTCTGCCTGATAAGTAAGTAAGTATTCACGACTCAATGCCTGTCAAAAAAATAAATAGCGTAACAAATCGGCAGGCACTAGTAGACAGGCAATAACAAGCTTAGATCAAAAATGTGAGTCTACATATTCGTTGTCAGATGTTGCCGTGTCCGGGAGACAACGGGGTGGTCGAAGTGTCGAAAATATCCCTGACGTTACGGCGTCCGTAGAAAAGGATCCAAATCAGTCAATTCCACGGCCTTCTCAAGAACTGAGCATCACTCAGACCAGGCTCCTAAGGCACTTGGCTTACATTCATACAAGATCAATCTGACTTAAGAATTGAAGCCGACGGACCTTTTGAAGCGACGTACGTTCTCCGAATGGGTTCTCGAGAAGATGGGCCAAGATGATGAATTTCATCGCAAAATTTTCCTCAGTGACGAAGCTAACTTTTTGGCCCAATGGGTTCATCGATAAACAAAGTATGAATTATTGGTCGTGTGACAATCCACGTGTACTTCACGAATCACCACTTTATCCACAAAAATCAACTGTTTGGTGCGGTTTGCATGATGGGGTCATATTTTTTCGTTGGCGATAATGATCGTCACGTTACTGTGTATGGTCAGCGTTATCCATGATTACTGACTTTTTTTTGACCCGAATTGATGTGGACTTGGACGACATGAGGCTTCAACTCAGGCACACAGAGACACAGCACATGTGCAAAACCACTGATCGCTGGCAACCCTAGACCAATTCCACACTCGATCCAACCCACGACCCAATAAAACGGAAACGCAAAGTGGACTCCACACATTTCTTCGTGCTCGCTGTGTGTAGCACCTTTCAAATTGCGTGCAGCATCAGTCGCCGCGCAGCTCCACCTCAATGGATCGTCCAAATATTCGCATGACAGTGCATTGAAATTCCCAGAATCGCAAGGAACTTCCAATAAAGCACTCTGCCCGGCTACGACTCACCATCAACTGCGCTCTCTCACTCCCACTCCGTGGCATACACAGTGAATGCCGCGCCACCACGGTCTCCGTTCTAGTTCGAAGTCCACGTGTGTGCAACAGATTGCAACGCTATGAATAATTTATAACTCCGTTTTTTTTCCCAATCTGATGCCATCGCAGTGACCAGGTGGAGCTCTTCATAGGCATCGCCTTTGTTCAATGGTGACACAAAACTCAAAAACCCGTAGTGACCAATGATCTCTGGTGTGTTCGTGCCGTCGTCCTCGTCTGGGACAGTTGAGGGATGGCGTTCTTCACTTCACTAACGGTCAAACGGCTGGTGAAAGCCGGTTGGCAGTGCAAAGGCAACTTATGTGAAATCCCTTTCATGTACTTGGCCGATGTGAAATCCAAGAAAGCCCACCGCCCCGAGGACCACATAAGGAATTAACCTCAACATCGATAAATTTCCCATGCGTAGGGTGAACAAAAGGATGTCAAGCGAAGAAAGCATAAGATCCAAATCAAACAAACAACGCACCCATCAACTCTTGTTTTTTCTTGTTTCTTGGTTTTTTGATGTCCCAAAGAAGAAATTTCCATACAAACACACGCACGCACAGCCGAGTCAGTCGGTAAGCCTCAAATTAATGATTCGTAGATTTATCACATTGTCATAGTGCTGTCGGGAAATTGGGAAATTTCGGGACATCCCGCAGCGGAACGAGTTTATCTGTGACCAGTGTGTGTACCCTGTACAGAGGGTGCTCTCGTCGAGAGTTGGCCTCATTGATGTGGAAAGGAGAACGGGGACATTCGTGGCAACGTGGAAAAAGTCTGTGTAACGAGCTAACGCTTCACTTCGCACCAAGTGGTGATGAGCTCGTGCAATTTGTTTGGATTAGTTTCGATTGGACCATTTTGTTTTTCGTTTTTCGTTTTTGTTTCGGACTTTCGTGTCACACTCGTCGGATGGACGGGAAAAAAAAAAGGTGACAATTTACCTAGGACACATGCTTTAAGCAGCAAATTTGAATGCAAACTCATTGTTTTTTTTGGTCGTTTCCACCCCACTATCTCCGGCTGGACCACAAGCACAAGCACAAGCACCCCTTAATGTTTGATTAAGAACTTGTTCTAGTTGCTGGCCACATCGAGGCAATGACCATGTGAAAGCGTTTCATGTACGCACGCACGTACGCTCCGGAACGCACATTATGAATACATTTTTTTTCGTATTTTTTCGGATTCATCCCAAAAGAGGATTTCCGTCTCAACGTTCATCCGCTGGTGGCCGGGGTGGTGTTTACAATAATTTGACCGGGGTGAAATACCTAAATCACGGATTTCGTTTTTCTACGGATAAGCAAAACGTGTAGGTATTCAGTGGAAACTTTAAGTTTAAACAAAAACAACAACACGTCCAGTTAATGTAGTGACCGATTTCATTTCACCCCTCATCCTCCCGAAAGCGATTAGTTTGCTACACACACGCACACAGTGAGGGGGTGGCTTACGCGAGCGGATTTGTTCAGTCCGGAGCCCACGTAAGTAGGTCGGTCGTCCGTCTAATTTTGAGGGATGACTGGGGAATTATACGCGCCGGGCTTGGGAATCTTCGTTTTAGCAGAGATTTAAGAGCCTTCAATCGAGTGATGACAAATTCGTTGGCGTCGGTCGCCCGGCTCGGTTTTATGCGCTCAGTGTGACCTACGTGCGACGAATGAGTTATGATGGCGAAGTGCTCTGTTTGATTGAATGCGTGGGGTGGTGGCCCACTCCACATCAAGCTTGAGTGCATGTAAATTCAGCCGGTTGTGGCTGGGTGGACACTCATGACACCCATCAGGTTGGTTTAAAGAGGCCTCCCCCACCCGTGACCATAGCTGACTTAAATCGGCGCTTAAGTACCCACGCGGGACACTGAGCACCACAGAGGCGTCGCTTGAGGCAAGGAAATGAATACAAAATCCCCCCCTCCCAAAAATATGAGATAAGACGCTGTGAATGCGGATTCCGTGCGGGGACAGCAAGATATATTGTCATTTATTGGCGCCCCATATACTCCTCAGATCGTTATCCAGTCCCTCACTGTACATGGCCGATAAATACATGCACATATCTCTCTGTCCAAATGGCTTAAGTTTTCTTTGCTGAAATGACCTTTCTCCTTCCAATAGCGTGTTCGAGGGAAGCAAAAAAACAACAAATGCGGTATCCACAACCCTTTTTTGCCGTCCGCTTACTGCTGCCAGAGGAAGGCAAAAAAACCGGTCACTACCCTCTAAATACTTTCGACCACCCGCACACACAGACGGGCGCGCTCGCTCTCCACCATGCGCGAGAGTGTGTGTTATTATCAAGAAACAGGCTTAAACGAATATTTTCATATGTTTATATAGAACATTGGCGATGGGTTTTTTTGTTGCCACTTGAGCGCAGGGAGCCGCTGGTTGGAGGACACAGCCGGGATGGACATCATTTGGTGTTGTTGCGAGAGGCCACTGCTGCCTCCGGACACTCGGGAGATTGCGTTTTATTCCATCTTGCCGGCCGCCTTAGACCGAGATGGGATTTCAGTGTATGCCAAAGGTATTCCTGAAGGCCTAGCAAATATTTTCTACACAACGGAAATATGTAAGTACATAAACCCCAATGCGACATCAATTTCGCAGGACGCTGGACCATAAGCCCCTGGTCATGATATAACACGGAATGGTGTGGAGTGGTGGGTGGGGGTTGGGACAGAAACGTGGGCTACCCACCGCTGAAAGGGGTGAATGTTACGTTTATCTCATATTTTTCTTTTCTTTTTTTTCTCTCTGCCTTATTATTTAGATTATTCTTTGTTTTTGTTTTAGTTTAGTCGAAAGTTGGGTGGCCGGGGAGTTGGGCCGAATTTCAATAAATTGATACCATCGATATGGTCTGCGGCGGGATACATTGCCGTGGTCAATCTCACGGATTTATTTATCGATTCGGATCGTTCTCGGGTCTGCATGACAAAGGATTAGAAATTTAAATTGCGGTCATACCTTTTTCTGGGAAAGGTAAACAGCGATGGCCGAGTCGCAAGCCGCTTTGAGGGGATTAGGCTGAATGGCCTGACATGAGGCGCATAGTTTTGGCTTACGGATGGCGTAGGCTTAATTAAAAAAAATATGAAACAAATTGTGGAGCAATGCTGTGTTCGTGGGAATTTCATCTTGAAGGATTTGCGTATACTTTTCACTCTTGTGAGGAAAGTAGCACGCACAACACGAGTTGGGGCTGTTCAAGAAGTTAGGACGTGGCCATATCAACCACTAAACATCCCCCTCCAGTCAGCACGTTCCTATGGTGCTGCCTGACGTAGTCAAAGTGTCGTTGAACAGGCATTGTCCAAAGCTGTCGTTGAAATTAAAAATTGTCTGCAACACGCTGACCTGGCCTGGAGAACTGAGTCTGTTCAAAATACGGAATACGCAACCTTTCGAGTTTGAAACCAAATTATCCAATCCAAGGTATCTGTTGGACCGTCTCAGATGCAGGACATCTCTGTTGCGTGGTTTCGCTGATGCGGAGGATTTATACCGACCATGTTAGTCCCAAAAGACAAATTCAACACTAAGGAGCTCAATATCTTCATTTGTTGTTGGTCTGGAAATTCGATTTGAGTGGATTTATGCATTAATAGCTACTTGAATCGGCTTAAAACTTTAGGTCCCTTCCATTCGTGTGAGAACAATAGCACGCACAACGCGAGTGGTTGCTGAGAAGCTAGGCCCTGGCCCTCTATGGGCTGTAGCGCCACCCATATTATTATTATTATAACTACTTGAAGACAGTTCTTCTTCTGTCTGAGCTCATGTCGTTCAATCTTCTGTAAACTTGAAGCAACGTCTTCAGCACGTCTATTTATCATTGCGTTAAAAAGTGAGTTGCGGGCTTCAAAATTGTGGATTAAACTTGGTGGAGGCTCATGGCGTTGTGGGTATGTGCGTCGACCCCAACCTCGACGTCGTAGGTTCGATCCCTGGTCTTTACCACAAAACAAATATTTTTCTAGGTCTTACCTGTTCCGAGTCACTGACAATGCTTGAACTGTCTAGAAAAAGCTACTCAAACTTTGGCCGTTCGGAACCGGCATAAAACCACTCGTGATAAACCAATAGCGCGCACAACACGAGTTGTTGCTGAGAAGCGACAGCCGTTGTGTCCAGAAGCACTGCATATGCACCTATGGGACATTGTAAGGACTCTCATTAGCGTGTGTACATCCGTGGGAGTAACATCGATCGCGTTGCCCTAGGGCGACCCTTAATGCCTTTAATCCAATTGGCCCTCTACGGACTGTAGCTCCACCCATATTACACTATTATTAAGTCTCATACTTGCTTACTTATCAGGCCGGTGAGCCATGAAGGGTCCGAGCCTGAGCAATTGCTGCCTTCCATCGATGACGGTCCAGGGAACGCTGCTTCCAGTCGTCAAGGCCAAGCAGTCTTACATCCGCGATGACTTGGTCTCTGTACCGGATGTTCGGTCTTCCTCTCCTTCTCGAACCAGGAGGCTCGGATTCGAAGACCCTCGTAGCTGGAGCGTTGTTGTCCATGCGTCTTATGTGGACGTGCCAGTGTAGTCATCCACATCCTTTTACAGCTCGTAGAGTTCGCGGTTGGGTCTTCTCCTCCATTCGCCTTCCCCGCAGACGGGACCATATATCCGACGCAGAATTTTTCTCTCGAAGGCATTAAGAATCAGTTCTGCAGTCTTGCTTAGTGTCCAGCTTTCGGCTGCACTAAGCAGAACTGGCAGGATTAGAGATTTGTAGTTCATGATTTTGGTCCTTCGAGTCAGAAGTTTGAAGCCCAGTTGTTTTGTTTTTGATCTACACTAAGATGTCATTCGTGGAGTTTACGTGTGCCCTGAGGTACTCCTTTACAACGTCGAGATTGTGGCAGCCAATTGTTATGTTGAGCATACGCCTCATAGTGAATCCAGCCCTCAAGTTGGCTCCACTTGAGAGCTAAAGTTCGTTACGGACTCCCTTCAAGAATCTCATAGATAGATAGATACGTTTATTTCGTTTCAAATACATTTAGTTATTGCACAATTTACATAATTTGCACAGAGATATGATTAACATAATGTAATCTTACTACTAAAAAAGAGTGTTTTAACATGTTAAAGTGTTTTTTCTTGACAGATATATATATATATATAAATTGAGGAAACAACGAAAAAGAAAAACCTCATACAAAAAAAAAATTAAAATAAATAAATAAATAAATAATATTAAATAAATACGTGAATAAATAAAATAAAAATAAGTAAATAGAGTTATGAATGCAACAAATGATGAAAACTATACGTTTTAATAATATAAATAAATAAATAAATAAATATAAATTATAAATAATTGAAATATGCAAATAGTAAATAAATAAATAAATATGTACATAATAAATAAATAAGTATATATATATAAATAATAAAGAATACAAATATACAAAAAATAAATAAGTAAATAAATAAATCAATAACCAGTAAATAAGCCAATACATATATATATATATATACATTAAACATTATTACAAAACAACAAGAGGATATTCATACACACATTGCAAGAGTAAACGAAATATTCCATTACTTAAAATTAGGTACAGAGCTCGTTTATAAGAGGATTATCAGGGATGCCGCATCTGACTTTGAATGATTCAGAGAGCCTATGTATTTTGTTAGAGATCAATTCAACATTAGCCTTATAATGTAAGTTTATAGTAGATTGATGCCAAGGAAGATTCAGCATCATTTTAAAGATTTTGTTCTGTGCTATTTGTAATTTTTTTATGTAGCACTTAGCACAATTGCCCCAGACTTGGCACCCATACAGAAGAATTGCTTGGAATATAGCTTTGAATATAAGTATCTTGTTTGCATTGGAAAGTAAAGACCTTCTGTTTATAAAAGGGTATAATGTTCTTAAAGCAATGTTATACTTTTTAAGAACTTGTGAGTGGTGTTCGTTAAAAGTCAGTTATTTATCAAGATATATGACTAGATATTTCACGGAATTTTGCCACAATATTAAGTTCCCTAAGATATTTAGGTTATTTGAAGGTAAGCAAGACTTTCTTTTTCTGCTAAAAAAGATAGCTTGAATCTTATCAACATTAATTTTTATTTTCCATTTTGAAAAAAAACTCGAGTAACAATTCAACCGCATTTATTAAGTTTGTCTCAATATTAAGACTGAACTCATGCGAAGACAAAATTGCTGTATCATCAGCATATATGGCTGTATCACAGTAAGGGAGAGTAGGAAAGTCAGACGTAAACAAATTATACAGAACTGGACTAAGGACTGAGCCTTGAGGAACACCAGCAATGACACTAACGAGATTAGAAATACCACTCTTAACATGTACTTTAAAGTATCGATCTGTGACAAAACTTTTAACGATTTTACATAGAAACATAGGAAAATTAAACTGTAACATTTTGTATATGAGTCTGTCGTGCCATACAGAATCGAACGCTTTTTCGATATCGAGCAAGACCATACCTGAAGATTTTCCTACTGCACGATTAGTTTTTATGGTATTGCATATCCGTAGAACTTGGTGTGAAGTACCATGATGTCGCCTGAAGCCAAATTGCTGGTTTGGGTAAATCTTGTGAGCATCGATAAAGGATAGTAGCGTTTCTTTTAAAATGTTTTCAAAAATTTTACTTAAGCTATTTAGTAGGCTAATTGGTCTATAACTCTCAATTCCGTCGGAGGGTTTGCCTACTTTGGGTATTGCAACTACTTTTGCTAATTTCTCATAGAAAATCGAAAATTGAAAGTGAGTCCGTAACGAACTTTAGCCCACAAGTGGAACCAGCTAAAGGCAACTTCGAGGGAATTAAGCCCATGATGTGACTGCAACCTCAACAAAGCGCGACACAATAATCTGAATCAAAATGTTCGTCACTGAATGTGTTGGGAGTCTCAAGAAGTAAAACGAGAAATAAAAAATGTGGAAGTTCCCTCGTGGATTGATACTGCAATTATTCAATAACTCAGACGCGTTGTACTGGCAGTACTCGTACTGCAATCATCTTCCTCCTACTATCTTCCTGCCTATTCTGCAGCAGTCCCATCGGCCCTGTGAGGATCAGTGAGGCGTGTTTTGCAGGAAATTGATATAGGGTCTCACAGTCAAGTCAAGAGTTGGAAGGCAAAACAGAATATAAGATAAACCAACCTTAGCTAGGAGAAGAGCCTCTATCAACTCTCTCCAGACCGAATTCAATTCAACAGCAACAGCAGACAAATATCGCCCAAAAACGAGCGACGATCTTTTGTAATCTCTTCGAATCCATAGCTGAGGGACGAAGCAGTATAAGAATATCAGTAGAAGAAGACCTCAGGTGGCGCACGCAAGTTTAAAGGGACCTCAATCAACTTTGCGTGCGAGACTTGATGCAGCTAGCTAAAGATCGAGCTGGTTGGAGATGCTTGTTGGTTGAGGCCCAGGTCCATCCCCAAGCTGTCGTGATAGCCTTGTAATTAAGTAAAGAAGTAAACAAAAGCAAATAAAAAATTCTGTCATCGTTATCTTTAGTTCCCCAATTCCACAAAAGGGGTCGCGGAGACCACTCTACATGACCTAGTCATCCCAATCATTGGATACTCATTCTTCCGGCTAAGTCGATGTCGTTTAATAACTCAACTCACAGTACGTCGGTTTGTCCAAAAGGCTCGAAATTCTTGACTCGAAGGTCCAAAGTCATGCTCTACAAAACTCTTATTCTACTAGCCCTGCTGTATGGAGCCGAAAGCTGGACACTAAGCAAGACTAGAGAACTGATTCTTGGTGCCTTCGAAATTCTACGTCGGACTCTTACCATAACCCACTATCACCCGACGAATTTTACCCTCAACGCAGGCAAGAGCAATTTCGCCCGCTTTTGACATGGTCCATGCCTTTGCACTGTGCAGCAGGACAGAGACGATAAAGATCTTAGAGAAGGGAACTCTAGTTGTGCGAAAGAGGGCTTTTTATATCATTGGCTTTCTTATCCCAAAGAAGCAGCGATTGAGAAGTGTTATTCTTCGATTGATTTTAGCGCTGGTGTCGTTACCTCAATAGATAGCGGTTGATAGGTAAACAAAAGCTTAGTAATAATAATAATATGGGTGACGCTACAGTCCGTGGAGGGCCAGGGTCTAGCTTCCCAGCAACCACTCGCGATGTGCGGGCTATTGTTCTATCACGAGTGGGAGGGACCCACAGTTTTATGCCGACTCCGAACGGCCAAGATTGAGCAGCTTTTTCTAGACAGGAAATACTCTTGGAGCGTTGTCAGTGACTCGAAAGAGGTGGGAGCCATGAAAATTATTTTTGTTGCACAGAGCAGGAATCGAACCTACGACGTCGAGGTTGAGGTCGACGCACATACCCACAACGAAACGGACCACCACAAGTGAATGGCTTAGACTACCTCAAATCTGTGTCTGTCTACTGTCCGAGACGTCGGTGTTTTGTTGACAGCATATTTTTGGCCTTGCCCTCATTTATTGCTAAGCCCATCTTCGCAGCCTCTGTCGAAATACCCACAAAAGGGGCAGCGCTGCGTTCTTTGGCATGTGCGAGTAGTTGGACGGACTTCTATTCCTTGGGGGTTGGCGTGCGAGTTTTGTGCATTTTGTGCCTTGTTTGAATCCTTTTTTTTAGATCAATGGTTTCGGTTAGGTCTCTATAAATTTGGTGGAGCAGCGTGCAATGCCCATTGTCATTCTACAGAAGCGGAGGAATTCGGACGAGGTGCCAAGACTAGACAGAGGTCTGCACAGCTCTCTTTTGCAGCTCTGTATAGCTGTCATACGCGGCCTTAAAATCTATGAAAAGTGTTGGTCTGTTGCTCGGTGGTGGATTTTCCTGGCCTGAAGCTACACTGGTATGAACCGAGCACGTTGTTGACGAACGGCTTTAAGCGTTCATACAGCATGGCAAATAAAATTTTTTATCGTGATGTTCAGAAGACGGATGCCTACAGTTGATGGATCTCTTATGTTTTAACCCATAATTTCTATAAATTTCAAACCTTGTCCAATTTGTCCCCTAAAGCAGTGCAGAATTGCTCGCTTCAATTTCAATAGTCGATGGACCTGGAACAGTAACCCTTATTTTTCAAAAAATTAAATAATTTTTGAGCTCAAGAAACTTCATGCACACAACGCCCTCACGCACAATGCGAGTGATAGGACGATTGGGCGGCAACCTCTGGAAAGCCCACTCAATTCAGTCGAAGAGAATGGAATAATGGAAGAGTTTATGTTTATGGAAGGACAACGGAAGAGGGGAAGGGCGTCTTAAATTGAACCAAAGTCCTACCAAGCAGAACAAAGAAAATCGCTTAAATCATCACCCAAAGAAACTCCAAGCAAACTTTGAACTGAACTAAATTCTTAAGAACAAGTGGTAGATGTAAGTTGAGGACCAAGACGAAGGACTAAGGACCATGGACCATGCACCAAGGGAGCGAGAGAGCATTCATATGAAACACAAAACTGCCTCCTGTCCGGTGCGCCTCTTGTCCGAAAATTAATCAAAAACCACTTCGCCTGCCACTCATTCAAAAATTATACACGCCCATCTCTCGCACACACATATTCCCCCATGTCACCGCATGTTCGTGCCCGTCCCCGAGGACTATCACTCACAGTGTTTGTAAGTCCAGCCGATCTGGGTTGCAGGGCAACAACTGAAATGAAAAGGCGAAGCGAATGTACTCGCATGAGCTGCCCACTAACAATGCCACCACCCTCAAGGAAGGCGAAGGAGGAACGCTCGAAGCTTGTTGTAGCTAAGATACACAAAGTGCTCTCGACAAACGCGTTCCCATTCCCAAGGTATAAATGGATTTCCATCTCTCGCAATCACATGGTCAACGAAGGAAGGACCTACGTTACGTATCAGCTGCCTGGGAGAACGGCTGAATCTTTCTCGAGCAGCAGAATGTGTGTTACCACACTCATCGTCGTCGTCGTCGTCGTCGTCGTCGTAGTAGACGTTGTCATCCTTCGTCGTATCGTTGTATCGTCGCGTCGCTTCGTCTTTTTGACATTCGTCGCTGTAGTCCTTCCATGAACCATTAAGAGGCAGGATATGGGAGACGTTGGCTAACCGATGGGCATTTTGGCCTACATACACACGGCCCCCACATAGCCGTAGCTGTAGCTATGAATGCCCCCACTTTATACATACGTCCAGTGTGTGCGTATAAATATTTCCATAGGTACGAAATTTGCTGTGTGTCCTTTGTACTAAGAGGGGGGGGAGTCCATTTACACAATGTTCGGCTGGCTCAACTGTTCGCAGATATGCCTGGTCAACGCTGCCGCTTGCTCTGGCATTACCACCCACGTTCACGTCTTATCTGCGAAAGGAAAGGACACCTTAAGCAGTGGGATTTATCCTTGCGAACGGCAAGTCTGTGTGTGCGTATAAATTTCGAGCATATGCGTGTGTTCGTGTTTCTTTGGTGCTGCTTGGGCATCGTCTTTGACTATTCCATTTGCGTTTGATTTTAAAATGAACTCAAGAGAAATGAGATGTGTACACAAATTGTGCGTACCCTCGGCAGAAACTACAGTGGCTGTGAAAAGGATAATTGCTTGGAAAAAAAAATTCAGGACGTCAGTTTTAAGCTCTCTGCCTACATGTCGAACTCATTTTATTCTTTCGTCATTTTCTTTAACTGCGTGGAAGGTAGTTGCACTTTTAATCATGTTTCTGAGACACTCGCTTAGGTACGCAATGTGCATCGATGTGTTTTTCAAAATGTCTTCATTTTTGACTAAGCCTTATCCCGCTTTTTCTTTGTGTATGAGTATGACTTCGAATGCGCCTACGTATCGTCGCAACGCGTCATTTTCAGGTCTTGACATCGTTCCTCAGTTTTCCCAATCGTTGTCCTAAATGGCAGTCCTTGTCCACAACTTGAGCTTGTGCCCAGATCAAGGCTCTCTGTGAGAGGCTGGATCTTCTTCAATTCTGCAACAATGGGTTGACCATTCATAAGTGCTTGCCTTCGCGTGGTTGTACACCTTGTCGCAGTGCGAGGGCAACTGGGAGCACAAGAGACCCACCTCAAACGGCGAATTCCTCTTCTGGTACACAGATGGCTCTAAAACAAATACCCATATATGCCACAGTATGTACACTCACAACTCCGTACTTCAAGTAGAGATACTGGCAATTAAGCTATGCCCCAGAGAAAATATAGACAGATCCATAACTAACAAGGCACATATATATTCTTCGTGATAGCAAAGCTGCTCTTCTAGCCCTCAAAAGCTACGAAGTCCCCTCTAAACTACCTACAACTGTTACACCAGCTAGCCAACTCGAACGTAGTCCGCCTCATTTGAATACCAGGTCACAGCGGTCATACCGGTATCGAAAGAGCAGACCAACTAGCCAGAAGAGAATCCGCATCACCGTTCATGGCACTACGGCCATTCTGCGGCATACCCATCACCACCGCTAAGGGCTACGTTGGCATAGCTCAGGACATGGCCAACTACTACTGTATGCACACGAAAGGTGACAGACAGGCCAAAATGTTCCTACCAACTTTTTCTTAAGAGACCAAGACAACTTAGACTCACAAGGTGTCAGATTTGTGTAGCCACTGGACACTGCCCAGTAAATTTCTTCTTCTAATGGCACTACAGTCCGGGATGAACGGTCTCAGCCAACAAGTCTCTACGGGTGGCATGATCCTTCACAACCTGCCTCCAATTTCGCACGCCAAGTTGGTTGAGGTCCTTCTCCATTTGTGTGCACCCTCGGCTTCGTGGTCGTCCTCTATTGCATTGTCCCCCTGGTTCGGAGTCGAAGACTCTTCGGGCTGGAGCAGTGGTGTCCATCCGCTCTACATGACCTAGCCATCTTAGGCGTTGAATCCTTAGACGCCTGGCCAGACTCATGTCGCTGTTCAGCCCGTATAGTTCGTGGTTGAATCTTCTTCTCCAGAATGCACCAACGCAAACAGGACCAATGATTGCACGTAGAACTTTTCTCTCGATGAGGCCAAGTGCGTCTTCATCCGCTCCTGTGATAGTCCAGGCTTGCGCGACATAGAACATGACAGGGATGATCAATGTCTTATATAATGTAAGCTTGGTCTTTCGAGAGAGGGCTCTGGTACTTAATGCCCAAAGAAACAGCGGTTGGCAAGAGTTATTCTGCTTCTAATCTCGGTACTGATGTTGTTTGCACTGTTAATTTGGCAGCGAAGGTATATGAAGTCCTTTACCATCTCGAAGTTTTAGCTGCCTATGGGGACATTCTTTCCAAGACGTCGATGTTGTGCGTCCTTTCTTGATGACAGCTTTGTTTTGCCCTCATTCACCGCTAAACCCATTTTTGCTGCCTTCGTTGTAATACCAGCAAACGCTTTATTGACGGCTCGCTGAGTTCGAACAATCATGTCAATGTCGCCTGCGTATGCTAGCAATTGCACTGATTTTTGGAAGATAGTGCCTCTTGTGTTAGCTAGTGAGTTTTGCACGACCTTCTCAATTACAATGTTAACAAATCAAATGACATCGCATCGCCTTGATTAAAACCTTTTTTGACAGTGAAGGTCTCGGTGAGTTCGTTACTGACCTCGATGGAGCAGAAACTGCCCAGTAAGCAAACACCTTAAAACCATGGGCTTAACGTAAGATAACGCCTGCCGACTGTGTACCGAGGACGAAGAAACAGCAGTGTCACTGTAACTGCATAGTCAGGACACCTAGGCGGATACTATCTTGAAGCGGACAAATTTGCCGCCAGTTCGCTCAAAAAGAACTCAGGCTTCCTGCGTGAACTTTAAATAGGGATAAATCACAATATTGCCATCTCAGGAGATCCCTTCCCATTCCTTCCAATATTCCAATTCTGATGCTAATGCATAAGTTCTTACTGGTTAGATTAGGTTAGGTAGGAGTGATTATCAAATGTCTATCAGTTTTGTCTCACTTATATTTTAATGTTCCTTCTTTCGCAGCCTTGAATAAAGTCCATTCTTCTTGCAAGTGAGCGTAGGATACAGTGCCCTGTTGTCATCCCCACGACCTTGTTGATTATATTCTTATCAAGTTTTGATGAACGATGACGATCCCAGTGGATGCCGCTGGGGGCTTGTTAGAGTGGATGATTTTTTTTTTCCGGGTTCACAAACGCGAGAGTGAGTGGATCTAGTTCTTGATTGGGGAAAACCTCTTCTGGTCGCATTCCAAGTGCAACGGATCAGATGGATGATGTGATGTCAGAACGTAAAAAAACACAGCAGAATATTGTCGCTTTCGTTGTTGGAGTGGGTTGGTGCGTTGCTCATACTATTTGCTTGCAAGTTCTGTGTTCGAATCTGGATTTAGCTATTTATTTTATTAGGGAATACGTACCACATTTTGCGTTTCTTCTTGTCGTAAATATGACAGGCCTTATAATAATAATATATAATAATATGGGTGGCGCTACAGCCCGTAGGGGGCCAGGGCCTAGCTTCTCAGCAACCACCCGTGCTGTGCGTGCTACTGTTCTAACACGAGTGGAAGGGACCTACAGTTTTATGCCGACTCCGAACGACTTTGTTTGAGAAGCTATCTCTAGACAGGCAACACTCTTTGAGCATTATCAGTGACTCGAAAGAGGTGGGGCCGTGAAAATTGTTTTCGTCGCACAGAGTAGGAATCGAACCTACGACGTCGAGGTTGGGGTCGACGCACATACCCACAACGCCACGGGCCAACTGACAGGCTTTACGCCTGGTTTATTTATATTTCCACGACCTCCATGATTTCCAATGAAGCTCCGTAATCCAGCAACGATCGCTGTCGATGTACCGGTCAAGTTGAAATACAGCCTCATAGTGCTGCTGCCTTGATAGCTACCACAACACTTGTTGTGAGGTGAACCAATGAATGCGGCGGATGCCCTGGCGGTTGTTACGAAAGAGCAAGCAATTTTTAGGACTGGCAACAACACCGAGTTGATAGTGTACTCACGAATTAAAAAACCTTCTAAATTTCGAGCGTCGCTAGTCTACTGAAAAATGTCCACACCCAATACAAGGCGGATATACGTGCGATCCAGGACAGGAATAGGAATAGGACAGGGAACGTTAAGGAAAAAAGAATGCGAAACATGCAAATTAAGAGTGCCACTCGCACGTTGGTTCGATGTGGGAACATTTCTTCTTCTTCTTGGATTGGCGCTACAGTCTGGGGTAGACTTGGGCCTCAACCAACATGCCTCTCCAGCCAGCACAATCTTTCGCCAGCTGCCTCCAGTTGCGCATACCAAGTAGTTTAAGGTCCTTTTCCACTTGTGTGAGTCATCTCGTGTGAGGACGTCCTCTGTTGCGCTGTCCCAATGGCTCAGTATTGAAGATTCTTCGGGCCGAAGCTGTGGTGTCCTCCCTCTCTACATAACCAGCTTTTTAAGCGTTGGATCCGAAGACGCTTAACTAGGTGCATGTCGCTGTACAGCCCGTACAGTTCGTGGTTGAATCTTCTCCTCCAGACGCAACCTGTGTTTTGAAAGATGGCTCTGTTACTCAATTGTCTCTTGAGCCCAAAGAAGCAGCGATTGGCAAGAGTAATTGTTGTTGTCGCTATTTATTCCAGAGCCGAGGTAGACGAAGTCCTTGACTACCTCAAAGTTTCTGCTGCCCATTATGACGCTCTATCCAACACCTCGATGTTGTGCGTCCGTGATGACAGAAAGTACTTTGATGTGGGAACACTATCATCCTCATATGCTTACCCGTCCATACCGAGGAGGCTGAATGAAAGCACAATAAAAGAAGTCCTCTTCTATCTTGGATGGACAGTGACTGAGCAGCCTAGCCGTAGGGCGATCTAAAAATCAGATAGCCGATTCCCCACCTAAGAATTATTATTATTACTATTGAGGGTATATTGCCAACTATCCTTCTATGGCCAGTTATCCAGCAGAGTTTAACCATGTTACTCCTGCTTTTGTAAACATTCCCAAACAAGACTTAATTTGATGATGTAGGAGTGATTGACAAGTCAGAGTCAAGTGACAGGATAGCGCTACGACTGTCCGACATTATTGCCGTGACGGAGTTGATATAGTTCCCGTCAATAGTTATTTGAGCGCATTTGTCTATAGCAACGACTTCCTCCTGAAAATTGCTGGTGGGTTTGTCCATAGGTTCGTAGTACATAGTCCTAAGCACTAACACAACAATTAGTCAATATTAGTGGATGCGTAGGCTGCCGGCATGACCGATGAGACAAAAGCGGGCAAGATGATGATTTTTTGCCGAAATCGACATCCGGACAGCTGAAAGTTATATCTCGGTATTTACTCAATCGCCGAAGGAGGGTCTTCCATCGTTGGCAGTCCTGGACAGGCCACTTCCAGTCACCAATACCAAGCTGCTTTGCGTCCGCTGTTATAAGGTCCTGTACCGGAGGCTTGGTCTTCATCTCCTTCTTCCTAGGCAGTAGTGGGCACGCGGCTTCCAATCATAAATACCAAGCTGTATTAGCAGGTTCGGTCTTCCTCTCCTTCTCGAACCAGGACGCTCGGATTCTAAGGCCCTCTTTGCTGGATGTGGCACAACCAGTGCAGTCGAGGGATTTCGTCTTGTGGACTACACACGTTCTGGTATAGCTCGTAAATTTCGACGTTGTGCCTTCTCCTCCATTCGCCTTAATTGCAGGCGGTTCCAAACATCCGACGTAGGCACCAAAAATCATCTCTGCTGTCTGGCTTATCGTCCAGCCAGACTGGCAAAATGGGAATCTTGTAGAGCATGGATTTGGTCCTTCGAGTCCGGAGTTTCGAACCAAATTGCTGTGACAAACCGGAGTAGCATCAGTTGCCAAATTTAGTCCAGTTTACGCTGCTTAAGCATAACAATTGGAAAAAAACCCATAATTGCTGTCTGGCCACGCTTTATAAGCCTACATTGGTTTCTCGAAGAAACCATTGATCAACGAGACCGTTTACTTTCGATCGACACTTTACTCGTGCACTTGCAGCTTCTTCTGAATTTCTGATACCAATTACCAGCGCCCACCGGTCGACCCAAGTTAAACTCAAGCAATCCCAGTGCGAAGCCAAGAAATAGTGCGATTGCATCCTGGACATAATCAAACCCGTTGCCGGAGCTCTTTCCCATCCAAAGGCCTTTCATTCATTTAAAACCGCACATGAACGCACGTGAGCGCGTGTGTGTGGGGATACAGAGTTTGCATACATAAATACATAAGGCCGAGGGCTGATGCGTGTGTGTGTGTTTTTGTGTGTTTATGGAGACGTTGAGCAATTTTCCTTAATTTCCAATTGTTAGGAACCAACAAGAACTAATTCTTGATTGGTGCTCCTTGGACTGTGAAAGGAAGAAAAGGATAGAACGACAGCGGCGACGGCGGAGGGCACAGGAAGGTGGTTAATTTTCAAAATGACCCACATGAGCCAAGGACTGTACTCGGATGGTCGTTCGCGAGCCCCCAAGTTGTGTTGGAGACAAACCAAAGGACCCTCAAAACTCCCAATCCGCTTCCTCGCTCTCCGGCCATACGGCTACTAAAATTCGAATGGTTTCTTGTGAGCACTACCGAACACAGCACATAGCAATATTAGAATAGAATTTCGTGTTTAAACCATCTCTAGGTACTTGGAATCCTCTTATTTGTCGTTTATGGAACGACAACGACGATGAGAGCCAAGACGAAGACGGACGACGGACGACGGACGACGGCCGATGGACGTTGGACGACGTTGTTGTGTTGTTAGAACGCCGCAAGGCAACACGATCGATAATTTTCCATAGAGTTTGACCAACCACCACCGAAATCGCCGGGTGGTCAAAATTTCACATCCATCTGGAGCAACTTGTGCAGAGGGAAAACCAAAGCCAGATGAAGGCGAAGAAGAAGTCGACGACGACGACGATGACGATGGCGATAGAGTTGAACGTGGCGGTGGGGATGGGGAGGGGTGGTTTTTAGTGTGTGAGTGGCAGTGGAAGACGGACGAATGGAGGCAGCAGGAGGCATTTGGTGCAAAAATCTAGAGCATGGGCTTGAGGTAACTCAAATTCATTTGCACACTGTTCGACTGAGTACCCTGACCGTCGCCCAACCCCATCTCTGCCTTTGTTGCTCGGAATTACCGACCCTTTATGTAAATACACGAGAAAATTTCCTATGTACACATTGAAGATGGTCAAGAAGTATCCAAAACGAAGACGACGACACCGACGACGACGACGCCGGCCACGTCCAAGATAAAGTACGGGACCAAGCAAGTATATGCCGCGCCGAGGACGTGTATGCGTGTCCGTGTGGCCGAGTGTCTGTGCTGGGCGTGCATCAGTGTGCGGTATGTATGGCCGGCAATATCGTTTCATTTAATTGCCGTCCTTACCTTTTTCTCCCCATCTCCCCGCCCAAACTATCGCTCGTTTGGCAGCAAAAGCAAAAGATACTTCATATCGATATTTACATGAGTTCAACTTCCGTTAATGGCTGCGCGCGCGTGTCCGTGTGTGTGTGTGTGGTTGAGTGCTTTAAATTTCTTAGAATGAAATTCAATTATATGCAGACGACGCACGAGCATGTGTGCGTTTAAAGTCCGAGCAGAAGAACCCGCTACGGCGTTCATTAGTGGGAGGACGTCGCCTCCAGAAGCCCAGAGTCGCTGGTGGTCAGTGGCGGGGAGGTCGGGCATGGCTGGTGAGTGAGACAATGGCCAAGGCAACCCATCAGCGAAACACAATGGGAACACGAGCACGAAGCTACATCCAGTACACATGTAGAGCATCCAATAGTTTTTGACAGTTTTATAACAGATCTGTGATATTTTTTGTCTGCTTGTGTTTTTTTTGTGATTCCCCTTCTTTTGATTTTGCAGGAACATGAGGGCATGTTTGTTTTGGTTTGGCTTGTACCACGTATCTTAAGGATATGCCAGGATGAACTTTTTGAAGGGATCGGCTTTTGTTTGCTTATCTGGATGCTGTTTTGAATGCATAAAGCAAACAGTACGCTCTGATAGCATTTTTGCGGAGGGTGGGTGGAATAGTTTTTTTGAGGAGTTCATTGTTAATTACTATCCGAGAAGTTTGTGGAAAATTTTGACATTCAGCTGGCGGATATGTTACCCAGTTTTTTGGGGCTTGCTTATGTTTGCAAACTGACATGATGCTTGGATTGGAAATAGACGGATTTTGTGTCAATTTAGAGAAACGGTCTATTAACCCTCAAGTGACTACATTTTTGGCACACATTCGGTACATCCCTTATTCGTTGATTTCGAGAAGGCTTTCGATTGCTTGAATCGAAGATTTCGGAAGAAAACACTCATAGCTATTACTAAAGCTACATCTGACAGTAGTAAGTGTCACGTCTTGCACAACGGTCAACGATAAGTAAATTCAAGAAAAGGGATGAATGGCTAGCTCGCATGACCATCGTTTGTAAAAATAGCTATAAGACACGATCAAAGACGCCGTGCCGTCTTCGTTCGTACGTCGATGTCCGAGCAAGTTTAACTAGTCCGCAATTTTGCTGTCTTCTAAAAGTTTAATTGCTCGCTTTTGGATTTTATCTAGCTGGCTCGGCATGGTCTTGGGGGCACTGCTGCGTGGTCTTTTCAGCGTTATACTCAAGGCTGTAAAACTTAGAAAGTAAAGCCAAATTAGAAATTGTGAATACGTAGTCACTTAGGCCATAGAATATGCTCTGTAGGCTTTATATGCTACATATGCTTGTTGGCGTTGTTTTTCTTCGGCTCGTTATTTAGAATGCCGTGCAAAATCGATTTTGTTCAACGAAAGAAAATTGCTAGTATACGTGAATCAACAACAGACAAGCCGGAGATCTTTTCCGGAGACGATAGTGACATCCGTAGTTTAGCTTCGAAGCTCCTCTACGAATGAATCGCGACGATGCTTTTGAAATATGACGGCATCGATGTTTCGACAGTGGCATGGAACTACAACTAAGTTGTGAATATGGCTTCCAATATGACTGGAATCAAACCGAATGTCGGATGAAACTCCAGCAATAACAGCTCCAGCAGTTCAGTGATTCAACAAAATGCTGAAATTTGTTGCACCAATCATGGGCGGCGTAGATCTAATAAATAGAAGCGTGCGTGCGTCAATGTCCCAACCGCATTGCCCCCAAGTTGCCTTTTCTACCACATGCTCGCCATAGTCATCATCAATTCTAGGATGTTACATATTGAGCAGTACAAACTACGAAACCACTAAAATTGTCCGAATTTATCATGTTTTACGAAATCCGGCATACCGTTGGCACGAAAACCTGGTTGCTAATCGAATTTGGAATCGCAATCATCCGGGGATGAGCTAATGATGCTCCCGTAGACCACTTGCCAGTCGATGCTGAGAATTTGGAAAAAACATTTCTGCGATGACGACACAAATTCCGCTGTCAGGCAGAATGTTTCACTCAATTTGGACGATGATGAACACGAATTCCGTCCCCCCGACTTAGATGAAGTCATGATAGCGATATCTAGACTGAAGTCGAACAAAGCTGCTGGAGCGGACGGATTGTCCGCGGAATTGTTTAAGGCAGCAGGAGATGACCTGGTTGGGCGCATGCACCAGCTCATCTGCAAGGTATGGTCGGAGGAAAGCATGTCCGATGAGTGGAATCTCAGCGTCGTTTGTCCGGTTCACAGGAAAGGAGACCCCTTTGACTGCGCCAACTATCGAGGGATCAGCCTCCTTAACATCGCCTACAAGGTCTTCTCTGCTCTTCTGTGTGAACGCCTGAAACCCTTTGTCAACAACCTGATAGGTCCTTATCAGTGCGGTTTCAGGCCTGGGAAGTCCACCATTGACCAAATATTTACACTTCGGCAGACCCTACAAAAGACCCAATAGATTTTTTTAGTTCGACACCCACCACCTATTTGTCGACTTTAAGGCGCCATATTACAGCGTGCATAGAGACGAGCTATACAACGCCATGTCTAGTTTTGACATTCCTGCCAAACTCGTCAGGCTGTGCAGGATGACGATGGAGAACTCTCGCTGCTCCATCAAGGTCGGTAACAAGCTCACCAAGACCTTCAATGTCAAAAAAGGTTTTAGGCAAGGCGACACGCTGTCATATGACTTCTTCAACATCATACTTGAGAAGATCGTGCGAAACTCAAACGTAAACACCCGAGGCACGATCTTCCAAAAGTCCGTTCAACTGATTGCTTACGCGGACGACATTGACGTGATTGGACGAACACAGCGAGCCGTCAATGAGGCGTTTGCTGGCAATGAAGCGTCTAAAATGGGTCTAGCGATAAACCAGGGCAAAACAAAGTACATGCTGCCATCACGAAAGGACGCACAACATGAACGTCTCGGACAGAGCGTCATAATGGGCAGCAGAAACCTTGAGGTAGCCAAGGACTTCGTCTACCTCGGCTCTTGAGTAAATAGGTACAATAACACCAGTACCGAGATCAAGCGCAGAATTACTCTCGCCAATAGTTGCTTCTTTGGGCTCATGAGGCAATTGAGTAACAGACCCATATCTCGAAACATCAAGTTGACTTTGTATAAAACTCTGATCATCCTGCTCTATGGCGCAGAGACATAGACGCTATTGAAAGCGGATGAAGAAGCTCTTGGTCGTTTTAAGAGAAAAGTTCTGAGTTCAATCTATGGTCCTGTTTGCGTTGATGGCGTCTGGAGGAGAAGGTTCAACCACGAACTGAACGGACTGTACAGGAGCATGCACCTAGTTAAGCGTCTTCGGATCCAACGCTTGAGATGGCTAGGTTATTTAAAGCGGATGGACACCACAGCTCTGGTCCGAAGAGTCTTCGATACCGAGCCATTGGAACAGCGCAATAGAGGACGTCCTCGCACAAGATGGAGCACAAAAGTGGAAAAGGATGTCAACCAACTTGAAGTGTTCAGCTGGAGGCAGCTGGAGAAAGATCGTGCTGGCTGCAGAGGCATGTTGGTTGAGGCGCAGGTCCACCCCGGACGGTAGGGCCAATCAAAGAAGAAGAAGACCGCTTGCCGGAGCACGCTACAACTCGACATCGGCAAAACACGGTTTAGACTCACGCACACGATTTGTTTGCCGGTATGTTTGTATGTCAATTTATTCCTTACCAGTGATAAGAATATTACGCAACCTGAGATGCGCCACCGATGATTTTTTATGAAAATTTTGTTCTTCAAAATCATTTTCATAGAACTTTTTTTTTTTTGTTTATAAGCCCTAGAGAGTAATTAGCAGCACTGCCTGATATCACCATAAAATGATACACCAAATAATTCAGCAACAAAAAAAAACAAAACGTTCGGATAATGCTACAATGCGGGCACAAACGTTTTCGGTGTTTGTTTTTAGCTCACAGTGGGTTCCCCAATACTGAAGTTGGTTGGAACGGTCGGTAAATTTAGTTCTGTTTGAAATTTTATGTTTTTTCCAATTGTATCAGAGACTTCTTGGGTTTCCTTCTGCGCTCCTCCCCAATGCAGCATTCAGTGTTGCGTTGCAGGCTTGTATTACTTTCATAACAAAGTCTGCAAGTTCAACTATTCTTAGCTGCTCTGATAAAGCTTCTATCCTTTCTGCAAAAAAAAATAATCTTAAATTGGGGGATTCGAAAATGTTACCAAGGGATATGTCATTGGTTCATATAAAAGTTGTTAAATGAATTGATGATGCCCATACTGTTGAAGTTTATTGTGAGCGCTACGGAGGCATGACTACAAACTGTTTCGTGTAACACTTGAACTTGAACGAAAAAATTTGACGCGCTATTGTCAAAACATAGCCAGGTTCAATTCGGGACTATGTGCAAATTAGTTCACTAGCTATATTCAAACATCAACGCCATAAAACAATTTGACCAGTGCAGTCGACGGAATTCTCCTTCTGGGCTGAATACATCCACATCCTGGTACAGCTCGTAGCGTTCGTTTCTGTCTTCTCCTCCACTCGCCTTAATCGCAGGCGGGATCATATATGCGACGTAGCTCCAAGTATTAGGTCTACAGTTTTGCCTAGCTGTAAGCTTCCTATAGCAGGACTGGCAAAATAAGAGTTTAGCGGAAGATGCTTTTAGTCTTATAAAAATAGCGTTTTTACTAACAAACTGCAGGCAAATACATTTCATTAATCAACCGGATTTAGAAATATATACACGCCATCCATATGCCAGAACGCTACGCTGTTATCATTTGAGGTCCTTCATGCTCAAATATGTCAAAAGAATATGTCGTTCCATTTGGTGATTTTTTCATAGTTTTTCACAGAAGGGAGAGCTCCCGAAAGAATAAACAATTTCCCCACCTTATGAATTTTTGCTTCAAAAATGTTTGCTGTCACAAAATTGAAGGCTTATAAAAAAATAATATGGATGGTGCTAGAGCTCGAATAGGACCAAGACCCACTCGTGTTGTGCATGTCATTGTTCTTTCACTAGTGGAAGGGACCTACAGTTTTATGCCGACTGCGAACGACCAAGTTTGAGAAGCTTTTTCTGGACAGGAATGTTGTCTGAGCTTTGTCAGTGATTCGAAAGAAGTGGGGCCGTGAAAGTTATTTTTGTCGCACCGACCAGGGATCGAATCTACGACGTCGAGTTTGGGGACGACGCAATTGCCCACAACACCACGGGCCATCACATTGAAGGCTGTCAAACTCAAAATAAGACTGACATCAGTTCAGCCGTCGAGCTTAAATATACGATTTTTAACCCTTCGCCAAGCATATTCGATTCACTCTAGAGGTTGTCAAGAAACCTGATCTTCCTAAGGTGGTCCAAAATTAACACTACAGTAGGAGTAACCACCGGACACTGCCTAATAGGTCTTCAAGCAAAGAGATTAGACCTTTTCTCCAATGCATTCTGGTATCCAGCATCTCCTCTGTGAATGTCCTGCTCTCGCCTCAACTAGGAAAGCCACTACAGGCTCATACTTTTATGACAGCCTAAGTGACTTCAGCCAATTGAGTAGTAGAGCCCTCTCTGCCCTCCCCGTCCTGCTGTGCGACGCGGAGGCCTGGATAATCTCAAAAGCGGATGAAGACGCGCTGGGTCTTTTTGAAAGAAAAGTTCTGCGTTCAATCTTCGGTCCTGTGTTCGTTTATGGTTACACGAACTGTACGAGCTGCACAGCGACATGAGCCTAGTTCGGCGTCTACGGATCCAACGCCTACTGTGGCTTGGTCATGTAGAGCGGATGGACACCACAGCTCCGGCCCGAGGAATCTTCGAATCCGAACCTGTGGGGCAATAGAGGACGACCATGAAGCCGATGGCGCAATCAAGTGGAGAAGGAACCAACTTGGTGTGCGAAATTGGAGCCAGCTGACTAAAGATCGTTCCGGCAGAGGCCCAGGTTCACCCCGGACTGTAGCGCCATAAGAAGAAGTGGCCTCAGCAATAAACAAGTCAATACAGTGGTAAAATGTTTCGACAAAACCAGCTGGCTTTCATAATAACCCGCCCAATTTTTGAATTACCCACGTGGGGATACAATGGGCGTACTTTGGCCTCAGTGCCAGAATGCCACTACATATTACTACATACCTACCTGACTCGGCCACATCGATTACTGGAAGTAGCGGACCGTCAGTGATGGACAGCAGCAATTGCTCAGGCCTAGACTCTCCATGAGTCGCTGGCCTTACATGTAAGTAAGTAAGACACGGGATTGTCCTAACCTCACGATGCTAAAAACCCTTAGACGAGGGCATTTTCATCGAATTACTTAGTATACACTGCTATATCAGAAATACTGACTACTGTAGTATTCAGTCCTGTAGTGCGGATTTGCTTGTAGTCAACGAAGCGTCAAGAAGGTTTTCAATGTTAGAAACATAATATGACAGCCCGGGGTGAACCTGGGCCTCCGCCAACAAGCCTCTTCAGCTGGCGCTATACTTAGTCAGTTCAGTTGTCTCCAACTTCTCACGCCAAGTTGGTTGAGGTCTTGGGCCATGTTAAACTCGGGCGTCCACTGTTGCGATGCCAGGCTCGGATTCGAAGATTCTTCGGGCCAGAGTTGAGTTGTCCTCTACATGGCCCAGCCGCAGTAGGCGTTGGATCCGTAGACGCCTGGCTAGGTTCGTGTTGATGTACTGCCCCAGAGTTCATGGTTGAATCTTCTCCTCCAGAAGCCGGCAACACAAACATGAGCAAAGATCATACTTTGTTTCTCTCAAAGACAGGAAGTATCCGCTTTTTAAATTGTCCATACCTCCACGCCGTATCGTAGGGCTGGGATAATAGGTATCTTATATAGGGTCAACTTGGTGCTTCGAGAGAGGGCACAATCACTCAATTGCTCCTTGAGTCCAAAGAAACGGCGGTTGGCAAGAGTTATTTCGCGTTTGATCTCAGTACTGATGTTATTCGTACGATTTACTCCGGAGCCGTGGTAGGTGATGGCCTTGACTACCAAGCTGCCCATTGCGACGCTCTGTCCAAGACGTCAATTCATTTTATTCATTTTAATACATTTTTATTTCGAATTCATTTTAAACTTACGTACTAGACAAAAATGCTTAAAACTAGTTGGACGTACATTTTTTCTGCAGGCGAAAGTGCTCCAACTCAATTGCCTCCTGAGCTCAATGAAGCAGCGGTAGCCTAGAGCAATTCTCCGTTTGATCTTGGTACTGATGTTATTTGTACAATTTACCCCGGGGCCTTCTTATATGAAGTCATTGACTACCTCGACTCTGTGCCCAGGTCGTTGTTGTATGTCCTTTCTTGTGGATAGCATATTGTTATATAAAAAAGTGAACCATTCATTAAGGTCCACAGAGCCATGTTGTTCACCATAGATGACCTTGTTCAAACAAGAGCCACCTTGTGGTGACTAAAGAAGAAATTGCCAATATCTTCTGTGAAGAAGAATCGGGGGAGCAGTAGTGGTAGGACCTATTTCACCTAAGATCACGTGGGCACTCCAAGCGACGCTGCTCTTAATGGACCGTTTGACGTGGCATTCGCGCTGAGGGAGTGTTCACATGAAAGCCTCAAAGCGACGCGTGTTATACCATGCTCCCACGAAGCTAAAACGCGAGATTTCATCAATTTTTTTCAACTCACTGATGTTTAGCCGAACATTAGCTTGATTTCAAAACCTCGCGATTTCGTCAAAATCTAGTTGAAACCCCATGGAGTTCATCCGTCCGTGAAGGATGTCAAAGCGAACAAGCCTATAGCTTCGACACCAGTTTAATTTGGTGTTCATTTTGAGATGTCACGAGAATTGTGCCTATCGGACAAAGATAATTTTGAAAACACTTTAAATCGGTGGGTGTCTCTTGAGGCCTTTGAGGTTTTAGTAAGAGTTCATCCAAAGCACGGTGCAAATATGGTATTAAATCAGTAATTCGAATATCAGCTACGTGCTGTGTGTAGGCTTATTTTTAAGTGGTTACGAAATACGAATGAAGGACGGATGTGTCCATATTGATGATCATCTACTAAGGAACAAATTAAAAGGGTTGTCTATATGCCTTCCTACAGTCTTCGAGTACCATTCCTTGGAGTGAGTTCCTGCAGGTTGCTCCACCATTTCTACGCCTTCCAGCATCAATTGCATTCCATTCCTCTTTAAAAATGACACAAATCCCATAAACCACAACTAATTTCGAACAGCAACAGATAGATATGACACCTAATCAAGTAAGACAAGCAAACAAATTTGTCGAACATTCCCTCGCAAGTGCACGCCATTCATTGAGACACACAATACGCTCTCCAATTGAAGTAATCCGCAAACAGCCACACACACCCCACATGCAAGCATGTACATATTAACAATGAACTTAAGTTCAACCCTAAAGTCACATGGATGGACTTTAATTTCATTTGCATAACATTATCCTCAATCAACAATCAACAGATTGTTGCTGCATCACCTAATTACGAGTGCGAATATGTATATATCAGCCGTACACTCCAGCACACGCTGATGGATGGTATGCACAAGTAGACACTTGTAATTCAAACATTTACCCAGTCAGCCACCTTGAACATCCATAATCATGTAATGACAAAAACACGCAAAACCTCCCACCTCCCACCACCAATCAGCCCCCACAACATTCCAGGCGTCATGCACACATAAACATACCCACATCACATTCATTGGCTGCACGTGAACTTGAAATCGAAACGAAATGATAATAATAACAAAAGTCAATGGCAATAATGTTATGTCCTGGTGAAAGTTTAATGACCTTCCTCGTACCGCCGGATCTTTGCCCTCACAAGTCCACAAGTGGCTGTCGTCATCGTCGTGGTGCGTCGCAAGGACCTGTGTGTTTATGTGCCCACATTAGTCTGTGCATGTTAACTAAACATATGATTGGGGATATATTATTACCATAACATTATCTATTCCGGCCGCCGCCACCGCCCCAGCCGCTGCCGCCTACTACCCCGACGTGTATAATAATCACATGAACGTAACTTTCGTCATGACATTAAGTGAAAACTTTCTCTTTCACGTGACTTAAGCAGTCTGCATACACGGACAAGACCACACATGTGTTTGTATGAATTGGGGGGGCTGGCCTGCCCTGTGGGTGGGGGCAAGTCGATGGAAAAGAAAACGTGCACGGAAGAAGTTGTGCTTCAGTCCTGAGAAATGGGTAAAAATGCCGGCAGTATCCTTCCACCGCTGGCATCCATTCAAGTCGATTCGTTTACATTTATATAAAATAACATGGCAACGTCACGGATCCTTCCACTTACCTACACCCACCCCGCCGTCAGTCACTTTCTCATTTAAGAGCGAATGAGAAAAATCAGAAACAGATAAAAAGGGCGAACAAAAAATAAATAGAAGATATCTTGATCTTGTGTGTGTGTCCAGAGAGATGGAAGCGAAAGTTGGGAAAAATGCAGCACATACGCAAGAGAGCCCCTAAACCGAACCGTAGCCGGAGTCGGAACCACAGCCCGAGCTAGAGCCGAAGTCGGAGACAGGGCACCGGACTGGGAAAGAAATAGGGCAGCAGACACAAAAGTAAGAAAAATAAACGCAAAACGACATTGAAACACAACTTTTGATGGGGTCCAAAAGTGTGTGTATAGACGCATTAATCTTCTTATATCCCCTCAACAACACAAAGGATAATGCACTGCACTCCTCGGCACATCTCAGCTGGGGCTTGTGTATGTGCCGCCGCCGCCGGTACCTACTGTGTAACAGCACCAAGAAGGCCAAACACAGCCAGCAAAAAAGAAACAAGCACCTACACACAAGAAAAAGAAACATGAACAGAGCAGAAAAATAACACAGACCAGAGAGAAGGAAAAAAATAAGACGAATACAGCAGCAGAAGCACCAGCACCAGCAGCAGCAGCAGTGCTCACAAGAAGAAGGAAAAGAATAAAAGGACCAAAACGAGAGCACTTTTGACACAGTAAATCAACACTTTTACGACATTGACCTAGAGAGCAAAGCGGCGTGATTCGCCTTCCCCCAAACACCCCCCAGAGCCCAGCCCCTCCTCCGCCAGCCACCCACTCCTGGTCTGCCCAAAAACACGTACAAAGTACATAACCTGGCTAGTGGCAACCACCAAGTGGAGTGCACTGCTTTGCTTTGCTTTCCCAGTGTGCAAGTCCTTCACTCACTCACACACACACTCGGCCGTCCCTTTTTTCCCGATTGCAACAGTCCTCCTTTTTTTTCCTCTTCTTCACCATCATCCTGCCTCCTTGGCATTTTTATATGTATAAAGCGTGTATTTTTCTGCCCACCACGCAAGTGTATTGGATCTTCCCACACTTGTCCAGCTCTCCTCTCTTTCGCTTTTTTGTGGCGCTCTCTGCGATTGGAAGGCGACAAAAGCTTTCTCTTAGCCGATTGGAAGACGAAGCAGTAACACCTCGCCTGGAATGCCCGAATGGAAGGTTACGGTTGCATTTCTCGGCGACGGCGACACACAACAGTTGATTGTGTGGCATCCCGGCCGACGAGCACATGGCATCGGGGAACATTTTGTGGGTGGATTTATTTACATGCGGGCATCCTGGAGGACTGTGCTACGCATGTTCTTACCTCAGCCAATATGCGAGATACGATCTCAGCTATCGCACTCATTACCATGGCATTTGGGGCTGAGGTTAGTGTTGGCCTTTCACTGAATCTGCGTAGATGGTGTGGCCTATGGGAGGCGTACTTCGATGCGTATAGCTGCGTATTTGTTATAAACAAATGCACTTTGCCGCACTGGCTGGCTTATGGGGTTGTTGCAAAAGCGAGTGGGTGGAGGGATGGTACTGATTTTTGAATGGGCTTTGATTTGACCAAATGGAGTTGAAAGATTCACTCATGTAACTGCTATGCAGATGTTGTTTGTTTTTTTGAATATCGAATGGGATGCAGCTGGTGCCGGTGGGAGGGGATTTCTTGTGGATGCATGGAAATTCGACGTGGTTTCTTAGCGATTGGTGATCGATTTGCTTTCGCTCGGAATGTGGGTGTTGTTTTTTGGGCAGAATAATTGTTCATGTGTATAAATTCAAAATACATCTCCTACTGCGGTTAGGCATGCATTTGGCGCAACAAAGTGATTGAATCTTCACGAATTTCGAAGAAGGTGCTAGGGAAAGGCCCAACCTCTTGGCCTACCAGCTTCTACGGCCTATTACATATTTTATTTATCCATCCCTAAAATTAAAAAAATAAATTAATCTGTTTTGTACAATTTCTGCAAGTGACATGAATCGCCGGAACAGCCCGCTCATGGATCCCCATTCATTGCTACTGATCTTCGCAGCACTGATGATCTTTAAAAATATGATTTTTTGACTGACGTGCCGGTAGATATCTGCTTATTGCATAACATTCAGAAATCTACATAAGCAGCGACTTGTCGGGTATAAGATCCTTTGCAGCATATTATGCGAACGTCAAAGGATGATTGCACCCAGAACTGCACAGGAATAAGGGCCTCTGAGTTTTGGCAGTTGAAAGTGGCCATTTTGTCGACACTACATCTGTCAAAATAGCTGTCATTCAGTCATTATAATGTAATATAATATGGGTAGGACTTTTGTTTATTGCATAGTTGATTTGTGATTAACAATTCGTCTATATAGTGACACAAACAACGTATGTCAAATTTGTGGTTTTATTTTACCAGCTTCTATATGTGTTTTTCTAAGAAAGGTGGCATACCCATTTCAAAATCCTAAAAAATGTAGTTACGTTCTTGTGTCACTGGGACAACGAACTATCTGATGATTTTTTACTAACTACTTAGCAAGTGAGCCATATGGCCAAAAAATCCCACGTACTTCGATAATAAATATGTGCAAGAAGTCCAAAAAAATAATTGTATACTTCAAAAATTACGTGAGCTGTTTCTCCAGCAGTTGGCCCAGAAAAATACAGGATCGTCCTCGAAAAAATGTTGCGCAGTCGCCTTTTTCGAATCAATCGCTTCGAAATAATTTGTTTTTTTTTTTTTGTTGAAATCTCGATTCATTTTGTTGCCTACCTTACCAAAAAAAGGATGGGTGCTACAGCCCCTAGAGCGACAGGGTCTAGATTCTACAGCAACCACTGCTACTGTGGTCGCGAATGGAAGAGAATTACAGTTTTATGCCGACTCCGAACGACCAAGTTTGAGAAGCTTTTTTCTAGACAAAAATACTTTTTGAGCATTATCAGTGACTCGAAGGAAGTGAGGCGGTGAAAATTGTTTGTCCCTCAGACTAAGGATCGAACCTAGACGTTGATGTTCAAGCGCAGTGCGTTTTACTCACATACCCAAAACTCCACGGGCCAACGTCTGCTTTGTTACAAACACCATGAACGGACATAGTGCTAAAATTGCTGTAATCAAAATGGGTTTTCTTTTCGAGCTTCACCCATTATATAAGATCCTGGAGAAATAAATACTATAAAAAATAACAAACGAAATTGTCGAATTTTGAACGATATCAATCTACGTGAGATCTAAAAGCGTAAAGTGCATCCCGTCAATGTCACTGTTTTGAGGGTGGTGTTATCGGCCCATATTTTTTGAGAAAGACATTGGCCAGCCATCAGCGGGAAGGGAGCGCTATATGTCTATAGTTACCAACTTCTTTTGGCTTGAACAACTTAATCCTCGCCATCGGTAATATTTCAACTGATTTATAAGCCGGAGTAATGAAAAGCCGCTGCTGATATTTGAACGATGTTATATTCCGTATATAATGGAATCTACAAGCCTTTCAAGCAATTTCAATGGCACCCCTACAAAAACGTTTTTTTAAAACACAGGTTCTTTGCGTTTTTATTTGTCTCAAAAGATTTTAGTCGGGGAAAGATCTCTCGTCCTTCGAATTATATTACAAGGCCGCCTGCAAAATTATTAATTATTTTCCACTAGATAGTAAAAGCTTCAACCGCTTGCTCAACTTCATCTCATGAACTCTTGTAGTTTGCTGATTACGTAACTCACTCAATCAACTTGCGCAACAGCAACATTCCTAAAAAATTTGCAGAAGACTTTAAAGACAAATGTCCAGTATGGTGAGAAGATGTAATTTTTTTTAACCACAAAAAGAAATCAAGGCAAATTAAAAAAATCACGAATATTGATGAATGTGATTTTCTTAATAAATATTTTGACGCGAAAATCAGATGCCGCGAATTTACACATTCAAAGCGAAGATCCATAAATTAGGCTCGGAACTCCAAATCGACTATATCGATGACATGATAGGCTAGTTCGAGAAAATATGTATATTATTATCAGTCTCGTATGATCGCTGGACAAGAAAAGGTTGCCTAAACGACTGGCTGTAGTGTGCACAGGGCTACGCATCGAAAATGTGAAATGTGAGTGTCACGAAAATAAGGTGTGCATATTGTTAAATTTGTCTTTATGATAACAATTATTTATGAAGTAAATCATTATTATTCAATTACTGGATATACAAATTTAATTGTGATGTAAGCTTAAGATTTTGTCTTTCTAATAAAACTGCTTTAGGTGTTACACAGCTGATGCCACATTGAATACGGCATGAGCGATTCAAAGGTATGGTTCCCTCCCGCAGACGCGACAAGAGCTGGCTAGTAAGTGGGAATTGAAGCTAGACACTGTAGGAGATGTCCAAAAGCCAAAGAGCGGTTTGGTAAATTGTGACGGGAACAAAATATGGTCATTTCTTGTGTCTGCAATTCGCTTGTGGGAGCGTCTTTTATGAGCCTCAGATCGAAGCCAGCCACTCTCATTGTGCGTAGGAATGTTCCTTCGTGAGTTATGCCGAGTTCGAAGTTTGAGAAGCTTTTCACTAGATAATAATGATATGTACTATAAGCTCGTAGAAGGTCAGGGCCTAGCTCCTCAGCAACTACTCGTGCTATTGTCCTCTCACGAGTGGAAGGGACCTATGGCGACTCCGAGCGGCCAAGTTTGAGAAGTCTTTTCTAGACAGGAAATTCTCTTTCAGAATTGTCAGTGACTCGAAAGTGGTGGGACCGTGAAAATTATTTTTGTCGTAGAGACCAGGCATCGAGCCTAGACGTTGAGGTTCAAGTACGATGCCATCGCCGCTAAACAGTGATGGGCGTAAAGGACGTAAAGGTTCGCACATCGTAGTTGCAGGCAAGATCGGAGAAATTTCTATGGTTCACAATTCACACCACCAAACGTCGTCAGGTTGATGCCTGGAAGTGCAAAGAAAAATGAATCACTCCACAAACAAGCAAGATCAATGGAGCTAATCAAGTGATGAGCGATATTCTCTCGTGTTCCTAAGCCCGAAGCAACAATTGATAGCAACAAGGGAAGTCTGATTTTACACAGTGTTAGCGGCAGAGAATGCGTTAAGAAAGTGGAAGGTACCGTGTATGTGGATGCAAGGAAAAAAATAATATTTGGTAGGCACGCACGACACCATCCTAAGAAAGGAAACCTAATTCTCTGATTGGCGCTACAGTCCGAGGCGGACCGGGGCCTCAACCATCAAAGCCGCTCCAGCTAGCAAGATCTTTCGCCAGCTGCGCACGCCAAGTTGTGTGCGCCATCTCGTTCGAGGACGTTTCCTGTTGCGTTATCCCAATGGCCTGGTATCGAGGACTAATGGAAACCTAATGTACTGCGAAAATTGGAGAGGTATGTGCGTGGTTCCTGCGGTTGCTACGACAATAGCTCAAATAGTACTAGGACGAATAAAAATACATCTGGAAGGCAAACTCGATGAAGAGCAATAGTGTTCCTCAGTGGATCATCCATATCAATACTCTGCATATCGTAATCGAGTAATGCTCAGAATGTCGTTTGCAACTCCACCTGTTGATCATCGAGTTCGAGAACGCTTTGGATAGTGTCTACCGAGAGTTTCTTTTGCTTGCCTTGCACAGGAAGCATCCCACATAAGCCTATAGCTATTATTAGATCAGCTTAGGACAGGTCAATTGTCACATATTGCACTGAAGAAGAGAGGAGTCGAAAACTAGAGCGGTGTCAGCCAATAAATTGGAAGTAGTGACTCAGGCAATGGAGGAACCGATGCAGATGTCCTAAAACGAATATCTAGAGCTAAGTCCACAATACGGAGAAGCAATGCTATTAGCTTAGACACCAAGCTAAGGCTGTCTCGCTTCAACGTGGTGTCCGTTGCATATGGGTGCAGCACACCGAAAGTGACGCTATGATCACAAGAAGGCAACAGACGTAGTGAACCGCAGCCTAGAGAACATACTAAGGATTTTCTGGCCGAACCGCATCTCGAACGAACAACTACATGAGATGACGGACCAGGAACCTATAGGCACCACTATTTAACGAGGCCAGTGGCAATCGGTCGATCATAACCTTGGTAAGGGCGACAATTCCATAGCAAAACATGCGATACAGTGGAACCCATTAACCCAAGACGATAGATTAGTGGGTCGTTCGAGAAGTACACGGTGCAAAACAGTAGAGGAGGAGCGCCGAAAGCGGGGGAAGTGTTGGAGAGGACTGCAGCTCGCGAGACGTAGTAGAGGCCCGATGACAAGGGGGTGCAGGAGCTAAGTAAGTAAGTACGCACAACACCGAGAAAGGATGTTAGCAAGACGTAAAAGTCAGCATTGTTGAAAGAGAGTATTTGACAGAAATTAATCTTGAAAATACCCCACAAATTCATATCGCCAGCACATTACCGGACGTTGACAAGGCTGAAGTACAAGGACATCATCTTGTGTCCATTCCATTTCTTGGTCACCCTCTGAAGGACAAACGTACCGTCCACCACATCCCGGCAGTACCAATTTAGCATATTGATGAGGACCGTCGACCAAATTGTGAATTCTAATTCACATACCACCAACGCACCTAGGACACTCGACTATGCCTGCGAATTAAAAAAGAGAAAGACACCGAACCACATGTCGGTCGGTCGAAATTATCGCACGTACAATTTCCTCGGTGTAATTGCTTCTTAATCATATTTTGCGGTTACTCGTCCTGCTCGTCGCAGCGCAGTGAAAGAAGTTTCTCCACGTAAGTTATGTCCAAAATGTCAATCAGCGATCAACGGAAGGGATGGACAGACGGACAGACCACTTGCACGCAGTTTGGCGATATTCGCTCGTGAATCGTGGCGGAATGTTCGCCAGGGATGCGGCTTCGGTGTGCGTGCATCAAGTCGTCTTCGTTTTGCAGCTATCCGGGCAGTAGCGTCTTTAATCGCCCTTGAAGGATCACCTCGGCGCACGGCTGACTGGGATGCATGTACATACGTACGGCGGAGCGAAAGGATGGTAATTAGTTTGATAATTTTTCGCATGCACGTCAAACAGGCCTGTCGAACCGTGAAAATATTGGGGGCTGTGTGTCCCCCGGCGAACAGATGTAGGACATGTCAAAAAATTAAAATTTACAAAATCCGGCTATTATCTGTCTGTTGCTCTGCCACGATAAGTGGCAGTGCGGTGCGGATGGTTTAAGGGACGCTTCTGTTGGCTGCCACGCAATGCTGTCAAGTGGTGATGTCGAGCATATTTCGCGATGGTGAATAATGTAATAATGAGTGTTCAGCGTTTAAAAGAAGCCCAGGTCTGCGGGACCGGGAATATGTCGAATGTAAACGAACTAACAAATATGTAAATCGATTTTATACGGCGCTTCTTTGAATCAGAAATGAATTATGGAAATCAATAGAAAATTGTTAAGAAAATATGCTTATCAATGATTGATGTCCAAATTATTTTCGTGAACTCTTATCACATTTGTTTAAGACACCCTCGTTACCCTTCAGCGATTATGCACCTGCCTCTAACAACTAAACACTACTACTAATCCCTTTGCCATGCTGGGGTATTTTGGCAAGGACAATAAGGACCACACCGCGCAGTTAAAGCAAAGGATCTCTCTTGCCCACTTCTGTGCATTAAGGCTAGGAAGGCAAGTGAGAAATAAAGCACTTTTCGAAGAGCTGATAGACAGGCTGTATGGAGCGAAGAAACTGAAGCGGCCGAAGAGATGCTTGGACGATTCAATACTTGGATCTCACATGTGTTGATGGTGATTACAGGAAGATTCTGAGCGACGAACTGTATGGGCTGTCCAGCGACATGGATATGGTCAAAAGAGTTCGAGTCTTTCGTCTCAGATGATAAGCTCATGTACAGCGACTGAACACCAATACCGTGGCCCGGAGAGCCATAGGCTCCAATTCCGAAGATCAACGCGGTAAAGGCAGACTTATGGTTGCGTACACAGCTGAAAATATGGACGGATTTAGAGTTTGTCGACTAAAGCTCAGGTTAACTCCGGACTGTAGTGTCAGCCGATGAAGATGGTGCAACGATCCGGAGAGACCTTGCACTTCCCCAGCATCCACTTAAATGTGTTCCTAAATGGAGATGACACATACATACTTTGTAGTCGTTGTTGTCTACTGCCGACGACAAATTTTGAAATGTCCTTATCAGCATTAATTGCTGATCATGAACGGAGGTGCGGAATATACGACAGAATATTACCATTGTTGTGCTTGGAGTCAGACAAAGTCCTACAATGCGGGGCATACTCTGGCAAACATACAGACCTTATGAGGCTTCCTTTTGTCTTTTACATTAAATTAACTTCTCATACAGGAATCGTTCAGCTCTAGACACTCGTTCACCTAAAGTACACTCAATTTCGAAACCTACTGCATATTTCTCCCGAATCGCTATACCCGTCACAGAACCAAAAGAACTCTCTTTTTCAGCGTTCGTCTACTTTGTCAACGCCAGGAGGCGGGGTGTATAGTTTCAACCTCATCGATAAATAATATGGGTAACGCGAAAACTCGAACTAGAGGGTCGGGGTCTAACTTATACATTAACCACTAGTGTTGAGTGTGTTATTGTTCTCAAATGGAAGAGACCCACAGTCATATGCCGTCTCGAATGCCGAAAGGCTAGTTAAATTGCGGACGACACTTCCCTTTGGAACCCCTTACTCTCTATCAACATAAGCAAACTCACTAGCATAGTAGTAGTATTCTGCACATCGTCGCATTTCCTAATCGGTAACGCGCATCCTGCTTTTGCACTCTTTGCCATACGCGCATCCATTTGCTTCGCTACAGTCCGGGGTGAACCTGGGCCTCAGTCAACAAGCCTCATCAGCTTCGTGGCCGTCCTCTATTGCGTTGTCCCACTGGCTCGGAGTCGAAGACTCTTCGGGTTGGAGCAGTGTTGTCCATGCACTCCACATCTTAGGCGTTGAATCCGTAGACGCCTGGACAGACTCATGTCGCGTTACATGCCCCGTACAGTTCGTAGTTGAATCTTCCCCTCCAGAAATCATTAACGCAAACAGGACAAACGACTGCACGCAGACCTTTCCCCTCGAAAAGACCAAGGGCTTCTTTATACGCTTTTGAAATAGTCCAGGCTTCCGCGCCGTAGGGCAAGACAGGGATAATCAGGGTCTTATATAATATTCGCTTGATCCTTCGAGAGAGGGCTCTACTCACACTCTACGCAATTGCTTCTTGAGGCCAGAGAAACCGCAGTTGGCAAGAGTTATTCTGCGTTTAGTCTCGGTACTGATGTTGTTCGCACTATTAACCTGGGAGCCAAGGTAGACAAAGTCCTTCACTACCTCGAAGTTGTAGCTGCCTATGGTGACGTTCTGACCGAGTCGTCGATGTTGTGTGTCCTTTCTTGATGACAGCATATACTTTGTTTTGCCCTCATTCACCGCTAAACCCATTTTCGCCGCCTACGTTTCAATACCAGCAACGCCTCATTGACGGCTCGCTATGTTCGGCCAATCACGTCAATGTCGACCGGGTATGCTAGCAATTGCACGGATTCGTGGAAAATCGTGCCTCTTGTGTTGGCATACGCGCATCCACTGCATATGATCTCCGATCTCTCGGTAAACAAATGCATTCCAAGCAGTGTCATCAATTTGGACCAAGGAATAATTCAATTAGACCTAGGAACCCGTGGCAAGTAGTCGATTTGAATAAAATAAATAAAGGAAAATAAACAAGAATTTTTTTTTTCATCAAACGGCGACTCGTCACGGTAATTGACCATTTTTTTAGGTACTCTTTCTAAGCAGATAATTAATGCTTTTTGAGTATTGTCTGTGACTTGAAAAAGGTTGGGGTTGTGAAAAATTATTTTTGTCGAACTGCGAATCGAACCTAGAGACGGTAGGTGCGTTCGTTGATGCAATTACTTCTTTGACAACTCAGCTGAAATAGCACAAGAAAAATCTGTAGTGCAGTAAATTAAAGGAGGTTTGTCTTACAGTTCGACTCTCCAACCTCTTCTTTTAATTATACGCACTAAAGTAGGCTATATTAGGTGACTACCTAGATGGCCCAGAACAACATAATTCAACGAGACGTAAGGAAATTGACATCACAAACAAATACTATGCTAGTCACGACTCTACTGATGTTTCCCCCTCTCTTCAGCTTCCAGTTCATCAGCTCTATCATTGCCGGAATACCGCAAGGGACTCAGTGTAAAGGTAAGATCATATAATTCAGGGATATAGGGCAATGATGTACTGTTCTGGTTTTCGTGGACGGTTTTACCAGAGCCTTGACAATCATTATAAAGACTAACGTTTTTCTATCTATTGACAGCAACCGAGCAGTCTCTTGAATAGCTGTTGCATTTGTTTGAAATGCACTACAGCGATAAGGTTGCAAAGATTCAAACCCCAGGTGTGTTCCTCATTTTAGAACAATCAGTGTAAGTCCAGATGTATTGTTGACAATGGTGCATACTCAATTACTTCGTTGTGTGTAACAATATGTGCATCGCTGTATTGCTGCCTTAGATAAGAACAGAACAGTTGATATGTGTAGTTAGAAAATAAGAAATATTTGCACTTCAGATTTAGTAGAGCAGCCGAGTGAGTCGGTACAATAAATTTCCGCGCACGAATGTGGAGTTGCTACATATAAACGCTTCTCACTGACTCCTCGTTTAGTATGATTTTAAATGTAATAATTTGCGCAGAACTTTATTTGGAAACAACAAACAATCATTTCTTACTATGGAAGGGGGAGTCTATCTCATCTGGGTTAGGAGTAGGGGGATTTTTGTTAGATATCGTACTAGTACCAAACCTCCACATCCTCGGTTGGAGAACCAAAAATCAGCGATAGCGTCGTTCACATTTTCTTGGAGCTTGGACCAATAATAGCACTGCATACAAAAAAAATGCACATCTCGCAGTACAAATTGAAAAGTCGCTTCTTGTGAATACAATGGTCTATCAGGTCAACATTTGCGAGCAACTTGATTTTTAACATTTCTAACGTATAAAATAGGAACCAGGTCAAGGACATGAATTCGGTTGAATGGGATCATTTTCGTCCTTTTTGCTGCCGGTATTTCGGTATTTAGTTATTTTCTATCAGGCGACTGCACTTAGCCTCTGACAACGAACTCCTTTTTCTCTGCCCCATGTGATGGAATCTGGGAGCTGAGCACTTTCGATAGAAGTTGAGCTACTTACTTTCCGTGGGACGTTATCGGTTCACCCCAGGTTGCAACCAGAAACAAAGAGAGGAGGAAGTGTAGCATAGCCACTTCGACTTTTTTACAGTTTTACCGACTGTAAGCTCTTGATCTAATCGTTTTATTGGAAACATGTCCACACACATGCTGTGACTGAATGCGGTAGGCTTAATTTTTAGCTAGTTTAGTGGGAAAAGGTGAAAAGACACGCGGCCGTCTGTTTTATAACATCGCCGCAATGGACAAGCAACAACTTCGAGGTAGTCAAAGAGATACAATTGAGAATATACTCTTTCTGCTTAAAGTGCTGCGTGCGATCTTGTTTACGTTCATGGGGTCTGCAGGAGAACATTCAACCACGGACTGTATGGGCTGCTGCATGCACCTATTTAAGAGTGTTCGGATCCAACGCTGGCTTGGTCATATAGAGCAGCTCCGGCCTGGAGAGTTTTCGATAACGATCCATTGGGACATCGCAACAGAGGGTGACCACGAAGCTGATGGCGCACACAAGTTGAAAAGAACCTTAGCAAAAGCCAGCTGGCAAAGAGTGTGTATCGTGCTCGCTGTAGAGGCTTCTTGTTTGAGGCCCAGGTCCACCCCGGACTGTGGCAATCAATGAAGAAGAAGAAGCTTGATGTACTAGGGTTAGTGATTGAATCGTATTTGGAAAGACCATTCCCGTGATATAAATAATTGGAGAGTGGTCTTAAGAAAGAATTAAGGAACTTTTTGGGGAGAAGCATGATGGGGACATAACTATCGATGTAGAAAAATCCTCGTTCGGTGAGTATTAGGTAGTGCAGTACAAGAGTGCGCAGAGTACGCGTATGGCGATTGATGAGAAGAAGATGATTGCTTATTTGCCTCACAGACCTAAACATTTACAACAGCAGTTCTGAAGATGGCCCAGAGTCTACGGAGGTTACTGGAAAATATCCAGGCAGTGCAGATAACCAGCCACCACCTATTACACATGCATGACTGATTATTTCTTCATTTTTATTTATAAATTCATAATTCGCTTACATACTAGACAAAAATGGTTAAAACTAGTTTGACGCTTAATCTTTCTAATGCTAACTTACTGTCCCTAGGCGGCCACTCTAAGCTTAACTTAATCTTTTTTGTTTTTTGTTTTTTTTTATCTTACAAGCTACCCTATACTACCAACTACCCTATACGCGAAAACTCCCCATTCGGGATCTGAACTATCCGGGGTCTAAAGGATTCGAGGACGGAGTTCCCTCGCTCCCTAGCCACCAGAACTTTTGGTGCTGCTTAGCAACATCCCTAACACGGAGGACACCTTCCTCAGCTCGTTGTCCAACGGAGCGGTCGTAGTTGAGTCGCCTATCCACAGTAGACCTGCCTATATGGTAGATGAGCGGTACCGCATTTACGTCTTGCAGCCCTATATTAGGCTGTACTTGTTTAGGTGGGGAAATGCTTCTGGAGGGACGAAGCAGCTGTCACGTACTCTCTCGTGATATTGAGCATTGGGGTAGTAACCGCCCGAGATCAAGGTATTTATCGAGTTCATCGCTCCCGCAGTGTGGCCTCGAATCAACTTCACCAGGAAATTGTCCACTCGTATCAGGTTCGCCCTGTTGTATAAGACCTCATTGGAGTAGAATTTTCTGTACTGGGACTCTGGTGTTCTATAGAGGCGAAGGCTAGCCCTAAGGCAAGCCCTCTCGAATACCCGAATCTCTTCCATCAAGGCATGACTGATTATAGATGCACCTCCATGCCATGTTTTGGCACTTACACACATGGAGGAGACTTCTCGCGGTTTTATCATAGGTAAAGAACTCACCAAGACCATCAATGGCAACATGTTGTCACGCCACTTAAACATCGTTCCTGAGAAGATTATGCAGACTCTTTTCACTCGGCAACACAAGGGCCACGAGTCCAGAGTGGCGGAACACACCGAGCTGTCGATGAGGCGTTTGCCAGTAAAATGGAAGCGCTGTCCTCAAGGAGAGGACATACAGCGTTGATGTCGTTAGTAGTCGAGAACTGTGTCTATCTCGCCTCCGTAGTAAACAGTAGAAACAACGTGAGCACCGAGATCAAACGACGAGCGATTCCAGCCAAAAGCTGTGTTAATAGTCATGCCTGCCCTTGGTTATAGGGCTCCCAGGTTCGAACCCTGGTGAATGCAAGAGTCTGGTACAGTCACCATCTGTCGGCATCACAATGGACCAACAATGGTGTGCTGGCAAGCAGCCCAATAAACCAACACAACTGAACTTTAAATGCAACTTTTATCCAATCAGCCCTGCTGTACAGTGTCTTCAGTTGGAAGGTGCGTCCGAAGCGGATGGCAGAAGCAAGTGGAAAAAAATACACCCAACTGGCCGCAGCTAGACAGGAATAATGGTGACTAAAAGCTTCTCACTTGAGGCTCAGTTCCACCTCAGGCCCGACTCGCTAACCAGGCGGAACTCAAATTCTACCAACACACTAGTCCCCACTTTTCCATTGCCCCGCTCTTAAGTCCCACATCAGCCCACATCAGCTTACGTCATACCTTTCCCTCGAACTTTTCCCTCGGGATTGCCTTACCCGCAATTGTCCGAACAATGCCAAGCCAATCAATGCCAAATACGACACATTGCGCGCAGCGAGTGTTACTTAATGTCCCCCCCGATCCAACAATTACATCGATCGGCTAATTAAATTAAATGCGAATTCCAAAAATATCAAAAATAATTCCCCATCTCCCACCATCAGGTGGACTAATATGGAAATGCCAAAACCAGCGAAGGCACCAAAATCATACCCAGTCATAGGTTACAGCCGAAGCCGGTGACTGCACTCCGAGGGGCAAAAATAATTCAAACTCGAAACCTCGCAATCCGCGTAATTGGTATCAGAATGCAGCGCACCGGGAAACAGGAGCCTATTATCAAGCTAAGAGTAATTAAGCACAACCAGCAGCCATTTAGTTGGCAGTGCAACTGCTCACGACTATTTAGCCGCAGACGGCCAAGCACGCTGCTCGCCCGCCACGAGTACAGTAAACCACATCTGGGAATCTAATTAAAATTGTTGTGCCTCCAATTCACGGAAAAAAAAGAGGCAGAAACCCCGCACACAAACAAAAATAAATAAATCATGAGAAATTGTTTACAAGCAAACCTCTCTCCGAGGTGCAACTGCCACGGCATGGACCGCAGTCGTCAGCCAGCCAAATGCACCGCTGCAGCGATGATGCTGAGCGCGCACCGCTAAAACCCTTCATTAAATCAAGACACACACACAGACTCAGGCGCACACCAAACTGAATACGGGACTTTTGTGTTTCTCGTTTTCGCTGGCTGCCTTGCCGTTTTCTCAATTCCTTAGGCAGCCAACCAGCCGAACAGCCAGTCGACCGCTCGGCGAGGCGCGGAATGTAGAATTTGATTAAGTGTCCCAAAAAAGGATTGTCTTTGTCTCCCCTCTGTCTGAGCCGAGCACACACAATGCACTGCAAGCGACGGCGGAAAACAATAAGGAAAAGCGGAAAAATCAACAGAGAAATGGCATTCGCGGCGGAACGCAAACAAACCCATGCTACTGCCACCGCTGCGGCCAATAATAAAATAATTAATCTTCTTAGCGGTTTACATACGTACCGAGGATGTGCGGCTGACAGGAGGCACCGGAGAATTCGCGTCATCCGAGGGGTGCCTCACGACGACGGCGGCGCCCTTAAAGAATGCGCACACCGAACGCCGGAATGCATTCGTTTGCATTGCGTGCGCTACCTTCGACGGTAATAATGACGCTCACCTCGACCGCGATCCTTTCTGGCGGCCGATCCTTCTCATTCACCGATTGTTACCGTTTCTGATGTATCTGTTTCACGATCTTGTTCTCGTTTTCAACAGTCATTAATCACCGAACCACGGTGCATGAGAGTCCGCCAGTTCGCCAGTCCTCCAGGTTGCCGTCGCTACAATTTCATCCTGCGTAATCCTAAATAATTAGTGAGTCATTAATTATTGTGCCGCTATCCGATTACGGTTGCAAAAAGAAATGGAAACAGGATAATTCTCAGGGCCTCCTTACCTGAGCGCAGGACTCGTCTGCGTCTTTGGGTAAATATTTGTTTTGGTCACATGCACGACGATGAATGGATATCGGATCTGGAGGCAGGACACTGAATGGCGTATTAAATCGGAGGAGATCTCTGTCTGTTGGCGAGCTCTGAAACCGGTTCCGAAATGCAGAGTTTTCCCACAAGTTTTGCAAGTCACGGGATTGTTGTTTGTGGGACGATTAGTCTGTGAGTGTTGATGGGACCCTTTTTTTGTGGGCGCCGGTTAAGCTACGAGCAACACTAAGCACTAAGCTCCCACAGCGTCCAGAGATTTTATTACGTTTGTGATACGTTGAACCACAGATTTGTTATTTTGATCGAGCGGAGGAGACACAATTCGATTAAAGCGTCATTTTTCATCGCCCCAGCGTTTTGTTACCCACGCCTTAGGTGTTTGAACAAAGCGGGATTAAATGACAAGAACAATTGTGACCATCGCTTGAATATGCTTCTTTCTATAGCAACGCTTGTTTGATGTGCATAGTACCCAGTCTGGTCTTGCAGTCTTGTGGTAGCCCGTAGCGATGTGGGCATGTGCGTAGAGCCCAACCTCGACGTCGTAAGTTCGAACCCTGATCCGGGCGACAAGACTAATTTTGACGGCCTCACCTCTTTCGAGTTACCTCCGCTCAATTAGTCTCCTTCCGAACATCAGCAAGGTATTCGAGAAGGTGATAAATAGAGCTCTCATCAACTGGACAGAGGACAGACATATAATTCCGGATAACCAATTCGGTTTCAGAGCGGGGCATGACACTATTCATGCCGCGTCGAAACTGGTGTCGGATATCCAATGGAACAAGAGCCAAAAACAATGTACGGGGGCCTGCTTGATTGACCTGGAGAAGGCCTTCGACACCGTATGGTTAGAAGGACTTTACTACAAGCTCAATCGGCTAGGCATTAGTAAACCACTGCTGTACCTACTGTATAACATGCTTACCGGTAGGCGGTTCGTAGTCAAGATTGGCAACGTGACCTCTGCAGGTACTTTTGAAGTAAGAAATGGTCTTCAACAGGGTGCCGTTAATTCGCCGATCCTGTTCAACATTTTCTTGAGCGACGACTTGATCGTGTACAGATCAGGCAAAAAGATCGAGGACATCACTACGCTCACGCAGGGTGACTTCGACTCATTCATGAGATATTGCGATGACTGGAAGTTGAATATCTACTGTTCAGAACGCCGTTGTATAAAGCTTCCGCGGATACGAACAAGAATTGGCGAAAGTTTTCTATTGTTGGACAACACGGGCAACCACTGGCGCAAAGGATTGTAGTCAGATACCTGGGGATCTGGCTAGACCAGTATCTTTATTTTAACAAACATGTAGATGCTGCAACGGAGGCCGCGAAGATGGGTTTAGCAGTAAACGAGGGTAAGACCAAATATATGCTGTCAACAAGAAAGGACACCCAACACCGACGTCTCGGTCAGAACGTCACGGCAGACAGATATAACTTTGAGGTAGTCAAAAACTTTGTCGCTATCAACTCATACAACGACACCAGCGCTGAAATCAAACGAAGAATAACTCTTAATAATCGGTGCTTCTTTGGGCTAAGAAAGCAATTGGTGAACAAAGCCCTCTCTCGAACAACCATGGTAATGCTCTACAAGACCTTAATCGTCCCAGTCCTGCTATATGGCGCGGAGGCATGGACTCTGTCAAAAGCGGATGAAGCAGCCCTTGGTTGCTTCGAGAGGAAAATTCTTCGGGTGATTTTCGGTCCCGTCTGCATAGATGGTGAGTGGAGGAGGAGATACAACGACGAGCTATACGGGCTGTTCAGCGACATCGACTTAGCCAGAAGAGTGAAGATCCAACGATTGAGATGGCTAGGTCATGTAGAGCGGATGGAAACCAATGCTCCGGCCCGTAAAGTCTTCGAATCTACCCCCGAGGGACGGCGCAGTAGAGGAAGACCGCGACTCAGGTGGCGCACGCAAGTGGAAAGGGACCTCAACCAACTATGCGTGCGAAACTAGAGACAGCTAGCTAAAGATCGAGCTGGCTGGAGACAGTCCGGTCCACCGCGGACTGTAGCGCCACCTTAAGTAAGTAGATGCTGCTCTAGTCAGGGCCTGAGGCGCTTTCGCTCTTACAAAGAGACTGTTTTACAACAGCCAACTCAATGCAAGGGTAAAGGTAATCTGCTACATGGCCCTCATACGGCCAATGCTCACCTATGGCTGTCCCGTGTGGTTCAACGTGAGTGCAAGCTTGATGGAAAAGATTCGGGTGTTTGAGAGGGCTTGTCTTAGGGCTTGCCTTCGCCTTTACAGAACACCAGAGTCCCAGTACAGAAAATTCTATTCCAACGAGGTCTTATACAACAGGGCGAACCTGATACGAGTGGACAATTTCCTGGTGAAGTTGATTCGAGGTTACACTGCGAGAGCGATGAACTCGGCCAATAACTTGATCTCTGGGGTTTACTACCCCAACCCACAGTACCACGAAAGGGTACGTCACAGTGGCTTCGTCCCTCCAGAAGCATTTCTCTATTAAGACAAGAATGCGGTACCGCTCCTGTTTCACATAGCCAGGTCAATTGTGGATGGGCGACTCAACCACGACCGTTCCGTTGCACAACGAGCTGAGGAGGGCCTCTTCCGGTTCAGTACAGCGGTCTCGAGTCGGGATGTGCGAGATGTTGCATTGCAACATCGAAAGTTCTGGTGGCGGGGGAGCGAAGGAGCTCCAGCGTCGAACCCTTTAGACCCGGGGTAGAACGGGTAGTGCGTACCCCCTTATGGGGCGCAGTCGGTCTCTGTCTTGCAGTGTTTTTTTTAAAACATTTTCTTAATATTAACTTGTACATTAGAATTCATAGTTATATATATACTAGTATTACGTCGAAAGACATATAGAATAAGTTTAAGTTTAGCTTAGAGTGCCCGCCGAGGGCCAGTAAGTTAGAAGTAGAATTGCACGTCCAATTAGTTTTAAGCATTTTTGTCTATTATGTAAGCTCATTATGAATTATATAATAAAAATGAATTTAAAATGAAAAATGACCTCTTTCGAGGTACTGACTCAAAGAGTATTTCCTGTTTAGAAAACTTGGCCGTTCAAAGACGGCATAAAACTGTAAGTCGCCACTCGTTAGAGAACAATAGCATGCACAACACGAGTGCTTGCTTAGAAGCTAGACCCTAGTCCTCTACTGGCTGTAGCGCCACCCAAATTTTATATATTCAGTCTTCCTCGATAAGCAACTGATTAGAGACTAGGATGCAGCGATGATAGTCCACTTTGATTGCAGATTTGTAAAAGTATGTTTCAAGGAAGCAGCGTCGACGCCACAGCGGAGAAGGTACAGAGAAGACAAGAAACGCTCTCTATATCCTCCTAGTCCATTGAACTTCGACAGAAATCATTCGTGAGGACGCCAAGACCTCTTGCACTTTCTCCCAAATCCCAGCGGCTGCTTATGACGCCGAGATCATTTCCAGTATTTGGACTAACTCAGGGATAGCAGTTTTTTGAGCGTTTGGAATCCCTTTTTGACCAGTTTACACAAGATCGATTTGGTGGTCGCGAGGGGTTCCTTAGCCATCATCATTATCATTTTCCGATCCGACTGATCCACTAAAGGGGTCGTGCGGGTATAGCACGCACTAGAGGTCTCCACGCCACTCGATCGTCTACCATCGACTCAACTCATCAGGACTTAAGCCAAGGCGCAACCAAGAGATTTTTAGTCCAACCACCTCGTCATGAGTCTGCCAAGGGAACGCCTTTCTGATGCAAGCTCGTTTAAGGCACGACTCGGAAGACGTGCGTGGCAACAGACAACGTCATCATTTGTGTTCAGAGGAAAGCCGCAGTTGTCAAAATATTCCGCCATCTGAGCTAGAGCCAAGAGTTCAAGCATAAAAATATCCAATTCCAGTAGACTGACTCCTGAGTCTACGAAGGTAGCTGTAGTCCATTCCACTGTACTTCCTGAATTGTCATAATCACCATCTGGATCACACTAGAATGCTCAGGAGATCTTTTAGACAGACCAAACTTTAAATCACACAGCCATTGACGTCCTCCTCCACCCGTGATCGAATGTTTGATGACGAATGCAGGGGTACCAGGAAGAAAGATGCCTCCTACTCACTCTCTTTCTTGCATCAGTGTTTGTAAACTTTTGGGTTATGGCAGACGAGGTGGGCCACCTCTAAATTAAGTGCTATTGGTCCAATTGCGATGCCTATCGGAATGCAACCTCTTGTCGTCCTACTCCTTGTTGTTACGGAAGCCTTTGACTTACAGATGGTGTGCTGTTCCATCCAGTCATTCGGTGGTCTTAACATAGCTGCAGGTATAATTTAATAGTATATCTTCTATGTTTTAAAGATTCTGGAAGAAGAAACCGCCTAGTGTTCTCCGGCTTAGTATGCAGGGACTGGAGCTGTAACAAACGTAGACTGTAGTATTTTCAATCCCACAGCCTCTGCACATGGTGTCATGGGTAAGTTGTATTCTTTTTTCATGGTATCTCAGATGAATATGGCCAGTTAGCGCCTCGACTACCATCCGCTGCGGCTTTTTGCTGCGTTGTAAACTATTTAAATGCAACGGCTTGGTGGATATGTTCGGCAATTAAGACATGCACAAATAGAAAAGTAGATTGAATGTTAAGACCTCGTGCAGACGGTTCATTGACAGTACTAGATGTGGACATGATTTCCGTGCATTAATAACGTGTAAGCTATTATTGTCCAAAATTACACGGTCCCAACCTCGTTCTCCATTCAAAATGATGATAGTTTCCTTCAAAGTTAACTTTTCTAGACCAAAGAAAAGTGCACGGTAATCCTTTAGTATTGGGCAAATTCCCGGGAAATGAGACACGTGTTCTTGTTCTTTCAGTTTACAAATAATAATAATATGGGTGGCGCCACAATCCGTAGAAGGACAGTGCCTAGCTTCTCAGTAACCACTCGTGTTGTGCGTGCTATTGTTCTCTCACGAGTGGGAGGGATCTACAGTTTTCTGCCGACTCCGAACGGCCAAGTGTGAGAAGCATTTTCTAGACGGAAAATACTCTTTGAGCATTGTCAGTGACTCGAAATAGGTGGAGCCGTGAAAATATTTTTTTTTGTCACACAGACCTTGGAGCGAACCTACAACGTCGAGGGTCTAGTGCGTGGGATTCGTCGCACGTACCTAGAACGCTACGGGCAACCACTCAGATTACAAATACAGCACCAATTGATATCTCAAATCTATGGGAAATCTAGTTCAAGCCAAGTAGTTCACCTTTTAATTTGAAAACCACGACGCCTGTTGCCGATGTATTAGCTACTAAAAAGTAGATCTTGTGGTTTAGGAAATGATACAACTTACTGTAGTAAGCTCTGTATATGGGCGATGCGGCCACATACAGCTTCAGATTCTTTAACTTTTCACACACAATATTGCCGGCTTTCTTCAGCAAGTCCTCAAATTTCACCTTGGTAGAATCTAAGTTTACGTTGGCTTTTATTTACAAAGTTGTTGTACAGTCAAACAACAGTTTTTTGCACCCTTTTACACACTTTCCTTTGGAGTCTATAATTTGTGACAGAACTAGTAGTAGTCACGTATTTGAAATGCAATTCATAGGTGTCCAAAAAGATCGGCGGTATTCCGTTTTTCAGATTTTGTTGTCCTTCTCTATAAATAAAAATCAATGTTTGTTTGTTTTTCCAATATGGACACTTAAACGGCAAGAGATAGAAAACTGATGTCTTGGGCAGGTTAGGTAAGGTTAGGTTGTAGTGGCTGACTGCTGCAGAGCAGTCACACTTAGGCCAGAGTAGGCCCATTGTGATACCACGCGGATTGACTTCTCGTAACGCTGGAACCAGTTGGTGCTGCTAATGAACCGATTTAGTTGGCCAATGCTGGCACTTTTTAGCTCGTTACGGCCGCTGAAGTAGTAGGCTCCTAGATGCAGGAACCTACGACTGGCAAGAGCACTGCAGGAGCAGAGAAGGTGATGAGTGTTTTCTCTGTCCTCTTCATCCATGCAGCTTCTGCAAAAATCATTATATGGAGCACCCATCCTGCCAATTACACAGTGCCCGGTTATGACTCCTATGAGGGTCCTTACTGAGGGCTTGCTGAGTCCAAATAGACTGAGTGACCGTTTTAGGTTAAGTGATGGCCAGATTTCTTTTGTTTTAAGGCAGGTGGTGCCTTCTAGCCATTTGTCCATTTGTCAGATGGTAAGCTGTGGCGATCGGCATGGAAGGCGGTACCCCTGCTATCGATAGGGATGAGGTTGTACCACACCTAGCGAGTTCGTCGGCTTTGCAGTTTCCTGGTATGTCACAGTGTTCCGGCACCCACATGAGGTGAATGTTAAAATGCTCGGCCATCCCCATATCCCTTTTTGATATCATATTGTTTTTAAGCCAAGACAGCGCCTCTTTAATCGCTATGGTTTCTGCCTGAAAAACGCTATAGTGATCAGGGAGCTTCACGGAGATAGCAATGTTGAGGTCTTGTGAATAGACACCCGCACCCACCCCTTCTTTTGTCTTTGAACCATCCGTGAAGATGCGCAGAGGATCTTTCAGTGTTTGCGTATCAGTCATCCAGTCCGATCTGGAGGGAATACTGATTGAGAATTTCTTTTCAAAGATGGCCTGGGGTAGTAGCCGGTCGGTGTCGCTAGGTAGGAAGTTAAATTCCTTGAGAATGGTTAGGTGCCAGTGTTGAGTTCGGACCACAATCGAAGTGTTTTGAGTCTCATGGCTGTACTTGCTGCTGCTTGTTTCCCGAATATTTCCAGAGGTGTGATATGGAGGAGAATATTCAGTGCGTCGGACGGAGTACTTCTCAGTGCCCCGCAGATACACAGGCAGACCAGTCTTTGTACTCGGTTGAGTGCATTGCAGTTTATAGCCTTGTTTAGTGCGTTCCACCAAACTGAGACACCATACAAAAGTGTCGGTCTGACAATAGAGGTGTAAATCCAGTGAGCGATGCGAGGTTGTAGGCCCCATTTGCATCCAATGGCCTTTTTGCAGCAAAAAAGTGCAGAAGAGGCTTTTTTTTACCCTTTCCTGGATATTGAACTTCCAGTTTAGCTTGCTGTCGAGAGTGAGACCCAGAAATTTCGCACTGGTGGTTAGCTGTAATGTGGTGCCGCACATCAATGGGGGGTCGAATTGGGGGATTTTGTATCTTTTGGTGAAGAGTACGATATCCGTTTTTTGTGGGTTGACGCCAAGTCCGCATGTTTGTGTCCATGCCTCTAGCTTGCCAAAGGCATTCTGCATTATGTCTCTTAGAGTAGAGACGAATTTGCCGGATGCCGCTATGGCAATATCATCCGCATATGCAATAACGTTGCACCCTACCTCTTCCAGTATTAGTAGCAGTTCATTTACCGCTACATTCCAAAGAAGGGGTGAGAGAACACCTCCTTGTCTTGGGCAAGTTTGTTCAGAATTCTTTGGAAAAGGGTTTGGTATCAAATCCTTTTTTTTTCCTTTTTTCAAAACTCTTAGTAAACGTTTGGATGGCGCAATGGGTTGAATGCCTGCCCTTGGCTATAAGGGTCGCAGTGTCGAAGTCCCGTCCAAATCATCTGGTTTTCAAATAAGGTCAGACAAGTCACCATTGGTCGTTGGGAACGAAATATCGGCACTGGGTATAACGAGGGGCCAACTATGGTCTAAGTGCGCTGGCAATTTCGCTGGCAGACCAATAACCTAACCAAACTGAGCCGGGTACAGATTCTTGGAAATTTTTCTTGCAAGTGCGTACCATACAATTTGGTGACGTACTTGGCTAAACATAAGCTCTCCCGAACTCTCCATAAAGCACAATTGTTTGTAGCTACATATGTGCTAAACGTTGCATGCAAGAATGATGAAAAAATGGCAAACAATACCGTTCCCAAAGGTCTTAGAGTCACTAAAGAAGAACAAAATCAGTCGGGATCGAAGGGATCTTGAACAATGTGCTAAGACAACTTCGTCTTGTTGCGAGTAATATACATACAGACAATCCTGAATAACGCACTTTATCAAAAAACAATCTCCTAACGTCCAAGCGAGAAGGAGATTGTCGAATCCCTCAACATATAGTCAATTAGTGTCCTTTCGAACATCAGAAAGGTATTCGAGAATGTGATAAATTGAACTCGAACTCTTCGAACCGGGGTCCAGTAGTCCATACGATCAACCTGCCGGAGTCCGTTAGTGGTTGAATCTTTTTCTCCACCTCAAATTGGGACGAACGGAACCGAAAGTCGATGGACAACTCTTCTCTCGCCAGGTCTGTTGTGATGCGGCTTGTCTTGGAGCACAAAACAAAACAAATTCGAAACTCGCTGTTGCCTTGTTGATAAATCATCGAGCACAATTGTTTCAGCAAACCAGAGTAAGAAAAGTTGCCAAAGCAGGTTCTACGATGGATCTGCAAGACGCCCCAAAGTGGACAAACTCATTAACTACCTAAAAATTGTGTACGTCGATCGCGATGCTACGTCCCTGGTGGTGTGTGACGGATCGATTTTTGTTCGACAACATATGCTTCGTCTTATTCATAAAATCGTTCCACCTCTTAAGCAATCGCTGAAAAAGCTGCTACTACTGCGCGTTAGGGAACACTGACCAAATAGTGAATTCCCTGTTCATGGCTGCCCTTTGCAATATCTTTTCCAGTACAAGGTTGACGAAATCACACTACAGTTTGCCAGGGATCCCGAATTCGACCATCGCATCGGTTATCTCCTCCGATGAATGCTTTTCTTGCAAGAGGTAGGATCTAGTTGTTTATCGATGATATTCCTTACCCGAGCATGCGTTCGTCTGACCAAATTCTGAAGATAATCAGGTGCTTGCTCTCTACCAAGAAATAGCAACCTATGGCAACCTATAGCTCTAATGGTGAACCGCCTGATCCTGCAGCTTTGTTTTTCACTGACTTCTTCAAATTGAGATTATGGACTATGGTCTCGACGAAGTGGACCGGACGATGTCAACGAGAGTTAAGAATATTGCTGCCGTTGGTTAAACGGCCACAATTGACACTGCGACTAAATTTTTTTTATAATTTGCGCGTGCTCAAGGGGTTATTAATACCCTTAATTGTCCGCGGTCAAGACACAGCACGGGCCGAAGGTAAAGAGGGAGAGAGAGAGGAGGTACCTGTGCACATTGGTCTTAAACTTCTGCGGATTGAGCTGGGAAGACCATTCCATATTCGTGTGGTGCTGCTAAAAAACGAGTCTCTAAATTTCACTGAGCGCCCAAAAGCAGGCTTAAGGGTAAACTGATGTGCATTCCTGGCGAAACGTGTATTGCGGGTGAATTCAAGGAGAGGAGGAATGCAGGTGCCTAGCTCACTTGAGCATCGTTCGTTAAGAAGACACGGTAAGTCAATGTTCAAGCGCGTCTTATGAACCCGCGATATAGTTGTCTCCTTTAAGTTTTATCGCTCGCTTTTGGATTCTATCTAGTAGGTGCAGGGTGGTCTTGGGGCACCAGACCAGATATGAGCGTTGTACTTAAGCTTAGGGCAAATATACGCCTTATAGATTAAAGCCAAATTAGAGGGGGTGAACCAGTACCGAGATCAAGCGCAGAATTACTCTTGCCAATCGCTGTTTCTTTGGGCTCAAGAGGCAATTGAGTAACAGAGGCATCTCTCGAAACACCAAATTGACCTTGTATAAAACCCTAATCAGCCCAGTCCTGCTCTATGGCGCATGTCTCTGGACGCTATTGAAAGCGGATGAAGAAGCTCTTGGTCGTTTTGAGAGAAAAGTTCTGCGTACGATGTTTGGTCTTGTTTGCGTTGATGGCGTTTGGAGGAAATGGTTTAACCACGAACTGTACGGGCTGCACAGCGGCATGCACCTAGTTAAGCGTGTTCGGATCCAACGCTTAAGACGGCTTGGTCATGTAGAGCGGATGGAGACCACAGCTCCGGCCCGAAGAGTGTTCGACACAGAGCCATTGGGACAGCGCAACAGAGGACGTCCTCGCACTGGATGGCGCACTCAAGTGGAAAAGGACCTCAACCAACTTGGTGTGCGCAACTGGAGGCAGCTGGCGAAAGATCGTGCTGGCTGGAGAGGCATGTTGGCTGAGGCCCAGGTCCACCCCGGACTGTAGCGCCAATCAAAAAAGAAGAGAGGGTGAAATATTTCTTGCATCGATTAAGGAAGCCTAAACATTTCGCAGCATTTTTGGCGACCTCGAATATGTGGTCGTTCCAACTAAGTGTTGTGTTGATGTACATACCAAGGATGGAAAGTTTTCCGGTTTCGTCGACACAAGCGCCATTTGTGGATAAGGGCTGATTATCATGGGTTCCCTTTAGAGACAGCAGACCACATTCCACTCCGTTGTTCTTACCGCAGTTAATTATGCTGTCCAGACTGGAATTCAATGTGCTTGACATACTCTGCCATTCCAGTACTACGTTCGATGTGCAGGGTCGTGCATTTTGGAACGAATATGAAAAGCTGAGGGTGCTGTCATCAGCGAAAGAGTGGATTGGATTAGAAGTGGCAGACGGAAGGTCATGTATAAAAATGAGAAAAAGTGTCGGAAAGAGAACAGAAACTTGGGGGACACCAGCCTATATTTTGTGAATATCAGACTTGAACCCATCCAAAAGAACTTGGATTGAACGATTCGAAAGGTAGTTTCTAATCCATAGAAGCAGATATTCATCAACACCATAAGCGCGCATTTGCGACAAAAGAGCTTGATGCCAAACTCTGTCAAATTATTCTTCTTCTTCTTTGTGTGGCGCTACAGTCCGGGGTGGACCTAAGCCTCAACCAACATACCTCTCCAACTAGCGCGATCTCTGGCTAGCTGTCTCCAGTTTTGCACACCAAGTTGGTTGAGGTCCTTCTCCACTTGGGTGCGCCACCTTAAACGCGGGCGTCCTCTGTTGCGTTGCCCGACAGGTTCGGATTCGAAGATTCATCGGGCCGGAGCTGTAGTGTCCATACGCTCTACATGACCTAGCCACCGTAGGCGTAGGATCCGTAGACGCCTAACTAGGCTCATGTCGCTGTACAGCCCGTACAGTTCGTGATTGAATCTTCTCCTCCAGAACCCGTCAACACAAACAGGACCAAAGATCGTGCGTAGAACTTTTCTCTCAAAGAGACCAAGGACTTCTTCATCCGCTTTCGAGATAGTCCATGCCTCCGCGCCATATAGCAGGACCAAGGTCTTATATAGAGTCAACTTGCTTCTTCGAGAGAGGGCTCTATACACAATTGCGTCTTGAGCCCGGAGAAACAGCGGTTGGCAAGAGTTATCCTACACTTGATCTCGGTACTGATGTTATTAGTACAGTTTACTCCGTAGCCGAGGCTCACTTACCTCTTACTACCTCGATGTTATAGCTGCCCATTGTGACGCTCTGTCCAAGACGTCGATGTTGTATGTCTTTTTTTGGAGGACAGCATGTACTTCGTTTTGCCATCATTCACCACCAGACCCATATTAGCCGCTTCCGTCTCAATGTTAGCAAAAGCCTTACTGACGGCTCGCTTAGTTCTGCCAATCACGTCAATGTCATCGGCGTATGCTAACAATTGCACAGACTTCTGAAACTCTGTCAAATGCTTTGAAAAAATCAAGCGCAACTATCTTGCTCTGTGGTGGCCCGTGGCGTTGTGGGTATGTGCGTCGACCCCAACCTCGATGTTGTAGGTTCGATTCCTACTCTGTGCGACGAAAATAATTTTCACGGCCACACCTCTTTCGAGTCAATGACCATGCTCAAAGAGTATTTCCTGTCTAGAAAAAGCTTCTCAAACTTGGCCGTTCGGAGTCGGCATAAAATTGTAGGTCCCTTCCACTCGTGTGAGAACAATAGCACGCACAACAGGAGTGGTTGCTGAGAAGCTAGGCCCTGGCCCCCTACGGGCTGTAGCGCCACCCATATTATATATTTTATCTATCTTGCTTTTGCCTGTACTGTGCAAAGATTGGTTCCACTTTTCGGTGAGATAAGCTATCAAATCACCAGTGTACCTGATACTGCGGTTATCGGTCGGTCGGTCATTAAGAAGCTTCTGCGATTCAAGTAAAATCAGTCGCAGTTTCGGGCAGAGTCGTGCCTCGTTGTCCATCTTCCAGTTGATCTTATGCAAGAGCTTCACTCACACTTTGGTACATCGTTCACTTTTAATGGCCCTTGAGCGGTAAGTTTGGAAAAAAGACGATCACATTTTGGAACAATCAACTTCCGAACGTGAAGGCAGACGGGTTAAGTAAGACACACCACTCCGTCATGTTAACCCGCAAAGGTTGCCCCGCACAACGACTGCATTTAAATAACCTCCGGATGGAGACAGGATAGATCTTCATGGACATGACAAGATATCCTTCCTTTGTGAGTGTGGATGTTACGGCACATCTAATAATGTAAACTCTTGCTGCCGCCTTCAACGGTCCGACAGATGAAGAGTTAAAAAGTGTCAAACAATTTCAAAGCTATGACTCAGTCACACTCACCCACGCACACGCCCAACCACGTGATTAACCCCCCACACCCACCCCCGAATTTGTACATGTGTACACAGTAAATGTCCACGGTCTAAACTATCCGGCTTTACCGAAAAACAAAGGGCCACAAGAAGGATATAGGCAGAGGGATGCTTTCGTTATTCATAAGGGATAATGGCCTTAATTTCAGAGAGACTTTCACTCGCCTCACACAAAAATAGACTTTTGTCCGATTACAAACTTTTAACTAATCTCTCCCTCATCGACATCCAACCACCCACCCACCACCCACTGAGTCACACACACACGCCTCCCCCAGCCCCACCCCCACCAGCCACTCACACAGTCGACGACGACGGCTGTAAAATGACATTAAATACACACGCGTGTGTAAGTCAGCCAGAGAGACACAAACACAGCGAACCTTTTAAGGACAAGCCAAGGACCACACCACACAGAGTAGGTTAATATGATGCCCAGGTTATGTTATTAATGGCATCGCACTATGTTTGAACTACTGCAGTGGGACAAGAGGGCGACTGATGGCGGTTTAGGGCCACTGGCCGAGAGGATGAAATTCTGATTGTAGCTCGGTGGTGTGTCTGCATGTGTGTGTGAGAGTTGTAGTGAATGATAACCCCCGACAAGAAAATGTCCATAAATATGAAATTGTTGCTCCGGGACGACGACAATGAGTGAGTTTCCTTTGTCACAAATGAGTTGGGTCATTCACTGCGTGTGCCGTTCTCTCCACCCCACCCCACCCCACCCCCACAACCGAAAGGATTTTGACAATTTCCATTTCTTTTCGGTTGCGGTGCCAGTGAAACTCTCCGAGAGATCCGAGATTCGGGCGGCCACCTCCCGCCGCTGCCGGCATGCATAACACTATCATAGAGCAAAAGATTTCTGTTTAAATAAGACAAGAGTGCTCCTGTGTGTGTGTGGATGGATATGGCCTCCTAGGCAATTTTATGCTGGCGGGATATTTTCGTGCGTGGGGTAGTGCGAATCGCTAAATGAGCCGGATGCCACCTCGGGAGGGGTTGATGGCGTACTCAAATGGTTGCTGGGAGGCATTTTATTATATGGACGCTACACTGCCACTTCGGATCACATCATTTTGATGATCTGCGATGGACTTAGTTAATACACGGGCGGGTTCCACTTTCGCCGAGTACACACTTTCGGTGTGCTCCTTCGAGATAATGTCACGCAGCAGTGTTGAATGGGTTTGTTTGGCGATGGGGGGTGAGCCGAAGAACTATTTTAAATCAGAGATACATATAGGCGATTGCGACTTTGTGTACACATCATTTGTAGAACGTCGATGCTGTGTACGAGTAGTGCTGTAGTGTGGGGTCAGCCATGAGCCGTGGGGTGGGGGCTGAAATTATGTCTTAGTGGGCGGGTTTTTGGTGGAAATGGGAACTGCTGATATATGGGTCGATGTGGGTGGACGCGGTGCTCGCATTGAGGATGGAATTGACACTTGGGTAGAGGAAAAATGACGAAGGGACAATTCCATGCGCTTGAGGTATTTTATTTGATTTTCCGCCTTCAATCGGGTCATCGGCAATTACAGCTGAGGAGTGTGAACAGCGCGTCATTGAACGAACTGAATGATTAAGTGATGATTGGGTCTAATTGGTTGACGCTTAATCGATAATCAATGAAAGTTACCACTGAATTACTTGAAAGGCGGCGAAGGAAGGTGGGCAGATGCTGTGGCTGGCAAAAGGGGCTGCAGGTGAGAAAGTGGAAGGCGGCATGAAGTGGATAGACAACGCGGAAGCCGTTGAATGATTTCTTGGAGTCACTATGAAGTTGCAATTTGAGTTTTAAACTTCTTTTTGGTTGGAAAGTGTTTTCAAAATTGTATCGACTTGTCCTTTGTGCCCTCGACCATAAGACGTAATTTTTAGTCAAAGGGAAAGCCATAGAGACCCTATGGATCCTGAGCACCGGAGAGCTGTGTGCCTCTCATCGTACTTACTGAAACCCGAGGAGTGATACATCGATGTTTATTCACGTAGGAGATACGTCTCATGTGTCGACTCTCGAAACGCTTTCATTAAGTCATGGAGTTCAGTGTGCTGGCTGGTTAATAAGCAGGGATGGAGCCTTTAAAAATAACGCAACTTGGGACAGACCACAGTTTCTACGGACTATGGACGGGCTGAACAAATGTGGCAAGCTTCGTATGCAGGACGTTACCCGACGGCGGTGATCATTTCCAGCTCCTGGAACACAGTGAACAATAATTCTTACTAGAAGGAATATTTAATATAAATAGTTTAGGTGACAGGGGTCACACTTGGTCCAGAGCCTATTGTGTCGCCACACGGATCTCAAATCGTAATCCACGAACAGGGTGTTGCTTTTGATGTGGCAAACGACTGGTGCTAGACGGAAAGGAACAAGATATTGCCCACTCTAGAAAATAAGCGCCCCGTTCCATGTGCGACAGCGACTGCGAAATACCTTGGAATAATCATAGAAATAAAAACTAGATGCCAAAAGTTGGTTAAAGATTCAAGCATGCGTCCTGTGGCATGTACGGAACTTAAGTCGGTCGCATGCTGCAGCGAAAGACTTCTCAGTTCTCAAGTTATCTGTGATGGGTCCAGCTGAGCCAATGCAATGAAGCAGCTCTTGAAATTGCCAGGAAAGAAGTCACGTATACCAATTTCTTCCAGATGGTACAACAAATGTGGACGTCGCAAAGTGCGAAACCACTCAGATCGAGGTCCTGCTTCGATTCAACGTAAAACTTAAATAATCCTTTAGAGCGACACAAAGTTGCTAGCTCTGGCAGTTGAAGCACTAACTGGCTACGATCATCTAAAGTGCCATAAAACAAAAATTGGACTAACCAACGGCAATATAGGAAGATTTACTACCCCCGTCACTGCCCGCTGATATCTCTTTTTAGGTCTATGAGGATATTCAGATAGCTGATCAACACCAACATAAAGTGGGACGATTTAGAGGCAAAGAGGTTACATTCTGAGTCCCAAAGAGACAACTGACTAAATATGTCACCTCTTGGAAACGTGTTCTTCAAACCTAGAGGCTTATTGACCCAATCTTCGTTTACATGGCAAATGCTGTAATATAGCCTTTGTGGGTTAAGAGAAGTTTGCATGACAGAAATTCACCAAATTTTCAATTAGGTACACATTACTTTGGATTGGTTGTACATATCCCTTGCGCTACCAAACAGCGGGCGGGTGGTTCATCGTTGAAACGTCTTTGGAGTAGAGTACTTAAAAATATATTAGATGGATTCAGAAAACGAGAACTCTCTATTTTTCAAGATTTCTTCTTCTTCTTTGGCTGGCGCTACAGTCTGGGGTGGCCTTAGCCAACATGCCGGGTCTTGTGCTAGTTGCTTCCAGCCACGCACGTTCCACTTATTCAGTTCTCATACTAGTTGCGCGAACCACCGTATGCGTGGTCTTCCTTTACCGCGTTGTCCCTCGGGGTTGGAGTCGAAGACTTTCCGGGAGCATAGGTGTCCATGCGCTCGATGTGACCTAGCCATCTGAGACGAGAGATTCGAACTCGGTGTCACTATCCAGCCCGTACAGTTCGTCGTTCAGTCTCCTCTTCCAAATACCATCCGTACATACCGGCATTTTCTCTCGAAGCGAACAAGAATATCCTCATCCGCTCTAGCTAGTGTCCACGGAAACTAAGAGCATCAGAAGCAATGTGACGAAATTCGTGTTTTGTGAGTCACTATCCCACAACAGACAACGAGGCAAGCATCTAATATCTGAGGACGAATTTAAGTCACTAGAACCAGCTTTTATTCTCAGATTCCTAAAAGAAACTTGCTAAGAGAGTATACTATAGTACATTGCTCTTCCACCATTGCACGAGAGGAGTCTATAACCCTTAACACTACTCTAAATATAACTGTTTAAGAGGGGAGCGAAACAAAAGGGGCCACAATAGATCTTAAGGTCCCGATAAAGCTTGCCGGCGATATGAAGAAGAGCTTCCTAAGAAGTGCCTCCTTTTCATTGCTAGTGTCCGGCAATCAAAAAGCAGCTGTTCTATAGATTCTGTTTCTCCAGCTGCTGAAAATTCGTTATGCGATATGTTTCTCAGCACCTGCCACAGAGTTCTGGCTGTTGCGCCAATACGCAGACCACGCAATCGAGTTCTCGGCCTATCCAGAGCTCAGCCTTCAAGCTTTTCCTTTTGGAGCTTAGTGGCGGAATGCGCATACAGGATAGGGATAGATTCTTTCAGTTACGGCTCCTTTTTCGAGAGACTTTCTGCCTTTTGTTTCTCTGGACTCAAGATGGTTAGAGTCTTTTTTTATCTACCTTCCTCAATACTTGTGGTATTTGCTTTGATTGAATTTCAGATGTGTGACGCCTGTACAATAAAAGAATATTGCATTCTTAATGTACAGAGATTTTAAGGAAATAATAAATGAAATGAAAAATGAAATGACGTTACTGGATTAACAACGTTTTACACATTTTTCACTAAAAAACCTAGCAGTAACCTTCTTCTTCTTTGATTGGCGCTACAGTTCGGGGTGGACCGAGCCTCAACCAACATGCCAATCCGGCCACTGCGCACACCTAGTTTGTTGAGGTCCTTTTCCACTTGTGTGCGCAATCTCGTGCGAGGACATCCTCTGTTGCGCTGTCCCGATGGCTCGGTATCGAAGACTCTTCAGGCCGAAGCTGTGGTGTCAATCCGCTCTACCTGACCTAGCCATCTTAAGCGTTGGATCCAAAGACGCTTAACTAGGTGCTTGCCGTTGTACAGCCCGTACAGTTCGTGGTTGAATATTCTTCTCCAGACGCCATCAACGCAAACAGGAGCAAAGATTGAACGCAGAACTTTACTCTTAAAACGACCAAAAGCTTCTTTATCCGCTTTCAATAGCGTCCGTGCCTCTGCGCCATAGAGCTGGGCAGGGATGACCAGAGTTTTATACAAAGTCAACTTGGTGTTTCGAGATATGGCTCTGTTACTCAATTGCCTCTTGAGCCCAAAGAAGCAGCGATTGGCAAGAGTAATTGTTGTTGTCCCTATTTACTCCAGAGCCGAGGTAGACGAAGTTCTTGACTACCTCATAGTTTCTGCTGACCATTATGACGCTCTGTCCGAGACGTCGATGTTGAGCATCCTTTCGTGATGACAGCATGTACATTTTAGCCGCTTCAGCTTCAATGCCTGCAAACGCCCTTGCAGTACCCGCTTCTGCTGTTTACTTAGTTTTTGTAGTTATTGATAAGCTATTGTCTCTTTTGTTAGTTTGGAGGAAGACTGCTTGTGCTTATTATTAAAAGAAAATGTTTCGTATACGAGATGCACTCTGAGTCAATATGCACATGAATAAATATGCAATCGATTCATCTTAGAAGCAATTATTCGATCTTGTGGCATCACAATTGCCCTCAATTGTGGCCTGAGAGTTCCCTCTCGTCGCTTGGCCGTCAACACAAATTTCACACTACTGCCAGTTGTAGCTGCAGCGCCACTTACTCTCAACAACAATATTCTCATTGGCAAGTCTTACAGTTATGCATGTTTCTCTGAAATGCGAAGAACAAGCAGAACCAGGTCCACTCCTATCCACAGCCATCCAACTCCAAGTCAGCGATGCACCATAACCCCCGTCAAACGCCAAAATTCCATTGAATCGCTGCATTTGACGTCGCCTCTTAAGAAATTAACCTTTCCCGTGAGGACTCAGCCGCATCTCCGCTAACGCAGTGTGAAAAGCGAAAATTTCCAGATTACACGGTCAGACTGCGGAATGAAGTTCCCCCGTGCGCCTCATCATCAACATAACTCGCAGCCAACGCATGCAGTCCATCCCTTGGCGCGCGCCTGCCGTTGTAATAGCGCCCGCATCATGATGTTAATACATTAACCAAACCAACTGCTTAGGGCTTCCGTATGCGCGCTTAAATTATGAGCGAGCCCAGATATGATGCGGTCATTTGCGGCCCGAAGAGGCTTCCTGTATGCGTCCCGCACACAGAGCATGTGTTGAAGAGTCTGCCCATTAAGTTCCACGCCACAGACATTATTATGTGTATCCTTTCAGTTTGCCGCATAGACTTCGGATTCTTGTCTAGCTGGCGACGTGCCGGTGTGGGGTTTACCTTATTAAACAAAAACCATTTAACTCCCCAGCGTTCTTGATGAACACTCGGCCGGGGCGGTGCGGCACCGTATTTGCACCGAATGTCGCATCATCGTTGTCAGTGGCATGCTCATCAGCACGGCCAAGTCCCAGACGCAGGATGGCCAGTGGATGAGCTATCGCTGTGCAGCGCCAACATCAATTCCCGATGCCCGTTTGTGTTCTTGCCCTCTCCGTCTCTCTCACACCAGTCGTGTCTCCAGCTGCACACGCCATGTCCCTCCGTGTCCCCATGGTATAAGAAAGCTTTTGTATGCCGATGCGTCTTATATACCATTCCGCTAACTGGTTCACCTGATCCGATGGTCACGTCTTCCATGGGAGGCGTCTGTCCCGTCTCCGCTTTGGCCTTTTGCAGCAAGAAAGGAGAAATGCGAATTGGGATCACTTCTCCCGCATGGTATTCCTGCATAATCATAGTGGACACTAATGCTGCACGGTCACGATGAGCAACGGGCCACCGTTGAGTACAAACAACGACCAAGAATCCGAATGGCAACCAATGTACATAGGTGACGGCATACAGCCGTTTCCTTATGCCATAGCATCGTCGTCGTCGTCGTTGTGTATGAGGACGAGGACGAGGAAGAGCAAAAGCCATATGTACACCGTCCAGGATCTGTGCGCTGCAGTTTGCATCCCAGAACAGGGTAGCCGCCGTAATCGTACATCTCTATCCTGGACACTGGCTGCCGTAGTCCGTCGGACGACTTTCGAGGAAGAAAAACTTCTCGTTTCGCTCAAACGCCGTATAAGGGTTGCTGTTGGGGTGCGCTGGAGAGGGGTGCTCAGCGTCTGATGTACAGTTCATCAGCAGGCGACTCGGACTCGGTTTAACTGAGGACATCGACGTCGTCGTCCAGTGAGGGTGGCTGTGTGCACTTGTGGTGGTGGTCCGAGCCGGTGAGGTTGAACCGCCGGTAAGGTGGTCTCACATACACTGGCGATGGCGATTCAGGATTCTAAAGAAGATGCAACGCAAGTGAACGACGACGGTGACGTGGCCGATGTGCAAAAGCAAATCTGCTGGTAGCTGCTGAATACCGTGCAGCAGTTGCACATCCAATCAGTCCATGGGAAACAATGACCAAGAAAACGATGGTGACCACGGCTCGTATTTTATTTGCTGATGCCAATCTAAATCGTGTCGAGGAGGATAGGACACATACACACACCCACTGGCACACACTCACCCTGAGAAGCTTTCAACTCTGGCAGTCGAAAGAAAAAGACTAGGGAGACTGCAATGCAAAAAGAGCCTTTCCCCGATACGGTGGCTAACTGAAACGCCCCCGCTCGAATGTTGATGCCATTTTAAGGATGAACGGGGGCGGGGGAATTAATCTGAGGCAGGCGACACGTGGGGTTGCCTTGGATTCAATAACTTCTTCGTGCCTGAAATGGTTCTCCAGTTAAACAAATTAAATAAAGAAATATATGTAAGTCGAGAGGGAGTGCTGACAAATTGGTTTAACTGGGCAATGCGAGCGCAATGCGGTTCTCGAGCACTTGCTTGATCTGAGTGACGTGAAGGAAGGTTGCAAATTGCATTTCTTGGTCAAAGTTCATGGAACCATTTAGGGTGATGTCAAACAGCAAAGTGAACTCTTAACAGTGCGCATTGAGGCTTAACTTGGTAACATCAGCCTGACCCAAGCCACACCCCTACAGAGCACAATCAGGACAACAGCAAGGATGACTTGTGTGAGCTCCTAGAAAGGATCAATGCAAAAGCTTCGACATCAAGATCATTCTAGACTCCAACGCTTTTGAGAGTAGGGAGGAAATCTTTGTCCAGTAGAGACGCGAAATCACATCCGGTAATGACCACGAAATAGTGCGGCAAGTCATGAAGCAGAACCATTCTGCTGAGCTTGCGCGGATGCCCCACCTCGACATCCATAAAGTGACGACGCGACACTAGTCAGTTCTCCAGTACCTACTACTGGTGTTCGAACCTCCGAGGAGCGAACATGAACTAGCTTTCCTAGTTGTACCCAAGGTGAGGAGACGGCCCACGAGAAAACAAGGGAAGAACGCCTTGGCTTGAGATCGGAAATGAATCGTTGCCGATCGGGAGACTCCCTTATTTTGACATGTGTACATCCCTCGCCACTTGTAAATGACGAATAAAACATGTGCGGGAGGAGCTATGCCAAACATCTCTAGAGTCCCATAAAACTGAATTTCGTTAACGAGTCTCTTAACTAGAAGCTGCCTGAATGGCAAAGGTGTCTCAGAAGCTGTCATGTGATGAAGAAACAAGGAAATGTTCAACACATTTTTTGCCCCTGACTGGCTCTTACCAGCCCAATACTAACATTTCGCAGTCCCTTCGTGTTGGCATTCAGCAAGAAGATTCAATCTGAAGATTTTCTTCTTTGCTTCAGCTGGCTCAAAGGAGGTAACTGCTTGAATTGTTTCTCGAGTTATTTCATATGGCAGCCGAGGATGGATCGGATAGATAGATGATCAGTCTTTAAGGCTCGCACATAGTCTGGACGAGACATGCATCGATTCGTAGAGAAGTAGTTAATGTAAAGGTATTAGGCCAAAGCAACACAATCAATACCCTTCTTTAATCAACCGATAACTTAGTCAGCGTATGCTCAGAACATTGACGCTTAAAAGAATTGTAGGAGCTATCGAGAACTATTAGCGAAACAAATGAACAAGAACCCATCTGAATACGACGGTGGACTGTTGTCTAGGCTGCTCAACAGGCGCAAGTTGTCGGCCGATACAAAGTTTGTAGTGTGCGGAAAATCTTTAAGACCCTTGTGATGCCACCATGAGGGGTTGTTTTTTCCTGCCAAACTCTTCAGGTTGTACGGGATGACGATGGAGAACTCTCGCAGTACCACCAAGGTCGGTATTGAACTCCCCGAGGCGTCCAATCTCAAAAGAGGGTTTACGCAATGCTGCGTGATGTCATGTGATTTCTTCAACATCGTCCTAACACTAGAGGCACGATTTTCGAGAAGTAAGTACAACTGTTAGCATACGCCGCTGACATTGACGTGATTGGCTGCAGCGATCCATCAATGAGGCGTTGCGGCTAAAATGGGTCGATGCGATGCCTAAGGGCGAAACTCAATATATGCTGTCATCAAGAAAGGACATACAACATCGACGTCTTGGACAGAGCGCCACCATGGGCAGCTATAACTTCGAGGTAGTCAAAGACTTCACCTACTCGGCTCCGGAATAAATTGTATGCATAACATCAGCATAACATCTTTCTTTGGGCTCAAGAGCGTCCTCTCGAAGGGCCAAGTTGACTTCATATGAGACACTGATCATCCCAGTCTTGCTATACAGTGTGGAGGCGTGGCCAATCTCAAAAGCGGATACTTCTTCTCATCGAGAGAAAATTTCTTTGCTATCTTTGGTCCTGTTTGCGTTACTGGGTTCTGGAGAAGAAGAGTCAACAACGAACTGTACAACCTTTAAGTGAGCGAGGACTCAAGTTTTTGTTGTAGAAGTTAGCGTCAAATTTAGACTGTAGTGAGAATTCGTTTTGAAACACGCCAGTTACTCATCCTAATTAGCAAAGCTATCCTCTTTGTTCTTGCAAATCGGCTTTGTGGTATTTTTCTGATTCATTTGAGGTGCAGTTTACTGCCCGAGGTTAATCCATCAAGACGTGCTTGCAGATGAATCTCTATTCTCGACCAAAATGTATGCATTTCCTAAGAAACCACTTGCAGCTCAGATTCCTTTAAATCGGCAAACGCCCTAAACTGTCAGGATCCCAACGAATTTAAGATGACTTAATGTGCGCACATAGCCAAGGAACAAACAAGACAGTCGGTACATACTGGTACGCATCGTCTCCTCCAACAGCACGCACAGTACATAGACCCCACCTAACGCACAGTATTTCCGTAGAATCGTTCAAAGACTTCTGTGCCTTCGGCATCATTAAGGCCAAGAAATATGTGATGATCCACTCTGCGTTAGCCTGTCACATGATGCGTCCCATCCTTTTGGAAGGATTGTTCTCTGGAATGTTAGTTTCTTCATATTTTTGCAATACCGCATCGACCATCGCCTCGTCGCCCCATCGCCCCATCTTCTCTCATGTATGCACTGCGTGTGTACAAATTTATACATCCTTCCATGCGTTCAGTGTCCTGTTTGGCTCCAATGACAAGCGGACATTTGTAGTTGCACGTTCGTTCTCGTTCTTGTCCTCGGCCTCGTCCTGGCCGGGCACGATGGCTCCATCCTATGCCACCGGCCCATTTCAATTATAATTTCTTAGCTGATGCAAGATTTCCTCCAGAGATGGTCAAAATAATTCGCGCCGGTCGGCCATATTTGTGAGCATTAGTGCCAGCCCAACATGGCTCCTATGCGAGAGGCGCTGGTGGCTGTTGTATCATCATGAGCAGCTCCATCCTCATCGTCGTCGTCGTCGTCATCATCATGGTCGTCCTTGTCGTAGCCATCTTATGGTCAGTTGCTAAGGAAATGTGAAAGCATGTCTGTGTGTGCGTCTGACCGACGAGAATGCCCCATGCGGTCAGGTCCAGTGTCTCCGTGAGCCTCCACTTGATGCCTGCACTTTCCCAGAAGTAATTTTATTTCACCAGCATCGCTGGTAGACCCGAAAAGAGTAAGGACAGCACAGGGAGGACGCATGGAGGCGTGGCAGGAAGCAGCTCCGTCTTGAAGGCAGGTATAGAGACCTACGCCGGGATGCGATAGCTGGGATTAAACACTGAATGAAGATCTCTCAAGTTTATGTACGAATAGGAAATTGAATTTATGTTCTCTCAAGAAGATGACACATGCAAGCGGCACTCTCACATGCACTGACACCGCAATGTTGCCAGCCACCACCAGTGCCCCCATCCACCCCGACGTGGGTGGACTTGCCTAGAGTTTATGCAAATGCAAATAATTTTGTGTGCAACATTACGAAGACGATGGGCAACAGCCCAGATGGGTGGCTTCGACCAAAGCCGGACACGGAGCAGAGCCACAGCCACAGCGTTGTGTGTGCGCTGAAGAAGAAGAAAACGTGAAATAAACGGATTGCTAAGACCATTCATGCAAGGATATGGTCATCAAGTCGCATAAATTGCACAGCAAATTGCGTGAGTGCACGTGTGTCCCATGTGCTCACTGCTGCTGCTGCTGCCGCCCCGCACATCGCACACTGATTGGGTTTTGTAAAAGACCAGAAAACCATTAAGATGGACTTTAATTACGAACGAGAGAAAACTGAGTTAGGAATTCCTTTTGCCGGGGTCTTTACAGTTGCGCTGCATGGTCTCGACGTCACCGCCACCAGTCGCCGGCAAGCAGCCGTTGTTCTTGTCGTCTCTCGTTGGCATAATGGGCATCCGTTTGGGCATTCGTCGTCTCATGGACGACTCCAAGGATCCGACGAGTCACTTGCCCAGCTCTCGTGTGTGCGTGCATGTGTATCGCTCAGACGCCTGACCAGAGAGAGAAAGGCTGTCTTTAGCCTAGGAATAAATCGCAATGAGTACCAATTCGGCCGCTGTGTTTGGCTGCGTTGCTAACATGATCTTGGGAGGGGGCTGGGTGCCTGAACAACGTCTCAATTCTTTTAGGTCACATGCAGGGAGAGCCTGTTTTCAATTTGTCAACTTTAATTTGACTACGAATGGAGTGTTCGGTCGGTGTTCGGCAGGCCAGTACACACTCGGTCATGCATACGAAAGCTCGAGTGGTGGCGAGGGCAACAAGAACCTGGTGGGCATTTGGTCGGCTTCGATATGATATTTAAAAGGGCTTAATTTGCACTCGGAGCTGTGCGCATTGTCGAATGTGAAGGGACACCTGAGATATGATTTTCGATGCGAAATGTTGATGCGATGACGCTTTGCGGTGCGTTCAAGCAAATGTATTTACTTAACTACAATAACGCTTGATGGTTGTGTAAGCATATTATCAGAGGAACAATTGAAATCTGTCCGTGGAAAGTGAAAAGCGGATTAGAATTGCAAAAGGATCGATCTTGTTCAAGTGCGGGTCCTCGGAGCGTGGCAGAACTAGACACATGTCTGAACACTGTAACATCCCCAGATTATCTAGGAGACTGGGAGACTCGATCTGTTTCAATTGGACAATTCCATGAATTTGCAGGTCTACAAGGACAACAGAGTGGCTGGAGATCTCGGACTACAAGGCAACATTTTTCAACACCAAACCTAGGTACGAATAAACATTGCCGTCGTCGAAATCGTTTACACTAGAATCGAGTGTGATCGTGTTGTGTGCTACGATCTACTTCACTGGACTGTTGGTGGATCATTTGAATTTCTTACATGGTGGATGCACTGAAATTAGCAGTAAGGCGTACAATTTTTGAACCAATTGATGGTGAACCGAGAGCATCGCGATGCTTCTTGAATATTGGTCATAGCTGTCTATTCGTCACCAAGAAGGGTTTGTGTACAACTCACTCCTTAAAGCATTTCGTTGGTTACCCCACTGAGGCAATGATTCTTTATGTCGATGTTCACCGTAGATTGTTCACCAGGTGTACCAGTATGAAGTGAGCGTCAAGATACAAATGTCTCGATAGGGAACATTTGTTGTGACCGAGAATTTACTTTTTTTTGTTTGTTTGCTGTGACATCTATGAAAAAATATTTTGTATACATCAAGTCATTGAACAGACAAAATCATATTTTTTCATCGTGTTAAAAATGTCGATTTTTGTACCAGAAAGTGATGATTTGCGGAAAGCATTTTCATTTGAAGAAAACTGCTGCAGAGTCGCATCGAATGCTTGTCGAGGCATATGGTGATCATGCTCTATCAGAAGCAACATGCAAAAGATGGTTTCAACGGTTCAGAAATAATGATTTTGATGTGAGAAATGAAGAACATGGAAGACCACCAAAAAAGTTTGAAGATGCCGAATTGCAAACGATATTGGATTAAGATGACACTTTGAGTCAAAAGCAAATGGCAGCAATGTTAAATGTTGCACAACAAACAATTTCTGACCGTTTTTAATTTCCCATTAATAATTCGTGTCTTATTTTCAAAAAAAAAAAAAAAAAAACATTTCATACCGGTACACCTGGTATACTTAATATCCCCTTTTGGACATGTACTACTAACAAGATATGGGTATAGATACAGGCACGGTCACCACTTGGAAAAAAAATTGTGTCCAATGTTGGAAATAAAAATTACCAAAAATATCTAAGAATGACCTAAATATTTGTAAGCATAGAACAATAAAATCATCACATTTATTTAAACATAGTGCTTATATTTCAAAGATCACATTGTTATTATTTTTGATTACACTGGACGTTCAGTATAAGAAAAGATATGATGTTAGCCAATGGTGTACATCGAAATAAGTTTTCAATCTTATTGGTTTTCTTCTATTCATTTGATACATGTTTTGAAGCAATCATTATAGTCTTTCTGTTTGGTCATGTTAAAATGCCCATCAGCACCTTCATCTTCCTCTTCGCTGATGTTGATGACTGACGCTTTTCCTTAAAATTGTACAGTGTTTGAAAATGCACGAATATACCGATTAACCAAAGTTATTTGTTTTCAAAATGCACGAATGTATAAATTAACAATTCATTTATTGTAAGAAAATGTTTATATAGTTAGATTCACAATGATTATAACTTAGAAATTATGATATGAACGATGATATGTTTAATTTGGCACAAATAATAAAGAAATTAACAAAGTACTTAGACAGGTTGTGGAACAGAATTACCATTGGTGTTGAAGCTGCTGCGAGTGAAATCCAAGTGCACGAGGCATCGGATGATCAGATCATACCATGTAGCGCGATATGGACAAAAAAGTCTTCAAATGCAGTCTCCACTAATTAGTTGTTAGTGCACTAGCAAATTTTGTCTTTCAACACCAATGGATGTATTGTTCGTTGAAAGAGTGAGAGAGATAGACAATACCCAAAGCTTTCGCATAATGTACAGTGACTCAATTGAACTGCTTTACAAAAAATCAATAAACAAAATGTGTGTACAAGAGCAATCAAAATATATGCAATACAATTAAAAAGTGGAATTGAATAATAAGTGTTCATTAAGTCTCAAACATACAGCATTCGTTATTTAGAAATATCAATGTACTTCAAATGGTGATCCATTATGCTCGACATTCGTTATTTCGGCATCCGTTATACTAGACTTCGTGTGTATTAATACGCAAACCAAAAAAACATTTACAAACAAATGCACTAAGTACCTTTTAAATTGAATTATTAATCAAGTAAGTAATAAGTAATTATTATTGGTGGCCCGTGGCGTTGTGGGTATGTGCGTCGACCCCAACCTCGACGTCGTAGGTTCGATTCCAGCTCTGAGCGACGAAAAAAAATGTTCACGACCCCACCTCTTTCGAGTCACTGACAATGCTCAAAGAGTATTTCCTGTCTAGAAAAAGCTTCTCAAAACTTGGCCGTTCGGAGTCGGCATAAAACTGTAGGTCCCTTCCACTCCTGTGAGAACAATAGCACGCACAACACGAGTGTTTGCCGAGAAGCTAGGACCTGGCCCTCTACGGACTGTAGCGCCATCCATACTATACTATACTAATAAGTAATAATTATTAACTAAATAAAATTGACGAATCATAAAAAACAAAAAAATACTATTTGAAATAAAAACAGCATTTTTAAAATATACTTTGACTCTTTTTTCCATCGCTTATATTACCATTAATATAATTCTGGCCAAAGCTATAGCCAGTCGGAGACCAGGGCCTAACTTCTGAGCAACTACTCGTGTTATGCTTGCTATTGCTCTCTCACCAGTGAAAGGGAACTACAGTTTTGTGCAGATGCAGACCGCCCTTGTTGTTTAATAAGCTTTTTCTAGATAGTTACACTCTTTGAGTATATGTCCACAACGCCACGGCCTACCGATATTATTAATACTGTCAAAATTAAGTCTATTCGTGAACCTTACTGCTACTCAAACATGCGGTGAATTAGACACATTGATGGACCATTGAACATCAGACGAAAAAGCGCTTTAGATTGCATTACAATTTAAGGATTTGCTTCTTCTTACATTTCGTGAAAAACAGACAATATGACAATGTGGCCAAGAAAAAATATAATGACCAATGTCACCTTGCGTACATGTACGATTGGGCTCATCAATTAAGTGTCTTAAAAAATGGGTACATGGTTCTTGTTTTCTTAATTCCTTGCCTTATTAAGCATAAGCAGGGTATCTCCAAATGTAGTGTAAAGAACATGAACAAGTTAAAAACGTTCTCATTCGTTAGCACAAATATTGTTGCATTTGAAACTAGTACTTACGCCTTACGGTTAAGCGAGTCAAGAGAATTGTTGTTTTCATTAGGAGAAGATTCATTAGGCATAGCTTGCATTTACAGTGATAATTGACATTTGACACAGTACGCAATGATAGAAATAATTGAATCAAAAATTTTCAAAAACCGCAAAATTAATAGTTATTTATTAATAGCCTTATCGAGTTGCGCAATTATATTTGTGCATAGCAGCGACAACACCTTCAAACGAATTTTTTTCCAAAGCCTTTTTGATGAGTGTGCGTGGTGAGTTGCTTTCCTTTAGACACAATATGAAATTACTTGAACAAACTAATTTTATGATTTTGTACGTAAGTAAGGAAAGAGTTTTTGGAGTACATAATTCCATGTTTAAAGAAAAGATTTAAGATTTAAAAAGACCTTAATATCGACACTGTCGATAACTTATAGGAAAAAAAATGTCTTCAAAACTTGTTGGGTATTTTTCCCATCTCGGATATATATAAATGGTGGTTAAATTTTAAGGGCCGATGTTGATTTTGAATATAACACAAATTATTTAAGAAATTATTGTCAATTATTTTTATTATGATAATATTGGTATGGTTCAATTATGTATGGAACAAAATATCGGCCAAATGGCCGCCGCAACTTCGGCGGCACACCTCCATCCGATGGTCCAAATTTTCTATGACGCTGAAGCATAATTGGATTCTATGCCGTTAATGTGACGAATTATCTCATCCTTTAGCTCTTGAATTGTTGTTGGCTTATCGACGTAAAAAACCCGACGACGTGTCAAATCACATTATCTTGGCGGCCAGTTGACATCGCCACCACGGCCATTGAATTTGTCGCGCAAAAGAGCCATTGTTTCGTTAGCTGTGTGGCAAGTGGCACCGTCCTTTTGAAACCACATATCGTCCACATTCATATTTTCTAATTCGGTCCATAAAAAGTTCGTTATCATTTCACGATAGCGAATACCATTCACAGTAACTGCCTGACCGGCCTCATTTTGGGAAAAAATACGGCCCGATGATGCCGCCAGCCCATGAACCGCAAACAGTCACTATTTATTCGTGCATTGGTTTTTCGACAATCACTCTTGGATTATCATTCGACAATTCTGCTTATTGACGAATCAACTGAGGTGAAAATGTGCCTCATCACTGAAGATGATTTTCTTCGAAAATTGATCATCCACTCTTGCAATTTCTTGTCACCATTCAGACCATTGTCGACGCTTGAAATGGTGAGGAGGCTTTAGTTCTTGAGTCAATTGAACCTTTTAAGCTTGTAAATGCAAGTCTTTATGCATAATGTTTATGAACGACGAGCGTGAGAGGTGTATTGTTGGCCACGACGACGAGTTAAAGTGGGCTGCTCTTCAGCCACACTATCTCGAACAGCAGCAATATTTTCTGCAGTACGAGCTGTACGAGCATGTACTGGTGTTTTCACATCGCTTAGAGACCCGGTTTGCTCAAATGTTTGCACGATTTTTCCGATTGTGCGCACATTTGGAACTTGAACACCCATTTTCATAATAAGCCTGAATAACTTTAACGCGTTGCTCGATTGTGTATCTTTCCATGGTTCAAATTGAGTTATTCTGAGTTGATAATCTCCTCTAAACGCCATCAACGCAAACAGGACCAAAGATCGTACGCAGAACTTTTCTCTCGAAACGACCAAGAGCTTCTTCATCCGCTTTCAAAAGCATCCATGTCTCTGCGCCATAGAGCAGGACTGGGATGATCAGGGTCTTATACAAGCTCAATTTGGTGTTTCGAGAGATGGCTCTGTTACTCAATTGCCTCTTGAGCCCAACAAAGAAGCAGCGATTGGCATGGTAATTCTGCGCCTGATCTCGGTACTGGTGTTGTTGTCCCTATTTCCATTTCTCCAGAGCCTAGGTAGACGAAGTCCTTGACTACATCAAAGTTTCTGCTGTCCAATATGACGCTCTGTCCGAGACGTCGATGTTGTGCGTCCTTCCGTGATGACAGCATGCACTTTGTTTTGCCCTGGTTTATCGCCAGACCCATTTTAGCCGCTTCCGCTTCAATGCCATCAAACGCCTCATTGACGGCTCGCTGTGTTCGTTCAATCACGTCAATGTCGTCCGCGTATGCTAGCAGTCGATCTTCCCAAGTATGATGTTGATGTCACATGACAGCGCGTCGCCTTGCCTAAAACCTTTTTTGACATGTAAGGTCTCGGTGAGTTCGTTACCGACCTGGATGGAGCAGCGAGAGTTCTCCATCGTCATCCTGCACAATCTGACGAGTTTGGCAGGAATGTCAAAACTCGACATGGCGTTGTATAGCTCGTCTCTATGCACGCTGTCATATGCGGCCTTGAAATCGACAAATAGGTGCTGGGTGTCGATCTGCATCGCTTGAGTCTTTTCCAGGATCTGCCGAAGTGTAAATATTTGGTCTATTGTGGACTTTCCTGGCCTGAAACCGCACTGATAGGGACCTATCAGGTTGTTGACAAAGGGTTTCAGACGTTCACATAGAACGGCAGCGAAGATCTTGTAGGCGATGTTAAGGAGGCTGATCCCTCGATAGTTGACGCAGTCAAAGTGGTCTCCTTTCTTGTGGACCGGACAAACGACGCTGAGGTTGCACTCATGGGGCATGCTTTCCTCCGACCATATCTTGCAGATGAGCTGGTGCATGCGCCCAACCAGATCATCTAGAGCTGCCTTAAAGAGTTCGGCAGACAATCTGTCCGCTCCAGCTCCTTTGTTTGACTTCGGTCTAGATATTGCCATCTTGACATCGTCGAAGCCAAGGTGACGGAATTCTTGTTCATCATCGTCTAAATTGAGTGAAACATCATCGAAATCCATACTATAATTTTGCAATTCGTCATGTTGAATTAGTATTCACAAATTTCTACACGAATTTTTGTCACTGTTAGTATTTAAGTCTTTTGATCCACTATTACGTCGGGTTATGTTAAGTTATGCTTAGCTGACTATAGGATCTACTCTTTGAATTGTGCAAACCGTATACAATATAAAAGAGTCTGCCTGTGTAGATGCAGTGATTCTTGATCGAAAACTGTTGGATTTTGCTTACTGAGTCAAAGGACATGTCTTGTACACAGTCAGGCTGCACTGTACAATGAAATCAAAGGCTGTCATAAAATGCCGTGACTCACTGAAGTCCATCAGGCACAATAAGGTCAAGCACTGACCTTCAATCGAAGGGAATTAACTAGCGGACGGCTATTGGAAATGAAATTAATTACAATCTGCGTATTGTGGGAGGATCACTACGCAGCACTTGAGCTTAGCTTTTCCAGTTTATATACACGATTTTTCCATTCGAACAATCAGACATGCCAAAAAGGGTCCTGAGGAGGTATGGACTAGACATGTCTTGTCTCAAGATGCCAAAACGACAAGAGTAGCAAAAGATGCTTGATAATTGCGAAAAATAAGCGTTCATTATTCACTTCACCACAATGTCGCCTGTTCTCTTACAAATTGAGTTAGCTTGGTCAACTTTTCCGCCGAATTTCAACTAATTTCCAGTCAACCGTCTGTCCAGTCCAATTTGCCCGCCAATTTGCCCCGCGCTTCATTCCATCAAACCTCCTCTGCAGAAAAACCGGTTTCAATTCCCGGCACAAATGCAACGAAAATAGTTGAAGTAATTGTGAAAACATTGCAACCCTCTGACCCGGCCGGTCCCTCTAATGCAGCGGAATCCATTTAAAGACAAAACCTTTCCAACTTGTCAGTCATCAGAGCGACCAAAGAAAACATCGCTACACACTTAATTACACCCGAAAGGATTCCCGTTCACGGCAAGCGACCGAGAGCAGAATGCATCGGTGCGTTCCAAATCCTTGCACCAATTTACTCCCGATTTATGACTGTCATTGTTTTGATCGTGGATGAGCCAAGACCCATCCGCCTCGAGGACGGGTCGTCCCGTATCGCTCATGCCGGCGGACATGTTTTCACAAGGAATAAATCAAGCTGCTAAATTAACTTGCACTCTCTGACAGGGTCCTTGGCGTACACGAAGTGCGGTGGTCTGCGGGACGCGAGCGAGGAAAAGTCGCATCAACTGTCAAGTCTGAGACAAGGGTCGTCGCAGTGTGTCCCCCTCGCGTCCCCTTAATCCATTCTTCAGGGTTGCTCGCGAGAGGAAATAATGCGCCCCGCGCACGTACAACGACCAAGAACACGTTAAGGTAAAATATTTTCTAATCACAAATTTAATTGCCTGATGTCCTTAAATGACGGGGTTGCTCGGCTGCGCTGCACTCTCTGCAGTGCGAGGCACAGCGAAGACGAAGTGTCTTTTGTGTGCCATCCGTGCGAGTGGATGCGGCAGGCAAACGGTGCAGGTAAGCGCATTTGCGATGGCTTATGGGGCGCGCTGGGATACTAAGTGACGGCGAAAAGAACATAATACTGTATAAACATGCTAATGAATATGTCAAAACGAAAGGATAAAATATCCTTTTTTATCGTCCTCAATTGTTCGTCTGTTGTTACGGCTGCAGATACGGTCCTTCTCAACCGCCGCGCCGGTGTGGATCTCTCTGCACACGACGTGGTCATATACGTGACATGATTTCTAACTTCGCGGTTTATAGACAGGATTTCGAATCCTTTTCTCATCATGTCTACGTGTATTTTGCCGCCGCTATGTCCTGCGGGCAATGCCGGGCGCTGGCACAAGAAAAGGAACTGGAATGTGTGTGCTTTGAGTTTGTCGAGCGCCATTGTTCCCAGCGACATCAGACATCATTTTCATAATGGACGGACATTAGTTTTTAATCCTTTACGAAATAATTTACTTGTTTTTTTTTTTGCTCTTTCTCTCTTCGCTTTTATCCTCGTCGTGGTTTTCTGTTTTTCAACTACTATTTGAAGTCTCCTCTGTGCTGGCTGTGTTTGGTGGCGGGGATGTGTCCTTTGAGGCGATGCGTGTCGCGGAATACAACGGCGGGCCGTATGACAGTGTCATGTTAATTTGACGGACAAAGTGAATGGGAAAAAGCTGCACAATGGGCTGCCGTTTGATGTTTGTTTGACGGTTGCACAGGGGATTGACAAGCTTAGTGATTGACGAGAAGTAAGCCCAGTACCAGGGTGCAGAAGGCAGTTAACGGTCTGAGCAATATTCGTCTTCTTTTATTTTTTCGACGAGGGTATGATCGGATTTATGGGGACTATAACTCTCCCACTTTTACTGCGTCTGTACCGGTCCGCCTGTCGAGCTCGCAGATTCGACCTCAAGAAATAACAGCAGGCCTCAATGTCTCGATTCACTTCGAACGTTTAACGAGGTTCGAAGGATACATCCTTTGAACATGGTAGTACTAACTGAGCCGATCGTGCGAGCCTTCTTAGAGGATTCTTTGACGTAGAGGCTCACACGGATCTTTGAATTTCTTACTTTGTTACTCCTGCTGTCATGCGAAGCATCTTCAACCAAGTTGCCGGTAATTTGTTTTCGTACTTTTTATACTCTATCCAACATTGTGAACCTATGTGAGCGCCTGGCGTACAGCTGCGGTGTAGTGTCTTCCTTTCAGCTTATCAGATCGGAGAATGGCCAACAAAAAAAATGTGGTCTTTTTCTAGCTAACGCACAAGACACGTGTTGACAGGCGGTTTTATCTTTTATTTCTCGCAAAAAAACAAAGATTAAACAGCTATAAAAACCGTCTTAAAGTCAATCACAGATGGTCCGAATATTTTTACTTTTAGTTTACAGAAGCCTCAGTCTCGGATAGCTTACCATTGGTGCTCTGCTAAGTTGGCGCCAATGTTCTGGTAGGGAGCATGCACTAGATAGTTGGCAGAACGAAAGCACGCCCGACGACTGGAATATTAGCTCCATAAGCCCCATCCGCAAAAGAGTCGAAACTACCTCCTGCAACAACTACAGAGGTATATCCCTGCTCTACTGGAAAAGATAGTGCTTCTGGCGGATGTAAACACAGAACTACTACACTACTAGACTTTCTACAAGTCAGTCCAGCTGTTGGGATACGCCGATGACATCGATATGATAGCCCGGTCCCAACGCGCCGTAGTGAAAGCTTTCAATTGAGTTACAGGCGAAACGAGTTGGTCTAAAGGTCATGGAGGATAAATGAAATTATATGCTATCGAGCAGAAAACTAACCGCCAGACACCACCTAAGCCAAAATATTACAATCGACAGCTACAAATTCGGAGTAGTAAAGGGTTTGTTTACCTCGGCGCAAACGTTAACTCCACAAACCACATCACAGTGGCAATCCGAGGTAAGACCACCCTTGGCAACCGATATTAATTCGGTCGTTCGACACTACTGGGGTCAAAACTCCTGACTCGAATTACCAAAAACATGCTCTACAGAACTCTTATTTTGCCAGTTCAGATGTATGGAGCTGAAAGCTGGACCATAAGCACAACTGCAGAGCTGATTCTTGGTGCCTTCGAAAGAAAACTCTACGTCGGATATTTGGTCAGAATGGAGAAGAAGACAACCGCGAACTCTGCGAGCTGACAAGGATGTGGATGTAGTTCAGAAAGCAAAAAAATCGTCGACTACACTGGTTCGGCCAAATCGAGTGAATGGACAACCACGCTCCAGCAAAGAGGGTCTTCGAATCGGATCCTCTTGGTTCGTGAAGGAGATGACGACGGAACCTCTGGTACAGAGATCAAGTCATAGCGGATGTAAGACGGCTTGGTTTTGATGAATGGAAGCAGCGTGCCCAGGACCGTCAGCGATGGAAGGCAGCAATTACTCATCCTCGGAGCCTTCGTGGGTCTCTGTAAGTAATTAAGTTGACAGATGGCTAATATTCGAAAATGATTTATGGCACCCTTTGCATTGTATAATAATTATAATTGGTTTTAATATAATAATAATTATAATATGGGTAGCGCTATAGCTTCTCAGCAACCACTCGTGTTGTGCGTGTTATTGTTCTCTCACGAGTGGAAGGGACTTACAGTTTTATGCCGACTCTGAACGACCGAGTTTGAGAAGCTTTTTCTAGACATTAAATACTCTTTGAGCATTGTCAGTGGCTAGCAAGAGATCGATCCGTGAAAATGATTAGGCCTGATTGATTACTCTTAAGGTTCCATCATCAACAAAGAACAACTTATGCACACTTTTGGATCCGTCACTTTTACCTTCAAGAATATAATCAAGGACAACGATAAAAAAAAGATACCCTGCGCCAACATCGCCTACAAGATCTTTTCTGCCGTTCTGTGTGAGCGCCAGAAACCCTTTTTCAACAACCTGATAGGTCCTTATCAGTGCGGTTTCAGGCCTGGGAAGTCCACTATCGATCAAATTTTCACATTACGGCAGATCCTCGAAAAAACCCAAGAGATGCAGATCGACACCCACCACCTATTTGTCGACTTTAAGGCCGCATATGACAGTGTGCATAGAGACGAGCTATACAACGCCATGTCTAGTTTTGCCATTCCTGCCAAACTCGTCAGGCTCAGCAGGATGACGATGGAGAACTCTGGCTACCCCATCAGGGTAGGTAACGAACTCACCGTGACCTTCAATGTCAAAAAAGGTTTAAGACAAGGCGACACGCTCTCATGTGATTTTTCAACATTGTACTTGAGAAGGTCGTGCAAAACTCACTCGCCAACGCAAGCACATGGCATGGTCTTTCAAAAATCAGTGCTATTGATAGCATATCCGGACGACATGACGTAATTGGTCGAACTGAGCGAGCCGTACATGAAGCGTTTGCTTTTTATGAAACGAAGGCGGCAAAATGGGTTTAGCGGTGGACGAGGGCAAAATGAAGTGTATGCTGTCTTCAAGAAAGGACACACAACATCGACGACTCGGTCAGAACGTCACCATAGGCAGCTACAACTTCGAGGTAGTAAAGGACTTTATCTACCTTCGCTCCCAAGTTAATAGTGCGAACAACATCAGTACCGAGATTAGCAGAATAACTCTTGTTAACCGCTGTTTCTTTGGGCTCAAGAGGCAATTGAGTTGTATGGCGCGGAAGCTTGGACTATCTCAAGAGCGGATGAAGAAGTCCTTGGTCATTTCGAGGGAAAAGTTCTAAGTGCACTCATTGGTATTGCTTGCGTTGATGGTTCCTGGACAAGAAGATTCGACCACAAAATATACGGGCTGAACAGCGACATGAGTCTGGCCAGGCGTCTACGGACTTAACGCCTAAGATGGCTAGGCCATGTAGAGCGCATGGACAACACTGCTCCAGCCCGAAGAGTCTTCGACTCCGAACCAATAGAGGACGACCACGAACCCGAGGGCGCACTCAAGTGGAGAAGGTCCTCAATCAACTTGGAGTGCGAAATTTGAGGTAGCTGGCTTAGGATCGTGCTTAGCCTTGTTGACCGAGGCCACGAAGAAGAAGAAGAACGGTTAAAAACCAAATGACTCTAGAGGCTCCCCTGGGGTACACCGAATTAACCCTTGCTTACATGTCCGCGATCATTTGTACAAATGTTTCTGAGACTCCTCTTATTCTGGGCGTTACCCACATCAAACCTCTCTGGATAACATCTGTTGTCGCTTGAACTTGGAGGTGAATATATATATGAAATCCTTAAGAAAAACCTTACTAACCACCACCACTAACATTAAAAATCTCAATGTTGCCGGATGCATCGCAAACTCTCAGGATCGATTAATACAGACACGATAACATGCAAAAAGGTGTTCGCAAGTCGTTGGTAGGGCCGCCGTAGTAGTATGAAGACGGATTATGGCCAGTACGTAATAGCGTTGGTTAACAGAGAATGCCGACAGGGAATCTCCGGTTGACGCTCTCGATGGCTGTAACCCCTAGTCCCAGGCTTATGGGGATTATGCAACTGTACTGTCTGTGAGATCGTGCAGCTGTGTATTCAAAAGCGCATGTGGATTTAGGCGTGAGTGACGACGGGACTAGAGCCGGCGCATTCGTACAGGACAAAAACTACTTGGAGCTCAGCCCTCAGGCATATCCGATTGGCCACCAACTATATTTTGAAGAACCGGGTGGAAGGGGAGGATAGGGAGTTATCTCCTTCGAACTGTAGTTGAAAGGTGCTTGAAGGAGAAGCGTGAACGACGAACCCTACGAGCTGTACAACGACATTGGCCTAATCGAACAAATTCGATTGTCTCGACTCAGACGGCTAGGTCATGTCGCAGTAGAAACAGTCTTCCATGCCAACCCTGAGGGACAACGTGGCAGATGAAGATCTCGCTTTCGAAGGCGTAACCAGCTGGAAGGAGACCTTAATCAACTTGGTATGAAATATAGGCGCCTAGCCCAAGACGAATGTTGGTGGCCCAGGACGACACCGGCGCCAGGCAAGGAACAAGAATCATTGCCGCCTATCTCTCAGCGAGAGCATTTCAGCATCGGTTTTATGTGGGGGCCGGCGCACAATCTAGAGAATTATGAAGCGTACGACCTCGCAGAGGCTCTGTACTGGGGGTCTGATTGAAACCTTTGCCCATACAAATCATAGATCGTTTACTGGTACATAATGCATCATCACGACACAATTATGGCCTACTCTGTATCCAAAACACTCCATCCGTCTTATCAGAATGCGTTAAAGGGCCGGGAGCGTAAGGGCCTTATTCATCCCTTTAACCACTTCCGGGACAGTGCAGAAATGCAAGTCTGCTCTGAATTTGATCGGTTGTCTGAATTCGCGAAGGCTAGTTCCGGGTCAGCAGGGAATCGCGGCAAATGTGATCCGCGATGATCTTGCCAGACAAGGAGCAGAGGAGGTACTCTTAGGAACCAAACCTGCGCTGGGACTAAGTGAGTCCTCGAACATACGAGAACACAACCGGTGGTGACATGACTCTCTAGGATACCCAAGAAAAAAAAGCGCATAAGTTAATAAAAGTGAACGTCCAACTTACAACTCAAATACAAAATATTCTTCATCTCAAATTAAACCTATGGTTGCGACGTGCAGGTTGCCGATTTGGCGAATTCGGCAGACACAAGTCAGCAGTGGATGTCGATGTGGCTGTGCAGACGGCGCGTGTGGGTGCATTTGGGTGACTGTGTATCTGGTGTCGGTGCATTGGGTGATGTTGCTTTTGTGCAGACCTAGGGTATTCGGCGATTGCAGCAATCGTGTGATCGCTTTTAACTCATGCTCCCAAAGTTTGTAAGATATCTGCGGAATTTCTGTTATCTCTTGCAGACGAAGTGACGGCCATAACACCGGTGCTAGGGCTGAGCGAAGCAACTCTCTGCGACGCTAGTGCGGATGACCACGACACTGTGAAGCACTTCCTCTGCTTCTGTCTCGCCTTTACTCGGATCAGATCGCTGACATTTGCTGCTGATGTGATAAGACCTGACGATGGAGGCTAATTACCGCAGAAGCGCCGCTCCAGAAGCGCCAGACACTTCCGTAAATGTAGGCTGCCGCCTGTTAGCACAATCGACCACTTTTCGCCTCTGAGTGCTCCAGTGCAGAGTTTTAAAAAACATCCAAAAAATATCCCCAAACCAGTGCACATTTTATGCGAACAGCCAGTCACAGGTGTTTGAAGGCTCATCTTCGATTAGCACGCCTCACATCATGATAAGCTCTCTGGCAATTCCGTGCGGTGTCAAAACAATGTAAACACACTCACAAGTATTTACATCCCCGTATTTAGCAATCAACACCATCAAGTATCAATTCGATGTCGAATTAGTGTGTGTTTATCGTTTATCAAAACAAATACGGCCACTGGCGTGTGCCGTCGACTCCCAATCATGTCTGTCATGAATAAATAACTGTAATGCAGCACTAAATCGCTTCTGCTCTTGACCTTGAATCCCATCAATGGCTAATGGCCGTAATATGAGTTATCATCTGTGCACACATCCGTAGACGTAGACGCTCGTGGGATGTGTGCGGCCGATACCAATACGCCCGCACATTACTTTCACTTTATGAAATAAAACTCGAATTTTACTCCTGTGAAAGTAATAAAATAAATATTGCTGGGGGAGTATGTCTATCCTGGTGTCTGCTGCCGCACAGCCCCCCACACTGCGGCGGGCGCACACACACTCTCGGTATGACACATATTTCAGCAGTGTGTGCCGTCTGCAGGGGCGGTGTGGGGGGCGAGGGCATTCCCCGGTGGAAGCCATAAAAAGAAACCAATGTTCGTCGTTCTGTTTACTTTTATTTGTTTTCGTATTAACTGAGAAAAGGATATAAAAATGTAGTAAAACTGATTCTATTACAATCTTATTTTCCTCCTCACCTTCCGCTTGCTTACTTTTCCTTCGTCTACTAGGGCGCGGCGTGCGGTGGTGGCGGTATGACTGGCGGAGTGCTGTTAAATGTTTTCAATGGCTCTTCGGTTCGGGGGTTCGTCGTGAGTAATTTTGTGCAATTTGTTGGATTTACGAAGTGATGGTGGGTTGTCGGATTGGAGTGGGTGTAGATGGAGTGCGATTTATGTGGTCGAAGTGCGTGGAGATATGACAATGCAAATTATTGGTTTTGAGAAGTGTCACCGTGATGTTGCTCGCTTTGCATGTCGTGCCTTCGAAATTTAACGCACATGCAACGTCTCCCTTGCACCAATGCTGTCCAAATCACCACACTCTTGGCCTCCAATGTCCTGGTAGTGTATGCAAGGGGGAAGGACCTCCACCAACCATGTGTCAAGAACTGGAAGCAGCTGCATATCGAGCAGGTTGAGGCCGACGGTAACGCCAACCTGTATGTACCATAAGTTCTGATAATCTGTTCGAATGCTTTGAGAAAACTATAAGTTCGTATCTAAAGTGTTTATCTTGAAAATTATTTTTTTTAAGATGTCCACCATGGTCACGTTTCTTTTTATTATCGCTAGAAGATAGTGTTCTTCTGACCCGGACGAGATTCTCGTGAATTCGCGCCACAGCTTGTAAGTGATGAAGTCGCCTGTACACTGTTCGGCGTACAACATGGAAGATAAGGGGATATCCGTGTGTATCTTGTGTTGGACAAATCGTGTCTAGGTAAATGAATCCCTCGGGCACAAGAAAGACATTAATGGCTACTCTGCCATGGTACATAATACTAGCGTAGTTAGGCGCCAAAACAAACTAAAAAAGAAACAGACATCGTCCCCGCTCTGCCTATTATGAAGGGCGGACGAAACCTGGACCTCCTCCAGTCTGGGATGTCTAGGCCTACTGATTGACATCACTTTTCAGGAAACTGCGAGATAGAGAACTGCTGGCAATACACATAGTCACTCCCACGCCAACAGTAGCTCTCTCAAAATGCCCAATACTACTGTCATATAGGCCACCAACTCCTTCAAACTCTATAAAATAGCTTTACCAGATGGCATTTTCTCACCAGAACTTCAAAAGGTTGTAGACCTCATCTCTTCCTGGTTAGTCAACAACTTCCAGGGATGTTTGGATTTTGGTTATGTAAGCATGATCTGGAGAACGGCAACTGTGGTCTTCATACCAAAGGCAGGAAAAATCTTGCATGTCAAACCATATTTTGCAGGACCTATAAGTCTGTGATCCTTTTAGAAAAACATTAAAAAAGCTTCATTCACCATGCAGTCGTGAGCAAATTGCAAAATTGAAACTGCCCTTCGCGTGTGGACAAACATGATACAAAGATTTCACACTTATTACTTTTGTCAACATCAAGCGAGCCTTGAACAATATATAACCAAGCTACATCGGCACTCAATAGACTCAAGATCGAAAAGCTACTAGTGTCCTTTTATTTACCAGATTCTCAATATAAGGTCTTTAAGCTCGATGTTTGGTGAAACAAAGATATGTAGAATTGTTAACAGAGTCACACAGGTGTCATTCATTTCATTTTAATTCATTTTTATTATTCATTCATGATAAACTTACGTTCTAGACAAAAATGCTTAAAACTAGTTGGACGTACAATGTTTTTTTTTTATTTCTATCTTACTGGCCCCCTGCGGGCACTCTAAGCTAAACTTAATCTTATCCTATGTCTTTCGACTTAACCTAAAATTCATATGATTAGTTATTAAATAATTCAATTAAACAGTAAAAATTAAAATTAAGAAAAGTTTGGAAGAAAAAACTTAATAACAGAACAAAGTCACACAGGTGTAGGCAGCGGTGTACTCTCTCTCTTCTCCTGTGAAACGTAGTGGCGATTTTGAACAAACTGCTACTAACACTAGAAAAGAACAGGTGTGCGACAATAGTATATACTGTCGACATTGTTTTTGCGGTGTCTGTTAAATTCATATCCACGATTTGGGATATTATGCAAAAGCTTCTAAGCTGGTAAAGTGGACCAGTGAACGCAGCCTAGGCGTTCATGCACAAAAAACGGAGCTAATCCTTTTCGCTAGGAAGTACAAAATTCCTTCCTCACTATTTGTTGCTGCTTAGCAGCGCAAATTCCTAGATCTCAACTAGACACGAAATTCAACTGGAAACTGAATATCCAGAAGCGGCTCCCTATTGCTGACGATTGGGTGCACCCCACATGGTCCACTGCCTAGTTGCATTGGTAGTCAGCCTCTTACCGCTGTGTTTTGGTTCTTTGGATTTGGTGGAGCGCACTCGATAAGAACATCAATCTCAAACCACTCAAAAGAGTTCAGAGTATGGCCCCCATATGCTTTACCGAAGAACTATGAACCACGCCTTCCATTGCAAACCAAGCACTAAGGACCTAATTGGCCGTATTTTTCTGGTCAACCAAAAATAAGTCCAAAATCTGGACAAACGTCTGTGCTCGTAATAAACGTTTATGGATTTTATTGAATATCTAACAAAATATTTTCCGATTTAAGAGTAGAAGAATTGCTAATGCCTAATTGTTAACAGTGTTCACCTGACAGATCTGTTCCCAGAGCCCAGGGCTACCATTTATTGCTACGCTGGAACGCCGTCTGAAGTAGTAGTAGTTTGAGTTCTGAGCACATGTCTGGGACCGACATTGAAAGTGTTATTCAAGCCATCCAGACTTTATTCACAAGAACTGCTACAACAGAGCAAAAAATTCTGCAAGCAAAAGAATTTTATATGAGCACATTGTCTGAAAATAAATAATTCCTTAATTTCAACCAAATGGAGTGCTTTAACACATTCATACTACATAACATTGTTATGCAATTAAAATTCTTTAGAAGAACTTCCCGGTAGTTGTGTTCTATCGACATGGCATTCTCCACTTTTTCAAATTTGTCATGGCTACTATTTTCCCAGAAAATATTTTTAATTTTTAAAGATTGCTTAGAATAGAAGAAATGAAGAAAGGAACAAATTCCCAGGGTTTTTTTGTATTTAGAACTACAGTCAAACTTCGATAAATCGAATATTTCATAACTCGAACGAAAATGGGTGGCAACAGCGACAACACAAAAATGTTCCATTTTTCTTCGACAATTGGAATATCTTTATGACTCGAAGAGATTATTTGGCGTTAACTTTGATAAGTCGAATTCTGAAGGGATTTCGTCTGGGTAGACACACATACTGCGTTAGCTTACGAGTTTTGTAATCGATCGCTTTTAGGCGCACCGGGATTGCGTAGTCATATATTCTTTGGGCTCCTAGTACACACGAATTCAAAGGCCCAAATAAAACATCGCAATTGTGACATTTTTTACTCTGCTATATTTTAGATTCTGTCGTCATACACACTGAACTATAATTGCTTAAGATCTAGATTTTAAACACTAATTATCTGCTGACGCAAAACTACTGCTGATGGTATGTTGCATGAGGTTCATCAGGTCGGCTTGCTGCTATCATTTACGTTGGAATGCGGTCATGTCAGCAGATCCGTTTCAAAATGTGATCAAGAAGTGGACCACATGCGTGTCATGGAGATCGTTCCGCAATAACTTTTACAAGATAATTTCCGCCTGGGGTCTTAAGTATCAGCGTTTGAATGAATAATTGTGTCCTTAGCTTTCCCATTTTGATGTGGAAGACATGAGTTTCCAAGTAGATGGTATCACATATGACACAACACGACCCTTTATGCATTGAAAGGCTTCCGAATTTATTGCGAATTACTACGTGCTTCAATGACCTGGGTAGTGACCACCCTGATCGTGTGACTTATCGCCGTTGGATTCCCTTCTTTTGTGAGGCGGTGCTAAATTAGCTGGTTCTCCACACAATTCGCAAACCTGGAATGCTTTGCCAAGGAATTTTTGTCAACTTGTTGCCACATCTTCAAGTACCTCAGAATTGAATCGTGCAAGACCCCTTTTGGAAGACACGTTGCATATCACTTATAATGACGAGAACTGCGTAGAGATTGGGCTAAAAATATTTTTCTATTTAATTTTTCTTAGTTTTCTTAAAATGTCCTTTTTGCTCATAGGTCAGCAGTCTGAAACAGCATATTGGCATATTTGAACAAAAAGTTAAATGTTTTACGCAGTCAGTCACGTTCATACAGTCAGCATTCAAGCTAAACTCAAAAGGCAGCTCTCCAAACATATGAAATGCCTCCACACTTCGCAACCATAAAATACCACCCCTAAACTAATCATGTCGAATTCGCGTTCTTGTGGCGTGCACAAATTTAATTAACTCCGCCCTCCGCTGCGAAGGCGCTTATTAATTTCTGCGGAAAGTCCGTACCCAGAGCAGTGACCAGTACGGCCACCCCATCACCTTGCGCCCCCACCAAAACTTATTTCCAACTAACCGTTGCGCACATTTCGAACATCTGCGATGACAATAAATCACTCTCGAAGAAGCAAGCCCGAATATTGTTGTGGCGAAAGTAACCAAATTCGGGTGGGACCCAGGACTGGGCGAAGTAAAACCTTGACATAAACCGCCCCACCATCAGCACACGCTGCCACTAATACCATCGTCTAAGGCTACTACTATATTCCAGTGCCTATGTGAAGAAGAAAAGGTCGAAATCCAAAAAGTGGGAGTTACAGGTCGACGGGACATCACCCAAAAACTACGTTGACCACATACCCTTGCCAAAAGTTGCCGCACCATTCCCCGGATAGACGTTCTGCTGTCTCCGCAAAGTGGAGAAAAACATTTTACCCATCAGATCGTGTCCACTAGTTGGTGGCTGGGCTTGGCAATACTCTGCCAAAATGACAAGCAGCATCACGGTGTGCCGGCCCCCGCACATGCCGATGGAAGGGGCCGAACATTAGCGATGCCAACGGTAACAACGGCGACAGGACACGAAATTGTGCTGGCCGGTGGACAGTGCGCCCACCAAAAAACTAAGACCAAGGGAAGAAAACCCCAAAGTCGTAGCTACACCCTCACCAGCGGCGGCGGCGGCGGCCAGCACCACATCTCTGGAATATTATAATGGAAAATGCCTGCACGTGAAGTCCTTTTTTACTGCTTTATCAAGTGCTACAGAGGAGACCGGGGGGCGAGGCGCGGTGATGGCTGCTGGCGGGCAAGGCGACCAAGGCGACCGAAGCGACATGCTGGACCATAGAATGTTTGCAGAGGCGTACGTATAGATGTGTGTCCTATACTAAGCTGTGCGAATGACGAACGGAGGAGGAGAGGTCCGAGAATGAGAAAACTGGTGGACGCCTCGATATTGTGCACCGTTATGTTGCTGCCTCTTCGTGCTTCACTGTACCCTTTATTATTATCCTTCGAAGGATGTCACAAGTAAAAGTAGAAGGACCAACGAAACTAGTTCGTTTATCGTTTATCGACACACACACACACACACACATGCCCACACCTTCTATGCCGTACAAACATTGACATGTGCGCATACATACATATTTCAGGAGCAAGTGTAGGTATTTACAGTTTGCCGAGTCAACTAAACTAACGACGACGACGGGCAGGGTGGGCTGGTGGGCGCTTGGTTGGTTGGGTTGAAAATGAGGGTCCGAGCACTACGCCACCATCACCAACACCAGCACCTTCGCCACCACTATCCGCAGCACCACCACCACGGCCACCATCGCCGGGAACAGTAGCAGCAGCAGCAGCAGCAGCAGCCGAAGTAAAAGTACAAGTAGCACCAGTATAGCTGGGATACATCCGTAGAAAAGGGGTTCCTGTGTGCGGCCGACCAACATCAAATAACTTCAGAAACTATTTCGCTTCTCGGATGTCCTTTCGCATCACACACACACACACACACACACTTACAGGGACAGGCCGCTTGAGAGAAAAGTCCCGGGGTATAGCTTGGGAATAATTTATCTACACAAGACATACATTAGGCACATAGATAATGGTGGCCGCCGCCGATGTTGCCACTACCACTAGCGACTGACCGGCGTTCGTCTGTTTGTCCATCCCCTAAGCCACTGGTCAGGCTGGCCGGGCTTCTTGTAGTTTTTGGGGTAGCTGGGCCCCCAACCCCTTCCTCGGGAAACCAGTCCACTTACGCCGCCGTCACTGCTACTCGCCCCGTTCCAGCAATTATATTCCGTAGCGCACATCCGCATATTGTTCTTATTCTGAGGCGAAGGACCAGCGAAGGATGTCCTCCTTACCGGTCGCCAGTCGTGCCATCGTGCCCATTATGTATGCCATCGATGTGAGTGTAGGAATTTTCGCCGCAATGGTCATGTTAGATGATGGCCGACAACGAAAAGGCTGCGACGGCTGATTATTTTCTAAACTCACCACCCTCGGGAGGGATGGCTACCACCCCCAACCCCCCTTTTCAAACTGCCCGCCACCGTCATCCCTCACCGCCGCTCAATTGGTCATTGCGGGTGACACGAGGCGTGCTGGGGCATTTGGTGGGGAGTCGGGGGCCTGTTTATACCTGGCCATGGACATACATATTCAAGTCCCAATCTAAGGACAAAGTTCCTAACTCAGCTGGAATTTTTCACGTACACTTAAGATCTCTCAATTTGCGTGGGGGTTGATACGGTGGCCGATTACGAATGAGGGACTGGGCCTGGGGGTGGTGTGGGTGTGGGTGTGGGTGTTGGCGACGCTAGCACACCACCTTGTGGCAGTAAGTCTCTGCCTTGAAGGGGGTTAATGGCATTGAATATTCAATGCCGGAATTCGTACACAGCTACGAGTGTGTGCGAGTGCTCGAGTGTGCTCATCCCCCTTCCCGAGACCTGGGACGGCGGATGGTTCCGTGCCGTTTGCTTGTAAGGATAAACGATGCTAGTGATAAAAATTGCTCGCCATTTAAATAAAATAACACTAAATAATGCTAAAGATGTAATAATTTTTAAAAGGCGACAAAAAACACGGCTGCCGTGGACGACACAGTATGCTCGGACGCACGGTGGCGCTTAAAGGTGCGAAGGGATTAAGCAAATGAACCGTTTGAGGATTTATTTATTTTGTTGTTATGTTGACACTTTCTGGAATAATATCGTAAATTGGCCTTAGTTCGTTCGGGAGGTTAGTTCGTTCTTGCTGGTGGATCGTAGGAAAATGCCATGTGTTCGAGTGGGTCCTGTGTCCTGTGTCCAGTGTATTGCTGTTGCCATTCGATTGAGAGGAGAGGAAAAAAATGCGAAATAAAAACGAGTGTAAATCGAATGATTTTATTGAGCCAGCAGGGTAATTTGTGGAATTTGTATCAGCGTAGCTTAGGGCGACTTGAGATGTACACAGCGAGACGGCGCGGTGTGGCGGCCAGCGATCTGGAACGAATTTGCACTCATTGTGGAGGTGACCTCGGACCCTGGTATGAGATTATTATTTAATTAAATGAAATTCAATTCACATCTTGGTAAGTTTTCCAATAGAACTTCGTATATTGAGGAAGGTAGGAGGTAATAATAATAGTATGGGTGGCGCTACAGTCCATAGAGGGCCAGGGCCTAGCTTCTCAGCAACCGCTCGTGTTGTACGTGCTATTGTTCTCTCACGAGTGGAAGGGACCTACAGTTTTTATGCCGACTCCGAACGGCCAAGTTTGAGAAGCTTTTTCTAGACAGGAAATACTCTTTGAGCATTGTCAGTGACTCGAAAGAGGTGGGGTCGTGAAAATTTGTTCTGTTGCTCAAAGCTGGAATCGAACCTACGACGTCGAGGTTGGGGTCGACGCACACACCCACAACACCACGGGCCCCCCCCCCCCCAGATCACCGGTATTTCACTAGGAAATGGGTGGAGCATGAGTTTTGCCTCTGCAGAATGGGATATTGGAGTGCTACCAGAAGATAAAGTTAACGATCCAGAGCTATAAAGCCCGAACATACATCGCTTCCTAAAATCTGCCCCATTCCCAATTGCGAATAATGTTGATTTTATTTTTTAATTAAATTGTTTTTTGGTTCTGGTGAACTCTTGAAGCTCACAGAAGTGACTGTAATTTTCTCAGGATGTACATTTAAAAAAAATTGCTTCTGATTTTGAATTACCGAAGAATAAGAAAATATTAAACTTATAAGACAGTCATTATTTTCAGCAACTCAGCAGGGTGCCTCGAGGTAAACTCTGGAGTGTTCTGCAGGAGCATGAGATTACTTACTTACTTAAGTTGGCGCTACAGTCCGGGGTGGACCTGGCCCTCAACCAACAAGCATCTCCAGCCAGCTCGATCTTTAGCTAGCCGTCTCCAGTTTCACACGCATAGTTGGTTGAGGTAAATTTCCACTTGCGTGCGCCACCTGAGTCGCGGTAGTAAGCTTTCTCGTCTTCGCCAGGCAGGTGATTTCTGAAGACTTCTCTGTATTGAGGCCTATTTCTCAAGAAAATGGCTAAGTACTTACTTAAATATGTGCGTGGCGGTCAGTTCGCGTGGACATCAATGCTCATCGCCGCTGCAAAGATCACCAAATCAGAAATCACTGCGCCATTGGTACCTGTTCTACTACGACTTCTGCAGAAGTTCAGTTTTAAAATGTTTTTTTCCAGTTCACTAGACCTACTCCTGTCTTCGGTTTACTTGTGGTTATGTTTCCTAAAGAACGAGTGGTTGCACTAGAAAATAGGCCCAGGTCCGTCTCAGACTGTTGCAGAAGCCGTTATTGTATACGAATCCCTTCAAGAAAACGAAGTGACCAAAAAATGACGTTTTTTGAAAATGAGACACTTATTATTAATGGGAAAGTAAAAACTGTCAGAAATTGTTTGTTGTGCAGCATTTAACATTGCTGCCATTTGCTTTTGACTCAAAGTGTCATCTTCATCCAATATCGTTTGCAATTCGGCGTCCTACCAACTATTTTGGTGGTCTTCCACGTTCTTCATTTCTCACATCAAAATCATTATTTCTGAACCGTTGAAACCATCTTTTGCATGTTGTCGACAAGCATTCGATGTGACTCTGCAGCACTTTTCTTCAAATGAAAACAAAAATGCTTTCCGCAAATCATCACTTTCTGGTACAAAAATCGACATTTTTAACACGATGAAAAAACATGATTTTGTCTGTTCAATGACTTGACGTATACTAAATATTTTTCACAGATGTCATAGCAAACAAACAAACAAAAATAAGGGCTCGTTCACAACAAATGTCATCCCTATCGAGCCATATCTTGATGCTCACTTCATACTGGTACACCTTTAGAGACGAGCTACATAGCGCCGTATCTAGTTTTGGCATTGCTGTCAAACTCTCAGTTTGTTCAGGATATAGAAGAATTCTTACTGCTCCATCAAGGTGGATAAAGGACAAGTAAAGGAGAGAGACATCCTCCAGAAGTCCTTTTGGGATATGGAGATAAAATGGACGCGATTGGCGGATTACAGCGAGCCATCAATGAGGTACTTGCTGGCATTGAGATGGAAGCAGCTAAAATGCTTCTGGCGTTGAATGAGGGCTACAGGAAGTACATGCTGACCTCAAGAAAGGACATATAAGAACGACATCATGGAAAGAGCGTCCATCTCTCTTGGATGCTCTGTCCAAGAGTCAGAGGCTTAGTCGCAGCTCCGTGGGACTTGATGGTTGCGACGCAGGTCCATCCTGAAAAGTGGCACTCCAATGGGATACATGTCATTACTTGGTGTTGGTTAGTGAATTAAGGAAGAGGTAAACACAAGCTGTGTGTCTTTTTATTTGAAAATAAGATAGTGCCTGGAAAGTTGACGTTTTTTCAGACATCGTGAGAAGTCATTTCACCACAATAAGTGATTTATTGAATAAAGTGCCCTACCTCTTCGATTTCTTGCATTTCACGGCCTATTCCTCATCAAAAATCAAATGGATTTCTCAAAAGGATAGGGATCCGCTACCACTCACCTAGTGATGTGGCACATCAAGAAATTCGCCAGCAAACAACCGCCAAAAGTAAAGAATTTTCCTCACAACTCTCGGGGGATGGACCGGGTTCGAATTTCCTGCCCGAGCATCGTTTCAGATGGCCAAGTGGAAAATAAAGATTTCCACGAACTCGGTCATACAAGAAAATGTACTTGACATCGCAGAAAAAAGACTGGAGATTTCTGCTGTTTGCCACCTCCCTCCCCCCGGCGTGTCCTTTAGCGTGTGGTGTTTTTCGCCCCGAAAGCCACGGCAGAACATCGAGACGAACACAAAAAAAATAACGAAATGAGAGAAGAAAAAAGGACACGAAAAGAAAAATTAGAAAATCCCATGTGGAATGGGTGTGTGAGATGTGTGTAGTGGCTGGCTGGTCGTGTCTGATATGAGCGCTAGATTGTGTATTCACAAGGCCGCATCGGCAGCCATACATTCTATATGGGCATGAGTGTAAGGCCTTTTTTGCAACCCCCAGGTCCATCTTCCGTTCGTATCCTTGCTGCGGACTGGAGGTCTTTTATTGTTTCTTTTTTTTTTTCATCTCAGCTGAAATCTTCAGCGAAAAGCGTTTTTTTCTTCGTCGCCATTTTTTTGCCTTCACTTTTTCCGTATCCTTCGTGTTCCTTGACAGGGGTCCACTCTAAGCAGCGAAAAAAAAAAAATAGTGGAGAGGGGTGGGCGATAAATAGCGCTGTGTCTTTGAACGCCCCCTTCCGAGTCGTGGCCGCCTTTTTCTAATGAAATTTCCATGTCAGATCGCATCGCACTCGTCGTAGTTCTGCTGCTATTCCACTCTCATACGGGTACACGTTCGCATTTTCTTTCGCCTTTTGCGCCTTCTTTGCCCGCCCCGGACCCGCTGCGTGGTGCTTTTGTTATCCTCCGCTTGCGCTAGTAGCCTTTACCGGTTCTCTCTAGATGAGTAATTGTATTTGGGTTAAGAGCCATTGATATCATATCCTAGCGACGATGAAACAAAAGCACCAGCAGTCGACCACCGTCGCTGCCGCAACATGGAGGGAGGCGCACAAAGCCCAGCGGGACGTGTAGGTGAGTGGGAAAATGGAAAAAAAAGCACACACGAGGGAGAACATTCTTACATGTGTGACAGGGGTGCTTGTGTGTGTGTAGCACATTAGACCGAGCCAGAGAAGCCTACAAAAGGTCCAGCGGAAGTCGAAGGCAGGAAAACAACGCAAGAAAAAAGCAGAAAACTCTCCCTGCCCGCAACTAAAGATTCAAACTAATACAGGATTCCCAAACAGCCACCACCGCCACCGCCACCGCTGCCGCCGCCGTCGTCTTCTCGTGACTGACTCTTGACATCCATCAGAGCACCACCGCGGGGATGTGCTATCCATTCCGCTCCCCGGTAGTGCCTCATTCTGCCGGTCGAATTCCGTGCCCGGCGAAGGCAATGGCTCGGCTGCCGAGCGTGTATCTCTCTGTGTGCGGCTTGCATGGCCATTCACCGGCGCCGAGGGCTGGGGTGGGTGGGGAAAAAGTCGCGCTTTTCCCTCAGAGTGAATCCGCAAACGGAGGAAATTCTTTGAAAGGCCAGTTAGACTCGCTGGCTGGCTGGTGGGTCGGTGCCGGCGCAGGGTATCCTTTTCTTTTTCTTTATCATGTGTGCACATCCACTTATAATGGCCAAGTTTTGCAAGTTTTTTTCTCTCTCTCTCTCACTCTATTTTTATTTTTTCATCCCTTTTTGCAGGTTTTTGTTCGCTTCTTAGGTGCGCTTTTCATTCAATGGTGACCCCCTTCTGGTCGCTGCCGCCCTGTATAATGTTATCGCAACTGAAGTAGCCATCGCGGTTGTTACTCTTACCGCTTGGCAGCTGCTGTACATACTGTTGTAGTAGGCTCTTGTGGCATCCTCTGCAATATGTTGAGCGGAAATCCACTCGGTTATGTACGCTTTGTGCACTTGTTTCAAGGAAAAATGCCTCCACCTCCAAGCGCGCTGGCTCCTTTTCATCCACGTTTGTCCTCCTCCATATGAGATTGAGAAAAGTCGCAGTGGTCTGATGGGGGTTGACTGGGGGTGGGTGGTATGTGTGCGGCTGGGAGGAAAAATCGCGCGCGATTGTGTTTTATTGATTTAAGCTCATACTGCCGACACTGCAGCTAATGTTGCTGCTGCTCGTGGTGGCGGTGGTGGTGGCGGTGGTGGTGGTGGTGGTGGACCGACCGACCGACCGTCCGACCATTCCTAGCGATGATGAGGCTTACAAGAGCGAAGCTCGTATAGTGTGCCACAGCAGTAGTCGCTGCGGAAACTCCTTCGAATCCTGCTGATGATGGAAATAGTTTAAATAGGAGAATAAGGTCGCGAGGATGACAACGTCGAGAGTCACGACGTCGCTCCGAGTGGCGAGTGTGAGCGAGGTAGAGACACAGAGAGTGCCATCGTGTGTACGCTGTGGGGATGCGCTGAATTCGCTACGTTGTCATTGTCGTCTTGGGGGGATGGTTGACGTTGGCAGTGCTTTTGCTGTTGCTGATGTTGCGGCAGCGATGCAGTTGCAATTGAGTTGCAGATCCTAAGATGAGATATTGTCGTTGTCAATTGGAGGACATGGCAGGCTGTAGACAGCCTACTGGTACCACTGGAGCACTTAAGCAAGTAAGTACTGCGGTGCGGTTGCACAGAAGAGGTGGGGGGAGCTTGACGGAAGCGGAAAACAATGAGTTGTCAACTTGTATCGGTATAATACTTCCGCCATTGGTCATTTAAAGCGAAGTCAACATGAGATGTGCATTTAACAGACGGCGACGAGGGTCGTATTTACATCGTGAATGATAGATGGTAAGCGAGTATGAGGGAATGGATTGTGTAATGGCCACGCCGATTGGTGACGTGGAAGATGTCGTATAGATTCCAGACTTTGACAAGGGAAGGCGCTTCACTAACACACTACACCCACGGCGCCAACCCTGGACGCAGACCTTCACTATAGAAGACAACTCACTTACTTCAACGACACGCTTCACAAGCTTGTCACAAGTTTAGCCCACTTCCCTTCTGTCTTGAGTTCTCTGTTAAAGTGCCCTTCTCAAGGTGAACACGAGTCAACCTTGAACCAATAAGAATAGATGATACCACACTAGTCTATGCCAGCGACTTATAAGTAATCCTGGACAGACGACTTAACTAGAATATAGTCAGCCACAGAACGTGCAACCTGCGATCAATGAGCCAGAAGACTTTGGATCGTTCTCTCAATATTGGCTGTACACAATGATGGCGAGATCCACACAAGGCCATCGTTTCGAGGCCAAAGGCTCTCCCACGACAACTTCGAACATGTTGCAAGAATTACAACGAAATGCTTGTCTTGGACGAACAGCAAATTCGAGGTGCACCTGTCCCACTGCAGCTCGAGAAGCTATAGTCGGCCTAATGCCCTTAAAAATCTTTCTTAGGAAGAAAGCTCACAGATCTACCATCAAACTGCAGCAGGAAATATTTATGTAAGTACAAGCCAGTTAGACTGGATGGAACACCGCAGCATACTCGAATCAATTCACAAATATTATTCTCAGGCAGAATTTTTTTCGGAGGACATGGGCAAAATTGATGCTTGCTCTAAACTTGGCGAGATGACAGCAACGATCCATGTAGGTTAGGTTAGAACTGTGGGTAGACGCTGTGGGGCGATCTTTCACTTAGGTCCAGTTGGACCCATTGTGATGCCCATCGGGATGAAGACCTTCCATCGTCCTACTCGTTGTTGTTACGGGAGGGCATATGTTGTACTGTCCTTTCCAGTCATCCAGTGGTCTTGACAAACCTGCAAATAGAATGTAAAGCGTTAGCTGCTATGCCTTGGATGTACTGGAAGAAGAATCCTCCCAGTATTTCCTGCATCAGTATGCAGAGACTGGTGCATTAACAGAGGTAGTGAGTAGTATCCCCAATTTCTTCTTTGTCCCCATATGGTGTAATTGGTAGGTCACATTTTTTGTCTCAGATGGTTATGGCCAGTTATCGCCCCGACAGCAGCTTATTTTTGCACAAGAGAAGTATGTCTGTCGATCCCTGTAAATGCACAGGTCAAGTTAACATGGGACCTCCTCGTCGTCGTCCTCTGGATAGCCTTTACTACCTTTACTTGTGTATGTATGCAGCTGCTCCTTGTCCAGTGGCTTGAACTAGGATCCGGTCTTCTAGTTCAGGGGTTTCGTGTGGGGCTAACTTACCCCACCGTGTTGCCAAAACCGATAGTCATCAGATAGACATCAAGCCTCGGATACTGCCACCCTACTGCTGACGACCATGGACAACACAATAATGGCAAATATTTTCTGTTATCAAGATGGAATGTGAGGACCATTAACTGGGGTTGGGTAGTAGTGGCTCACCGCTAAGGGCAGTCACACTTAGGCCAGAGAAGGCCGATTGTGATACCACGCGGATTGACTTCTCCTAACACTGGAATCAGTTGGTGCTTCTAGTAAAGCGATGTCGCTGGCCTATGCTGGCGCTGTTTAGCTCATTGCGGCCGTTGTTGTAATATGCTCCTAAGTGTAGGAACCTACTACTAGCCTCCCTTAGGGGTGCCCCTACTAACTCCTCTATGGATCTTAGCATCTCCCATTTGAGAGTGTATTACCCTGCTGGTGAGTAGCTGATGAATGACAGCCACCAGGGACTTTCCGATCCCGAGGTTGTCAAGCGCAAGTGAAATTGCTTTTAGTTTGATATTGTTGAACGCACCTTCGATGTCGAGAAATGTCACAAGTGTGTATTCTTTAAACTCGAGAAATTTCTCGATGGTGCTAGCAGAGAGTCTGCCTCCACAGACTTGCCCTTATTGTAGGCATTTTGTGCAGATGAGAGTCTGTGTGCTGGAATAGCTTGCCTGATATATTGGTCTATTAATTTCTCCAAGGTGTTCAGGAGAAACTGATAGGGCTGAGGTCATTCGGTTTGGCATGGGAGTATTTACCCACTTTGGGAACAAACACTACTTTCACCCTGTTCCAGGAGCATGACCTAGACTCATACAGCTCTGAAGATGTTGAAAATCCAAGGCATGATGAGGTCCGCTGTTCTATGAAGCTCCGCAGGGATGATGCCGTCAGCTCCTGCTGGCTTGAAGGGTTTAAAGCTTGTCAGTACCCACATGACAGTAGTGTGACTGAAATTTATAAGATAGCATGGAGTTTTCGGATGAGATACTTCGTTCTTATTGGCTCTAGTTGAGAAGTTGCCCGGTAAGTGTGTATCACGGGATCCCTTCGCCTTGTTAAAGAGCTTCCTAAGTCTTAAGTGACCACGTGCAGCCAATGAACAGAGATCACTGCTATTCTGGTGCGCGATGGATTGTTCTCTGCAAAAAGACGAAGAAAAGGTGCGGCAAATCTTACAGCGACTGCCACATAGAGCGAAGGAAGCACTCTTTTTTTGTTTGTTGTTCGAAAAAGACTTAAGCTTTGAATGAGTGAATACGAACATAAGCGAGTGCCTCAAACAATCCGTATATAGGCTCCATTCAAGGCCTAAGTTACAAGCTGCGCCCACGATTCAACGGATAAGGATGACAACAGCAAGGAAGAATTGTATGATCTCCAATATCGTTCTCGCAGATGCCAACGCAAAGTTGGGCAAGGAAGACGTCCTTACTGGAGTCAACGGAAAACACAGCCCACATGGCGTCGTGAAGCAGCGTAACTTCTCTTCACAAAGGAACCTGGTGGTCCCCTGATCAATCACCCGTCAACCAAATTGATCACTTTGCGATCGACGTCAGACACCCCTGCGGTATTCTTGATGTCCGAACATTTCGAGAAGCCAACAGCGACTCGGATCATTCCCTTGTTGTAGCCAAGATAAGAACGCGGATATCGATAGGACATCAAAGTAGACCAAGACCACAATAGTCTGAAGTTGGAAGGATTACAATCGCAATCGACCGCCATGAACTTTTCCGAGTCTCTCTTAAACCCTCTGAATGTTTGACCCCACCTGCACTCACAATAGGTCAGGAATGGACAAGTTGTCAATAAGACATCAAGGGAGCTGTCAGTGCTAAGTAACTTCTGCCTCGGTCCCTGCCGTAGGTGAGTCGCAGTCGATACTGAGTAGTTGGAGAAATCACTTCTGAGATGTTAAACGCCGACAACGATATCAATTCCGTTGTCAGGCAGAATTTTTGACTTCATTTTGACGAGGGACAAAATTTCGTCCTACTGGCGTAGACGAGAGAGATAGAAATATTCTGACTGAAGTCGAACAAAGCTTCTGGAACGGACGGACTGTTCGCGAAACTATTTTAAGCAGGTGGAGATGATCTGGTTGGGCGCATGAAACAGCGCATCTGTTAGATATGTGGGAGTGGAATCTCAGCGTCGTTTATTCGGTCCACAAGAAAGGAGACCCCTTAAGCCGCGTCAATTACCGAGGGATAAGCTTATAAGATCCTGTCTGCCGTTAAAGGTCAACAAAATAACCGATTTATCAATAACCCATGAGGTCATTATCAGTGCTCACCACCTTTTCGATTTTAGCGCAGCATACCATAGTAAAGCCTACATGAAGTATTAGAAGTGCTATACAGTTTTACAGCGTCCATGTCTAATTTTGTCATTCCTGACGAACTCGTCTGGTTGTGCAGGATGATGAAGGAAAACTCTCGCTGCTCCATCAAGGTTCGCTCGGTAACGAACTCACCGAGAGCTTTAGTGTCAACAAGATTTTAGGCAAGGCGACACACTGTCATGTGTCGTCTTTAATATCATACTTGAGAAGATCGTGCGAAACTCAAACGTAAACATAAGGGGCACAATCTTCCAAAAGTCCTTTCAAATGCTTACTTACGCAGATAACATTGACGATGGTCGAATGTAGTGACTCATCGCTGCAGCAATAGGGCGTTTGCTGGCATTAAGGAGAAAGCGTATGCTGTCATCAGGACGGGACGCATAACATCGACCACTCAGTCAGAATGTCAGCTAAAACTTCGAGGTGCTTAAGGAAGCTTGGCTAGGAGCCAGGGATGCACTGGGGAACTGCAGGCAACTAATCCGCAGACGAGCTCGCGAGGAGTGGCATCGAATCCACGCTCACAGGTGTCGACCCGTACTGCAACGTCAAGCAGCTTCGTTTAAACCAATGATTCAATGAACTCTGAAGGTCTTGGCCAATCCAAACGTTAATCAGACCACATATTCACATGAGGATATCGGAACAGGAAAAGCATAAAATTGCTCAAGTTGCCTGAGCTAGCAGCTTGACAAATTAAACCTGGTTCTAGACAAGGCTCGTCGGTTTTGCTTCAAAGTGGATGAGACATCCGAGTATGTTCTGTGCGAAGGCACCAATCTTTTTACAGGAAACATTTTCCATAGAGAGTCTACTACAAAGGACATGCAATCTTTCTTAAGGGAAGTGGTGGACTTTTTGGACTGACTCCAACCAATGCAGTCGCAGTGTCGTTGTGTCCACGGCAGGGGTTGTACAAAAGGAAAAACCGCTCTTTTTTTTACCAACCACTAATTTGAAAAAAGTCAAACATCTCCCAACCACAAGCCGCAAACAGGAATGCATAGACACCAGTGCACCGCAAGACTAAATCCATCACTCGTGGAATAAAAAAAAATGTCTTAAATCACTCCCTTAATTAACTGCCACCACGCCACGTAGACACTTATCAATGTCACTTCAGAATGCCGCATATGAGTGCTCGTCACGTCTGGTCACTGCCACCTAGATACCCCCTTGCACGCACAGAAATCATCGCAGCTTACGCGCGCCCTTTCTCCACGCGCAGCATGCCACCGATTCCTGTCAAACAACCCCGCGAACCAGATGGACACACGCGCCGCGGAGTCCACGGCACACACTCGCGGCGTGCAAGAGATGAATGGGTGTCAAGCTGCTAAAAAGGATATTTTTTGTTTCCTCCCCGTCCGAATGTCATATGCAAATGGATGAGATCATATACGCGACTGACCTTTACCTGCTGCCGTCGCGACGTTCGCTCGTCGTTTAGCCCCTCGTGCGTGTGTTTTTCTTTTTCTCCCGTTTTTTTTTCCGGGGGAAAAGCCAGCTCGATTGGGGTGGCGTTCCGTGCGCTCTAATTTATGCGAAAAATTGAATTCCTGTTGCGCAACACGTGGCCCTCGGTAAACAGGAGGTGATAAATCGGAGCGCGAATATGATGTTATTTTTTTGGTTCACGAACACGGGAACAGGAATTTTTGGAACACCGCTCGCCGTGATGCGTAATGGCTGTGTACACACGATATGGATGTTAACGGGTATTGGCGGACCGTTCAACTGGCTGGCGGGGTGCTTGAAGGCTGTTTAGACTGTAATTGAGCTGTTAATGATTCTGTATGTGTGTGCGGCGCGATGGACGGCTGTCCTTTTTGAGTGGATAAATGTGGCGTTTATCCTTTTTTATCAGCGGAATTCATTTGAACCTGTCCAAAGGTATGAATGAGGTACTTACGGTGTAAGCTGGTCGTTAGAGCGCGAAATGACTTAATCGCCGATGGGGAGGGTTGCTGTTGACTTTGTGATATCGGTGTCGAGTGGAGTGGAGGGAGGTTTGTTGGCAGATGCTTGGGGCGAATCTGATCTCGTTCTCTCGCTCTGTTGAAATAACGTGGTCTGAGGGTGTCGCGCTTTAGGAGGGGACATATGAGTTGGACATCGGAGGCAAACGAGTCGTTGTGTTGGATTATTTTTGGCAATATAATTCTCAACGGCTCAACGTCAGCATTATGGTTTTGTATATATACTTTTTTAATTCGACTTTAATTCGGATGTTGACACCTAGACTGAGGACTTGTTTGGCAACTTCACTTAGATAGACCATCATACTATCAATCAGTTCTTGTTGTGGTTTTTCAGATCCCAGGGTCCGAACAAGGAGGCACAGTCCCCAATGAGATTGAAGTGATTGCTAGAAGACTGATAATCATCAATCAGCTCACTGTTTGAAGTAAGGAGGTGTACGTCTACGAGAAAGAGCGTACAACATCGGTGTCTTAAACAGGGCGTCATATTTTTCATCTCCGAGATAGTCATAAGCTCAATTCCACACCAGTAGCACAAGGTAATAGAGGAAGTCCGCGCCTAATGTGGTGCCCCAAAACCAGGATCCTTACCAAAATGATGAGTGTAACTGGAAGCAGTTAGCAAATCTAGCGAAATCCTTTCGAGTAAGGCGAGCGAGATCTCCTGGTGGTGGCAAGTGACGTTGGGGGTATGTGAGCTCGATTACTGCTCTGTGCGACACAAATTATTTTCACGGCCCCACCTCTTTCCAGTCACTGACAATGCTCAAAGAGTACCTCTGTCTACAAAAAGCTTCTCAAACTTGGCCGTTCGGAGTCGTGGACCTTATATGGAAAGCAAGCTGTTCTTACTCAATTTGAGGTCACTGTGACCTGGAATGCAGTTAATGGATGTTTTGAATGACCTTCCAACTCAGCTAAGCTTGGCACAGCTGTACTGACATTTACAGTCGCCTCTAACTAAGTCGCATTTCTCGGAGGCGTACAATTTCTTCTTTCTTGTTGCACATTCGTTAAGGTTTTGCTGTCTCTTCGTCCAGTTGTTCCTCGTCCCCACTGCTTTCATCAGGCACGTCTTTATCCGGCTATTCTGATGCGTCAGCACACGTTTCTCTGCTGTCTGAAAACACCATGATAAAACTGTCAAAGTCGTTATCCGAAAACTTATGCACTGCTTCAACTCGAAGTTTAAGCTCTGCCTTGGTGCCGGTAGTAGAAAATTTTAGTGATTTGAGAATACCTTTGAGTTTGGATACTGTCGAAAACTCCAGAATCTGTATCCACTTCTCAGACAGATGTACCTCAGTATTAATTTTGGAAGTACACTTGACTATACAGTAGATCGATAAATCGAATCCCACTTCTGAAGATTGTGATTAGCCGGTGGAGGTGGGCGCAAAAAAATGAAAAACTTGTTTGACGGGCGACGAAGAGAAGAGAGCTAAAACTGCATTCTGCTTTAGTTAGTCTTTTGATTTAATATTCTCTTTTTACTTTCGCCTACAAATCTTTGCTATATTTTAGCATTATCCTCAATTTTTCATGCAATAAACACATCCTCGAAGTCGAACTTCTTCTACCTCTACCTCTACCTCTAATTGTCCGACAGTATGCTCTGTGGTAAAACTGCATCAGTTTTTAGGGAACTTATAAAGAGTAGACCTGAGTTGTTCCCCCTAGACATGAGTACTAATTGTCGGAAAATTGTGTTCGTTAGGAATAGGTGAGACTATGCAATGTCTAGGCATTTCATCGTGCTCTTACACATAAGTTAAAAAAAACTATTCACTAAATAAATACAAAATTGATTTTTACTAAGGAGGAGAAGCCTCTTCACTGTATGGTGTACAAATTACAAAGAGCAAACATTTCTTATGAACTAACCTATTTACACCCAATTGATGTCAGGTGCATATGACTTGTAGACGAAGCGTCAGCATTCGTCATCCAGAGTGGGGTGTCATTTGTCGGGAGTGTGCAAGGTGTAGTGTTACGCGTGTCTCGTTGGAATTTGACACTGGTTGCATTTGGTGTATATTTGCCCACGTTAACTTATATCCTAATCGAAGACAATGCCGATAAAATGAACATTGAAATTCTTGACAACTTCAACTAGAAACACGCGCTAACGTAGCTATGTTTGTACAGTAAGGCGGAATCCTTTGAAAAGGTTTCTGACTTCCTTCTTTAGTGAAAAATAAATGAATATAGCATAATTGTTCAAGTTTCCTTATTTTATCATCATGACAATATTCAGACCTGCATGATTCACTAAAGGAGTTGCTGGGTAAAGCACCCATGAGATCGCCAAGCCCCCCCTAGATCCTTACTTATTTGGAGTTTTGCACAAGCTCTACCAAATGAGTTCGTGAACTTGGCCCAATCATCCTATCCTGGGTCTGCCTGGACTCGCCTTCAAAGCACAATACAAAGGTCGATTCCTGCGGCGTGACCACACCAACGAAGCATAGCCCTTTACCGTTCTAGCGAGCAGTTGCCCAGCATTGAGTTCTTTGCGTAGAATCGTGTTTTTCCCAACATCAAGGAATGTAACAGCACGAAGAAATCATCTCGGCAGCTTAGAACGAGAAGGAAGAAATCTTTGCTAGAGTCATCGGAAAATACAGCCTGCACGACACATCCGGAAACGGACTTAGGCTGGTCGATTTCGCCTCGGGGCGTAACCTCTCTGTGATGAGCACGCGGTTCCCATACCTCAACATCCGCAAGGGGACCTGGTTGTCTACTGATCATTCAACCGTCAACCAGATTGATCACATTGAGATCGACGTCAGACACTCCTCCCATATTCTCGATGTCCCAACGTTCCAAGGAGCCAACATCGAGTCGGAGCATTTCCTTGTTGTACCCAAGGTAAGGATCAGGATATCGATAGAAGTGAGGAGTCGAGACAGGACACTACGGAAAGCTACAATCGCAATCGACCGCTAGGAACTTTGCCGACCGAGTCTCCCTTAAGCATTCTGAAAGCTATAGACCTCGGACCGAAGCCTGCAGGGACGAAAATGGACACAACTAACTAGGAGTAGAATCGCAATCGATGCTGAGAGTTTGGAAAAATCACTTCTGTAGACTTTTAAACAGCGATGACGAAAGAATTGCGCTGTCAGGGGGAACGTTTCACTCAAGACTCAAGAGGTACAGATCGACACCCACCACCTATTTGTCTACTTCAGGGCTGCGATGGCGCCCACAAGTGTAGAAGTACCTCAACCTACTTTTTGTGCGCAGATGGAGGCAGATGGTGAAAGATCGTGCTGGCTGGAGAGGCATGTTGGTTGAGGCCCAGGTCCACCCCGGACTGTAGCGCGAATTAAAGAAGAAGAATTCTTTGGTCATTGCACACCTTTATTTCCTTTATTTCGTCGATGCATCGAGGCATCTGCTTGTCATTGTTGCAGATGATTAGACTGACTCAGACATCCACTTGAAGCCTCCATTTAGACGTCAATGCTATTCACAAAGTCCATCTTGTCACCTGTTGGTGGGATGATGTTTTAAGAAGCTGGAAAGGTAAGTGGAACTATCCCCAACTGTGCAATTCTTGCTTTCTAGCCACAATCTTGTTGGAAATCTGTAACGACGAATCAGATTACTCTCCCATCCTTGTCTAACCGAAGACTGTTTTATTGGTAGACCCTGTCCCACCCCCACCTCAGATCAGGCGCAGTACATACTCCCTTTGTCCACCTCCGCGGTTGCTTAAAAACAAATCCAACCAGAATAGAACTTCTAATCAACTCGTCGCTCCGTCTTTAACTATTGATTACATCTGCTTCTCTCTCACGCCGCGTTGGCATTGTTGTCGCGACTGTTTCCCGATTTGGCATAACTTTGGCCAGCCGAGGCTATCCCATCCCTCACCCTTAACTCAGTCACCCCTCCACCCCCCACATCCTTTATCAAAGAAATTGATTTCGGAATCGATTGTTGCTAGCGAGAGGGAATTTCCGCCGTTCGCGCTGCAGGGTGAATTGACAACGACAACTACAAGGATGGAAGCGCGAAGGGTGTCTGAGAATGAGAACGAGGGCAGCGACGCCAAAACTCTCGCTCTCCAATTATTATTGTTGAACTTTGTTAGGTTTCTGTCCATCCACCCTCGCTCCTCGTCTCCTCTCCACCACCGCGATCCCATGGCAACCCATTTAGCTTGATGGCGGGAGTGACGGGGTGAAGTGGGTGCTCCCGGAAAAACCCACCTCCATCAGCATCCCTTGGCGTCCGCTAGCGCCTTCTGTCGATGGATGAATAGATAGACTTTAGCCTCTTCACGTCACAAAAGTCATTCGCATCACTGCGGATAAAATTCAACGACCAACGCGCGCCACAATGAATAACCCTTGCGGGGATAATGGACCAGGTCCTGGCGCTGTCAGACCCATCTCGCGTCGCCGTTGTCGTTGTCGTCGTCGCTGTCGTTGTCGTGGCCCCGTGGTCGTGCTCGTGGTCGTGGTCGTGGTCGTGGCCGTCCTTTCGTATACTTTTCGCTCGTCTAAATCACCCGCCTTTGGCTGCTTCTGCCTCCTCGAAATGCTCTTCGCTTTTCTTCTTTGACTCTCACATGTACATACGTTTGTACATCGTCCGCGTCGTCATCGTCGTCGGGCAAACGTGTGGAGTGTACTTGGCGTGTTTTTGTTGCCGCTGCCGCCGATGCCGATGCCGATGGCCTGCCAGCCGTATACTTATGCTGCGCCACCCCGCCATTTCCATCCATTTGCACGGTCCGACAAACATCCCTTCGCTCGTGTGTCCTGCAGGTCGCTTCTCTCTGTTGTCCTGAAAACGTCGTCTCCATTTCGTTCCGTGGGGAGATAGCCTGTCAATTTTCGCGAAATACTCGTATGCCAGTGGTCGGGGGACGACCCCCACGCCGTATACATGCTCACACGTTTCGCCTGTGTACTCACGTGTGTTCGTATGTATCCACGGTGTATGGCTTCCTCAAAAACTTCTACCTGACCCATTCCGGTCATTCGAGTGCAAACTTCAGGGATCCATTTGGACATCGCCGTAGCCGCCGTAGTCGCCGCCACCGCCTCCGCCACTGCTGATGTCGCTGTATTTGTCGTCATCGCCAGCCATCGCCATCGCCTCCATCGTCGTCGTCGTCGCCGTCGTCGTCGCAGCAGTCGCAGTCGCCGAAGTGGTGGTGGTCGTCCAATTCGTTGGATGTCCTAATACGTGGCATCCCTTAGCGGGAACGTGAATAAGATGAAAGTGGATATTTCGCCGTGGGTCGCCGTCTTCTTCCACACTCTCATTGATTTATATACATATGTACGTCCCAACATATATACGTAACCACTGCGTATGTGTTCGTCCGGCAAGGACATGTGTGTGTCCACACACGCAAAGCATATACCACCGGGAGGGAAAACTTGGCCAGTTTTCACGAGGCCACCAGCACGACGGGGGTTGAGTGGATTTCTGTACTTTTTTCGGGTGAAAATTCCCGTTTTCTCAACGATGGGCAGTTGATGCTGGGTGGTGGCAGGTGGAGGCGTGAGGGCCTTCCACTTTAGATTAGAATGCTTGTGTGCCATGTCAATCTGAGCACACAGACGCCGCGCCGCGCCGTGCCTCGGACCGTCCAGGGGGATGGTGAGTATGCCGTGCGCTACATGGATTGGGGGATGATGATTTCAAGATACATTATAGTCGGGATAATCCCACATCACCCACCCCGGGGTGTATCGCCAGCGACCAAGTACGAAAGTCTTTTGTTGTTGCCCGGCGGACGGTAGTCCTAGTGATGGTGGGTGGTGGCGTACTTTAAAAAAAAATGGAAAATGAAAGAAAATCGTTCACGTCAACTGTCGCTGGGATCTGGTTCCGTTTTTTCTTCTTCTTCTTTTTTTTGTTGATCCGTGTTTAGCGCATATATCGAAGATTATCGATTCCATTTTCCAGAAGTTGACCATTCGATATACAGCAGATGTGGTTGTAAGGATGCGCGCGCTGGGCGCGGGCTGGTGAGCAGGGATGTGTCGTGACGTCTGAATATCTGAATGTCTGTCCATCTCGCTGATAATGGAAGACTTCGCTGCCATTGGAGATACTTGCTCGAGTGGAATATTTATGAACTTCGCATGGTCGTGGCCGCCGCGGAGATGTCTGTCCGCCTTGTTTTGCTCGTCGAGTTGGCATTTTCAATTTGAATGGATCCAATGAATGCAGTCGTTCGAAAGGAACCAACCGGAATATCCTTTTGACTTGAAAATTCAAATTAGATTACAGGACATGTTTTTTTTTTTCGCCCTTATCTGTGTATGTCCATCCGAGATTTGTGTCTGTGTGACAAACATAGATGCATTGATTGCAGGGAAACACATTTGTGGCCAGCTCGATACTGGAGGAGGGTAGGGGGAAATAAATTGCATTGCATAGCACTCAATTCGTGAAAGAACTGAGTGTCCATGGGTCCTGCTTTGATGGGGCACAAAGTTAAGTTAACATCTTTTCAAGTTCGACACTCGCTATTGCCTCACCCTGATTGTTACCTAATTAATTTGGTGCCAACGTTCTTCCACCTGAAAGTTCCAGACAGAGCCCCAAAAACCTTGTGAATTCTTGGCAACACGCATGTATCCTGTGGGAGAGAATGCAGCAGAGAACGTCCGCGTCTTAGGTGTCGTACACGATTGGATCGTGGCCGCTGAAGAAACTTGACGCGGTTGAGCTCCAAGTCCACCCCGACTGCAGCGCCACACAAAAGAGGAGAACTAACGACAGATCATCCTTCAATGGCGCCTTCCTTGTTTTACACTAGTGTGGAGCGATGCTATTATGTCTTGTCTAGATGTCGAATAGTCAAAGCAAATGTTCGGTCAATTATTACAGAACACGTAACATAAGCGTAACGATTTGTACCTTTAATCTCAATCTGAGATATGATGTGCCCCTTTAGGTATCCCTCACAATGCATCATTCTCAGCCTTAAGCCGAAAAAAGTTCCGGCTCACGACCGCTTTAGGTCCCATATTGAATAAAGTCTTCAATCGAGAATGGCTCTCGGGAGTTTACCAAGGAAGCAGTGTGATCACATCCTTGAATACATCGGGGACCAAAAATGTTATATTTTCACACTGCCTATACAAGACTACCATCGAAATGCTTTCCTAATTTGCTAACTAACTACGATCGTGAAAATTACAGTAACGTTGAAGACAATTTCTTTTCTAAATTTTGTGGACTAGATGATTGAAAACCCAATTCGATGAACGTGTTTTATGGGGCAATGCTCCTGCTGACTGACAGAATTGTAGGTGGTGGGTAAAATCCCAGTCGTTTTTTATTAGACTACGTTAAATCATTGTTTCATATCAAACAAGTGGGAGTCGTTAAAGGACCTTAGAGACAATAAGACAGCGGCATTTTTAGTTCAACATGAGTGTGGCCGAATCGGGTTCAACAAATAGTCCACTGAAAATGTTTGCACTTCAAATCAGTAATACAATTTTCAAGATATACCAAATTGTTTGCGTGTCATTAAAAAACCCCCTCAAGAGCTTCTTGTAAACTGGGAGGTGTTGGGTTGTTTGGTCATCACTGTTCTGCATATCTTCTTCTTCTTCTTGGCGCTACCGTCCGGGGTGAACCAGCTGCCTCCAGTTGCGCACACCAAGTTGGTTGAGGTCCTTTTGCACTTGTGTGCGCCATCTAGTGCGAGGACGTCCTCTGTTGCGCTGTTCCAATGGCTCGGTGTCGAAGACTCTTCGGGCCGGAGCTGTGGTGTGCATCCTACTACATGACCTAGCCATCTTAAGCGTTGGATCCGAAGACGCTTAACTAGGTGCATGCCGCTGTACAGCCCGTACAGTTCGTGGTTGAACCTTCTCCTCCACACGCCGTCAACGAAAACAGGACCAAAGATCGTACGCAGAACTTTTCTCTCAAAACAACCAAGAGCTTCTTCTTCCGCTTTCAATAGCGTCCATGTCTCTGCGCCATAGAGCAGGACTGGGATGATCAGGGTTTTATACAAAGTCAACTTGGTGTTTCGGGAGAGGGCTCTGCTACTCAATTGCCTCTTGAGCCCAAAGAAGCAGCGATTGGCAAGAGTAATTCTGCGCTTGATCTCGGTACTGGTGTTGTTTTCCCTATTTACTCCAGAGCCTAGGTAGACGAAGTCCTTGGCTACCTCAAAGTTTCTGCTGCCCAATATGACGCTCTGTCCGAGACGTCGATGTTGTGAGTCCTTCCGTGATGACAGCATGTACTTTGTTTTGCCCTGGTTTATCGCCAGACCCATTTTAGCCGCTTCCGCTTCAATGCCATCAAACGCCTCATTGACGGCTCGCTGTGTTCGTCCAATCACGTCAATGTCGTCCGCGTATGCTAGCAGTTGAACGGACTTTTGGAAGATCGTGCCTCGGGTGTTTACGTTTGAGTTTCGCACAATCTTCTCAAGAGAGTTAAAGAAGTCACATGACAGCGTGTCGCCTTGCCTAAAACCTTTTGTGACATTGAAGGTCTCGGTGAGTTCGTTACCGACCTTGGTGGAGCAGCAAGAGTGACAATGGAGTTCTCCATCGCCATCCTGCACAACCTGACGAGTTTGGCAGGAATGTCAAAACTAGACATGTCTCTATGCACGCTGTCATATGCGGCCTTGAAATCGACAAATAGGTGGTGGGTGTCGATCTGCATCTCTTGAGTCTTTTCCAGGATTTGCCGAAGCGTAAATTTCTGCATTGTTCTACTTACCAGTCTGACAAGATCGCATTCAAGGTTCATAGCATGTACCTACAATTTTTCTATAATGTCACTTATTTTAAAGATGGTGATCCCTGCAGCCATTGTGGGTACATACGGAAAATACAATCATTGCGTCACACGTAATTATTGAGTTTGCCCACTGTGCATAAGTTTGTGCTGTGCATTTAGGGGTTGAAGTAAATGGGTGAGGGTGGCTTTGTGTGGCTTTGCGATTCGATTAAGGAATTTTTGTGTGGGAAACAATTAGTTTTTCGGTTTTTCCAAAGAATTACACTCTAATATGTCATATACGTATATTAGTTTTGAATGATCATCTCATCTTCCAACTCAACCAACAACTCGATCCTGAGAGTTTGGAGTGCATCCGGCACCTTTGAGATTTTGACCCCAAAATCCAAGCAGTGGTTAGTAAGGTTTTTCTGAAGGATTTCACGTCTCATAATTCAACTGTCACAGCGGCCCTATTAAGCCTACTGTCCACAATGGAACCATGCTGATGGAGATAGTTGGAAATATAACCTACACATCATTTGTAACGTTGCTCGTATCGATAACACTGTGTGATGTGATGATTTTGAACATGTCTCCTATAATCACCTACTCTAGGGAACGTTGTTTGAACCTCACCAGTTTTAAGTCTTATGTTCCCAATGCTGCATTAATTAGTCTTATCTAACTATTTGATACGCAATACAGTCAAAATTCGAATAGCTACAAAAGCACAACCTTTCATGTAAAGCAAAAAAATGAGTATACTCGGTGACGCGTTCGAGAGCTACTCGTTGAAGCAGAACGTCCAACAAATGCCTTGTATATGAACTAAATAATGGGCGATAGAATTCACACTTATGTTTAGGTGATCATTGAGTTAACCAAGAGAAGGGTGATTCACCAGCGTGGACAGAACACTTAATACTATGTTACGTTGTGATTGTCCTAACAACTTTGGAAAACCGGCTTTTCCTGCTGGTAGACTTATTCGGTCAAAAGTCTACCAGCATAAGACAACATCTACCTAATCTTGAACATGCAAATTCTTGACTATCCGTTAAATTCATCAGATTAATTCTTCTTTCTTACGAAAGGCAGAATTCTTTGCGCCTACACTCTTCAGTGTCCTAGGGGCGATGTTGCGACGGAATAGCCCCAGATAAAAGAAAAAAAAAACGTCACTGCCCTGACAGTTTTCAACTCTCCTTGAGCTATTCGGGGATTTCGTTACAACGCCTTGTAAAATGCGTTTTTATGTCACGGAATTCGTTATGCGTTGTCATGTCATGGTAGTCTGTGTTTTACAAGAACACCGGCATAAAAGTCTCTCAATACAATCTTCATCGTACTGATCTGATACTTACCTACAGTTTTTTTTTTTTTAAGTGACAACGGCTACATCTTATGACAAGTGCGTACCTATTGAAGAGAATGATGAAAGAACTAGACACATTCTTCAAAAGAGTCTTTCAATAAGCACTTCGACATTTTGACACTTGAACAAACAAAATTTTGTCGGATATCAATCCACATGAGATGCAAGAGCTTTGAATATAACCATTTGAGCTGGCAGCGTCATGGGTTCATATTTCTTTGTGGATCATTACCAACATATGTTGGCCTTAATTGGATGGTTTGGACGCCAACGACAAGTAGTTTCAACGGGCCTGCGCTGCGTGTCACATAGATCAAACCACATTGAAAATTCTGCAAGGTCATCTCACGTGAAGATAATGTGAATGGGCACTAAGATCGTGCGGTACACTTTTGCTTGTGTCTTGCAGTCGCAAGGTTTAAAAAACACAACCCATACCGCTAAGTTAGACGCGCCAGAGTCATAGGACTTATTGGTGCTACTTAAGGAAGACGACTTGGATATTTAAATGATGTTATGTTTCATACGTGTCTACCTCGAGTTAAACGTAAACAGCACACATGGCGCATAACTACTGCGAGATCCGACGAAGAACAGCCCTTGGCAACCGATGTTACATCGGTCTGTCGAAACAACTGGGATCAAAACACCCGTAATGACGAACCAAAATCATGCTCTACAAGACTCTTATTTTGCCAGTCCTGCTTTATGGAGCTGAATGCTTGGCGATAAGCACCACAACAATGCTGGTTCTTGGTGCCTTCGGAACAACAATTCTACGTCAGATATATGTCTTCTAGGAAGGAAACATATCCTGGCACTCTACGAGCTTAACTAGGATCTGCATATAGTCCAGAATGCAAAAACCAGTCGACTACACTGGCTCGGCCATATCGGATGCATCGACAACAACGCTTCCACAAAAAGTGTCTTCCAATCCGAACCTTCTGGTTGGAGAAGGAAAGGGAGACCGAATCACCGGTGCAAAGAAGTAATTGCGGACGTAAGACAGCTTGGTCTTGATGACTAGCGTTACCAAGACCATCATCGATTAACAGCTGGGCCTTGGATCCTCCATGGGCATGACTAGTAAGTAAGTATATTCCATACATCGATATGCCTTTCGAACGAATAAAAAAAATTCATTGACTTCTCACAGACCTTCTTGGCTGTGTTTAAGTGGTTATTTTAGTCTTTGCAAAATACAACGTGGCTGCTTATTGGGTTTTATTTGAAATGAGAACCCACTTAATCTCCTGGTATGCTCTGGTTTAAGTTTAACTTACAGGAACTGAAATATTGGTTGAAGGACAGAAAGTCTACACCTTCAATGAGAGATTGGCAAGTTGTACAATAACATGACGCTAATATTGTATTCATTTCCAACGATCGCCATCAAAGTGGTCACGACGTTCTCATCAAAGCTGGCGTACTGAGCAGTTATGAGAACAATTTGAAATGAAAGAAAAAATGTGTTGGAGGCAAGAAATATTGTTCACCGAATGTGTGCACTTTGGAGTGGCAAGGGTAGTCGATTTTGTATAAATATGGCATCCGAATCGTGGGAAGCTGTAGGACGGCTTACCTTTACAAGCGGAAAATATGTGTGTCGAATTTTTCCAGCCCCCTCATGACCAACAAAGGAAAAAACTGACACGCGTCGTACTGAATTTGTTTTTTTTTTTCACTCAAAATTCCATACCAATTGGAGAAGGCAACCACGGGCCGGTTGGACTTGGTCTCTCACAATACATGTGTGTGGACACACACTGAGGGGGACGGGGTGAAGGCATCATGAAATGAAATCAGCCAAATAATGCTCATTCATCTTCACACTTTTTCACCGTTCACCGTCCGATGGCCGAAGGCCCGGTTCCATCGGTAAGCGCGTCCACACATGTGAGAATCGAACAACAGAACACAGAAACGAGCCGAAGAACTGCAAATAAATATAAATTCAAACACAACTGAAAAATGAAATATGTATGTACGAGAAAATGAAAGCAAAAGAAAAATCCAATTTCGCTTCAAGGGTCCTTTTTACCCAGTTTCCAATTTTTTTCTTTCTCTCTCTCTCTCTCTGCCTCTTCTTGTCGCCTTTCTTTCACTTTTTCTTCTTCTTCTTCAATCTCCACTTAGCAAAAAAAAAAAAGGAAAAAAATTGAAACGAGAAATAGAAATTCAAGTCGGACAAAACAAGCTGCCCCATCCCGATAGCCCCGCGTTTGAGTTTTCCTGGAGTTGTTTTTTTTTTCTACTTTCTGGCGGTATCCATCTCCAGCAGCAGCATCCGCATCGGCCTAAAACAACTCATCCAACGTACACGGCGCCCCTCCTCGCTCCGTCCGTATCCTGGCAGCGTACATCCTTTAGCCGCATTTTCTTTGATTCCTCTGCTTGAAAGTCATCGGCAACGGTCCAGAAATCTTTCGCTATTATCCTGACAGCGGATGGACTTCCTCTTCACATCATCGCATCGGTCCGTCTGCCCCTTATAGCGTTCCACCCCTCGACTTTTCCTATTCCACCCGCCAACCCCAGTCCACCGCCATCGCACGACTATGTATGCATACGCGAGAGTGTGTATATTCACATGTGTGCACACTTATTTTGTATTTCAATTTCGTGTAATATAAGCCTAGCTCGCTGCCAGCAGAGTCCAGTTGGTGGCCGTTCGTTCGCTCTTCTCGTCATTTGTACCGCAGTCCGCATCAAATATCATCTTTCAAAGAATTTCTTCTCCCACCAGCCACCCACCCACCGTGCAATCCCAGGCGCTCGTCAGCCCTCCATGTGAGAGCGAACGGATTGAATTCTCTTGTGTAAAAGATGCGCGAATGAAAGACGACGACGACGACGACGCCGATGGGCGGACGGGTCCTTTGAACAAAAAAAAAAAAAAACGCACAGCGTTCAGCTTTCGCATGTGATCTATTGCCAGGAAAATTTTGCCGCGAGCGACCCTTTTTATAGTCATCTTGATGTCCATGGGATTTCGTTCCGTTTTGTATCGTCTTTTTTTAAACTTTACAAAGCGGTCGCCCCAACTTGTTCTTCATCCATCCACTGGACGGCGAGGCGGCGCGGCGTCTTCCTTCACAATTCCTGTATCCCCTGGGTGGCTGGCAGCGAGCGACCCAGAGAGTACCTCCTGCTGTCCCCTCTCAATCAAAATATGCCGCATCAGTATCCTTGTCGTGTATGTTGGACACGCGAGAATATTTTCCAGCCTCAGCCTCGCAGGATACAGTGCATAGTCATGTGTACCGGCCGTCCGTTCGTACGCACATACACACATACGTGACTATACACGAGGCATCTCCAAGCATTGGGATGTTGATTGAAGGATAATGGAGAAGAAGTCAGCGGATACGAGTGGTGGTGGAATGGGTGGCACGGGGTTGATATAAAAGCCTAAGGATATTCCGTAAAAACACAGAGCTATTTTCTAGTTTCCACTTTCAAGGATATTTTAGTGGACAGACGTACTCACAACATATGAGCCCGCCCGCGCGCTGCCAGCACTACTACCATCTCCCGCTGACACTTGTGTGCACGTACGTACACGTACTAATAATGATCGCACATGGTGTGCGGAACGTACGAGTACGTAAGTGAAAAAAAAAAAAAACCTCGACCATTCCCTCCCCCTTCGTATAGCCCCCAGCGAATCTATTTGTATTTGACGGGCGGACGGACTAACGGACGCGCACAAATTGCTAGTGACAGCGACCAGCGCGCTTTTGTGAGCACAAAGACTTTGGTCTTCCGACGACGGCACGAAACATCGCATACACGAGATTCTCAGTATTTTCTAGTTTTATATATTTTTTTTTGCCTTCTTTTGGTGTCCTTTGTGCCGTTTTTCCGTTTTCATCTTGGGAAATGGCAAGAAATGCCACCTACACGTTTTCGCGTGTCTCATGTGTGACCAAGGATGTGTTGTACATATATCAGCGGCATAGATGTGTGTATGCGCGCACATGCGGCGGACATCGAGCGACGAGGGTGGCCAGAGCGAGGGTCTTCGGTGCGGATATGGCACGTAGAGTGGACAGCATAAGAAATTGGTTTTGTTTGTAAGTAGATTTTTCATCAAATGGCCGCTCCATGTCCGTAGGGAGTGGGTGGTTGGCTCGTACGTTCGTCCGTTCGTTCGTTCGGAAGCTGGGACACTTTAGCATGCTATTTCTGCTGCTTTAGCAAAAGGCGAAGGATAACACTCAAATAAGGACGACGACGACGACGACAGCGCCGGAGATGGCAACGGCAACGGCAACGTCAACGACAACGACAACGGCGTCCACGATGTCGATGACTACGGTAAAGTCGGCGATGTGGCGAAGGGTTGATTTGACTGTCGCGCGTTTATGTATACCTTCTCTCGCTTTACATATCCACCACATACCTCCCTACATATTTGCAAGCCGGCGCTGGCCAGCAACCCCTCATTCGCAATGTCCGCCGCTTCACGCTAGCTATTTAATTTTGTTTAAATAAGGCAAACATGGGGTTAGAAGGGACCGAGTGCCGGATCTGGACAAAACTATTAACTCAAACACTATTTTCACCCTTCGGCGTATGGGCGATTATTCATCTCTCTGTGTGTGTTTGTGTGTGAATGAGGGGTAGTTTTTCACATGGTTGATGGCTAGTTAGTTAAAACTGCAAAAAAACCGCTCATTAACTTGCTTTTCTTTTTTTAAGAATACTCCTTTGATTTAGCCACCCAAAGGGGTGAACAATAACAGGAAAACTCACTTAGTTTTTTTTCCACAAAATACTGCATTCACTCACACAAAAGAAGAAAACCCATAAGATACGTCCGCATGGATGTGCTTGAGCATGCATGTTGAGCTTCCACTGCGAGATGCTATGATTTATTGCCCGGACCGTTTTTATTGGGGTCGATGAACCGGATTTTGGCCCATTACGAGCGTTTAGATAGAAAACGAAAATATTAAATCAATCTGCGAGTAAATTGAATGCTTGCGTGGTGTGCTGTATGGTTGGAACTTAAGGGGGTGCAATTGAGTATGTTTAGGGGAGCAAATCTGATTGTCCGACTACCGAGTTTAAGCTGTTAAGCCGTTTTTAAGAATAACTTACGAGTGCATTGCTATGAAATATGACTAAATGAGGAGTGTTCTTGCTGTTGTGTGTACCAGTTGGAGGTTTCCTGGTGGTGGCTTGTACTTACTTGCCTACTTAACAGGCCTACGACCCATGAATGGTCCGAGCCTGAGATCTAGCTGCCTTCCACCGGGGACGGTCCTGGGCACTCTGCTTCTAGTCATCCAGGCCGGCTCTTTTACATCCCCTATTACTTGGTCTTTTTACTGAGGTTCAGTCTGCCTCTCCTTCTCGAACCAGATGGCTTCGATTCGAAGACCCCCTTAGCTGGATTTCTGCCTTCCGGACCATCTCCTTGCCGTAATTCGGTGCAGGTTTCAAAAGGCTCTGAGACACTCGAGCACACTGCGTGGTGCATCACGTATGTGTTAGCGTGGTGCGGGACAACCGGATCAATTTTCCCGGGATCCCGGATTCGGCCATCTCTTCGAATAGCTCCTTGCCATGAATGCTGCCATATGCGGCTGAGAAATCGATGAAAAGATTATGAGTGTCGATTTGAAACTTGCTGGTCTTCTCCAGGTTCTGCCTTAGTGTGAAGATTTGGTCAATAGTCGCATTGCTTGGCCGGAAGCCGCACTGGTGGGTGCCGATTAGTGCGAGGCAAAACGACTTAAGACCTTCACACAGTTCGCTGGATAGGATCGTTGGCAACGTTGAGCAAGGATATACCTCTGTAGTCGTGACAAGATGTAGGATCGCCCTTTTTGTGGATGTGGCTCATGGAGCTGATATTCCAGTCGTCCTCCCTAATTCGGCAAATGATCTGGTGCCTGCTCCCTACCAGAACATTTTAAGCATTCAGCTTAAAAAAGCTCCGATGGTAAGCCATTTGAGCCTGCGTTTCTGTTGTTCTTCAGCCTTTTAACGACTGTGCCGACTTCTTCAAAGCTAGGTGGGAGGACTACTTCATCGACTGGATTTGGGATTTCCTGGTTCCCTATCACTCTCTCCTGGTCAGGCCCGCTACGCAGCTGTTGGAAGTGCTGCTTAAGCACATTCACTGTTTCCTGCGGGTCTGTAACTAGATTACCCCGCAATTTCGAACAGCCTGAGTATATTTTCTAAGGCCTGTGGTCAGGCTTTTGCGTTTTTGAAGAAGGCCCGTATTTTTTGTTAATCTTCGATATCCTTGAGCTGGGAGGTTGCGGGAGACCTTTTCTTTAGGCGTAGAAGTTTTTTCTCCTCCCGTCTTCTAAGCTGGTACTCCTCTTGCGCTGCTCTTGTTTTCGTCGGTTGCACGTTTTTTCTGCTCACACTCTCCGAATACCACGCGTTTCTTTTTGGGGTAGCCTAAGGTAGTTTCCGCTACCTTTCTGATGGCGAACGGCAATGCTACCACATTTCTTTGGTGTTGGTGCTTGACGTAGGCATACTGGGGAGTCATTTGCTTAATTGCTGTTCCTAGACTCTCTCAATCTCCGGTGTGCTCTGGCGTCCAATGTCAAAACGTAGGCTGGTGCACCTTTCTGACATTGGCCAGCCAAGCTCTGAATCTTGCCGCCTCGAGAAAATGGTTAGAGTCTACGCTTGCCTCCCTGAGTATCCATCCAGGATATTACGCGTTTCTTCCGTTAGTCAATGAGCACATGGTGGATTTGATTGGCGGTTCGACCGTCCGGGTTGCTTTGTGGATTTGTTTGAGAGGGAACCTTGCGTGCTTGCGAGGAAACTTGCGTACTGAGCCTGTGATTCGGAAGCCGTCTCCCAGTACGATTTTGACATCGTACTCCGGACAGGCTCCGTAGGCACAGTCCCAGAGGTCGTAATAGTCCTCGTGGAGACTGAGTCTGAAGCTTCGTCGGTAAGGGCGTGTGCACATATGAGGTTGATTTTCAAGAGTCTGCCTTGCCACAGCCAGCCGTTCGCTTAGCGGCTTAAAGTCGGTTACTTTCGACCGTCCGACGACGAGTACGAAAGAAAAAGACTGCGAATGCAGTCTGCAGAGATGAAATTTTGCGGGTGGGGTAAGAAACACGCAGAATGCAAGGAACTCAATGTCGGGCAGCTACTTCACCGAGAGGAAAGAGCTATTCTACGATGGTTTGGACACGTGGCACGAATGTCTCCATCATCACGTTTGCCAAAGCGTGCCCTACATTACGACTGCATCAGGAAGGCGCCTCCATGGCAGACGTTTGAGTCGATGGCGGAGCATGAAGTGATCCGAAGATCTATGGTGTGTGCTATACCCTCGCGTCACCTTTAATGGATTATGCGGTTCAGAAAATGGTGATGATGATACTTTTGAACGCCTTCCTCAGAGCACGTCATGCTTCAACAGAACTATGAGCCGTCTGGGTGGCGTGGTGTGGTTGTGGTAAGGCCTTATTATTAATTTATTAATAAATATTAAACTTCGACCGTCAGATCAATTGTGCCCCCTTTAGTGTCTTTTATTTTTTTAAGAGCAGTTATCTCTGGCTTTTGTGGGAGCGCCGCACAAAATCACAGTATGTTTTCTGGAATATCGTTAGATTCTCCGCAGAATCTGCAGAGAACTTTTTCTGGTGCTACTAGTTTCCTTAGGGGCGCCGTGAGTCCATAGTGCCCTGTTTGGATACGGAGGTTGTTCTTGCTCATTCTGATACATGCTTCAAACCTCTTTCGGTTATGTTTTCCTTAGAATTGCTTGGCCTGCTTCATGTCATGAGCATTGTTTCAGGCGTGTGCCCGTTTCTTTCTTTCTGATGCTATGATCTCCTAGAGCGCAGACTGGCTTGGGGCCTGTAAAAGATTCCGATGCTCCTTTCGTAGCGAGGGGAATTTCCTTGCCTTCTATCCCTGTATGACCAATTGTACAGCAAAGTCTTACTCGTAACCTCCTGCTCAGCGTATTAACCTTTTTGTAGACATTCCCACACAAGGTTGTATGATCAAGCCTCATGGCTCTAGTATTTTGCTGACGGAATATTTTTCATCAAACCATACGGGATCTCTATAAATTACCATTTAATGCATTTCGCTATGAATTCGCTATTGCCTGAATTTAAATATAAATACTACTGTTCCGAGGTCAGATTCCGACGTATCCTACGCACCAGTGGCATCAGTCCTTATGTCTAACTACTGAGAGCTTTGTCGCATATGTTCTTAGTACCTGCGCAGTATCTGAAAGTTCTGACTTCTGACAGTTGATCTTGACTGATGTACTGTTCGAGATTGACGCTTTCTTCTGCACACACTATCAAGTCATGCGCAGTGCACTAATCATCAAACTGAACTATTCATAACGTGCATCACAAAAATTTGACTGCATCAAAGGAACATTCATTCAACGATTTCGACGATTCAATAGCCACTTCCTAAACAGTCTTGCACTCTAACGTGCATTTGTAAATGAATTAATTTTTCACAACATTGTCGTACGAGTTGATCCGTCATCTCTCGTCAAATGCAATGACTACTTGTTACTTGATCATGGTTACAATCCGCTTTCCTGCAACCACTGTCTTGGTGACCGTTTTGCAATGAGTACATCCCTGATCAGCACACCTGACCCTCGGACAAGTGGTTGACCACCTACTCATAGCTTTCCCTCTAGCTGTCCAGGTACGAGCGTTGCATTTTTGTGATAAATTGAAAATAATCCTGAAAGAGTTCACCCGCCCAGGCCCTTTAATCCGTTTCACGAAAGCAGCACGTTAAATCCTCCTCCCTGAGATTAAGAAACTCACCGTATCCTCGACGCAAACACAAACACCATAGGTACCAGCGACTGCAAAGAAGCATTTCTCACCATATCGCTCGGTATCCTCGCACTTCTTCGTAATTCACCGAGGCGGCAATCACTGCAGCTGCTCACTAATGGTGTGTCCTTGCACACGCACCGAATACACGCAATAGCCCCTGCACAGAGGACAATGGCTACGTACACTTCGAAGGAGTCGATTTCATCAATGTCCTTTTCGCTGTTTCGCTTTGTTTCTTTCCATTTTCCCTCTGATTGGGCCCAACCTTGTGCAACACACAAACTGCAAGACTCCGTACACTGCCTTTGCCATTGTTGTCCTTTCCGCTTCATTTACATCGAAAGTCGCGCATATTACAATAAGAAAAAGAAACGAAAAATAAAATACAGAAGGAAGCGAAAAAGGACATGCCACCACTTGATTGACAAAAATGCACGAGGGCAGCGAAATTTTTGAAGAACAAGAAAAACGAAACCCCAGGGGTTATAGACACAGACCGAGTGACTTGTAACGTATTACAAGCGAACGGCAGAGTGACACTGCAAAAGGACACACACACACACATGGGACGGGCCCGGCATGAATTCAAAAAGGATACGTTTTTAATATCGCCGGTCGCTGCAGTGCCCCTCGACAACAATGGTGCGAAACTGTGCCAACTTACAAAAATGCAAATATTTTTGCTTGTCACCGCTGCCGTCGAGGACATGATGTGTCAGTCAATCAAAAAGCGAGCGTAATCAATATGCCCTCCTTGTTTGACATGCAATTTGCATCACTTTCCTTTTGAGAGCCGTGTAACCGATCCTCGAACGATCTATTCACAGGTAATGGGTTGGAATTTATCACCGAATCGAGATTGTTTTGGCGTGCCAATCGATTGTGTGCCAAATGGGCATATGCCTCGAATTGAGCAATCAGGCCAATCAGGATTGACAAACGTGACGAAAGGATTTGTGGAAAGCGATCGTCCTTTTGCAAAACAGAACTTGATTGTCATGTGACGGATGGATCTTGGCATGTCACCGACACCGTGAGACAAGTCTGATTGTTGCTTTGGGGTTGGGGTGTTGGGCTTAAGGCGAATGTTGTTTCACGATGATCCTTGTGATTTGATTGATTCCGGGCTTGATCTCATCAGCGTCGGATTCAAATGCAAATGTGGTTATGAGCGAAATTGGCGATGATCTCTTGTAAACATGGGACTTCGGTCTCATGGTCGGTTTCCCACGGAACTTGTCGAAGCCAGATTAAATCAATTGGGATTACTGCTGCTGTCAGTTGTCGAAAAAAAGAAGGATCAAATGTGAATTTGTGAACACATTCCGTGCTAGCAATGCTTCAGGAAAGTTATCACATTTCGCGAATGCATCGTCGTCGATCATAACGATCAGTTGACTGAGATCTGTTTGCCTTTGCTTGGTGCATGCTAATGGTGCTCAGAAATCATGGGAAGAAGCTTTTGTATATTAGACTTCGATACAGCTCGGGATCGTGGGAGGTACTATGATTTATAATTCCTGTGGTCGAAAAATACGAAAAGTGACTATATTGGAAACACTAGGGACGATCGTGCGAGGTGCTCGATATGTCACATGTCCGGGGTCAAGACACAGCACGGGCCGATGGTACAGGCTATTGATTCGTGTGGTGCGGCTAAAAACGAGTCTCTCTCTCTTTCACTGTGCGTCCGAAAGCAGGCTTAAGGGTAGACTAATGTGCATTCCTGGCGAGACGTGTATTGTGAGTGAATTCAAGGAGAGGAGGAATGCAGTTGGCTAGCTGACTTGAGCATCGCTTGTTAAAATAATGATAAAACACGGACAAAGAAAACACGGTACGTCGATGTTCAAGCGAGTCTAATGAACCCGCGATATCGTTGTCTCCTTTAAGTTTTATCACTCGCTTTTGGATTCTATCTAGGTGCAGGGTGGTCTTGGGGCACCAGACCAGATATGAGCGTTGTACTCAAGCTTAGGGCGAATATACGTCTTATAGATTAAAGCCAAATCAGAGGGGGTGAAATATTTCTTGCATCGATTAAGGAAACCTAAACATTTTTCAGCTTTTTTGGCGACCTCGAATATGTGATACCGAGGATGGAAAGTTTTCCGGTTTCGTCGATACAATCGCTATTCAAGGATAATGGCTAATTATCAGGGGTTCGCTTTAAAGACAGCAGAAAGCATTGAGTTTTGGAAGCATAGAATTTCACTCTGACATACGCTGCCGTTCCAATACTACGTCCGAAGGGCAGGTTCGTGAATAAAAACAGCAGAAAGCATTGAGTTTTCGAAGCATTGAATTCCATTCTGACATACGCTGCCGTTCCAATACTAGGTCCGAAGGGCAGGTTCGTGAATTTTCGAATGGATTAGAAGTAGCAAGTAGAAGGTCATTAATAAAAATGAGAAAAAGTGTCGGAGACAGAACAGAGCCTTGGGGGACACCAGCATTTATCAGACTTGAACCCATCAAAAACAACTTGGATAGAACGATTCGAAAGGCAGTTTCTAATCCATAGAAGCAGAGATTCATCAACACCATAAGCACGCATTTTCGACAAAAGAGCTTGATGCCAAACTCTGTCAAATGCTTTAGAAATATCAAGCGCGACTATCTTGCTTTGCGCTACAGCCCGTAGATTGCCAGGACCTATCTTCTCAACAACCACTCGTGTTGTGCGTGCTATTGTTCTCTCGCGAGTGGAAGGGACCTACAGTTTTATGCCGACTCCGAACGGCCAAGTTTGAGCAGCTTTGTCTAGACATGAAATGACTCTGTGAGCATTGTCAGTGACTCGCAAGAGATCGGGCCGTGAAAATTATTTTTCTCGCTCAGAGCTGGAATCGAACCTACGACGTTGAGGTTAGGGTCGACGCACATACCCACAACGCCACGGGCTACAGGTCATTAAGAAGATCTTAATGTTGCTTGTCTTTTATGAATGTCCTTTCTTCTATCAGGAGAGTTGTAATCTGACCACCGACCAGAATGATCTTGCCAACACTACAGACAGCACAAGCTAAATAAAGACAGTCTTCACAAGAATTCTTTACTTACCAGACTTTCATTTGCAGTCCAGCTTAAAGAAGGCACTCACAAACCAACTACCTTTTACTCACTACGATCGTTTGGAGACTCTAAGCAATTTCGTACCTCAAGCTAGTTGATGTCTTTCTCGACTCAGCTGGATTTTGAAAACAATCAGATCGAAGCTAGGTTAGGTTCTGTGCGTGGGTAGAAGGGGTAAGAAAGGTCTCTTTTAGACTCAGTAGCACCTACTATATAGCGAACAGGGCCTGCTTCGTACGTGACATTTTCCTGTTGCTATATTGTGCCGCCATTCAGTTTTTAGGGGCTTTAGGGGCTAGATTGATCAGTGTTCCATGTCTCGACTGACAGAGGCTGTACAATAAAGCAAGCAGTGAGGAGTGTCCTTTTCTTCCAGGACGCCACAGCCTCTGTACATTAAGTCTTTGTTTTCCCACATCAATTAGATGGTACTTCTTACTCCATCCATCATCGGTTTGTGCTCTGTTCAAATTGGGACGACTTCTTCTTTGTGTGGCGCTACAGTCCGAGGTGGACCTGGGCCTCAACCAACAAGCCTCTCCAACTAGCGCGATCTCTGCCTAGTTGTCTCCAGTTTCGCACACCAAGTTGGTTGAGGTCCCTCTCCACTTGGGTGCGCCACCTTAAACGCGGGCGTCCTCTGTTGCGTTGCCCGACAGGTTCTGTGGTGTCCATGCGCTCTACATGACCTAGCCACCGTAGGCGTTGGATCCGTAGACGCCTAACTAGGCTCATGTCCCTGTACAGCCCGTACAGTTCGTGATTGAATCTTCTCCTCCAGAACCCGTCAACACAAACAGGACCAAAGATAGCACGTAGAACTTTTCTCTCGAAGAGACCAAGGACTTCTTCATCCGCTTTCGAGATTCTATAGGCATCCGCGCCGTATAGCTGGACTGGGATGATCAGGGTCTTGTATAGAGTCAACTTGGTCCTTCGAGAGATGGCTCTAATACTCAATTGCCTCTTGAGCCCAAAGAAACATCGGTTGGCAAGACTTATCCTACGCTTAATCTCGGTACTGATGTTATTTGTACAATTTACTCCAAAGCCGAGGTAAGTGAAGTCCTTGACTACCTCGAAGTTATAGCTGCCCATTGTGACGCTCTGTCCAAGACGTCGATGTTGTGTGTCCTTTCTTGAAAACAGCATATGCTTCGTTTTGCCCTCATTCACCGCCAGACCCATTTTAGGCGCTTCCGTCTCAATGTTAGACGACTTACGACTGGTCATACAGATGATTGGAGTGTTCCACCTTCTTTTAACGTCCCATTTTATTGTGTCATCCAATTTCTTCTTGACATCCAAAGGAGGTGCTTTGATACATAGGATTGGCTGTGGTGGGACGGTTTCGGCTTTTTCTGTTTCTGTACATCCGCTGCCTCGTTGCCGACTAAGTCCCGTCGACCAGGGAAGCAGTGTAGAGTAATAGAGTCCTGCGAGCTGAGAACCTTGAGCTCTTCGCAAAGAGTATGCATCCCGATCTCTGTTGCCGAAATAAGTTTAATGGCTGCTTGCAGCAGCTAGAGGTAATTCTAATAGTGGAACTGGAGCAATGTTACTAAAGAGTACTGCATGGAGCAGCCAATTTGGCCACTCTGTGGAGCCTATGAAGTCTCCTGTTGGTGCTTTCAACGCAATGGACCGAGCAAGCAGAACTTTCTTCACAAAGAGACCAAGGACTTTTTTACTTATCTGCCATTAAGACGACGCACTGTCATGTGACTTTTTTAACAATATTCTCTAGAAGATCATGCGGAACTCAAATGTCAACACCAGAGATAAGATCTTCCGCAAAAGCGTGCAAGTGTTCGCATATGCTGATGACATTGACATCATCGGAAGAAAACAACGAGCTGTCAGTGAGCATTTTTGAGCAGAGGAGGAAGTGGCTAAGATGGGTCTTGCGGTTAATTTGGGTGAAACAAAGTCTACTGTCTACGAAAAAGGTCCACCAACACCGACGTCTTGCACGTCACTACAGACAGCAATAACTTCGAAGTAGTGAAGGACTTTGTCTACCTAGTGTCCGAAGTTAATTCAAGCATGGACACAATCGCTCCATTTTTGCACTTGGAAGGCCAGTGAGGAATGAAAGTATCTCCGGAAGAACCAAGATATCCCTGTACAAGACCTTGATAGTCCCAGTCCTGCTGTATGGCGAGGAAGCATGGACACTAACTAAAGTGGACGAGGATATTCTTGGTCGCTACGAAAGGAAAGTCGGTCTCGTATGTACGGATGGTGTTTGGAGGATTAAACTGAACGACGAGTTGTACGGGCTGTACAGCGACATCGGTCTGGTCAAACGAGTCCGAATCTCTCGTCTCAGATGGCTAGGTCACGTAGAACACCAACCCCGAGAGAGAGTGCGGTAAAGGAAGACCACGCCTACGGTGGCGTACCCAGCTAGAAAGGGACAATCGTCAGTTACAATATCGTGGTACCACGGTGGGCCGTGGCGTTGTGGATACGTGCGTCGACCCCAACCTCGACGTCGTAGGTTCGATTCCTGCTCTGTGCGACGAAAACAATTTTCACGACCCCACCTCTTTCGAGTCACTGACAATGCTCAAAGAGTATCTCCTGTCTCGCAATAGCTTCTCAAACAAAGCTGTTCGGATTCGGTATTAAACTGTAGGTCCCTTCCGCTCGTGAGAGTACAATGGCACGCACAACACGAGTGGTTGCTGAGAAGCTAGGCCCTGGCCTAAAACGGGCTGCAGCGCCACCCATATATATTATATTATAAAGAAGCTTGTCTACCTCGGGGCAAATGTAAACTCCATGTACGACATCTAAGTGGAGATCCGACGTAGAATCACCCTTGGCAACCAATGCTACTTCGGTTCGTCAAAACAACTGGGTTTGAAACTCCTGACTCGACAGGCCAAGATCATGCTCTACAAGACTCACCTCTTGCCAGTCCTGCTTTATAGAGCTGAAAGCTGGACACTAAGCAAAACTGCAGAGCTGGTTCTTTGTGTCAAGAAAGAAAAATTGTACATCGGATATATGGTCATGTTTACGAGGCGAATGGAGGAGAAGATACCACCGCGAACTCTACGAGCTGTACAAGGAAGTGGATGTAATCCGGAAGGCAAAAATCCGTTGACTACACTGGCTCGGCCACATCCAGCGAATGGATAACAACGCTCCAGCAAAAAGGGTCCTCGAATCTGACCCTCCTGATTCGAGAGCGAGAGGAAGACCGAACTTCCGGTACAGAGACCAAGTCATCGCGCATGTAAGACGACTTTGTCTTGTTGACTGGAATGCAGCAATTGCTCAAGTTCGGACTCTTCATGGGTCGCTGACCTGATAAGTAAGTAAACAAGTCTATGAAACTTTCTTCTGACTCTGATCGGGCTCTAATTGACATTTATGACTATTCTTCGAAACTGCCCGCTTGGTGGCTAAGTTTTCTTTACTTCCCATCAGTCTTTGTCAAGTTGGTGGATTAAGGCTCCAAAAGAATGTACTCATCGTCTATGTTTTCAACCGAGCCACGGATTTGCCTGTGCATTGAAGTCATGATGACAACTACTCGCACGACGGAGTCCACTGCGCTGCACATAAGAGACCGAATGTGGGTAATATACATATGCCAGTGATAAACTGCGAAGCCTTGCTGAAGATTTTGACAGCAGCTAACACAAAACAATTGGCGGGACCAGCACTGCAGTCTTGTCAACACCACCTTTTACTTGAGTCCTTTATGAACTATTTCTTCGTCTGGCAATTTAAAGCTTTCTCAGAAGTGTTAGAGTGTCAGTGCTTCCAACCACCGCGCACATAATCTTCACCACATTTCTTAAATTGCAGCCCGACCCCCCTTCAAGCCACCAGCCCACGCCAACCACCACCAATCTGGAGCCCACAACCACAAATTGAAATGTACATCCCTGCGTTCAGATAGCTAGATATACGAGTTCCATTGTAATTCCAGAATGACGACAATTACTTCGGCAATAACCCCATTGCCAACCACATTGCAGTGCGCAATAATGCATCGTCTCCTACTCCTTCGCAGTGATTTATGTGATCTGTGGCAATCTTTTCAATTGCCTTCCACGAAAAATCCTTGTAAAACCAACAAAAAAGCAGGAAAAAAAACCTCGCATAGGAAAGGAAATGAAAGAGGATGAGCAAAATGGAAAAGTTAAAAACCATCATCAGCATGTCGAGCGTCCTTCGTCAAACAGGCCGTAAAACAAGGTCGCATCGCCGCATCGTAGGATCCATCTAAAATGTTTTGCCACTAATCTCCATGACATCTGCCTGCATAATTTGTTATTGCAAGGAGACCGAACCGAAAAGGACCAGAGCGTAATATGTCCTCAGAGACAGCGGCCAGAGGAAAGAAAGAATGCCGTGCCATGCCATGCCAACGCATTCCTTTTTTCAACTTCCACATACCATTGCGCGCTTGTTGCATTGTGATTTCATGTCCTGCGTTATTGTACAACACGGTTGTACCTACCACCGAACAATAACAAAACAAAACGCAGAAAGGAAAACGGCACAAAAAAACATCCTTCTGTGGAAAGTATAAAAGTAACAATGGTGCATAGAGCGTAGAGCGAGAGAGAGTGCAAAATCGTGCACCGTGCCGGTGGCAGCGATATAGCGCGACGGTGGCGGCGGCAGGAATGACGGCGTCCGCATGCAGGACATGACATATGCATCAACATCGTCGACAGCAGCATGCGGTAGGCAGAGGGATCAGCTGAAAAAAAGGACCCAAAAAGTAGCGGGATGCATTCTGGAAATGCGCGCATTTCAATCGCCCTGCGTGTGTGTGCAATGGCCTGTGGCGGTGGCCCTCTGCGGATTTGTAATCCGTACTTAGGATTGATCACCGTCGATTGACTGAGTGACTGGATAAACTGAAAAACCGGGCGAAAAGCAGAAACAAAAAAGAGGATAATGGGCGAGGACGAAAGGAAAACATTTAGCGAAACAATAGGGAAGCCGTTGACACCAAGGTCGAATTGACTCACCTACACGGCACGGCACGGCCTGCCTGGGGAGGACGACTCGTTCGCTCTCCTCCACATGCGATAATCCTGACCCGCACAAATGGGCCGGTGCACTTTTTTTCGTGTTAAACTGAGCCCTTTGTGAGGAGAGAAACGGACATTATCCTGTGATTAATCTACCACCACCGTGTGGACTGCACCGATCCTGGAGAAGGGAAACCAATTATGCATCCTTTCACTTCGATTGCCCATTGTGCGATGACGCTTTGGCCGATGGGGTTGAATGGTGTGCTGCGGCGCGGCTGCGGACCGTGTGCACGGGCCGTGAGAATTTCAACTTTTTCACAAGGATTTGCGACTGCATGATGACGTGGAATAATTTTTTGGGGAACTTGTGTCGCGTTGAGCTGTTGCCAATAAATTGAATGGCATTGGTGGATGACGATATCTCAATAGGTACTGCAAATTGATGGGAAATGAGAAGGCTATTGGGTGGGAATGTAACGTTCGATGCTGGTAATTTGGCTGCTTATTGGGAGAACGAGATTCGTGCAGAGGCGTTGGGCTGAGAATGGCTTTACAGACTAGCGAGGGTGTGGACTAGCTTGCTGGCTGTTGCAGGGCTGAACCAAAAGAGGTGCCTACAATAATGCACCGAACGCCGACTGAATGAACAAGGGGTTCTTCGAAGGATGGGAGCAGTGACGAATTGTCGTCTTTATCTTGAGGTCGTCTGACTGTGGCCTATTAGGCCCGTCTATGACCTCTGTACACCGTTTTTCATGTTTTCTCACATCTGCTTACCGATTCTGACACATTGGCGCTACAGTCCGGGCTGGACCTGGATTTCAGCCAACATGCCCCTCCATCTAGCCCGGTCTTGTGCTAGTAGCTTCCAGCCACGGACATTCAACTTATTCAGATACCCTTCTAGCTGCCAACGGAGGCGTGGTCTTTCCTTACCGCGTTGTCCCTCGGGGTTGGAGTCGAAGTCTTTCCAGGCCGGAGCGTTGGTGTCCATTCGCTCGACGTGACCTAGCCATCTGAGACGAGAGAGATGTGGTCGTATCATTAAACTTACTTAACTTCGGAGCCTATGTAGGTAGACGAAGTCTTTTACTACTTCGAAGTTTGTCTATAGAGACGTTTTGTCCAAGTCGTCGGTGTTGGTGGACCTTTCTCGTAGACAGCGTATATTTTATCTTACCATCATTAACCGCAAGCCCCATCTTAGCCAACTCCTTCTCTATACACACAAACGCTACACTGGCAGCCCGTTGAATTCTTCTGATAACTTCAATGTCGTCGGCATATGCGAGCCGTTGCACAGACTTGTGGAAGATCGTGCTTCTACTGTTGACGTTTGAATTCCGCACGATCTTCTGGAGAATGATGCTAAAAAAGTCGCATGACAATGCGTCGGCTTGTCTTAATCCTTTTCTGACATCAAAGGTCTCGATACAATCGTTACTGACCTTGACGGAGCATCGGGCGCTTTCTATCAAGTTGTTGCATAGCTCGTCTCTAAAAATAGTGTCAAACGCAGCCTGGAAGTCGATGAATAAATATTGGGTATCGCCTTGAAACTCCTGGGTTTTTTCTAAGATCTGGCCTAATGTGAATATTTGGTCAATACTGGATTTCGCTGACCTGAACCCGCACTGATATTGACCAATCAGGCTGTTAACGCATTGTTGCAGGCGCTTACACAGAAAGGCAGACAAGATTTTGTATACATTTAGCAGACTTATCCCTCTATAATTGGCACCGTTTGGAGCGCTTCTTTAGGATCACTTAAAAATCTTGTCAGTAGTTAGTAAGGTACTTAAGTGTATTTTTGTCTTGATTTTCTGAATGCCAGAGCGGGCCTATAAGCCCTATCTATTACCTCTGTGCACCGTTTTCCTGTTTTCCCACACTGAGACATTGGCAAGTATTCGGGGACATCGAACTTTTCACTCGAAAAAATCTTTACCAGCAGCCAAGCTTAGCTTAAGGCCTTACTCAACCATTGAATCACTTCCAGGATAGTTCAGGGAAGTAAGGCAGTAAATTGATTTCATTCATTCATTTTAATTCATATTTATTGTTTTAATTCATAAAGATCTTACATACTAGACAAAAATGCTTAAAACTAGTTGGACGTACAATTCTATTTCTAACTTACTGGCCCTCGGCGGGCACTCTAAGCTAAACTTAATCTTATACTATGTCTTTCGACCTAACCTAACTATACATATGTTTAAATATAAGTAAATATAGCTGAAGGAATTTTTATTAAGAAGAAAAGGAAAACTTAAAAACAGAACGGATTTTTTTTGTAAAACTTATTAACTAACTTAAATACTACCTTAAAATACTTAAAACTAACTTTTTTTTTTATGTATATACATATATACAACTTACAAACTACCTTAAAACTACCCTACGATATGTAAGTCGGCCATAGGTTGCGGTTTCTAGATTTCCATCTAATCCACCGCAAGACAGAGAGCGACTGCGCCCCATAAGGGGGTACGCACTACCCGTTCTAGCCCGGGTCTAAAGAGTTCGACGCTGGAGTTCCTTCGCTCTCCAGCCACCAGAACTTACGATGTTGTAATGCAACATCTCGCACATCCCGACTCGAGACCGCTGTACTGAACCGGAGGAGGCCCTCCTCAGCTCGTTGTGCAACGGAACGGTCGTGGTTGAGTCGCCCATCCACAGCTGACCTGGCTATGTGAAACAGGAGCGGTACCGCATTCTTATCTTGTATGAGTCCGTGCATGTCAAAATAGAGAAATGCTTCAGGAGGGACGAAGCCACTGAAACGTACCCTTTCGTGGTACTGTGGGTTGGGGTAGTAAGCCCCGGATATCAAGTTATTGGCCGAGTTCATCGCTCTCGCAGTGTGACCTCGAATCAACTTCACCAGGAAATTGTCCACTCGTATCAGGTTCGCCCTGTTGTATAAGACCTCATTGGAGTAGAATTTTCTGTACTGGGACTCTGGTGTTCTGTAGAGGCGAAGGCAAGCCCTAAGCCCTCTCAAACACCCGAATCTTTTCCATCAAGCTTGCACTCACGTTGAACCACACGGGACAGCCATATGTGAGAATTGGCCGTATGAGGGCCATGTAGCAGATTACCTTTACCCTTGCATCGAGTTGGCTGTTGTAAAACAGTCTCTTTGTAACGGCGAAAGCGCCTCGGGCCCTGGCTAGAGCAGCATCTACATGTTTGTTTGTATCTGACTACAATCCTTTGCGTCAGTGGTTGCCCGTGCCGTCCTACAATAGAGAACTTTCGCCAATTCTTTTTCGTATCCGCGGAAGCTTTATACAACGGCGTCCTGAACAGAATGGTTTCCGACTTCTGAAAGTTGATATTCAACTTCCAGTTATCGCAATCTCTCATGAATGAGTCGAAGTCACCCTGCGCGAGCGTAGTGATGTCCTCGATCTTTTTGCCTGATCTGTACACTATCAAGTCGTCGGCATACGCAATTGCGTGCGGAAGAGAACTTATCAGATCGCTCAAGAAAATGTTGAACAGGATCGGCGAATTAACGGCACCCTGTTGGAGACCATTTTTAATTTCAAAAATACCTGTAGAGGTCACGCTGCCATTCTTGACTACGAACCGCCTACCGGTAAGCATGTTATACAGTAGGTACAGCAGTGGCTTACTAATGCCTAGCCGATTGAGCTTATAGTAAAGTCCTTCTAACCAAACGGTGTCGAAGGCCTTCTCCAGGTCAATCAAGCAGGCGCCCGTGCATTGTTTTTTGCTCTTGTTCCATTGGATATCCGACACCAGTTTCGACGCGGCATGAATGGTGTCATGCCCCGCTCTGAAACCGAATTGGTTATCCGGAATTATATGTCTGTCCTCTGTCCAGTTGATCAGAGCTCTATTTATCACCTTCTCGAATACCTTGCTGATGTTCGGAAGGAGACTAATTGACCGAAGGTTGCACGGATTCGAAGAATCTTTTCCTCGCTTGGATATGGGTTGTACAATCGCAGTTTTCCAATGCTCAGGATAATGTGCATTATTCAGAGCATTGTTAAAAAGGATTGCGTACATAGTAACTACTTCCAGAGGAAGATGTCTTAACACAATGTTCGAGATACCGTCGATTCCAACAGACTTTTCCTTCTTTAATGATTCGAAGACCGCTTGAAGATCTGCCTTCGAAATGAACAGGCAGTAAATTGATCGCAGGTGAATATTCTGCCAAGATCGCCGATGAACTTGCCATGCCCGACAATAATCAGAGAAGGTTCTAGAGACTGCCTGCGTTATTGGGTACGGCTGCCATCGAGTATTCAAGAGCACTACAGATTGTGGTATGACCGTCCAGGAAGTATGCTGTTTGTTAGAAATCCGCGGAGTTATTGTTACATCTTGGCGGAAAAGAATTTAAACAATGGGCCACTGCACCTTTACGCCAATGTGCTTGGCCTAGGTGATAAATCTGTCCTCTGGAGAAGACGACGGCACCGACATCCTCTGCCACTCAACAGCCTCTGCTCGTATCAGTTGGTAGGTATCCGGTGCTTATGTGGTGAGAGCTGACCTCACATGTATCGAAACGGCCCCAACTACCTCCAACATTTGCCTAAGCACTTCAACTCATAAGGCCGCTGATTGCACATTTCACGTCGATTTCACGCTAAATGTACGCGAACCCCGTGACAGAATGACGCATGGCCACATACCCAATTTATTGAGATTCCTCTAAAAAAAAACCAAATGTCATCTCCAGAGCCCCGCACTTGTGCAACACAAATTCCAAACCAACCACCTCCCACACTCAGCAGATTAAAATCATTTCATCGAACAAAACGCCCTTCCTGGGGGAGAAAAAGTGCATCCGTCCACTGTGTTCAGTCATTCTCTTTAGTGCGACGCCTTCAGACACGACGGCCTAGCACGAGCCGTTAAAAGGAGAAGGATTTTAATTTCGACACGATAACTTTGTTTTGCCACACTCACTGAACTAAAGTGCAAACCTTTCACAAAACTTTCTCTTCCCGTTTGTGAGGGCGAATGCGGCAACCTTCATAAATATCCTGCCGCACTGACCATTTCGCAAACTCCTCGACAGATGACCTTATATTGGTTGCCAATTCCTCTTCAGAAAAGAAACTACCTACCTCGCTGGCCATTGGGTGGGGTGGCCGAGGCACAGGGGAGCTTTTCGAAAATAAAAACACGAAATTTTTGAAATAAAATAAAGGACTCATCTCCGTCACTAGAGAATTTCCATTCTTCGTCCTTGCACTGCCCGCGTGTAGTCGTTGTAGTTGTCGTAGTCGGCCGGCAGGCAGTCCACCCATTTGGTTGCAACAAAAGAAACGAGCGCAGCAAAGAAAAAAGACCGAACGAGAGGATGAGAGGCAAAAATAACGCTCGCGTCTACCAGCCTTTTCTTGCTTCACCCTTGCATCCTCTGTCGTTGTCGTCGTCGTCGTCGTCGTCATACTCATCCTGGCCTTAGTCGTTCCAGTTTACTCTTGAATGGGGCGACTCCTCATGCATGTCCTCCACGATGATGCGGGTTTTTCATATGCTCCTGCTGCAAGTGTCGGTGCCACTGCAGCAACTGTTCTGCTGAGATATGAAGTTTCAATGTACCGCAACCCCACCTTCTTCATCTTTTTATTCCGCCGTTGTCGAGTACTGTACGCCATTCTGCTGTCCATGTGTCGCTGAGCCACCACAATCGCTGCCGCCACCCTTCGTGTGTCTGCTTGTCCCTCTCACATGCCCCTGCACCGCCCCACACGCCCCCTAGCGCACAATATAGACATTCTGCCACACTGATTCCGCATCCTTCTAACAGCATCTTAAGAAGGAAATTTCACTGGGCGGTTCAAGCGATGGTGGCAACGGCGCGGCGACGGCGATGGCGTTGGCTGCAGGATGCTTCGTCCCATGTCGGGCTACGTGTGTGTGGCGATGTTTGTTGTGTGCCTTCAAGTGGAATTATCTCTTCTGGTCCATCCGTCCGTTTCGTCGTCCGATCATTGATTTTGCAAGACCCACTGCGCCGAGAAGCTGCCGGCCGGCCGCCACCACCACCACCACCACTGCCAGCGCTGTCGCAGCCACTGCATGACGGAGTGAGGTAGATTGGCGTTAGGGTTTTGGTCCTCCGCGCCAGTGTCGCTGTCGCCGACATCGCCATCGCCATCGCCATCGCAACCGCCACCGTCGTCGTCGTCGTCGTCGCTGCTGCTGCCCTTATTCATTTCCAGTTGACATATGGCGCCTACCACTGACATTTATCGTAGTGTGGTGGACAAGTGACTGCGAGACGGCGACGTCCATGCCAACACGGGGCCAAGAAACATGATGGCAAATGGCGAAGCTGCTGCCACTGCATGTAAATAATTTTTATTTTACTCCCCGTCCAGGAGCGGATGATGCATGTGTGTATGCGCGACATATAAGTGCTGGTCGTGCAGAGATAATGCTCAATTTAGCGGTTATCGTCATGGAAATGTTGGATAAACATTGTGTTGAGTTGGCGCTAGAAGTACACCGTCTGACTTCAATGAGCATCCTATTGAGGGTAAGTATTGTGATGGCTATGCAATGTTCGACTTGTGGTTTGGCATTAAATTAATTGAAGCTGTGTACACACACACTCACGCAGGCGTCTGGGCGATTTAGCATTTTGATTTAAGTTACACCGACAGTATGTATGACGCTGCATTGCTTTGGGGATTAAACGGCGATTAATCAGGCGATTGGACACCAAATACTTCTCTGGCTTATTAATAATCCTTGATTAAGGAGAGATTGCCTAAAGAAATGTGAGACGAGATGGTGAGATGATGCGTCAGCTACGGAGACAGGATCACAGGAGCACGGGGCGTCGAATTGTTATGTTCAATGCAAGGTGACTTGGTTCACTTGGTGGAACAAACAAAGAAATGCAGAACTTGTTCGCTCACCCTTAAGTTATCCCAAGGCGTCTGGCAGAAAACACTCACACTCAGTTTCAGTGTGGTAGCATTCAATGCAAAAGGTAGACAGCTCATTTTGATAGTTTATGCTCGACAGTCTTCAATTAATGTGGGTGTCGGGGCACTGTGACATCCCAGAGACTTGTGAAGCACTTCCTAGAACGAGTATTAGGCTTTCCGGGTGAAGACCTGCCATACATAACTATCGCCGCTTCAAAGCACCTACTGAAGCTTGGAACGCTTACTCACATGAATTGTAGGTGGTCAACTAGCGCTGGGTGCCTCATTACAAAACAGCTATTGCTTACACTACCGCTCACGCAGCATGATCAGACTGAGTGACAACCTCAGAACCATTATCGAAGTCATAACCGGAAATTGTGGCAAAAGGCTCCCTCTATAACTCTACTTTAAAGCTGAAGGGACGAAGAAGATGCAATTTCAGTGCTCCCTCCTTCCGTACGGCAAATAGTTGCTTCTCATCAATCAGCAGTCACCCACTCTAACGTTACATACGACCAGTCCTTAGCAATATTCTTCAAAAGCGCAGTAGACAGTAAACACGTAAACACAATGTTTTGGTAGCCTCATTACAGCAACGAGCTTATTCTGCGATGGCTATTTTTCGGTCAAATTTGTCTTAAAGTCACACACATCCACATTCCATCATATCCGGTTTCATTGCAACTTTAAAACGTTTGCCTATGAGGTCTCAGTTGATACAAAGGTTACATCGATATTTAAGAATAAAATTAAAAAAAATAAATGGGCTTGCTTGAGACTTTGGTAAAAAATAATGAAGATTTTGTGGTTCCGTAGTTCATTCAAAATATGTTCAGGATAGTGTTACAAATTCTTTAACTGTGAAGAGATTAAACGAACGACTCACGTAGAGTGGATCGTTTGCTAATACTGAGACGGAAGCGGCTAAAATGGGTCTCGCGGTGAATACGGACAAAATGAAGTATATGCTGTCCTCAAGAAAGAACACATAACATCGATGTCTTGGACAGAGCGTCACTATGGGTAGCTATAACTTTGAGGTCAAGGACTTCATCTACCTCGGTTCTGAAGTAAATTGTACGAATAACATCAGTACCGAGATCAAGCGTAGGATAACTCTTGCCAACCGCTGTTTCTTCGGGCTCAAGAGGCAATTGAGTAATAGAGCCCTCTTTCGAAGAACCAAGTTGACTCTATACAAGACACTGATCATCTCAGTCCTGCTATACGGCGCGGAGGAATGGACAATCTCGAAAGCGGCTGAAGGAGTCCTTGGCATTTTCGAGAGAAAAGTTCTCTATCTTTGGTCCTGTTTGTGTTGACTGGAGCTGGAGAAGAAGTTGTAATCAAGAACTGTAGGGGCTCAGATCATATGGAAAACTCAGATCCGACCAGAAGAATCTTCGAATCGTATCACGTGGGGTAACGCGATAGAGAACGCCCGCGTTTAAAGTGACGGAAACAAATGAAGAAGGACCTCAACCTAACGTACCTAACCTAAGAGATAGCTGGCCAGAGATCAAGTTGATACAAAAAAACGGATTTGGTTCAAAAATTGGATCTTGGATCGCTAGCATTAACACTAGGATTCGGGTTTCCCCACTTGGAACACTAAAAGTCTGGAAACCAATTTTGTTCAACAACTTCGATTGCACCATCTACACATTTTCTGCGCAAACGTGTATCTGCTTTTAAATTGATCATCATCAAAAAGAAGAACGTAAGAGAGTTCACAAACCCACTGATCCCACGCTATCGCCACATACGTATAAGGAACAATGCCGAAACCATACCAAGAAAGTTGTCGGCCTTGGTTCAACCTGAGCGACATGGGTTTGTCAAGCGGTCACCTACCCTTAACTAGCACGACTGCACGAAGGATACTCATTTGTGCAGTTTGTCAGTCTTTTTTATACTCATATCAACCTTTACTGATGAAGTGCGGAAATGACTAAATTTAAACTCTGCGGGCACTCTCCTAAACTATGTTGCTGTCGTTGGCCATGGGAACTGCGCAAAAGCTTAAGCAGCTCCGAACAGCAACTCATGCGGATATGATTGCCAGCAATGCAAAGAGTCTGCACAACATATACCAGCGTAGAGTCAGAGCTCACCGAGACCTATATTATTAAAGAAAGTATTTTTATTATATTATTAATATATATTTTAATATATATTATTAAAAAAGTGAGAGGTTTGGTCACAATAGGCATACTTCCGAGGTAGTAAAGGACTTGCCCCACCTCGGCCCCAAAGCCGAAAGTACGAATAACACCAGTACCTTTGGTTGAACGCAGAATAATGGCAGATAGCCACGGCGATGTGGAGAGATCAGTCGACTCATGTACTGGAATACTGGCAGGTTTTAAGTGCTCTGTAGTAATTTTTATATCAAAATGTGGACGTCTTATCACACTTAGCAAACATTTTTTTTTGCTTAGTTATTAAGTTGCCAAGTTGATGCATAGGTGATCTACAAGGTGGTGCACAAATCGTGCCACAAAAACTGCGACGAAGCAAGTTTTTTAAGAAGCATTTGGTTCAAGCTAGATGAAGGAACTGCACACATAGAAGGACCGCTTAAGGCGTAGCTGCAATGCAAATTCCCAAACAATTTAATTTTCCAGAAACTGCACTTTCGGCTAAAGTCACCTGACCTGGCTGCAAAAGACTATTTTTATGGGATTTTATCAAGCAATAGGTGTACAAAACGAAACCATGAAATTGACAGGATTGAGGCAATCCATTCCAACTTCAATTCTTCAGGCACAATTTTCTTATCAGGTGTTTCATATGTGTCAATGAGCATGTAGGTCATTTGAAATGGAATTCTCTATCCAATAAAAAACAATAAATGACCTATAAGTGATAAATAAATTGATTGCAAGTTATATGAGATTATTATTGTGGCACAATTAGTGCGACACCCTGTATTTCATAACAGACTCAAAATGTAAAGAGTCGACCTTGAGACAACCTATTTGAGGTTTATCGAACATCTTTTTTGGGCATTGTCAATGACCAAAGACCAAAGAGGTGGGGATGTAGAAATTAGTTTTGTCGTAAGTACCAGGAATCGAACCTTGGTACCTACTGTAGGTTCAAGTGCGCAGGATTTCATGCAATCGACAACATCCAGGCCGTCAGGCTTCAGAACTACTGATGCGGGCTTGACTCTATATCCAATATGAACCCACGAGTGTAGTTGTCACTGGTATAAAAGGCAAACTTTAAAGATTTTCTTCTAAACAAAAAATCGACCGATTGTACAATGTTATCCGAAGACAAATGGAATCAATATACATATGTATGTACGCAACAGAGCTTTTAAACTCGCAGAACAAGTAGAGCTCGTAATGTATCAGCTATTGGCACTCACTCAGCAAGTCACTGATCCGCGTTGTGCAGAAGGTTCTGAGTTTCGCGGTTCAAACCCCCGACTAAATAGTCGTTCTCGAATCACAGATAATCTTCAGAGAGTATAAGACCCACAGAATCTAAAATCCTGCCGCTAGAAGTGGCCATAAGTAGTCAACAAGGGTAGTTTCTGGTGAAGTTGGCTTGTAGAACTAATGTATACAATCTTGTACGACTACGGAACTTGTTGGACTGATTGCCGAGTCCCTTGAAATCAGCGGGAAACATTTCTCCCAGCGGAATTGATCCCCTCTTTGTCACTGTCTTAACCAACAAAACGACTGGTTATTTGTCAAACCGATGAACTGCCTCTGAAGCGTGCACTGCTTCACATCACGTTGCCAGTCGCCGACCCTAAACCACAAAATTTGCGAACCACTTCCGTGTGCTTTGCAATCGACCAACCTGCGAAGAATTGATTTTGCAAATGACTCTTGAAATATCTGAGATCAAGGTTTATCGTGAAACAACAGTTAGAACAAATACAGCGCTCTATCGTCATTCCAGAGGCGCGCGGGGCGATCTCATCGAACGCCACTTACCCGGCAGCAATCTGATCCTTAACGTACACACGCACTGGACGCACTGAACTATGCGGATGAGGGAGCCCGCAGTGTCATTGCATCTACTGCCACGAAAGTTCACTCATCACTGGCTACCACCACAGCGACTTTAACACCAGCCCGCCGGCAGGCGTCGCGACGCCGCGCCGCTCCGTGCGTCTGTCGTGCAAAAACGCCATACCATCGCACTGAGGCGATGCGAAAATTAAAAATCGCGTGTTCGTAATTTCCGCCGAACGAATTATTGTGGCAGCGCCAAGATATTGAATTGCACCTCGGACCATCCGCAGAGGAGAGGAAAACCTTGAGGGCCCCTGGACATGTCGATACTCATCCGCTTTTTTCGCTCTCTTTTCGTTAATCCGTCAATTCGCCTCAGAGGCAAAACAGACACAACACAAAAAACAAAAAAAAAAAAAAAAAACGCCAAAGAAATGAAACAAAAATTAAAGCAACTGCAGCTCCGCAGCGGATGGACATGAAGCCACCGCCAATTGAGATGACAGGAAGAGGCTAAAATCTCGTGGTTGGCGGTTAGCACCGAGAACACTACACCAGGGCCGCGCTGCCCGTCTTATTGCCGCCACCACGCTCAGGCGACGCCGTCACACCGCCACGCCAACCTCACTAAGGCTTCACCGGGGTTCCACACTCATTATCGCGAAATTTCTCATGATCATTGTTGCGAACAGTTTGGTAGCATGACGGCACAGGAGGTGCGCGCTCGAGAGGCGACGCCACAGCGAAAGGGCACAACAGCAACAGGAGGGCCGACAGGATGAGAAGCAGGGCAGTTGCGCCTCTGTTTCGTGCACACATTGATGTGGCATTCATCTCGTGCCAGCGCGCAAGGTTCTGTGCGAGCCCGATGGAGGCCGTCAAAGTAGGGCACTTGTCTTCTCTGGGGATTCGCCCAGATCACCGCATCGCAGCAATTGACGATTGGAACGCAATGTAACTTCTGCTGCGGTGAAACGTCCGCCAAATAGAAGGATGCTGGGGCTGCGGGCAACACATTTTGCGTATTGATGAATCGCGATTGCATGCGAGTGAAGACTGGTGTCCATCATGATGATGGAGTAAATGCGTCAGTCAGTGGCACTTTTCATCGTTTCAGGGATTAAATGGCAACGGATGCAGTTTGGGACTGCTAATGTAGCATGGGTCCCTTGAAAGGGTGATCAATGAGGGGTATCGGTTAGAGTCTCTGAGTGTCGGGTGGACTATTCGCAACAGGTAACCGTCAGGTGTGCGTGTGTAATTAGACTAATAAATGTTGTTTGTCTGGAATGGACTTTTTTTCGTTGACGGTGGCTGAGGGGGATAAGAAGATGTAACGTTTGAAGCCCACCACTAATTAGGTTTTCCTATGCGCGCTTGTCCTTTATGTGTTGGCTCAAATGACACTCGGACTTTGTGGGGAACCGACACCCCTATGAGAGAAGTAAGTAAGTGCACAGCTGGTCGAGGGATTGTCGTAGTTATCATATTTTAAGTATGGCATTTCTTCTACTCAGTGTCCATTTAATTGAAACAAATTTTTGAGTGTTGTGTGCTTCTTACGACCCCTTGAGAATGTCCGATGTTTCTGTGGGCTCAATTGATATCGGAATCAGTCATGCCACAGTTTAGTGAGAAAAGCGTCATACAGCCAGATTACGACATGTTAAAGTTACGCTTCATGTGCCTTAACAAAACAAATGACTCGGATGAAGTAGCCTGCGTCATTGCGAGAATGGTTCCTATCGAAATTCTCGCCACCGAAATGCAAAGGATCTTCCTAAGAAGAACGGCGAACTATGTGGAGACTAGAGCAAGATGTCTGAAGAAGGAAGAACGGTAACATCTAAGGCACTGTGACAAGCGAGAAGGGACACCATAACCAAAGGCAGATGGACCTCAAATTGATACCACAGATAGAAGCCTGCACAACTGCATCTACCACCTCACGCAGTTCTTGTCGGGTCACGGAAGTTCACCGGAAGCAACTCCGAACATTCGGTCACCACAGCTCACCCACCTACCCAGAATGCGTGGGCGAAAGGCAAGACGCAGAGCACGCAATTTTCCATTACAGACGCTTTACCGAGGCGAGAACAAATCTGCCAACTCCGGAGCTCCTAGTTAGCCAAATGACGGAGTCAGCTGACAAACGCCTGAAGATCTACTCCTTTATAACGAAGGTGCAGAATAAGCTCAGAATGCTCTAAAAAGAAAGGAAAACCGAATTGGCTAACATTGAACACACAGCGTGATATGCTTATGTGCCTCGCGAAGTAATACCAAACGGCAGTGCACGGGGAGAGTGGTTCAAGTGTGCAAAGGTGTGATTTAGGACGTAGGCGCGAGAAAACAGGAGAATAGTATCCCGTGAAGACCAAAACAGTTTGACGTTGGAAAGCTACAATCGCAATCGACCGCTGGGAACTTTTCCGATCGAGTCTCCCTTAAGCTCTCAGAGAGTCCAACCCTGCCAGGCGAAACAATCGACGAACAGTGGAACCGTTGTCAAAACGCCATCAGAGAAGCTGCCTCTGATGTGTTGCGTTTTAAAATGCCACCAAGAAAAAACCCATGGTTTGACAATGAGTGTCGGCAGGCGCATTCAGCGAAGCTAGCAGCATATAAGGCAACGCTGGATAGAAGGACGAGAGCGTTTCGTGAACTCTGCGATCTTAAAAGAAGGGAAGAGCACAGGCTTCTCGAAAAGAAAAAGAAGGAGCATGAGAAGCGCGCGATCGAGGAAATGGAGAGGTGGTACGTCAGAAATAATGTCCGAAAGTTTTACCAGCGAATGAAACAACTATCCAAAGGGTACAAACATCGGACAGAAGCCTGTCGGAACGAAGAGGGACAACTTGTAGTAGAGTCGCAGTCGATACTGAGAATCTGGAAGGATCACTTCTGCAGACTTTTTAACGGCGAAGAGGACACCAATACCGCTGTCAGGCAGAATGTTCCACTCCACGCAATGGACGACGATAGAAGAGAATTCCGTCCCCCCGATCTAAAGGAAGTCATGGTAGTGATATCGAGACTGAAGTCGAACAAAGCTGCTGGAGCGGACGGATTGTCCGCGGAACTGTTTAAAGCAGCTGGAGATGATCTGGTTGGGCGCATGCACCAGCTCATCTGTAGGATAGGGTCGGAGGAAAGCATGCCCGACGAGTGGAATCTTAGTATCGTTTGCCCGATCCACAAAAAAGGAGATCCCTTTAACTGCGCCAACTATCGGGGGATAAGTCTCCTTAACATCGCCTACAAGATCTTCTCTGCCGTTCTGTGTGAGCGCCTGAAACCATTCGTCAACAATCTGAGTGCGCTTTCAGGCCTGAGAAGTCCATCATGGACCACATATTCACACTTCGGCAGATTCTGCAAGAGACTCAAGAGATGCAGATCGACACCCACCATCTATTTGTCGACTTTAAGGCCGCATATGACAGTGTGCATAGAGACGAGCTATACAACGCCATGTCTAGTTTTGACATTCCTGCCAAGCTCGTCTGATTGTGCAGGATGACGATGGAGAAATCTCGCTGCTCCATCAAGGTCGATAACGAACTCACCGAGACCTTCAATGTCAAAAAAGGTTTTAGGCAAGGCGACGCGCTGTCATGTGACTTTTTCAACATTGTACTTGAGAAGGTCGTGCAAAACTCACACGCCAATACTAGAGGCACGATCTTCCAAAAGTCCGTTCAACTGCTAGCATACGCGGACGACATTGACGTGATTGGCCGAACTCAGCGAGCCGTCAATGAAGCGTTTGCTTGTATTGAGACGGAGGCGGCAAAAATGGGTTTAGCGGTGAATGAGGGCAAAACAAAGTATATGCTGTCATCAAGAAAGGACACACAACATCGACGACTCGGTCAGAACGTCACCATAGGCAGCTACAACTTCGAGGTAGTGAAGGACTTCGTCTACCTCGGCTCCCAAGTAAATAGTGCGAACAACATCAGTTCCGAGATTAAACGCAGAATAACTCTTGCCAACCGCTGTTTCTTTGGGCTCAAGAGGCAATTGAGTAGTCGAGCCCTCTCTCGAGAGACCAAGATCACGTTATATAAGACCTTGATCATCCCTGTCCTGCTGTATGGCGCGGAAGCTTGGACCATCTCAAGAGCGGGTGAAGACGCACTTGGTCTCTTCGAGAGAAAAGTTCTGCGTTCAATCTTTGGTCCTGTTTGCGTTGAAGGTTCCTGGAGAAGAAGATTCAACCACGAATTGTACGGGCTGTGCAGCGACATGAGTCTAGTCAGGCGTCTACGGATTCAACGCCTAAGATGGCTAGGCCATGTTGAGCGCATGGACAACACTGCTCCAGCCGGAAGAGTCTTCGACTGCGAACCAGTGGGACAACGCAATAGAGGACGACCACGAACCCGATAGCGCACTCAAGTGGAGAAGGACCTCAACCAACTTGGAGTGCGAAATTGGAGGCAGCTGGCTAAGGATCGCACCAGCTGGAGAGGATTGTTGACCGAGGCCCAGGTTCACCCCGGACTGTAGCGCCACACGAAGAAGAAGAAGAAGTATCCCCTGAATTGTTCATACTGGTAGCACGGCGAACCAGTATCTTGAGGAAGATTCCACATCCATTGACGCAAACAAAAAAAAGAAACTTGCTGGCTTTAAGTTAAGTGACTCGCCAGAACCAGAAATCAATCAAGGTAAGTAAATTAGTTTTACTTCTGTCTGCGGTAAGTTTTGGAAAAAAATCTTGGAGTGACAAGTCGGTACCCAACAACTTTCTATCGACTTCAAGGCCACCTTTGAGCTATACATACATGGCACTGTCTAGTTTTGACATCCCTGCAAATCTCATCTGCTTGTGTAGTGCTTATGAAGAGGAAGACTGCCCGCTACTCCATCAAGAACGGCTTGCGCCAAGCGACTCATTCTTCAAAGAATTTATCAAAACTCACACGTCGACACCAGAGACATAATCATTCAGAAGCCCGTCCAACTACTCCGATATGGTGACGATGTTGATATAATTGAACTCGGAGCGATGTCAGTGTCAATTTTCTGAGCACTTTCTCGAAGGTCGCGAAGATTGGGCTTATCGGTGAGTGACAGTTGACGTCAGAAAGTCAAAGTGGACTGATATAGCTTTGAGTTAGTCGATGTCTATCTAGAAAGGGCTATCAACACAGACAACTGATAACAAACGAAGAATTACTCCTGCCACTCGGTGCTTCCTTGAACTAAGGTAACCAACTGACAAGCAAAGTCCTCACTCGAACATCCAATGTGACCTTCTCTAAAAAATTAATCGTGCCAGTCCTCCTACATTGCGTAGAGGCACGGATTTCGTCAAAAGCTTTCGAAGTTGCGCTTGGCTCCTTTGAGAGGACAATTATTCGGGTGATTTTCGATCCCGTCTGCGTAGATGGTGGGTGGAGAAGAAGCTACGTCAGCGAAATGTACGAGATGTTCACCGACATCGACCTAGCTTATAGCTAGCAGAGTGAAGACCCAACATTTGAGATGGGTGGGTCATGTGAAGCGAACCAAAGGTTCATCCCGGAAAATCTTCGAACACACTCCTGAGTTACTTCTTCAATAGAGGAAGATGCCACTCCAGTGCCACACAAGAGTGGAAAGCGATGACAACTAAATATGCGTACGAAGTTGGATGCAGCCAGCTAAGGATCGAGCTTGTTGACTGAAGCCCAGGCCCACCGTGGAGAGTAGCGCCATCTTCAGTAAATAAAGGGAGGTATTAATGACATTAGCGGAGTAATCTTAAAGGTCGAGCTTGGTGTCAAAGTCAAGCGAGCGATTTTCAACTCAGTGTTTGATCCAACTCTCACCTATGGTCATTATAATCAATGTGACCGAAGTAGTAAGACCTCGAATACAAACTGCTGAGATGAGATTTCTTCTTGCTTTGAGGGAGTAACTCACTGAGATAGGGTCAGAAACTGGGCAGTACGCTAGGAAGTCAATGTTGAGCAGATGCTTCTAGGAATGGAAAGGGCTATGCTTCGATGGTTTACCACATGGCACGATTGTCCACATCACCACGTCTTTCGAGGAGACTCCAACAGGAAGCAGACAACATGGCAAACCCAGAGCGAGGTGGTTGAACCAAGTCGCCTGGTTGCGACTGGCCACACATTCTTATGAGTTAGAGTAGATGCCGGGGGATCGAGTGGGCATACAATTTGACCTTTTGAACGGTCCTGCCCACTATTCTCCAGGTGGTGTCATGTTGCTGTCTATTTGCTGACGTGGCTTATTCCCACAAATTGTTTCGTTGTTTTATCGTGTGAGCTGTTTTGGAGAGCTTAATTTATTTTATTTATTTCAGTTGTTAATTCCGTGGATGGATGTGCCCGTGGCATTGTGGGTTTGTGCGTTGAAGATCTACATGTCTAGGTTCGATAAAATTCTTTTTTCACGGCCGCACCTCTTTCGAGTCACTGACAATGCTCACCGGCATAAAACTGTAGGTGCTTCTACTGGGGAAAGATCAATAGCACGCACAACACGAGTGTGGCCCTGGCCCTCTACGGGCTGTAGTGCCACCCATATTATATTATTAAATATTGTTATAATTGCGAGGAGCTGTTCTTTTGTTAGTAAGAGGATTGTTTGTACATATTAATAAGCAGAAAGTGGAAAGTCTCTGAACATGCACAACTCTATTCGCCTTCCCCATGACAGAAGCGTTTTTCAAGCGGGACTAATGACAATCAACGAAGCCCTGTCCTGGCTAAGTTGGAACATGTGCTTGCATTAGCTTATGTTATTTGCTATCTTGACAGATAGCATTCCCTTCATCGTTCCAGCAATCACCACCCGTGCAGCTTAAAAATCGCCTGAGCTGGCATTGAAGTCATAACGACATTATGTGTAATTACAAAGACGATGATCTCGATAGACACGCCATTAGACTCCCAGTTGATGGAATCTTTCGTAACATAGGTTCCCCCTATAGTTACCTTCATGTTACACATCAATTAACTCAGAAAATAGATTCGAAATGGCTGACAGGCAACACTTGCTGAGCTTCAAAACAAATCTGGCCTCATCGTGACAGTGAAATATCAAGTACACTGATACCCCTAAAAATATCAAACATTACTCAGTGGGCATAATTACTGCACTCTGCCTATTAAGCCTCCACGCAAAAAGACTAGACCTATTCGTTAAAGACTTCTGTAGAAGCTGACAAGACGATAGTGAGGAGGAAAACATTCAACGCATCCTCTTTGAATGTCCAAGTAGGAAATCCATTAGTGTCTCATACTTCCACGACAATCTAAACGACCGCAATCAAATACCGATCATTGTATGGTCGTGGAGAAGGAATAATTCTTGAATTGACTGGCTCTTGCCGTATGTGTCGCATGGGTGCAAGTTTATTTCATTGTTAAGACATTGCGCGCATGAACACTTCATCCTTCATCAACCTCTGCTCTATTAGATTTTCAACTAAAGTGTGGTTTATTTTATGAACCATAAACTCCGAATTGCATCTGCTTGATACAATGTTGAGCAAAATGTGTAGATTACAAGTAAATATTTAATCATGATCAACCACCTGACACTTTTTTTTTTGCTTTTCCAAAATAATTGACACTGTAACCCTCCATCTGACGATTACTATAATTTCTTAAACCGCACCGCGGTTTTGGGAAGCTTCTCCTCAATATCAACAGAACGATGGTAATTATTATAATAATACTTATTGCTGGAGGATAGTGAACAGAAAAGAAGGCTTGCACGCACGACAGAGAATTATGCGCCACACTCCAGCCAAGGCAGTGTTCTGGTTGCTGTGCAAAATCAATATTTCGTCTTCGAACGATCGGTTGACATGAGGTAGCAGAAGAGATTGTGTAAGTTGGACTTTGTGTCATGGATTGTAAATATTTGAGATATATCAACTCGATTTCGTTCATATAGCCACCGAGGGCACGTTTGGGGTCAGGGGTCTATTCGTTGGAACCAATTTTCAACGACTCGGCTGCACATTGTGGCTGAAAACGACGACGTCGTCAGTGCCTTTTCGAAGTTACTGCGTAATACAGCAGGACTGAATTTCAAAGTCTTATATATAGACAGCTTTGTTTTTTCGAGGCAGGGATTTATTTTTCAATTGCCGCCTAAGTCCAAGGACACGGCGATTGACCAGGTTATTCTTCGTTTTATCTGCGCAGTGATGTCATTTCTGGAGTTTATCGCAGAGCCTAGATAGACAAAGTCTTCAACTACATCGAAGCTGTATCTGTCTATTGTGACACTTGTCCATTTCATTCACCACAAGATCCAACATGCCCCACTGACAGTCCGTTGAGATCTTCCGATAAATCAGCTTTTTATATTCGTTCCACAATTCACGATCCTGCCCTTCAGACGTAATATTGGAACGGCAGCGTATGTCAAGCACATTGAATGCCGATCTTGACTGCATAATTAACTGAGGTAAGAACAACAGAGTGGAATTCAATGCTTCCAAAACTCAATGCTGTCTGTTGTGTCTAAAGCGAACCCCCGATAATCAGCCATTATCCATGAATGGCGCTTGTATCGACGAAACCGGAAAACTTTCCATCCTCGGTATGTACATCAACACAACACTTAGTTGGAACCATCACATATTCGAGGTCGCCAAAATAGCTGCGAAATGTTTAGGTTTCCTTAATCGATGCAAGAAATACTTCACCCCCTCTGATTTGGCTTTAATCTATAAGGCGTATATTCGCCCTAAGCTTGAGTGCAACTCTCATATCTGGTCTGGTGACCCAAGACCACCCAGCACCTACTAGATAGAATCCAAAAGCGAGTGATAAAACTTAAAGGAGACAACAATATCGCGGGTTCATTTGACTCGCTCGAACATCGACGTACCATGTCTTCTTTGTCCATTTTTTTTCGCTATTTTAACAAACGATGCTCAGTGAGGGAGCCAGCCAACTGCATTCCTCCTCTCCTTGAATTCACTCGAAATACATGTCTCGCCAGGAATGCAGGTCAGTTTACCCTTAAGACTGCTTTCGGACGCACAGTGAAACTTAGAGAACACCACACCACGTTTTTCAGCACCACACGAATATGGAACGCTCTTCCCAGGTCAATATTTCCCATAGACTACAATCCGCAGATATTTAAGACCAATGGGCACAGGTGCCTCCTCTCAATCTATACCTTCGGCCCGTGCTGTCTTGATCCCAGACAATTAAGTGTACGTATTAATAACCCCTCTAGCAGGCGCAAATTATAAAAAAGGGCATCCGCACGCTGTTCGGCTACACGTAGTTTGTTCATGGTCCGTGCATTCCACGTGATGATCCGGAGAACGTGGTCCTTTTTGAATTTACTTGGGTCGTCAAGGCTAAAACCATCTAAATATATTCTAGGCTTGCTGCTGCTTCGTAACTAGGTTTTTTTTCCACGGTCGGGAAGCTACACAAATGCGTAAAAATCGAACATGTGGGATCGGGCCCTGGTTTAAGCCCCTGGACAACGGGCCGCTGGTTCACTTCTAAGCGGTTACTTAGAAAGGCTATAAAGAGGGCGCCGCTAGGAAGTCGCTACGAGGTTGTATGTCAACTTGACAACTTGACGTCGCGGGCATCTCGGCAAGTTGAGCTTGATTTCGCTGTGTCCTTGTTCTGTGCCTTGGATACACAGGCCCATGCCCTCCAAATGGAAACTGTTGCTTCAGCAAATTTTATCCAAATTTATTAACAAAGTAAGTTCGACGTGTCGGTGAATTTTGTCGAGCATTTCGAGACAAAGGCTGATTGTTATTTTTTCGTCAGTTACTCGAAAAAGATGCCTTTGCTTAACCTACATACGTAACTAAACGTCCTGCATTCACCTGTTGCTATCTACAATATAGCAAAGTAATTCTCTGAGCATTAGCCACTCTTAGATCCAGCGCAGGCACGTGGTCATAGTAATTTAATGCCGCCCAGTCATAGGGTCCAACAACGACACATAAATTCATGTTAACAACAATAACAATCATTCGCTTAGCACTTGTGCAAGAATCAAATCTATTTTAATGTCCCACTTCATGGCCAGCAAACATATTTAGGTACTAACAGTACACTCCCAATAAAAACCATTCAAAAGCTTGCTCGCAATGAAAAACCGAAACATAAACGAAATGACAAAGCACTTTCACACCGCACACACAACATTCCCGTCCATGAATCCCAAGCAGTAGGTCCAGAGACCCAGAAGATCAGAGTACTCCAAGGGCTCTGGCGCTACGCCGCGCCGACAAACGGGGGGAGGATAGACACCCATTCACCGACGAAAAACTGAATAAAAATGCACACCGAGCGAGAGAGAGACCGGCAACAGGAAAAAACCCCCAAAAGAAGTAAACACTCACACATCCACACCACGAAGACCGAAAGGAGAACGAGGAAGAGGAAGAGAATAAAAGAAACAACACAAAAACACATAAATGAATTGATTTAAATTTTATGAGCCACTTGTTGAGCCCGTTCCAGTGCGGGCCGGCTTCGAATGTAACTACTGTCGGTTCGCATACAAGTGCACACGGAGAGAACGAAAGTAATTTTATGGCCCTACTCGACGGAGGCCAACGTAGTGTGTGGTGCAGCAGCACTTCGCATAGACAGATTCCACAACCTACTCTGGAGCATTGATCCTGTGGGTGGTTTTTGAGCTTTTTTTTGTGTGCTGTGCTGTGCTCTGCTGTGCTGTGTAGTACTTTTGGTGTTTCTTTCTGCTTGGGTTTTTCTTTTTTCTGGTTCACTCTCCATTGACGATGACGAGGACACCACGCTCCGGAGTCTGGTTGCTGTGTATTTATGCACACACTTCCTTCGAGCAGTCGGTAATGTATCCTTCTTAAACTCCATCCATCGCCATTATATTTGAGTAGTCGCACATCCGGACATCCTTGTGCCCTTATTCCATTCAAGTTTGCTCCTTAAGACCAACTTTCGATTTCAACTTACATTCAATGTCAAACAAGTGGCCAAAGAAAAATGAAGAAAACTCTTCGCTCACACCCACAAAAATGGAAACACTCACCCGCTCGCTCGCTCGCTCACCACCACCGGCACACAAATCGGAGAATAACAGCACCGAGCGACCGAGGAGAGCGGAGTAAGAGCTAAAAGAAAAGAATGAACTTTAATGGCACCCTCTTGGCTCACTCCACCGGCTCTGCAGCAGTCCCATTCCCACCGCCGTCATCCATTGAATTTTTGTGGTTCACTTTTATGGCTCTTTATAGCTTACCGCATGCTTGATGTGCTCGCTTTCAAGACCGAGATGGACATGCGGCGGAACGCATCCTTGTGCGCTCGTGGTGTTGGGGATCACTTGGAGCGCGTCTTTGCCGTCTTCTCGTGCCGAAGCACCGTCTCCCCGGCACCGTTTATTTATGTTTTATGAGTGCGAATTTTATGTTAACTACGCTCATTTATTGATGATGTGTTTATCGTCACTAAATTCTTTTACGATTGCCTTTATGTCAAGAGGGCCAACGGAAGGGCGAGTGGCGGCGTAGAGTAGTCCTCCATCGGCCAGACACCAGACACCATCAACGAACGCACGGCACAGGCACAAGCACAAGCACAAGCAGAAGAACAACAGCAGAATAGAGAGAGAGAAAAAAAAAAGTGATAAAACCGGGATTACTTTTGCCTGTCTGTGAATCTGATTATCCAGAGGGTTGTGTAAGGACACGACGGTCGGATGGGGCGGCGGTTGGCAAGTCTAAGAAGGATAATAAAATCATGAGGAGTTAATTAAATAAAATCCTCGGATTTATTGGTCCGTTTATAGTTTTGTAATCGGGATAATTTGTTGTTGATGGATACGTGTTACACAAGATATGCGCCCACACCTCCCACCGCGCCACTTTGTGGGCTTACGTGTTTGTGCGAACACGTGTAATAAATTCATTCATGCTTTCAGACGGATTCCTTGGTTGTCGTCGTGTTGTTGTGCCGAATGTGATGCATGTGACAGGAATGAAGTGACATAAGTACGACAATAAGGATGTGGAAAATTGACGATCTGGAGAAATGTGGGTGGTGCTTGTTTTGCGTTGATTCTGTGGTTATGAAATGTGTTGCGAGCTACTTGCTCAATCTTGTCTTTTTTGTGGAATTTTTCGTTTGCTTAGGTTTGGGAGTTTTATGTTCTTAGGGTGGATATGCAGATCTGGTGGACTAGAACTTATCTTCTCCAGTAAATACGTGTGCGGTGCAACCCATATTTCGGTCACAAGTGGAGAGAAGACGACAGATCATCACTTACTGCAAAGTACGAACTGCGACACTTGAGATGGCTTGGCACTTGAGGGGGCACGTCAGAGGCAACTCACAGAAAGTCTGTATCCAGAGACAAAGGAATTGGGGATAGTCTGGCGGGTTATATGCATTTTTATAAGAGGTCTCTACGCGCGCCTGAACAATAAGCAAACCATTTTCTGCTTCATATACTCTCTTTCATTGTCGAGAACGACGATTTAGTCGGTAATATATCGGTCGGTGTGCAGTAGGTGGATGCAATTATTGCGATTTGATACAGCAAAGTAGAAATCCAACAAGGCGGCAGTACAAATTATAAGTTAAAATTGTTATTCAATCAATCAAGAAATGATAGGAAGGCATCCATTTGAAGCACTCGTAGCAAAATCTGCGCCTGCATGTTGCGCACCCCAAGTTGGTTGAGTTCCTCCTCAACTGGTGAGCGCCATCTACTTCTCAATGCCGTCTTGAGATCAACAAAAGAATTGCTAAATTGGCAAAAATTATTCTGCGTTCAATCAAGGTACTGGTGTTGTTCGTACTTTTGACTTCCTGCCTGCACTGCCTCGGAAGGATGTCTGCCTTTTCGGGCCAAATGATGATGTGGACCTATACTCACCACCAAACCCCTTTTGGCTCCCACGGATACAATGACAGCCTTTCGGGTGGTGAGTTCTGAGCGATCGTCTAGAGATCCATGATGAAGAAGACATGCGACAGCTCGAATTCCTAGTTTTTTTTTACCTAAAAGGTCTCGGTGAGTGCTCACGGGCGAATACGTTCTATTTCTATTTCTATATTTCTTATCATGCTGTTGTGGCCTAATTACGCATTTACGCAAACCTGTGGAGTTTGTGGGGAAATCTGTCTCGTTGTGCTTATGCTGGTTTATGCTTCGGTGGACGTTAAAAAAAGTGTTGATTCAGAGTCCGATTCCAAGTTCAATTTTTAAATATATAACTAATCCCAAGTAAAAATTTATAACAAAACCGTGTTATCAAATTTTGGCTCATAAATTTGTTTACGTTGGATAGGCAAATGTACACAGTGAGTATCAAAGTTAAGTTAGCTGTATAAAGTTTGTCTGCGTTCGAAGCACGCATTTATTTCAGATGAGACTCCAAGAAATATAATGTAAAAAATAATTATTAATGCACTCAAAACCGCAAAATTGTGAACGATAGCCCAACAACTATAGCCTCTGGCAATAAAAAACCAAAAATGAAACAAAAATTCACGCCGCAAAGTTAAGTTGCCATAGTTAGGTGATTTATGGTAGTATCGATCTCTTGCCGCGACCACGATTGATCAAGTCATCACTAGGTGATCTGTGGAACGTGATGAGAGGGACAAACTAAAGAGGCGTCCTTTCACCACTCCTATAACTATGGATCCTAGTGGTTGACGAAATCATAAGAATTTTAGGAAGGCGTTCACAGTAGCGATGTGGCCATTTTCATTTCAGGGTTTTCTTTAGCGATTAGCCAGCGTTTCAGTCAGGGACTCATGTTAGGGCTCTCTCGTATAGTAGAAGGCACTGGGAAAGGAATATATTTTTACATTCAAAAATTGCGTAGACAAGGAATAGCAGTTTGTTTTAGAACAACACCGAAATCAGCACTGCAGTAATCATATTCCTGCCGCCACTGGACACAGTCGCGGCTGTAGCACCTTTCAAGGCGAATTGGCTGCGATAATGGAGTCGGCACTAGGGTTGAGACCACATCGTAATATTCTCTGACAACCAAGCGGCAATAAAAGACTGCATCAGAAATTTGAATATCGAAGCTGGTTGGGGTGTGCAGGCAAAGCAGCAGTGAGATTGTAAACTCGCTTGTTCTGTGTAGGTTACGGCGGCATACTGGAAGTGGACAGTATGGCGAGAAAAAGGATAGAAGCTGATTGAGTCTCTAGCAAATCCCGTATGCGCATACGCCGCTAAGCTGCGTAAGAAATACAAGAAGACGAAACCCTAGGCAGAAACCTCAAGGGCTCTGAGAAATGAGGGATCAGTGTTCCTAATCTTTTTGTCGCAAGGTTGTGCAAATTAAAGCCTTTACCCGGCAAAGAACCATAGGTGCATATGCAAAGCGTCTAACCACACCGCAGAATGACATTTTGCAGAATCTGCAGAGATGACGCAGAAATAAAATCTGTCAACATCTGCTCTGCGTTTGTTCAGCCCTAGCCCAGAAAAGAAAGAAATTCTTATTAAGCACTTCTTCGTCGGGTTGGAGGTTTGTGTTTTTAAACCAAAAATTCCCCGAAGATTCATGTGTTGACTGGTTGGTTATATGGCTATTGTAGGTATCACGGTTGTAAGATATTTGCACACAAGGACATAATGGACCCATAAATTTGGTGGCAAAAATGACTGAAGCTGGATTTTGGGAATACATGAAATTTTTCGAACTGCATTGGAGGCAGCGATCGAAGGCAAATGAGAATTAAGCGTCACACAAAAATGAGCTTAAAACAAACAAATATATCATGTCTAGAAATTCGGTCTTGTCGATGTTGTGGAGCTATGGCAAACACAGTGACTGCGGTAGGTGTGAACATGATGTATGAGAATGCCAACAGTATTGCCAACAGAGCTACATTCACTCAGAAAAGTCAGTAGGAACAAATGTCAATAAATTACGTGAAAGGCACATATCGCAACATTTATCTGCGTCAATTTAGTGCCCGCTGATTTGTAAATGGATTGGTTTGGTTACTTGATCACACTCAAGAGTAAGTCGGTCTTGTAAATTTGATCAGATTTTAGTTTTATGACTCGTTATGCGTACAATATCATTTTTCTAATTTTTCAGTACATTACTATAACTTTCTAAACGATTTTGGAGTGCCGGATGAATTTTTTTCTGACTGAGAAAACTTTTATGAAAAGTCAATTAATATATGGTTCTGGAATAGGGACTTGACAACTTTGAGTTTAATTTGTAAACTCACTATTTCACTAATCATCAAACGTACTTTTTCAGTAAACTCAGCATTTTCATTTTGGTAAAGTACACCAAAGAGCAACTTCTTTTTTACCGAATTTCGGAGTCGGTGATCGCAATTTTAAAAGCGGTCGTAATTCTCGTAGACAAGCGATAACAACTTTAGTGCAACCATTTGCGTCTGCATATTCGTTGTGTAAAGTTGCCGTGTCAGGTTTGTCTAAGTGTTGAAAATATCGCTGCCGCTCAGCCGTCCGTAGCATACGATCCAAATCAGGCAATTTCACGGCGTTCTCTAGAATTGAGCATAGCTCAGACCTGACTCGTAAGGCTCTTGGTTTTCACCCATACAATATCAAGCTGACTCAAGAAATGAAGCCGACGGACCATGAAGCGTTTTACGTTTATTTTTTAAAAATGTTGTCAAGCCCTGATTGAAAACCCCTTTACCATTGACATATGTCAATGATTGACTGTATATTAGAGAAATGCCATCATCTGTAATTAACAAGCCTCTCCAACTAGCGCAATTTCTGGCTAGCTGTCTTCAGTTTCGCACACCAAGTTGGTTGTGATCCTTCTCCACTTGGGTGCGCCACCTTAAACGCGGGCGTCCTCTGTTGCGTTGCCCGACAGGTTCGGATTCGAAGATTCTTCGGTCGGGCGGTGTGGTGTCCATCCGCTCTACATGACCTAGCCATCGTAGGCGTTGGATCCGTAAACGCCTAACTAGGCTCATGTCGCTGTACAGCCCGTTCGTGGTTGAATCTTCTCCTTCAGAACCCGTCAAGACAAACAGGACCAAAGATCGCACACAGAACTTTTCTCTCAAAGAGACCAAGGACTTCTTCATACGCTTTCGAGATTGTCCATGCCTCCGCGTCGTATAGCTGGACTGGGATGATCAGTGTCTTGTATAGAGTCAGCTTGGTTCTTCGAGAGAGGGCTCTATTACTCAATTGCCTCTTGAGCACAAAGCAACAAAGGTTGACAAGAGTTAGCCTACGCTTGATCTCGGTACTGATGTTATTTGTACAATTTATTCCGGAGCCGATGTAGGTGAAGTCCTTGATTACCTCGAAGTAATAGCTGTCCATTGTGACGCTCCAAGACGTCGATGTTGTATGTCATTTCTTGAGGACAGCATATACTTCGTTTAGTCGTCATTCATCATCTGGTATTGCTTGCTTGTAACGTGTAAATTGGTTTCTTTTTGCTTTTTCAGTGTTCTGTCTTGCAGTCACACAAGGTGGATTGGTTGCACTTCTTCAGGGATGAACCACGAACAGTTCTCCATCCTGGACTCGATCATGGCTCTAGAACGGACCACCAACCGTAGAGTAGACATTCCCAGGGAGAGAAGATATCCTTCACCAGTTGGTGCCATGTTTTTTCTCACATTCTGTGTGAGACAATAGATTGGAGCGGCAGCTGATTGACAGATAGTCAGCCTGATATTCAGCCTCGTTCATTTGGTTGAATTCCATCGCATGACATGTATCAATTCGCGAACCAGCCCGATATCACACTTGTCGCCTTTTGAACACACATCTCTAGGAAGTTTCCAGCAAATGCCTAAGAAGAAAACGTCCATTCCTCTGCGAATCGAACAGCTTTTAAATTCACTTCTGCCCCTACCAGCCATCACCGCAGTGGCACTCGACCATCTCCTCCCCATGCGAGCGCTTAATTAAATGCATTTCGGTAGAGAAACCTTAATTAATGGTCAAGTTCATCAGTGCACTTTGACTCGCACCTCATCTGGAGGAAATCAATTGATCCGGATGCCGTTCGAATTGAGACGACACATATCTTGCCGAACAGCCAGTTGCTGTCGCTCCCCCAAACCACCCTCCCGCCGCTCAGCTTAACAACCATCGACACCGAGACTGACGGCGCGTTGTACTGCCGAGCAGAACGAAAAGCTAAAGTGTTGATAAAAATAAATACCTTAACAACCGTCCCAACGGGTGGTAAATTGATTTTGAAAAAAAAAAAAAAAAAAAAACGAAGAGGAAAGGAAAACCCGTGGAAGACCCAATCGCCGGCATAGTCTTCGCTTGGCGGCGCTTTGAATGCTCGCCGAATCGCCGTCGCGTCGCCGTCCTGTGCACCTTCGCCGGCAGTATAGACGTGTTGCCGTCAGAAAAGCGATTTAGTTCGCTTTCTCTAACGATCTCTCGCCTGGCGTGAAACACGATTCACTGACTGGCGTCCAGCACCTTCGGCAAAGCTGCACAGCGCGCCACTAGCTGTTTCGTGTCCTTATTGAATTCAATTGAGCATTTGTCGCCTTTTAACCCACCACCTTCGCATCGGTGACCTCATTCTCAGTCGCCTGCAGCGCGGTAGTTCGGTTGGTGTCTTGTCAGCAGTTCGTTCGTAGGAACGCCAAATGGGGAAAAAAAGAGACGATTGATTCTCTGCTGAAGCCATGGCGATGTGCCTTTCAGTTGCGGCCTTGCTAACAATCTAATTTCTTCGTGCAGCCCCGAACGCGAGACGACACGGACAGGTTGTCTGCTGCGCACTAGGACTCCCACTTCGCCTTGACGGCGGCGGGAGTTCATCTGAACTTCACGGGATGTACAACACATCGAGGGTCGATATAAAAGCGAGTTTAATTAAAATCCTGATTATCACGAGGGGGTGGTCGTACATTTGAAAATTGGCAGATGCAACGCCAGGCTCTGGAGTCGCTGCTGCACGCTTGCCGTCAGGAGACACATAATTCAATTCAAAGTCCATTCGAGGCGAAGAACACGTGCCCGGCGGTGGGGACGGTTTGCACGGTCAAGCTACAAATTATTGATCCAAGGATATACATACATTAGGGCAGCCTTCGGGAAATTTTCCTCGTCCGCGTATTTTTGTGTCCGTCGTGGGTATCCGGCGTCTTCTACCGGTGGCCCTTTCCCCAACGGCCGAGTGGATACACACTCCTTGGATGTTATTAAAAATGTATGTATGTCCCGATGCTGACATTTGGTCATACCCAGCGTGGTGTAGATACGGCCGAGAGGACATTTTAGCGAAGGCGGTTTTTCGAAAGCCCCGGGTGGGTGGAGGCTTACATTTGTGCGCTCCTTCGTCCATCCATCCGGTCGCCGTTGACGACAACCCACGTCCGTGCACGGACACAAGCACACACGCTGTCGCTGTGGGCGTCGAAGAAAAGGATAAGAGTGCTCGCCCCAGTGCTGCTGCTGTGTTGTCCTTTTTTTCGTTGTTCGGCCATCCGTGTGTTTCCGCGAGAAAACTAGGGGACGAAATATCCTTCTTATATCATCTACTTTCGACCGTCCCCCCGATTCGTGCGCCATTCCGAGTCGGCCCACCCCTGGACGGCCCGAGGAAAAGGGTCCTGCCACGTTGACGGGGCACCAAGGCCAATTCGGCCTTCTGCCGCAAAACTGGAAATTCAGGAAAAACCAACCCCCATAAGATACGGCAGCAGTGGGACTTATCGTGTGTCCACCGTTCACCGTTCACCATCCACCGTGCGTCGTCGTCAACGTCGTCGTCGTTGTTGCTGGCACCGCTGGCGATTTCATACATCCGTGCCATCATCCCGTAAACTCACTCTCGTCCAGCCCTTTCGTCGTTCTGCCGAACACGCACGTTTTCCAAAAAAAAACGAAGAAAAATACGTACACACAGCCGCACTTATGCGCGTCCACTATGCTCGTGTGTACGCATGGTTGTCCACTGGCGGCGAGGTCGTACATTTGGGACGTCGACGAAGATTTGACACGGGAACACACATTTTCGGACAACGCAACGACGCGCACAAGGCGATTTCGCCCGTAATATCCTTGTGCATTGTATGCGAAATAAGATATTCGTCCCGTGCCACCCTCATGCCGTTCCCGTCGCGGATTGCGAACAATCGCACGGGGAATGGGAACGGTCACAGCTTTGCCGTCCAATATGCTGGCTTCTGTGTTGCCGAGTGTGTTCGGTTTCTTCAAGGGCTAAGAGCTGTCGAGTTTTTGCTCGATCTCCACCTCCCACCCATCTTCATTGCCATCGCCATCGCCATTTCGCAAAAGGACTTTTCTCCATCCTCAAGGTTTCCTTCGGCTTTTTTTTTTTTGCGCGCGTGTGATGGGCTGCGCGTTATTTATTTTCCTTTAGCGCTTTTTTGTCGGCCACCCTTGGGCTTAGGTTGGATATTTGATTTTGTTTTGTCCTCTTCTCCCGCTTGGTCCTTTTCCTGTTTCCATCACTCCTCCTTCTGCCTAGGACGACGCTGCTGCTGCTGCTGCTGCTGATGGCTTTCCACATGTGAATATTTTTTCGTGTGTCCTTTTTTTTTTGTTAACAATGTACCGCACATAAGATGTGGAATAAATTGGAAAAAAGTAGAAAAAGAAGAAGAAGAAGACCGTAAGGATGGAGGGGGCGATGTAAGGATGAAAGAAGGCTCACCACTGTATGATGATGATTAGGAATAGTGCGGATCCGGGCGCTGGGCACTTGGGGGTGGGATGGGCAACGGCGGGTCGTAGATGGATTTTCTTTTTACCCTTTTGGGAATTCTTAAAACGGCTTTTTTGTGTGAGTGGGTCCACCAACCGTGGGGCTGTTTTACTGAAAATGAAAATGGACAACGGGCGAAACACACACGAAAAAAAAAAAAAAAAACAAAAAATCACCAAGGAAGGAAAAATATTTTTCATCTTTTCTGGAGAGATAGGTGGGTGGTGGGTGGTTGGGGAGGAAACACATGGATGGTCATTGCTTGCGTGTGTTATTTTCATCTTGGTATTTTTTTTTTTCAGTTTCCAGCGTGTCTCGCAGTGGTCTTCGGTCTGCCGTGGTTACTGTGGCCGTGGGCCTGGTGTGTCGGTGCGGACGGTAATGGTGATGGGCTGAGTTCGACTGAAGCAGGCTTCAACTACTTAGAGGCTCTCTCTGAGTATGGTGTGTGCATGCCGCATTGAATAATTCATAATGTGCGTTCATCCCTTTCGGTTTTATTTTTTTTCTCTCATCTGGGGTGATGTGTGCCGCTTGGGTGGTAGCCGAGCGGTAATTTTGGACCGTTTTACCTAAATGAAGACTTAAACGTATCGAATTGTGGCAATTTTTCAGTGTTGCAGAACGGTGTGCTTTAGTCTTCTTTTTTTTTGGGAGAATTTAGATTGATTTGGTCCGCTTGACCATTTTGTGGGGAACACCGAGGGATGAGGCTTTGGCCGGGACGAAATGAAGAAGAATGATTCGGGATAATTTATAATCGAGAACATGTATTTGCGGTTCATATGTTATCCATGTGAGGGACCTTATTTTTCCCTTGTAATGGAGGGAGATCGGTTGCTGGGCTCCAACCCCTTCTATGACTATGTCATTTGAACGTGGAAATTATTAAAGTTTATCTCTGAGGATAAGAAGTCAGCAGTGGGTGGTGGCAGAAGCCAAACGGGAGAGTGCTTCGTCATGAATAAGTAAGCATGCGACACTCAGGACTTGTGGGATGGACCAGCATAGAGAGCTCACCTTTGGACATGGGTGGTCTTTTGGGGAACTTAACTTTTATGCCGCCTCCGGCAGTTAAAGTTGAGTAGGTTGGTATTGACTTTTGCTGCAAATCATCGAAAGTAACGAAAGAAGATGATGAATATGTGATGTCTGTTCGCTCATGTGAGCAGTAAGGCGGGGTGTTATGGTAACAGTGGGTACATCAGTTTTATCAAAAAGCAGGCTTCGATTGAACTTGAAGGCGTTTCTAGTTAGACAATATTAATGACACATTTTGCTTACAGATCTCTTTCAAGTCTCCCCGGAAAAATCTAGGCTAGGCTGTTTGAGGCGTGCTCTAGAGCTGTGTTTTTTTCCATTTTTGTCATTACATGCTGGACAAAAATGCTTAAAACTAGCTTAACTAACTGAACAAATAATAATATAACATGGGTAGTGCTACAGCCCGTAGAGGGCGAGGGCCTAGCTTCTCAGCAACCACTCGTGTTGTGCGTGCTATTGTTCTCTCACGAGTGGAAGGGACCTACAGTTTTATGCCGAATCCGAACGGCTTTGTTTGAGAAGCTTTTTCTAGACAGGAAATACTCTTTGAGCATTGTCAGTGACTCGAAAGAGGTGGGGCCGTGAACATTATTGTTGTCGCATAGAGCAGTCGAGGTTGGGGTCGACGCACATGCCCACAACGCCACGGGCCACACTAACTGAACAAATACTCTTACATTTAACTTACTGACTTTTACTAAAGCTGTGGTCCAGGATGAGGGATAAAAAGATCAGCCCCGCCCCGGCAGAAGCACAACCGACCAGAATTTCACTCTAAGACAGCTTCATGAGAACGCTTCGGGATATGCCAAACCAATCTACAACCTCTACGTCCGAGTGCCTAGAGGTCAACTCTGGAGTATTGCGCATGGGTATGAGATTGACGGTTCCTTTTTGTGGGCCATTTAGTCACTATACACAAACTGTAGTAGCTGCTGTCCGGCTTAACCATGATATATCAACACTTTTCGACATGGGCGTTGGAATTCACCAAGAGTGCGTCTTGTTACCTCTCCTTTTCAGCATATATATGGATTGGATGGAATATCGGCTCCATACGCTCCACAAACAAAAAGGGCGATCCTCCCTTTATCAACAACTAAAGAGTGTATATCCCTGCTCAAGGTCGCCAACAAAAACCTACCCAGTGTACTGTGTGACCGTCTAAGGCCGTCTTGCACCGCACTAATCGGCATGCAGCAGGCATGATCAAGCAAAGCGACCAAATCTTCGAACGAAAGCATAACCCGGAGAAGACCAGCGAGTTTCAAACCGATACTCACCATCCTTTCATCGATTTTAAAGCCGCGTACTACAGAATTCATCGCAAGGAGTTATTCGTAGCGATGGCCCAATTCGGGATCCCGTCAAAATTGATCCGGTTGTGTCGCACCACGCTCAAACATACGCGACAAACTTATGCCCTGTCGTGTTATTTCCTCAATTTGGTACTTGAGTGGATAGGGCGAACGGGCTGCTGTATACACTGCAGGACTACCTGTCAGTCGAACTGTTGGGGTTCGCAGATGACATCGACAGAAACGCGCGTTTGTAAGGTGCCATAGTGGCAGCTTACGGAATGATTGAAGACCAGCCGAAACGACCAGGTCTTAAGCTCAAGGAGGATAAGACAAATTATATGCTGTCGAGCAAGAAGCGATTCGCCGTACAACTTCCTAGTTCAAAATATCTCAAACGACTGATACAATTTTGAAGGAGCTTGACTACCTCGGTTAACTCCACAAAAAGCATCACAGTGGAGATCCGAAGAAGAACCAGCCTTGACAACCAATGCTACTTCGGTCTGTCAAAACAACTGGGGTCGAGACTCCTGACTCGAAGGTTCGAAATCATGCTCTACAAGACTCTTATTTTGCAAGTCCTGCTTTATGGAGCTGAAAGCTGGGCGATAAGCAAGACAAATTCTACGTTAACGTGGACAAAGACAAAGAGGTGTTATAGTAAGTTCTTGAAGGCCTGTTCAATGCACTCTACATGTAAATGGAGTCCCAATGAAACAGGTGAAGAAGTTTCATTATCTCGCGGTCTTTTTCAAGAGATGTTTCCTGTACGATTGGCCAAGCAGGGTCAGCATTGAAATAACTCTTTAGATCTGTAATCAGAAAGGTGTAAAGCCAAGCTAGCGGTATTTAACTCAGTAATTGTTCCAACTCTCATGGATTGTCATGAATTTCGGTTAATGACAGAAAGAATAAGATCGCGAATACAAGCTGCCGAGAAAAGATTTTTTCGTGCTCTTGTATGAGTTACTCGCAGGGATAGGGTGGGAAACACGGCAATACGCGAGGAACTCAATGTCGACCAGCTAGGGTTCTATGGTTTGGACACGTGGCACGAATTTCCCCATCACTACGTTTTCCGAGGCGCACCTTAAATGCGACTTCATCAGGAAGGCGACCCTTGCATTTAAATTAAATATATGATCTTTTTTTTAAAATTGTCATGCAAAAAAAATGATATTTAATTTGCTGCATCATTCCAACAATTAAGTTATCTATAATTCGAATCAGCAAAGGTTTGAGAGAATTGATGATGTACTGCCAGTCGAAACGCAAATACTCTGAGCGGAAGCTGAACGAGAACCGCCGACCTACGGGAAGATATGTAGTTGAAATCCTCGCGAAGCTGGCCGACTGGGTACTGTTGATTAAGAGACTGTTGATAGAGGCGCCTGCCAGTTTTTTTAACTACTATTCATTCACTTATCTCAAAAGTACAAAATACCAAACAAAATTGTGGCTTTTGGTCTAAACTATGTTTTTATCATTTCAATTCCTATGCGAATTTTTTAAAAACTTGCTTGCTAAAGGTGGCGCTACAATACGGGGTGGACCTGGGCTTCAACCAACAAGCGACTTTAGTTAGTTGCCTCTAATTTCGAAGACTTTCCGGGCCGGAGCATTGGTTTCCAACGGCTCTACATGACCTACCCATCTCATTTGTTAGATCTACACCCTTTTGGCTTAGTCGTTGTCGCCGTGTCAAGAGAGGGCTTTGTTTATGAATTGCTTTCATGGCCTAAAGAAGATTTCCAAGAGTTATTCTACGTTTGGTTGTGAAATGTGAAATGTGATGCCTTTATTTTTTTTGTGGATCAGGAAAACAATGTGGGGGTTGCATTTATCGGGCGTGCTTTCTGCCGGCCATATTTTACAGACAATAATGGTGGATCCTCCTTCAAACTCATCGTCCGACACCTTTGACATCTCGCCCGTTTGGCTGGCAGCTCCAGTAGCCTTGTTGGATTTCCGCTTACATTTAGCAATCTTAACTTCATTTGGGTCGGGTGGTCTTGTTGATCTTCATCGTCCCATTCGTTTTGTTGAGTATTGCATTCACATTGTCTTTCCGCAATAGTGTACCTCGATCGGATTCTTCTCATACTCCTTCTTTTTCGGCATTGGTTGTAGAGTTCGCAAGCAGCACCTTCCCTCCACTGCATTGTCGCTTTCTTGGCCCCTGGTTTAGCTGCACTCGTCGTGAAACCAGTGGTTTTGTAGTGGTTGTCGGGTGAGATCCAGCATATCAGCATATCAGAGGCGACATCTCTGATGGCATTTTGGTAGTGTTGAGAATGATCTTCAATACTTGGTACTTCTTGTAAGATTAAGGAGGACCCAATCGGAAGAGGTTTTGGCAATCTCTTGTAATTATAGCCGCCCGACGTCGAACTTCTTCTTCTTCTTCTTCTTCTTGTGGCGCTACAGTCCGGGGTAAACCTGGGCCTCGGTCAACAATCCTCTCCAGCTGGCACGCTCTTTAGCCAGCTGCTTCCAATTTCGCACTCCAAGTTGGTTGAGGTCCTTCTCCACTTGAGTGCGCCATCGGGTTCGTGGTCGTCCTCTATTGCGTTATCCCACTGGCTCGGAGTCGAAGACTCTTCGGGCTGTAGCAGTGTTGTCCATGCGCTCAACATGGCCTAGCCATATTAGGCGTTGAATCCGTAGACGCCTGACTAGACTCATGTCGCTGTACAGCCCGTACAGTTCGTGGTTGAATCTCCTTCTCCAAGAACCTTCAACGCAAACAGGACCGAAGATTGAGCGCAGAACTTTTCTCTCGAAGAGACCAAGTGCGTCTTCATCCGCTCTTGAGATAGTCCAAGCTTCCGCGCCATACAGCAGGACAGGGATGATCAAGGTCTTATATAAGGTGAGCTTGGTCTTTCGAGAGAGGGCTCGACTACTCAATTGCCTTTTGAGCCCAAAGAAACAGCGGTTGGCAAGAGTTATTCTGCGTTTAATCTCAGTACTGATGTTGTTCGCACTATTTACTTGGGAGCCGAGGTAGACGAAGTCCTTCACTACCTCGAAGTTGTAGCTGCCTATGGTGACGTTCTGACCGAGTCGTCGATGTTGTGTGTCCTTTCTTGATGACAGCATATACTTTGTTTTGCCCTCATTCACCGCTAAACCCATTTTTGCCGCCTCCGTCTCAATACAAGCAAACGCTTCATTGACGGCTCGCTGAGTTCGGCCAATCACGTCAATATCGTCCGCATATGCTAGCAGTTGAACGGACTTCTGGAAGATCGTGCCTCTAGTGTTGGCGTGTGAGTTTCGCACGATCTTCTCCAACACGATGTTGAAGAAGTCACATGACAGCGCGTCGCCTTGCCTAAAACTTTTTTTGGCATTGAAGGTCTCGGTGAGTTCGCTACCGACCTTGATGGAGCAGCGAGAGTTCTCCATCGTCATCCTGCACAATCTGACGAGTTTGGCAGGGATGTCAAAACTAGACATGGCGTTGTATAGCTCGTCTCTATGCACACTGTCATATGCGGCCTTAAAGTCGACAAATAGGTGATGGGTGTCGATCTGCATCTCTTGGGTTTTTTCGAGGATCCCAACATTGCTGGTGTTATCCGTGAGATAACAGTCATCGAACTAGTCGCCCTTGGACTTCAAAATGGACCGCCTCATGCATAGACGTGGCTAACATTTACTTGACATCATTTTTAAAAAGTCGATGCCACGAAATGGTTTCTTAACCGATTTGACGTTCACTGTCAAATTTATTTGACTTATTTTACATTATTATATGTCGTGGCCCGTGGACTTGTGTCGTTGAGCCCAACCTCCACATTGAAGGTTCGATTTTTGGTCTGTACGACAAAAAAAAATTCACGGTCCCACCTCTTTCGAGTCACTGGCAATGCTCAAAAAGGATTTCCTGCCTAGAAAAAGATTCTCAAACTTGGCCGTTCGGAGTCGGCATAAAACTGTGGGTCCCTTTCACTCGGGTTAACGTTACAAATCAAACCTCACGATGAACCACCCTATATCTGCTTTATAGCAGTCTAGCACTTTCGCTTGTTGGTTGACTGCACGAGGCCTATAAAGGGAACTTACATTCCACGTACATATCCGAAGATCGTTGTAATAATTTCGTTTGTGGGACACGAGCACAAGAGGAACCGCATATAAGTTTGGCAGGTTAAGTAGGGGTGAACTACAACCAGTACCCAATGGCTCACTTGGTAGTAAAAAAAGCACATTTGATGTGCATCGCCATGTTGACACCAACCAGTGCCTACCTGATCCCCACAACAGTCAACCATACATAGTTTTAATTTGAAATAGTTATTTTTTTTATATATTATAAATGAAATGGGAGACGAGATAGTAGAGTCCCTCCCTGAGTTCAATGTAGGCCTAATATGTCACATCACCATGGCGCCATCTAGACTGACTCCAATCAAACCCGAGGTGGCCGTGGACCACCCGTCTTGCTGTCGTTCATCTCATCCACATGGCGAGACAGTTGGAGCCTTAGAATCAAACCAAAAAAAAAGCAACACCACCACCACACCACACACTCCTCAGCATGCTCACCATTTCCCATACACCGACAGCAAATTTCAATGCCCCCACTGAGATGGTCGCCTTGTTGCTGGCGCGTAACACAAGCGGCAAATTATATTGTCCATCAGTTTCTTCTGCAACGTTGCCTCTCGTCTCAAATTTTTGACCAGCGAAAAAATTGGCGTTTCCAACAAACTAACGGTGGCTGAAACTTTATCCTCTCCAAACACGGTTGCATGTTCAGCCAAAACCCCAGCCAGCAACCATCGTCACCGCTACCGCCACCGCATGCATGCGTTGCCAGTGAGAGAGCGACCAACAACAAGAAAAAAAAAGGTCAACTACACAGAACCTGATACTTTAAAAGGCGAATTAATCTCTATGGTGCCTGTGGCCGTTTTTGTAGGGTGCATAGTTTCTGGCTTCAAGCATAACATCTGCCAAGTGGCGTTATTTTAAAATGTACCTCCTTCACCGCACCGCACCGGCCAAACCGGATGTCATCATTGCATTGAATCTGCCCGCTCTCTTTCGGTGACGTTGACGGAATTTTGTCTGAAGTCGCATTAATGACGCCGAGATGAGGGCCACTTTAAAAGACTGAGACCAGAACCGGAAACACCACCAAGATCTGTTCGGCTGCAAATTGTTCGCTCTTTTTTTGGTTTTTTCTCTCCCCCCCTGAAGCCACCCTCTCTCTCTGGGGGTCTTCGTCTCCTGGACCTGGTCAATATATGTATAGTGCCTGGTTAAGGAGTTAAATTTATCTAAAGTACAAAATCAAAATGGCTGCCGCGGCAAATTCTACTCTCCAGCATTCGCCCAAACACACACACACAGAGCGGTCCCTATTGCCGGTGGGGCGGATAGGGGTGGATAAACATACATACACTCATCTGTATATATATGTGTGTTTGGAGGAGTATATTGATATCTAGAGCAGAGGATACATACACACACTTTGAGGTTTTAAAAGGTTTTCAAAGGGTCAAGCCCAATAGCAAACCAAGTCATTTCCATTCTGTCCATTTCAAAGAGTCCTTCTTCCATCCGCTGTCCACCTCTGTCTCCCACTCTGGCTGGCTCGCCCTCCCTGCCCTCCTTCAATCGGCCACGTATAGAGGATATGTAAGGATTCCAGCATCTCCAGTGTTTCTATGAAAATCCTCAGCCTTCACTTTTCACAGCTCTCTCCTTCAAGTTCTCTTTGGGATATCTCGGCATGTTCTAGAACCGTCCATATAGACGATGGACATTTTGCGAATGTAGATGTAGCTATGCGTGTGTGCATGTGAACGTAATATCCTTTCAATTTACGTACGAAATTTCGTCGTCATCATCATCATCATCGTTTCGAGCGACGACGACGACGACGACGACGATGGCGGCAGCAGCAGCGGCATCAGCATCAGCAGCAGCAGCAGCAGCGGCGACAACAACGACGGCAAGACGAAAGCGGGTGAAACAACATCAGCATGGTGGTCATCATCGTCGTCGTAGAGTCCACCACGTCGTCGTCGTGAAGGTGGACAAGCAACTGAACCCAAACCCACCCATCACCTCCTAATACTAAATCCCACTTCTAAATAGTGGGCAGCTGCTGCTGCTGCTGCTGTTGGCTATTTGATGTGGAACTCTCGGTTTTTGGTCAGCAAATGTTACCGTAGCTCAGAGAAGAACATTTTCAGAACCCCGCCACCCATTCTCATCCACCCCTGCCCCCACCCCCACGTCACTCTTCGCTGCCATAGCAGCGAACCGGATATTTCTTCGGGCCCGAACCCTTCACTGCCTCTTTAAAGATATCCTCTCTCACTCACAATGCACAGGATGACGACTACGACGACGATGAACAAAAACGAAAGAAAAAAAAAACTCCTCGTACGACAAGAAAATAACACACGACCGTACGTACGTACGTACGGTATACCTTCTCCGAATATAAGCAAATGTTCTCGACGACGACGGCGACGATGTATTTCGCAAGGATACACACTTGGACATACGAAGATAATATACACCAACAATTCCTTTTATGTTTTTCTGTGGGGGGCTGGTGGGGGGAATGATGGTGAATCGAAGCGGCGTCGGCGGCGGCAGCGACGTTGCCGGTGGTTTTCAGTGGCAGGACGATGCTGGTGGCCGGTGGCCGGTGGCTGGTGTGTAGGCGAAGTGAAGTGAACTCATGCCTTTCAAATGGAAAACTGACCAGGAGACCAAATTTGCGCTCAAGTGTGTGTGTGGTGCACGCGCGTGTGTGTGTGAGTTCGCTAAGGTATAGGAAAGTCGGGTACCCTTTCTGGACGTCGTCGTCGGAAGCAGGGTGGCCGATGGCGACTGGTATGGGCAATTTATTCCTTGCTGCTCGCTAGGATGCTATTACCGCTGCTGCCTAGCAAAATTTCAGAAGACCCAACTAGGCAACCACTAGGTGGTGGGTGACTGGACGCCCGTGGGGGGATGTCCATCGAAAACTGTGAAGCCTGTTCGCACATCTCCTTCGACTTGAAGTTGGCCCGAAAGTCCGAACGAGCGAGGTACAAAATATTTAGGTACGTCTTCGGAAATCCTGCCGCTTGCTAAATTTCACAGCACTACACAACACACTCACACACTCATCAGATATGTGCTCTCGGCTGTACATACGCACATGCATGCTCGGTCTGGAGCTGGTCAAGCGATGGTGTATCTCCTTCACCATCGTCTGCACCTCCATCTCGTTCTTGGCAAAAAGGAGCAAAACCAGGCCGGAGAGCAATATCTTTTGTGTATGGAATATCTCACGAAGTGAAATATCCTTCCACTTGCTCACACGCTAGCAGCATGCTACAGTGCCGTACACACATCACAGCCGTTCGAGAGGAGCACCTCGATGGGGGGGGCAGACACAAACCTGGGGGTAGCGTATCAAGCGGAGCCATATTGCTTTCGGTTGCTGTCGTCAAAAGCTCCATCATCATCGTCAGGATAAGTGTATTCGCAAGAATGTGTGTATTCACGCTCCAAGTCGGCGTCGGTCCTCTTAGCGGCTTCGCATGAGTGTAAGTTTCCTGTTTCCTGGTCGCGTTCGATAGGCAGCACATTCGTAGAACGGACATTCAATTCAACGTCCGACTCCCCTGAGCAGAGCCGAGCACTTTTGATTCTAGATGCCACAGCCAGTGGACGCTCCGAAAGAACGACGAGCCGGGCGGGCGGCAGTGGCAGCCGCATCCGTTGGGTGTCAGTAATGCACGGAGGGGGAAATGAGAGGTGGCAGCACGATGAAAAGATAGGATGCACAGTGCACACATGTGCAGATAGGCTGCCTTATGTCTCTCCTCCGCCTCCGGCAGGATGCATTCGGTCAGTATACGAAAGTATAATACGTTTAGCTTAGGTTATTATTTACATTAGTTCTCCCTGCCGTCCGGCCATCGATCGCAAGACGCACACACTTCGAGAAAATGCACAAGATGCACCAGCAAGATGACAATGACGAACCCGACGTGAATGTGGATAATAATGGTGATGAGCCGGAAAGCACTTCCTTCAATGAAACCTTTCAATCCACCCATACCCATGCGTGTCGCCGTCTCATTCATTCGCATTGCCGTCTGCTGTGCCTGACCTCACCCATAAATGAAACCCACATTCGTGAATGCTCCCATCATTCCCATCATGACTGCACCTTGCGCTTTTGTGAGCAACCAAACCATAAGCTGGTTTGCCATAAATATTTTGTAAAAGCCAACCCTGCCCACAGTGGGGCATAGTGCAGCCGGCCAACACCCGGAAAAGGGGCGGAGATGATTCGAAGAAAACTCCACTCACTAAATGAGGGGTAGGTCAAATGAATGACCAAAAACCGAATTCATCATAAAAGGATGAATTTAACCGACTAAGGATTCTCGAAGATCCTTCGTCGTCTTTGTGTGTCTTTCGTAGCTGAGTGCTTAATTGCATACTGCACCGGCACTAACACACTATCCGCCCGTGCACCTCCCTACCGTGCCTAGATGCATTCAGATCATCATCATCGTCTTGGTGTGCTCGTGTCCACACCACCCACTCCACCTCCTGTCCCCTGTCCACACTCATTCATGCAAAGTGTAGATTTTGGTTTCCTTTGTGCGTTCGGTTCCTTTTTCTTCTCGTCAGAAAACCTTCGCTCTCTCTCCTTGATGCGTTTTCCTTCGGAATCCCTCTTGACTGACCGACCAATGCAATGGAGGTGCAGTTGCCTGGGACCCATTGTTGCTCTGTGGGTGTTCCCCAGGATACATATGAGTTAAATTTCAAAATAGTTAGATGGTAGGTGGGACTGGGCAAGTATGCTGAAATTAGTCTTTAGAATAACGCACATGTTTTGGGGAATTTAATTAAACAAATAGAAGTGTTGCCACTGACGACAGCCGAAACCAGAACATATCACACAATCTAGCATGGAAGGCAGGAGCTGAGCTGGGGCGGCGCGGCGGTGAAAGGCATGCATGGAAAACCTACAATTTTATACTCACTGAGCAGGAGGTCAACAACGGGGGACGGAAGACGTCAAGACAACACCCAAGAGGTTTCAAGGCAATTGGTGCGATATTTATTTCGACTTCCTTCAGAAAATGCATGAATTCTCAGTCCATTTGGCCGGGTTTTGTTTTTAAGGTGAAATGTAAGGGCTTGTGCCTGTTTGGTTAAAAAGAACGAGTAGCCTGGATACCCATAGAAATGAGAAAACACAAAGTCGCTAATCCCAAAACGCTGACATCCCCCCAAGCAAATGGGAACAGGATGTACGATCTTCGATAATAGACATCATCACGATTTCCGCTTATGACGCTAATCATTTCTACCTACACTGTAGAGAAGAAGAAACGAAAAACAACCCCACTACAATTCTGTCATGTGCTTCTTCGTGTGACGCTGTAGTCCAGAGTGGATCTGGGCCACAACCAAAGCCTAGTTGAGGTCATTCTCGACTTCGGAGTCGGACATTCTTTGGGGCAGAGTTACGTTGACATAGACAAACGGAGCATTTCATGTCAAACCACAAGATAGAGAAGTAATCACTTTTAAGTTTGTCCATGCCTGGACGCTGGACTGGACTGATCAGGGCCTAATACAACTCGGTTTATCGAGAGAGGGCTCATTACTCAGTTGCCATTTGGAGCCATTTAAACAGTGTTTTTTTAGAGTTGGTCCTGCGGGTGATATACCTACTGCGGAGGAGAGGGACAGAGGCTCTGTTGATTGTTGTATGTCCATTCTTGAGGACAACATTTCTTGCCATCATTCGGATCAGACCTCGATCGTTTAAGCAAGATCGTAGTAGGTTTAAATCCCAGCCACCACTAGACTCAATCCGCACTTAGTTTCAGGCACTCCTGATCTCTCATGAGAAATTGCCTCGGTTGAAGCTTTCGTAAAGGAGTGGTTAAATCCAAAAGTGGATTAAGTCTATATATGTCAAGCCGCCATGACATCAAGTTCCAGTCTCAACTTTTGTTTTTTGTTCCTTTATAGACTTTTCTGGCAACATAGTTTAAAATTCGTTGACAAAGGTTATGGTACCTATGCTCTAGAGCGGATGAAGACGCACTTTGTCTTTTCGAGAGAAAAGTTCTGGGTTCAATCTGGTTCTGTTTCCGTTGAAAGTTTCTGCAGAAGAAGATTCAACCACGAACTGTACGTGCTGTACAGCGACATGAGTCTAGCCAGGCATCTACGGATTTAACGCCCAAGATGGCTAGGCCATGTACAGTGCATGGACAACACTGCTTCCGACCGAAGAGTCTTCGACTCCGAACCAGTGGGACAAGGCAATAGAGGACGACCACGAAGCCGATGGCGCACTCAAGTGGAGAAAGACCTCAACCAACTTGGAGTGCGAAATTGGAGGCAGCTGGCTAAAGATCGTGCCACCTTGAGAGGCCTGTTGGCTCAGGCCCAGATTCACCCCGGACTGTAACGCCATAAGAAGAGGAGAGAGAGAGAAGTTTTGTTTTTTTAATGCGTAGAAACGCGCGCTGTATACAGCCAGTCTATGTTAAGACTAGGCGTCGTCGATGTAGGGATGTTTTCTTGGATCTTGCTCAAGTTTAAATTGATTATAATCGCTCCTTACGACAGACATAAGGTATCTCGGGCAATCTACAACTACACCTAGGAATAACCTATGAGAGAACAATAACACGCACCTCGGAGTATAGTGCCATACTTTTACTTATTACACTATTGTAAACCTAAGCGAGTTTACGATCAATCCCGGGTTCGAGGCCGGTACTCACCGTCCATTTATCGATCTTTAGGCAGCGTATGACAGTATTTATAGAAACACATTGTCTAGTTTTAGAGCGATAGTGAACCCTTCTTGTTCCGTCCAGGTTGAGTTCAGAAACGATGACTGATATAATTTCGTTATTGTTAAGAACTTTGTCCACCTATGGGGTGGCGCTACACCCCGTAGAGGGCCAGGGCCTAGCTTCGAAGCAACCACTCTTGGTGTGTGGTCTCTTACGAGTGAAAGGGACCTAACATTTTGTGTCGACTCCGAATAGCAAAGTTCAAGAAGCTTTTGCTGGACAGGAATTTCAACATTGCTAGTGACCCGAAAGATGTAGGTCAGTGATAGTTTCTTGTCTTCCCAGGGATCCAAGCTAGATGTGTAGGTTCTACGCCCATAACGCCATAGGACACCACTTTTCTACCGATATGGCACGGCGCAGAGATACATCGAACCATAAATCTGACCATTCGTTGTATGACTGGGCTTGGATTTCAATCCAGAAATAAGATTTCTCCCAAAAACCAAGCTGTCTCTATATAAGACCTTGATAGTCCTACTGCTGTTATATGCCGTAGAAGCATGATGAGTATCACGTGCGGACAAAGAAATTCTGGGTCGCTTCAAATTTCTTCGAATTATATTCAGTACTGCTTGCGCTGAAGGAGTTTGAACTTACAACGACATCGGAATGGCTAATCCAGTAGAGAAAGACCGTGGCTCAGGAGGCGGAATATTAATTAGCTGCTAACCAGTCGCAAAAGTGAGGAATATGTAAACAGACAGGTTGGAAATCAGACGATCGAGTACAAGGAGTTGGCAGATAGTGGATTGTCCATTACAGCACTCGTCAGATATGTCAGCACTTCTGCCAGGAGCACTCTCAAGTAATCATCCGACCATCGATGGTTTTCGGTCAAGTAGCAGTAAGACAGGTTTAAGGCAAGGCGACGCGCTGTCATGTGATTTCTTCAACATCGTCCTGGAGAAGACCGTGCGAAACTCACACGCCAACACTAGAGGCACGATCTTCCTGAAGTCCGTTCAACTGCTAGCCTACGCGGACGATATTGACGTGATTGGCCGAACTCAGCGAGCCGTCAATGAAGCGCTTGCTTGTATTGAGACGGTGGCGGCAAAAATGGGTTTATCGGTGAATGAGGGCAAGACAAAGTATATGCTGTCATCTAGAAAGGACACACAACATCGACGACTCGGCCAGAACGTCACCATAGGCAGATACAACTTCGAGGGAGTGAAGGACTTCGTCTACCTTGGCTCCAGAGTAAATAGTGCGAACAACATCAGTACTGAGATTAAACGCAGAATAACTCTTGCCAACCGCTGTTTCTTTGGGCTCAAGAGGCAATTGAGTAGTCGAGCCCTCTCTCGAAAGACCAAGCTCACCTTATATAAGACCTTGATCATCCCTGTCCTGCTGTATGGCGCGGAAGCTTGGACTATCTCAAGAGCGGATGAAGACGCACTTGGTCTCTTCGAGAGAAAAGTTCCGCGTTCAATCTTCGGTCCTGTTTGCGTTGAAGGTTCTTGGAGAAGATGATTCAACCACGAATTTTACGGGCTGTACAGCGACATGATTCAAGTCAGGCGTCTACGGATTCAACGCGTAAGATGGCTAGGCCATGTTGTGCGCATGGACAACACTGCTCCCGACCGAAGAGTCTTCGACTCCGAACCAGTGGGACAACGCAATAGAGGACCACCACGAACCCGATGGCGCACTCAAGTGGAGAAGGACCTCAACCAACTTGGAGTGCGAAATTGGAGGCACCTGGTTAAAGAACGTGCCAGTTGGAGAGGATTGTTGACCGAGGCCCAGGTTCACCCCGGACTGTAGCGCCACAAGAAGAAGAAGAAGCAGTAGGACAATCAAAACTGATGCAGAAGTTGGTCTGCAGACAATGTGCAATCACGACAATGGTTTTGGGACCATTTTGGACGATGCAGCGTTCTGTCCAGAGCCCATTGACATCCAATCAATCGAGATGAGTTAAGTATACAGTCGGCGTAGGCTGTTTCAGGAGTAGACCAAACAGGCAACATCACTAAGGTATTGGTAAATTCTGTTGGATAACACCATATCCACAAACCCACGGGCCACCACCGCCAATCATAATAAGGCCTGGTTTTCTAACGAACATTTCAAAGTTGTAGTTAGACATCTACCTTCAGTAAGTTTACCAGTGTGTTAAAAGAAGGCATAGGCCAACATTGTATGTGGCGCTACAGACCAACAACCAAACAGCTTGATGGTCATCTTGATGGAAATCCTATATATTTCGGAGACGTTCAGTGTGTTAAAACCAGACCAGATCCACAGATCTAGAGAGTCTACACGACGACAAGTGTAAAGTTCCATCCATATTGTGTCCATGCAATGTCCTTCACACCTAATCGTTGGCGCAAACAGCTCCCAACTCTGTACTTTACAACTGGATCATTAGGTTTCATCCTTATTCTGGTGCCCTGCATTCCCTCAGCCATACAAATTAGTTCCCAAACATTGCAAATCTGATGGCCTCACGTGATCCCTGTCAACTGATCCGCGACGTGTTTTCCTCGAATTACGGCGAGCAACGGAGACGCGTTTTAGCTTTCACATCAGAACCAAGCGCAAAGGACTTCAACGGAAATTCAGATTCTGCCCCGCACACTGGCTGCCCACCTCTGCTCACGCTCATCTCATATCGGCGCACATACAGCCCTCGTACTTGCCCATCTGTGCGCGCTGTGTGACCAGTAGCCGCATCACAAAATAAAACCACCAAACGATCTTGGAATTGGAAATTGGAACCAACCCGCAAGTGGGCCGTCGCCCTTCACCGTCCGCACAAACCAAAACCAGCAGAAACAAAAAATCCGTCCGTCTCCTCGGATGGCTCATACCACCGTCGCAGCCGAGGATCGAATTTCAGCCTCTAGGCGACGGACGTACATTAAATTACGCATCACTCATTTTCGCGCATTTTCCACATCGCGGCGTTAATTCCTCGTCTCCTGCAGTTTTTTTTTCGGTTCACATGTGCTAAAGGTTTCGTCTTCCACATCATTCTACCGTGTCCGTGCGCCTCCATGTGACCACTTCATCATCCAGGCGGTGCATAAAAAAGAAACACTCACTTTGGAGGTGAAGCCAGCCACCAGCCACCAGCCACCAGAAGGGAGACGCGGCAAAAAATCGTTTGCCGGTGAAATTTCAATTGGACTCAGTGTGTGTGTGCTGAACCTACCTACCGTGCCGCCGTACCATACGGTGAACTAGTGACACCTGTTGCACTCTCGAAGAGCCAACTAACTCACTGGCCAGGCGGCCACAGACGCCGCCACCGCTACGGCCACCGCCGATCCTGTCTCTAGCCGGCTGAATATTTACAAGGGCGAACGGAAAGAATCCGTTAAAACAAGGATGTGACATTTTGTGCGAAACTCAGCCGAGTGGAGTTGCTGCGGAGTTGTGCAGAAAAAACAGCGTGGTCCGCAGCAAAGGAAGGGAGGGAAAAAATCCAAAATGGTCCATCAGAGGCCACTCCGGCTACTGTGTGTGTGCTGTGCAGTCGCTGGTGGCTGCCCCCCTATATTGCCACCCACCCGTTGGCGCTGGCCGTGTGCACTGCGTTTCGAGGAACTTCGGTGCCATAAAGACCACACCAATTAAATGCCGACCTATGCGTTGATGTTGATTGGTGGAGGTGCTCCCGTTGCCCTGCATGTCGGTCCGTGGCGATGACGGCGCTCTGGCATGTTGTGTACGCTGTTAACTCCACACTTCAAACGCTGCAAACACATAGTTTGTTCTTTGACGGGAGAATTTAGTGATTTACAGGTTGTTGGTGTAGAGGGAGAGCGGGTGTACTCCTGCATCTGGCCAGAACAACAACGGTGCCGGGGCAAAAAATAACCACCCACCCTCCATCGGTGGCGGTAAAAAGCGGTTCATTCCAACAGACAGGACCCTACACAATTTGCATGGCTTCGCACGAAATTGCACTTCTATTCACTTTGTCGCTGTGGCATGCTTTTGTGTTGGCCGGGGCCACCGTGCGACGGCGATGATGGACAACCAATGTGTGTGTGTGGTAATGTATGGTGGCGGCGGTGCAGATTAACTGATGTGCATCCTGTTTTTGGCGTGCCCGGGATAGACGAGCGCACGCACAACTTGACACATCTGCTGCGCTTTGTTTGACGACCGGCTGATGGAAGTAATTAACATATTTAGAGACGGAAGCAAATCCCGGCCTGGGATGTTGGTTTTTTTTTGGTCCCTTCTTTTTGTGTTCTGTTGGCTTACGAATGGACAACAAGGTAATCTGTTGCGCTGGTGGTGTTGTTAATTTCACACGGGATAATTCGAGGAGAATGGCAGTTGAAACTTTTGCCTTGCAACAAGTGGACGACGAGCATTATGTTTTGCGTGGGGTTTCGTTTGTCGGCGATTGACTTGCAGTCGCTATTGTGGACAGAGGGCCTGAATTAAGGGATTGTTAGGCGATTTGCTTGAAAAAGGAGTTTGAGGCGAATGAAGTGAGGCGACAGTTTGTAGAGGACCGTGTCGGTAGTCGGGCAAGATGAAATTAGGGGAACAGGAAAAAGGCTGTTTCTTAACAAATATTCAGTGAATTCCAAGGAGGTGTCTAAGGCCTTCATCAAAAGGACAAAACGGTTTGCGGAATAGGCACACATCAGGGTGGTAGCACAATGGGCCTGAGCTGGCCAAAGTGTGGCTGCTGTCTTCAGCCACTTCGTACACCAGACCATTTGGAATATATGGTCGGAGAAAAGCATACCCGTCTAGTGGCGCCTCAGTATCATGTGCCTTATCCACAAGAAAAGAGACCCCTTTGACTGCATCAACTATCGAGGGATCAGCCCCCATCGCTTATCGATTATTTCTGCCGTTTTGTGTATCCGCCTGAAGACGTTCAATAACAGTGCGTGGTTCAGACGAGGGAAGTCCACAATCGGCCAGATATTCACACTACTGTAGATCTTGGAAAATACCCAAGAACTGCAAGTCGACACCCACCATTTGTTCGTCGATATCAAGGTCGTGTTTGACAGGGTGCATAGAGACGAGCTATACAACGCCATGTCTAGTTTTGACATTCCTGCCAAACTTGTTAGGCTGTGCAGAGTGACGCTGGAGAACACTCGCTGCTCCATCAAGGTCGGTAACGAACTCATCCAGGCGTTCAATGTCAAACAAGATTTCAGACAAGGCGGCGCGCTGTCATGTGATTTCTTCAACATCCTCCTGAAATAGATCGTTCAAAACTCACACACAGACTCACACTAGGGGTACATCTTCCAGAAGTCCGTACAATTGTTAGCCGTTGACATTAACATGATTGGCAGAACTCATCGAGCCCTCCATGAGGTGTTTGCTAAAATCGAGGCGGAAGCCTCCAAAATGTGTCTGGCGATGAATTGAGGGCAAAACGAAGGTATCGTCTTGGACAGAGCGTCGATGTAGTCAATGACTTCATCTATCTAGGCTCCGAAATAGATTTTACAAGTAACATCAGTAAAAGATCATGCGGAGGTTTACCCGATGTAGTCGCTGTTTCTTTGGGCTCCAGAGGTAATAGCAGAGTAGTAGAGCCCTCTCTCGAAGGACCATGTTGATCCTATACGCTGGTCATGTGGATGCCCTTGCAGGAGAAGATTCAACCACGAACTGTACGTGCGGTACAGAGACATGAGTCTAACCAGGCGTCTCCGGATCCAAAGCCAATGGTAGCTAGGCCTTGTAGAGCGCATAGACTGCTCAGTTTCGGCCCTGTGAATCTTCGAATCCAAAACTGTGCGGCAACAGATGAAGAAGGGCCTCAACCAACTGGGCGTGCGAAAGCGGAGGCAGCTGGCACTAGATCGTGCTGGCGGGAGAGGCTGTTCGTCGAGGCCCAGGTGCACCCCGGACGTAATGCCACTCCATGAAGAAAGAACAAGAATGTCATTCAACTTCGCTCAGCAAATTTCCTCACGATGCACTAGGAATGAATTTATTTTTCAATGTTCAACTGCGTTCAGTTTGAAATACTTCCCAATGTTACTCCAACTTTGTTACCCCTTCCAAGAAATTGCATTTCCCAAACTCCAAACACATTCGGCATCTAAACGCGTTCGCCTGAAGAAGGGCTGATTCTGTTAGGGTTTTATGATTATTTCTCGTGTGCAGACGTGTGCTCTGTAAGAATGAAGAAGTCTTCCAAATCATATTTTTAAACCTCTACGAGAAGCCGATATGGGTCCATTGCCGGTAAAACTTGAAATTGTCGCAAGCGTAGCTATCTCTCGAACCTTGGCCCGGCTCGTCTCCCACCAACCACTTGTGCATCATTTCATTCGATTGAACAGTGGCTCAATAAATGCTAGTAGTTGAAAGCATATTCATCATTCATTAGAAGCCGAGAGATTGGAGACCACCCAGCCTCTACGATGGCTATCTTATAATGGACGCACGAAGGCCTATTTCGACTTAAAAAATAATTTCTACAGAGAACGTTGTTAAGGGTCTTAAAACACTATTATTCGAAAATGTGAGACTCAAAAAGGCTGTGCTCTCGCTTATAATATGATACAAACATCGACAAAAACATCAACCAAATAAAGGATCTCTTGTCCAAGCAGTGGATACCTTTCCAATGCAAAACGGGGGTCTGAAATTGATGAGCTACCAGACCCCCTTCGCTGTTGCTGGAAAGCAGAGGGAGACCGTATTCGATTGTGGCTAGCGTACAAAATACAAGCCAAAATGTGCTGTGTGGTCATGGCACTGTAAGCTGGTCAATAAGCAAAACTGCTGGTTATTAATTCTGCTCGGAGAACGTGAAGGGATGATAAGACATGACCGTGAACTCTGTGACCTGTTTCAAGATGTGTGAAATCCGTCCACTGCAATGGCGCGGCCACATCAAGCGCACGGATACCACTTCTCTCACTTAAAATCCCAGGGTCTAGTAGAATCTGAATAACGAACATCCTACTTGGTCCCGACAGCTGGCAGCAAAGTGCCTGGGGGATGTTGGTTAGCTTAAAAACAGAAAAGCCAATGGAATAGGCTTCATCCTTTGGATTAGGACGGTTTCCTGGAGTCTTACACCCTTCTCTTCCACCTCTTGGTGTCTTAGTCTACCCCACCGTAGATAAAGGGTTAGATGGGATTTTTATATTGTGGGAGAAGGAAGATTGCTTACAACTTTACTTCGGGCCACCACATAGAGAATGCAGTCCTTGATCGTTGCTAATCCTTCGGGTCGCGTCAAGGTGCCGAGACTCACGCAAGAGAAAAAATCTCATGTTGGATCCAATGCAACAGGTACGAACTTTCTTGTTGTACCTACGTACTACTCGGTCCGAGGATAGCCAGGTTAGCAACTACAACCCATCGTGGCTAAGACATACAGCTTTGCGATTCAGGTGGACTACCAAGGACCTTCTTCAGCCGCGGAGTAATCAAGTTGGCGGTGATCGTTTAGGTGGAGTCTGTCTTAAGTACATAATTGTCGCACAAGGTTCCACGAGGATCAAATTCAGTGGGAGTAGAGTCGTAATACTTCTACTTCTTTTCCCTTTATTTTTGTTATTTTGCGGGACACATTTTTATCGACGAGCATCAACGCTATGGGTACGGACTACGGAGTCGCATCTATGAGTTTGCTTTGTTGTAGGGAAGAGTTAGGAGATTGTTGTGTCATTAGTTTAGGTTAGGTACGAGTAGCTGACTACCCAAGATGGTGGTCCACTTATGTCACAGTAAGCCCGTTTCCTTAACACAAGGTTAAATACTAATTGATTGATTGCAAACCGCCTGGCTGCGAAAGAAGTAGGTTGGCGAAAGATTGAGTATTGTCAATACGGCTAAGGACAGGGTTGATCATAGTGCTCCGCTGATGCATATGCATGCCATCCGCTGCACACATTCGAGCGGCTTGTTGTCGATGCTTTTATCTAGTACGGCTGGTTGATCGCGACGCGGTACATTAGACGGTCTGCTTTTTCGTGGTCGAAATAAAAATAATAATATGGGTGGCGCTACAGCCCGTAGAGGGCCAGGGGCCTAGCTTCTCAGCAACCACTCGTGTTGTGCGTGCTATTGTTCTCTCACGAGTGGAAGGGACCTACAGTTTTATGCCGAATCCGAACGGCTTTGTTTGAGAAGCTTTCTCGAGACAGGAAATACTCTTTGAGCATTGTCAGTGACTCGAAAGAGGTGGGGTCGTGAAAATTGCTTTCGTCGCACAGAGCAGGAATCGAACTTGCGACGTCGAGGTTGGGGTCGACGCACATACCCACAACGCCACGGGCCACCACACAAGGATAGAGTAGATTTGAATGAAGCAATGTAGACGACTGATGCTGACATTCACCAGCAAGTTCTTGAAGTGCAACGCAACTAAATATGCGAGAGCAGAGGACAGTGCAGTAGCAGAGAAGGTGTTCAATGGTCTCCTCTTCCTTTTCATCTTCGCAGCTTCTCCAGGAATCATTATGGGCAATGGCCTATCTGGAGGCACAGTGCTGGGTAAGCACGTCAATAAGAGTTCTGAAATTCGGCCTAGAAGTTATGTGAAGTTTTTGGATCGAGAGTAGGCCATTGAGTTGTACTCAGCATCCAGTCCCGGTGGACCATCTACATTTGATTTGGTGAAGCCTTTCGAGTTTGAGCATTATGTTTTGCATGGGGTTTCTTTTGTCGGCGATTGACTTGGAGTCGTTATTGTGGACAGAGGGCTTGAATTAGGGGATTGTTAGGCGATTTTCTTGAAAAAGGAGTTGGAGGCGGATGAAGTGAGGCGACAGTTTGTAGAGGACGGCGTCAGTAGTCGCACAAGAAGAAATGAGGGGAACAATAGAAAGGCCGTTTCTTTACAAATATTCAGCGAATTCTGAGGTGGTCTAAGGAGTGGCCACGTTCGAGTCAGTCATCTTATACGCTTCATCAAAAGCACCAAATGGCTTGAGGAATAGACACATATACTTGCGGTAGCACCATGGGCCTACGCTGGCCAAACTGTTGCTGCTGCCTTCTCCAGAAGCAGTCAGCCACTTCAAGCACCTTATCATTTGGAGGATATGGTCGGAAGAAAGCATGTCCGACTGACGCCGTTCATTGACAATCTGTAATCTTCGTATCAGTGTGGCTTCAGTCAAGAAAACAGTACCATCACCCATCACCATCTTTTCGTCAATATCAAGGTCGTATTTGACAGCGTGCATAGAGATAAGCTATAGGGTATATTGAGTAGATGTTAAGTTGTCCCGGTAGGCATGGATGGCAGGCTTCCACTTGGAAAGACCATATAAGTGGGGTCCTCTCGTCAGCTTCTCTGGTATGTCATCCGTCATCCTACGTCATCCGTCTATGTTACCACATGAGCAGGATGTTGAAATACTTGGAGTTAAGTGACTGCGCTCAGAGATTTGATTGCTGCCTGGTTATCCGAGCAGATGGCAATATCTGTGAATGATGTTACATTGTTGTTTAGCCAGGATAGCGCTTCCTTGGTCGCTATCGTTCTGCCTCAAATACGCCACTATGATCTGGTAGTGTAATGGAATGACAGTTTGCAATTCATGACCTTGGAGTAGACACCCGCACCCACACCTTCGATCCATAGCCGTCCAGCTTCTGTTGTGTGGACTCCCAGTAAATTCTGAAGGAAATGCTGGTTGAGTAGCTCTTTTGGAAGGTATGCCTTGGCGTTGTGCGATCGGTGTCGCCTGGTAACGATCCGAATTTGTTGAGAATGGTAGAGTGTTCGGAGCCAGGGTCCTTCAACAAATGGTGGGATTTCAGCCGAATGGCGCCGGCGCCGCCTCTCTGCGGAAAAGGTAGACTGGATAAAGATTGGGTAGTGTACTTAAGGCTATGGAGAGGGTTGATCGTAGTACTTTGCTGATGGATATACAAGCCGGTCAAAAGGGTGCATCGATGGATATACAAGCCATTCGATGCACCCTTTCGACCGGCTTGCAGTTGACGGTCTTATCTTCCACGGCTGGTGGATTGCGACGCAGTACATCAGTGTGAGTCTAACTAATCATACAAATGACCAGTGAAGCATGCGCTGCTGCAACTCCATGTGCCATTATAGGCACAGACACGGCAGACGGTCTGCTTTTTCATGGTCGAAATATTTCTGATAAATCGCTGTTTTGTTCAGAGCATAGCTTCATTCGATGGTGACGACGTGTGGCGCCAAACTCTCAACATTTACCTAGAGCCAGTTTCCACAGGCGACACTCCTTTGAAGTGGCGGGTCAACCTGTCAATTGAATGGGTAATCCTACATAATTCATGTTAGCATTAAGGTTAGTCTAGGTTATTGGGCTGCCGGTGTATTGTTAGTCCATTTTGATATCCATTGCCGTTAATTTCATCTCATGGGAAAAAGGTTACTGGACCAGCTTTAAAACCAGGCATATTCACTTCTACTTTCCCTGGGATTCGAACCTAGAACCCCTAGAACCAAGTGCAGGCCAACAATCAACAGCACCGTGTCCTCACGTCCTTAAAATGCCATCATTCCCAACCATCCGTCAGACATAAAGCAGCCCAATCAAGGCTAATTACCTAATTGAATGCAAACCACTTCAAGCCATTAGTCTCACTTTCACACCACCGTTCACACCACGTAAGCCACTGCCTAGTAGTTAACTCTTAACTACTGTTTACATAGCCACACAAATGAAATATCACCCGTAAAAAAACGAACGAACGAGCAAGAAATCTACCACCCCATTAAACTTTTATAGCCCGACACACTTTTATTTAAAAAAAAGAAAACAGGAAAAAAAATGTAGAAGAACAAGGAACAAGTGGAGGAATCTGAATGAATTGCAACACCGACCGAAGAAGGACCGGATTCAGTTTTTCCACATGCGGGCTATATGTTAAATGTATTTTGTCCTTAACCCAGGAATAGAAAGAGAGATATACGTTACAGAGGCGGCAGACAGACAACAGGTTGTTGCCATGTTTTTATCGAATCTCATAAAATTTTTATGTAACGATTACGTTCCTCGGCTCCCTGTCCAACGGGTGCGACGGGGGGCGGGCGGCGTCTCGTCCTACTTGCTGCTGGTCTTGGTCCTGGTCTCGCAGTTGGCCTTCTCAAAGTGTATTTGTATTTTGTTTTTATATTTCTTTTTGCCTCGTATTTTGTCTGTGGATGGTCCTTTTGCAGGGGTACACATGTGGATGATGGTTATGGTTGGTGGTGGCTGGGTGGGTGGGTGGTTGAATGGGATGGTCCCTTTATTCTGCTCTCCGTCTGTGTGCCCTCGCAGTGCACACAAGACGAACGAGCTATAAAAATTATTCCTAAGGACTCCCACCATTTCTTCTCCAGTGGTTATGGTCTGTTCGTTTTTTTCTCCTTTTTATTGTGGCCGGAGAAGGGTGCGCCGCCGGGTGACGAAGATGAAGTTGGACTTTCTTTTTAATGGCCACTCGTACACCGGCATTTGTCGTCGTCCTAGGTCTCGTTGAAACTCTGTGTCCCTGCAGTCCCCGGCGCGCCGGTGTCTAGTTGTAACTTTCTTTGGAACATTTTTGTGGGGCAAGGTTTAGTAGCCGAACGGAATGGAGTCCCTCTCAGCTCTGCTCACAGGGCACACATACGAGCATCACTAGCCGACTGGGACTGGTGGAAGGCATTAGCCGTCGCCCCGTCGCTTGGTCTCCAGCCCGCCACCTGCAACCCCTGGCCCAGCGTCGACCCGGCATCCAATAAAACGATAATAAAATTTATATGATTGAAAATAAAGTTAAGTGTTTGTTGGATGGTTTGATTTATCGTTCGGTAATTTGTTAATAGAGCATGATTTACCCCTTACGAATGAGTGGTCGTCCTCGTCCTCGTCGTCGTCGTCGTCGTCGTCCTCGTCCTCGGTTGAGGTTTATGGAATCTTCCTTTCTTTTATGTCCTTACGTGTTGGTTTGTTAGTTCGTTTAGCTGTTTACGATCTATTAAAGATGTGTTCGTTCTGATGATGATGATGATGATGGTTGTGAGCTGATGCTGATGCGAGTTGTTGTTTGTTCGGTGTTTGTTTATTTATATGCATTTTCTTATGGCGCTGGTGGTGGATTGTTTGCTTTTGATTATGCGATAGTGCTGTGCGGTCTTGTGCGGCTTGGTGGCTGCATGTGTGGGTATGTGTGGAGTAAGTGATAGTTGATTATTTAGTGATGACGGTAATTAGAGCGATGAATGACAGCCCGATGATAGTTTGAATTGCATTTGCATTTTCATATTTCAGACACGACCAATTGCGGGGATGGAGTTTTGACTCGTGGTTTGGTTGCATTGTTTTGGGGAATTGGTGTCGTGTGTGTGGTGCTCGTTGTTTGCGACTAGAACATGATCTAATCAACAAGTCAGAGTCGTGGACATGGTAGTAGTGGGTGCCTCGCAACAGAATGAAGAGTCAACAGCATACTCCTCGTATGGACAACGCAAGACCTCCTTAAACGAGCGCAGGGATCTCAGCGAGTTTTACATTTATCGTTGACGCAAAGGAGTGTCCTTGAAGAGGGACAAGATGCAAAAAAATTGCTTGACAGGTCATCCACGGGACGGTTTAAATACCAATTAATCGCTGGCCTACTTGAACCAGAGTCCAGAGCCAACCGCCACCTCACATTACACACACTTTCTGTGTAACGTTTATTGTTCCACGTCAATCGCATTATAGCGCACTCGGACTCGGAGAAAAGAACGTGTTTGAAACCAGGTGGTGGTAAATGAACAAAGTGACGCCGTTTGTGTGACATTTGCACATGCCCACAATTTTGAAATTCTGAATGCGTAGACTGCAACATTGAATAACCTGTTGAGGTGTACCGCATTTGTTAAATCTTCCCAGAAACTATGTATGTGACATGGCAGGAGGTAGAGGCCTAAAGTAAAAAGTACCCAACACAACTACTGTAATATTTTGAGAAGAGTCGTAATGGGTTGTCGCACATCTTTCGGAGCGAAGTTTTATTCGTCACGTGGCCATTGAAGCAATGCATTGAATTGGACGATTTCTGAGGGACTGTGCGTCGACACTAGACCCAATTCTGACATTCATGAACTGTGATCGGCATAATACTTCGGTTGGTGGAAAAGGGCCCAGAATTACATGCGCTAGACTTGCTGCACTGATCGACTTTTGCCATTCAGGTATGCGTTTACAGTAGCCGGTTGAAGAAGCTTTGTATGCGCTCGCTAATCCTGGTTGCATCGATTGCATCGAGCAGAAGATGCATTGAGGAGAAGACCCCCTACGGCGTCTATGGATCCGAAAGTGGTCTTAAGTGACTTGGCCATATAGAGCACACGGGCAATTTAGCGGTTTTCAATGGGTTATGATTCCTAGACGTGAGACAAGACAGCGCACAGAAGTCTAAAAAGAACTTAAGCAAATTCCGAATGCTTATATTTTGCTGTCCCCCTCGTTTGGCAGGACAACGATATACTTGGTAAGTATTACCGTCTCCAAGGACTCTCTCAAAATAATCGAATGATCTCTTTAATTGTACCAATGACATTTCTAATCTCAGACACTTCGTTTAAGTCATTAACGACTGTGAATTGCAGTGAAAGACATTTGCCTGTGGATATTTCACATGTATTCGCTTCACTCCTCTCACTTTTCCAGCCATAGTTGAGCAACCATCATTGACTTGACCAAACATTTTCTTAAAATCCAACAATTGACTTCATAAGCTTTATCTGTGTGCGGTACTTAGCTATTTGTTACACCATCGATTGCAAATCCTTATATTTAGAATTCTGTTATGGCAGAAAATTAATCCAAAATGTTGCTCGAGCCTCAGAGCCTAGGGGCGCCTATAATTGTGCGGAGCTGCTCGACCAAGGCTCGAAGAATTCTAAAATAATACAGGTCGACTAAATCATACAAATGGGCCTTCAAACTATTTTCTGCGAGGTTAGTGGTTTTGGTGGTGGCCCGTGGCGTTGTGGGCAGTGTTACCACAGAGACTCTACAGAGTCAAAAGGACTCATCTTCTTTATCTTGACTCGGGGGTTCATCATTTTTAGATTTGACTCATTTTACCTAAACACCTAACGTAATTTTATTTCATATTCCCATTTGCTTTTCCTGAACGCTTGTATTTAAAATGCCTGAGCACATACTAGTAATGCGCCACGAAATAGCTCTAGCCAGACTTTGAGTCAGTCAAGGAATGTCGTCGTATCTTCATGGATGGCTACAAAACCAATGAAGGGTCCGGCGCTGGTGTTTTCAAGGAGGACTATCATCATCATTAGGTAAAATTGAGTCTGCTTTTCAAGCGGAAACGTATGCAACTAAACCATATTGTAAAAAACATGTGGATGGGTAGACGTATCTGTGTCTCAATCCTTTAAGCACATCTTTTCTGAATTTGATTGGCACTCAAAATTCACTGAAACTCATCTGGGTCAGAGGACACCAAGGAATCACTGGAAATGAGATCGTCGATGAACTTGCCAGACAAGGATCAGAGGAAACTTTCTCAGGCCCTGCACATGCGCTCAGACAACCTGCGTCTGTGGTTAGGGCTTCCATTGATGGTTTGACCTCTTGACAGCACAATCGTAGATCTTTATTTTTTTAATTATTTTTAATATTATTAGAAAGACCAAGCATTTGCCGCAGAGGTCTGTAAGAAATCCACGGAATTTTCGCTGTCCCTTGACACGGCAGAGCACTTCCTCTGTCACTGTCGCGCCTTTGTTTGGATAAGGTGGCAGGCGCTCATGTCGTGAGAGCTGATTCTGTAGGCCCTTCATCACGGAAGCGCCTGCTGGTCTTCAGAAGGAATTGTAGTTAGTAGGTGGACCAGTCTTGAGTCTGAGTGCCAATATTAAATCCACCAACAACAAAACTCATACTAGTTTCTTGTTTCACATAAGGAGGCATTGTGTTATCAAAAACCTTTGTGGGGATTCATTTATTTTCAAAATTACTCGTTTCTTAAGCTGCTGGGACTCATAAATAATTTAACCTGTGGTAACACTGGTTGTGGGTATGTGCGTCGATCCCAACCTCGACGTCGTAGGTTCGATTCCTGCTCTGTGCGACGAAAACAATTTTTTCACGATCCCACCTCTTTTCCGTCACTGGCAATGCTCAAAGAGTATTTTCTGTTTAGAAAAAGCTTCTCAAACAGTGCCGTTCCGAATAATAACGCACAACACGAGAGGTTGCTGAGAAGCTAGGCCCTGGCCCCCTACGGGCTGTAGCGCCTCCCATATTATATATTATATCAGTGGTTTTGGTTAAAAGTCAAGATGTATGCGAAGGCGTGCCGCAATAGGGTGCTACCAAATGTAGCTATATTACTAAGCTTAAAAAACTTCCTCTCTGCTTATTGAGTTCTAAGGTATGTAAGGGCAAAAAAAAGTCGGCTCATTGCTTGAATTATTTTTATTTAACTGGATTGTTGGCTCGTTTAAAATTTTTATTTTATTTGGGATCCTTCCTTTTCGCTGGTTGACATAAAACTGACAAAGAAAGCTCGTTATTTTATTTGTCATAATGGGGAGCAGCTGCTTCTTTGATACAAAAGGAGTTATAGCTTCTCTTCTTGGATTCAAAAAGCAATTGCTCAACATTGAGTTCCTCGCGCACTTCCTTTGTTCACTACCTATCATGGACAGTATACCTGCTGTTCACCAGCTTCAGTCGGAGTCTGGTCATACTTAGAGCGCATTTAGCTGGCGTTCTGGAAATGATCATAATCTCAGATTTGTTCACGTTAAGCTGATGCACGAGTTACGTGCCAAGTCGCTTTACTCAGAATAGCGTCTTACCATAGCCAAATCAACGACGGCTTGTAAACAAGTCTACAGCCAATCGGATAAGGGCTTCTAAAATTCTTAAGCCAAGTTACGAGACGTTACCGTTCGATCCTTGGAAACGAAAGAACAACGTGTCATATGAAAAAGCAGTTTGGTCGAAGCAGTGAGAGTGGTCACACCACATTGAACACAAAAGGAAAAAAAATAAATAAAGAAATTAAAGTTATGAATTAAGTTTACTAAAGTGTTTTATTGTAATTCGCTTTCGCTCCTCTAAGGACATAACTCGCGCTGGCGTTTCAGATGCCTTCTGACTCTATCGTTTGCATTTTCTTAATCTGCAAAACAGTTCTAGATTGGTGTGGCATAGTTCCAAGTCTTGTCGTTCACCTACCCTTCATAGAGCGAAAAATTGGTCGAAGAGTTGGTTGCACATGCTAGTTGGCATATGTCTTCTACAAGCTTCGTGGACATGGAAAGGCAACTACAACCAACATCAGGTCGGTCATAATTTGGAAGGCCTTTGTATGCATGCAGGTATTGGTAACTTTGGTTGAAGTGTATGAGTTAATGAATAGTTAATAACTCCAATTGGACTAAGTTTGAACCCTACATCATAATGTCCAGATGTACCCTTGAGCAATCTTCAATCACAGCGTCATAATTTCCTACACAAGCTATATCAAAGCGCGATTATACCAAACGCGTACCCTTTACCCAAACTCGTTGTTAACATTTCCTACATGTGCAACAGTCCGCAGCGTAGTGACATTTAGTAGTACTGTAGGACATTTCATTAGTGCCAAGGTAGGTTACGTCATGTTAAAGTATGAAGAACAAATGCAGTCGACTTCAGGCTGGAAAGTAAGACTGAGGTATTTTAGGCTGTAATGGTGAGAGGCAACCATGCTTACCGAGCCTAAGGAAGACTAGCCGTCTTTAAGGAAGGTCCAGTTTCAGTAACTGTACGAAATTTCTAATACATAATTAGTGTATGCATATATACTTGTCAATCACTTAAGAGAGTCATAGAAGTATAATCTGTGTCCAAGTGTGTGTAATTCTATGTTTGGCCAGTGCTGCCAGTCGAATACATGATTCATTGATCCACTTCGCACTTGTTGCCTTTGAGTTCTGGCATAGTCACTCCTAGTGTATGGATGTCTATGTGGCAGGAATATTGAAAATAATGAGCAACGAGTTATAATTCACAGCTCGAGAATAGTACTACAAAAATGTGGACATTGTCTTAGCCCTGACTGTTATATGTAGTTCACCACTGTCTCTGCAAACAAAACAGGTATTGTTCAATCGGTTCTTCAATGGCTTTGAATTCTGTGTTCAGTTGTAGTTCTAACTAAGCCCGTTCATCAGATCTCTCATTGCCTTGAATTTTGTCTCTGTATTCGGCTAGACGCATCACGAGCCGATGGTGCAGAGAGAAAGGATGTACCTGAACCTGAATGGTGAACATTGATCTTTAATATTTGCGGATTGTAGTCTGCAGGAAATATCGGGCTGGGAAGAGAATTCCATTTTCGTGCAGTGCGGCTGAAAAATGTGTCTCTTAATTTAACTGTGCGTCCAAAAGCGAAAAATGGACATTCCAGGCGAGACGTGAATTCATGGAGAGGAGGAATGCAATTGACCTCTAGCAATGCTGAAGCGTCTTAACTGTTGGAGGGTGTAATAGCATCTTAATATTTGATCTGTAAGAAAAGCTGAGTTGAGCTCATCTTAGCTGGACTTCGGATTAAAGATACTGCGCCCATTCGCCAGCCTAACACAAGTGGGTTCAAGTCGCATTACAGACTCCAGCTACAACGTCAACGGCATTGCTTAGATTCATCTGTATAGTTATTAAAGTAAGTAAGTAATTAAGTATGTAAGTGAGTAAGTAATTGATGCTGTATACGACAGCGATTGCGTTTGGGCCCGCTGAAACCCATTACTGGCTGGGTAGATCAATTGGCAATTTACTTCTCTGACGTACTCAGTGAAATGTTGAAACGCTCAAGCTTTAGCCGTGAGTATATCATAGAGAATTAGGTGGTCAACAGGCGTTATCTCTATTGACAGAAACAACCAGCTACCCTTGGCTACTCGTTGGCCCGAGGGAACTTACCCAGACTTACCCAAGACTCTTGCGATTCCTTACACACCACTCCTCTGTTCATTTTCAAAACAACAATAAAAACTGCGCTGTTTTCAGATTCAAAATATCAAAATATATGTATTTCCAAAGGGCATGTCTATTTTAAATTCAACCGTGGATCGGCCAACAACGACTGCTTCACCACATCGTACTTCTTCTGGGCTTCCTCGTGGGTTATCGTCAAGCGCTTCTGCACCATTCTCTTGTTTAACTCGAGCGTCTTGGACTCCTCCAAGAGGCGCTGATAGTCGAAGTTGTCGAACTTGTTCTCGAACTTAATCAGGAACTTCTTCAAGGAAAGCGCCTCCGCTGTCAACTGGAAGAGACAAGAACCAAACGTGCGGCTGCTACGTAGTCAATCGACAGAGATGAGAAACACTTACATCTTCGTAGCGCCTCTGCAACTCGTTCAGAAGCGACACAGACCGCGTTTTCATTTCGTTCAAGCAGGCGTGGTACGCGTCCCAAGACTCCTTCTGTGTTAGCGTGCGACCTGCATACGGCACCAAATAGGGCGCCAAGAAGTCGGGCACATTCAAAGCCCTCTCCATCAAGGTCCGCTTCTCGTCCTCGTCCTGAAACACAATCAAAAGTGAAACCATTATGTCACCGTTAATGCGCTGCATTAAATGCCTGGCAAGGCATCCGCTTTAAGCGGATTTAATAGATCTAATTAAGTTCAAGGTCTCTGACCAATAACTCGAGGCATAAGCCGTCTGGCAACCAGACACGCACATAGTCGGTGTGCATGTGCATGTGCATGAGGATGTGCATATGTACAACTCAATTAAGTGCCAAATATTGATGCTTTCAATTATGCATTAAGAAGTGGGGCAACAAACAATGGAGTGACACTATCTATTCCCAAGTAATACAAATGCATTAATCCAAATTGCCACCACGCTGGGAGCCCTCATCGCTGGTCGTTGTTGTTGTCTGCATCGCCCACCACCCATCGCCCAAGCCTGCGTTGGTAAACAAACCGAAATTAACATATATTATGAGGGGGGTGGCGGGCGCCAGACGATGGGGAGAAGACGATACATTGAAGTCATGTCACAAATATATAAGTAATGCCAATTGCAGGAATATCAATGCACTTATCGGGCATGCGGGCAGTTCATTGCCATCAGTTAATTAGGTCGTCTTAAAGGATACCTGCCGACCTTAAAGCCGACCATGGAATGTGTGTGTGTGCGGCCATTGTGTGACTTACCTCCTGCAGGCGAATAGTCCTCGCAGCGGTGTTTCGCATCGGATCGAAGGCCTTGAACGTCAAGTGTGCACTTGACCTTTCACTGTTGCGCATATCAATGATGCCGATTATTTCGTCGGCGCGTCTCTCGTAAGCCTTCTTGGCCGCGTCTTCCGCCTTCAGTTGCTGCAACAGGAGCATGTAGAGTTCGTACTGAGTGGGTTCGTCCTCAACGTTGCCGTACTGGAAGTCACAAAAAAATGATGTAAATTCCACCGATCCTTGAAGCTCTCAATACAGACCGTGATGCTTTTTGTCAGCTCAGGATCAAAGGTGATCTCCTCGCCGTAGTCCGGCTTCGGTGGCTTCGTGAACAGTCTCGTGCAGGCGGTAAGGGCGCCTCGCACGTAGTGATATTTCAAGTGGATTTTCCCTTGGAAGAGCATAAAGGTTCGTTCAGCGATGTCCTTGTGGGCGGCCTTGGACGGGTCTCTGTAGAATTTTTCAACTATTTCCTAAGGAAAGCAATGGAAGCTGTGAGTGCAATAATGGAGAACACCGAACTTACTGTCAACTTCTTTCGCTCGTATTTTGTGGTGTATTGCTCGTAGAAGCATCTGCAATTTAGTCAGTTTTAGAAGGAATTCAAGTGCATGGCAGGGAATAGCTTTAAATGATCAAGAGTCTTGTTGATACGATACGAGTACGCTCCCTGGAAGAGAGCTCCGACAGGTTTTTTTATTACAAGGCTGTAGCCAAACGTCGACTCTGACAATTTTCTCGTGGCAGCAAGATTCAGAGCCCGACTGTCGATTGTCAGAAAGCTGCACCAGCCAACAAAGAGAAGCTTTGACATTAGACGTCTAAGCACACCGGAGATTGCCAGAGCCTACGAAGACCAATTAGGCGAGAGACTCTCCAGTATACCTACGTGAAGCACAAACGCCAACGAGATGTGGTTGTATTGCCGCTCCGCCATCAAAGAGGTATCTCAAACTACCGTAGGCTACCTGCCACCCCCGACAAGAAACCCGTGGTGTGACGGCGAGTGTGAGCAGAAAAAACGTGCAACCGACGAGGCATACCAAAAAGCGGTGAAACGGAAAACAAAGCAGCACAGAAGGAGTGCTGGGCTAGAAGAAGGGACTAGAAAAAGATCTCTCAACCACCCAGCTCAAGGATATCGAAGAGTCTAGGAACAAACAAAAAATACGGGCCTTCTACAAACCAGAGAATTGCATGGCCACAGGCTCCTGGAAAGGTACCCAGGCTCTTCGATGCGAGGGTTATCTAACGTCTAAAGCCGTTTTGCACCGTGTGTACCAGTGCGGCTAACGGCTCAGCAAATCGACTATAAGCCAAATCGTCACACGACAAATCATGGAGAAAACCAGTGCGTTTCAAATCCATACTCACCATCTTTTCATCGATTTTAAAGCCGCATACGTGGTGCTACAGCCCATAGAGGGCCAGATAACTGCCAGTGTTATATTTCTGGGTTTCACGATTGATAGCAAACTGAACTGGAAACTCAACATCCACGATAAGGTCAGGAAACCCTCTTCTGCCCTTTTTAGCTGCAAAAAAGCCATTGGATGCAAATGGGACTTGCAACCACGCATCGCTCACTTGATTTTCATCTCGATTGTCAGACACTTCTGTATGGAGTCTCGGTTTGGTGGTCAGCACTAAGCAAGGCACTCAATCGAGTACAAAGACTGGTCTGCTTGTTCATCAGCGGAGCACTGAGAAGTACTCCATCAGACGCACTGAATAATCTCCTCCACCTTCCACCACTGGAACTATTTGGAAATACCAGCCAGCACAGGCTTGAGACTTGAAACACTCCGACTGTGGTCCGAACTCAACATCGGCCACTCAACCATTCTCAAGGAATTCAACTTCCTTCCTAGGGACACCGACCGCCTAATACCTCAGGCTATCTTCGAGAGGAAATTCTCGATAAGCATTTCCTTCAGATCGGACTGTATGTCTGATAGGCAGACGTTGGATGCTCCTTGGCGTATTTTCACAGATGAATCGAAGGCTAAGGAAGGGGTAGGTGCGGGTGTCTATTCCAAAGATCTCAACATTGCTATCTCCTTGAAGCTCCCTGATCACATCTGTTCCGACAGTCAGGCCGCTATATGATCCCTGGACAATGTCATGTTTTACTCAAAAACATCCCCTAAATGTAGGCTGTCTCTTAACGAGATGGCCGAGCATTTTAACACTCAGCTCATGTGGGTGCCGGGACACTGTGACATACCAGGAAACTGCAAAGCCGATGAATTCGCCAGGTGTGGTACAACATCATCCCTATCAATATCAGGGGTACTACCTTCCATGCCGATCGCTGCAGCCTACATTTTAAAGATTCACACAATAAAAACCACTAATGACAAATGTCTCCACCATCTTCCTTAAATAAAAGAAATCTTGCCGTCACTTAAGCTAAAACAGTCACTTAGACTACTTAGACACACTAACTTTCTCTGAGTCAGTAAGTAATGAGAGAGCACCACAAGTGCATGAAAAGGGTTCAACAGGTTTCTCGTCTCTGCAGCTCCTGCAGAAGTCATTGTAAGGGAAGCTTATCCTAGAGGCGCAATGCCCTGTTCTGACGTCAATGAGGGTTCTAAGATTAGGTACATTGATCAGATTAAGTGACGGTTTTAGGATAGAACAGGCCAGATTTGGATTCTTATGAGGCATCCTTTGCATGTTGACCACCTATGATTTGTTTGAGCAAGCGTGTCCAGCTTCAGTAGATGTTTTATCAGCATATATGGTCGATCGCTATCCGAAAAATAGCAATGAATTTGTAGATGTTCGTTCGCTTCACAAATCTCTGGTATATCGCAGTGTCCAGGTGCCCACATAAGTAGGATGTTAAAATAGGAACAATAGTTCTGTTGAATCGTGCAAGCTTACGTGGGAAAAAACTACTTTGAATGCATGTACATTCGTAATCGCTCGTAATAGTGTCAATTTCAACCGAGACAAGCTCCACATTCCACGTTGCACACGCGCCGCAAACGATAGCACTCACTCGACGACGAATACTGACGTTGCGTCTACGATGACAAGATACTAGGGCTTTAAAAGTTTTGTATTCAAGTAGATAGGAGGCTTCTTTTCGAAACAAATTTTGAGTAAATACATCTTTAACTGCAATAAATCCTTGACTAAGAATAATCAAGGACAGGTCTGCAGCTTCCAACAGCCAAATATGTGCTAGCAAGTATAACAATAACCATTTTGCATGACCAGGAGACGAGTGACTATGGTGAAATGCATACGATTCCCGCATTCATCATTCTAGAGCTTCTATGATAACAATTCACAAGCGGGAGACAAATTCGATTTTTGCAGACAAGACGTGGCATTATTACTCCTCACGGCATTTGCCTGAAGTCAACGTTATAGTTTTCTACTTACTTTCCTGGAATTCTTTCAAAATGCAGCGTTATCTTGCAGTCCTCGAACGTGCAGCACCGCAGCGAGTCCGTGCGTGGAACCGAATAGAAATGCATTATTTTCTCCTTCCCCGCTTGGCTGCTGTAAATGTAGTCTGAAAAAAATCACTCAAAAATCCCAAAAAACGAACTCAAAAAATCCACCAAACTCACATCTAAGGCAGTCCGGCCGGCCCTTCACGAAGGCCTCCTCATTCTGCTGCGTCTTGAAGTTCGCCTTACTTTTTGTCATCAAATCCGATCGATTGTCATACCAGACCCACTGCACAGCCGGGTCCTCGTACTTGCCATCGGCAAACAGGGTCAGTCGTGAAGTCTTGCCGTCGCTTTGCGAGTGCGAGGAAAAACGCTCGAACACCACGTTTTTGTAGTGAATTGCCTTGCGCCGGTTGGGGTACCTCTCGTCGAAGTCCCTCTCGCCGATGTGCACATTCTGCACCCAGGTGCGGCTGAGGTCCAAGTGCTTCTCGACGCTCTCCTTGGCCGTCTCTTCGGTCAGATTCTCCTCGGAGAGTTGCTCGGCGACACGCATCTCGGGCGGCTCGCCCGGCAGGAAATGCTCCCAGCGACCTGTGTCGCCGAAGTCCCACTTCATATCGCGTATGCGGCAGTCCTGCAGATTGACGTAGTAGTTCGCGTTGTTCCACACGCTCTCCACATGCACGTAGGCACTTGTGCCGGGGCTGTGCTTGAAGCCCGTGGACGGCTCTATGAACTCGATTGTGACCGGAGCATCGCGCTCTTCGCCGTTCTCGTCCCTGAGCTTCACCTTCGGCTTGATTGTCCACGGAGCATTGTGCACGATCACAACCCAGGCGTGAGACAGGCGCTTCGGGTCGTTGAATATTTCTGCCTCCAGCTGGGCCTGGAACATGGAACATTTTTAGTCGCTCTGTGGAAGTTGCGTCGGTATACTCACCTCGCGGGCGACACGGGCCTCTTCCTCTTGCCGCGCTTCATCGAGGAGCACCTGCTGTCGCTTCTTTTCCGCCAACTTCTCCGCAAGTCCACTTTGGAGCACCGGCTTTGGCCGCAGCTTGTACTTCCCGTCACCGGCAAGGGGCTCATCGCTGACATCCAAGGAGTCCACGCCTCGCGTCCAATCCTCATCCTCTGGCATGGCAGTGTACTCCACGTTGGTCTGATCATTGTGAACAGTTTCCATGCGAGCTGATCCCGACACAACCATCGCTGGAAAGCCCGCTCCAATCAGCATGCTGCAGAGCAACGTGGCCATTTCGAAGCTGTTCCCAGAACGGCGCCTGACCAGCGTCGGTGGCGACACCAATTCCTTCGGCTGTGGGGGGAGAAAAGTGTGATCCAGATTGAAATATCTTTTGAAGACTGCTGGGTGGGGGAAAATGTGGAGCTTCTTGCGTCCCATCACTTAAATTAGCAAATCGCCCAGATGCTGGCTTTTCCAGAATTGACACAATCGCGACGGGTGAACAGACACAAAGAAGACAGAACAAGGGAATGCCCTCGAAACAGAAACAAAGTACGACTTCGGTGGAGAGATGCCGCCGTCAAGGTATCACGCCCACTGGCGCCCAGAGTGTATTTTGCAGCGAAGAGATTAAAATAAATGGTGGTCGGTGGGATGGTGAGTCAGTTGTGGGCTGCTGTGCACCGCTTGAGACTGCCAATGCACCGGGGTTGCATCCGCTTTTGCATTTTGAAGCTTTTCATCTTGGTTCGATGTGTCTCTTTTGTTTGTTTGACAAGACTTAAATCAGCGGCGGATGTTGGAGTGGTGGAGGGATTCACGTGACAGTTGCACTTCAAAATGAACGCGGCTTTGCCAATCAGGTGAATCCTTCAGGAAACATCACCATTAGGTGATTATTCGTTGATGTGTGGAATGAGGTCCCAAAAATATGAGCTTCCTATTTGTGGCGCTGCCTGGCCTAAGTGATCTGCACTCAATAACTAACTCTATAACTTCTGCTCAGTTATATTCGGGCGTTGAGCTGAGGTTTGGTTTATCTATGTTGGCTACAATGCGGGCGGAATGGCGGTGGTGCTGATGTGCTGGCCATGACCAGCGTAGGACTCGGCGAGAACGATTTAGGCTTACTTGTCAGCAGCAGTGGTGGAAGTAATGCACCAAGTGTGTGATTAAGTTGCAAGGAGATGCTTAACACCTTGTCGACGTTTCACATTTTGACTCTCTTCCGTATTTAATCTCGGCCATCTGGAAATTGAAAATCGAAGTTGTAATGCATTGGGGTCGACGCACATACCCATAACGCCACTGGCGTCCGTTAATGACGCATTTAAGTTTCTAGCATTAGATGAACACAACCTTTTGATACGGAGTTCATAACCTCAAGGCGTCGTAAAAGGAAAATCAGGAATATGTGCGAACGGTGTGGAACACTGCACAGAACATGACGTTGAATGTAAACAAAATAAAATTTGAATACCAAAAAATATATCGAAAACATCTGTTCAGTGGAATATTTCTCCGGTTCCGCAAGAGAAAGCTCTTCCGGAGTACGCTGGGTCAAACAAAAAATTTGTCGGCATGTATGTCAAATTCTCCCATCAAATTCTGGTTTTCCACAGCTATCATGCCTTAGTTTTTGGACAACTTAAATTGTCAAAGTTAGCAACTGAACTAGTTGCTGCAGCAATACGCTTTGTTTTGCGTTCTCATACTTGAGCTTGGCTCTGCACAATCAACTCCCTGGGCAGCGTTAGATGTCGGGTTATTTAGAATCGATTGTTACTGCACAACATTTATTGGTGCTTTATTATCGGTTGTCTGTTGCTGTGCTCACGAACCTGCACGATATGGTTGTCTGAAAACCTTCAAGAACCTTTCTAATCTACGGCTTGACAACTTCTTGCTTAAATAAACGTTCGTCCCTTCAAATTGACCATCAACTCTGAAGTCAACTTGATCTTGTGTGGGTGGAAATCGAGATCCTTACGCAAAGTGGTCTGAGCAATGCCCAATTCTTGAGAACCTCGTGGCAGTGACTGATGTGGATCCATTGCTACGAACGTCAGCGATATTTTTCACACTTCGACCAACCCTCACTGACAAGGCATCATCACACAATGAATATGTAGACTCCCATTTTTTGCATTAAACGTGTTATTTGCGGCCGAAAATTGGAGTGAAGGCTCTTAAACTTGCAGTCACGGACACCGAACTTCGGTAGAAAAAGCCTTGCTCGTCCGTGTGTTTTACCATGATGAAAATGTTGAGTTTTGTTGTTATTGCTTGTCTACGAGAATTACGACCGCCTTTAAAATTGCTATTACCGACTGCGAATTTCGGAAGTTGCTCTTTGGTGTACTTTACCGTGATGAAAATGTTGAGTTTACAAACGAGTCAATTTGACTAGACGATTAGTGAAAGAGTGCTTTCGCAAATTCAACTCAAAATTGTCAGTCCCTATTCCAAGATCCTATACAAGCGCGTGACGAATGACGACTCTTCGTGATACCCACAACCTGCGCTGGTGACTGCTTCTACTGCTGCCCACATTCGCCGCTGCTACCACCAAAATCTCCACTTCTGTAACGTATCTCTCAATCCTACCACAACCTCGTTGGACTCTATTGTGTTGATGAGACATACAACAATCTCCTGCTATGAGCATGGCACTTTCTCACAATTTATGCATCAATCTGATGGTATGTTAAATCCTGTCGAAAGTGTTCACCAAGCCCTTAAAATTTCGTGAAGTTTACGTAGCACTCTCAATAACTACTGAGAAACATGACATAAGTTTTCAAGAATCATCTACGGCTACCTCTTATTATTTTAAGCTTGTAAATATCACCGTATCATAGTGGGTTGTTGCGAAGGTCTGAGAGGAGGAATGTAGGTGGCTAGCCCACTTGAGCATCGTTTGTTAAAATAGCGATGAGACACGGACAAGGAGGACACGGTACGTCGATGTTCTAGCGAGTCTAATGAACCGAGATATTGTTGTCCCCTCTAAGTTTTATCGCTCGCTTTTGGATTCTGTCTAGTAGGTGCAGGGTGGTCTTGGTGGCACCAGGATAGAAATGAACGTTGTACTCAAGCTTATGACGAACATACGCCTTACAGATTAATGCCAAATCGGGCGTTTCTAAGACTAGCGCCTAGCTGAACATTGCCCAACAGTAGATCTTCGAAGTTAATACCTCGCTATGCTTAGCAAGTGTGGTGGCACCGAACTGGACGTGTGCAGCAAAGTCGGGAAGGAACCAACGTTATCAGCTTGGGAACAAAGCAGAGACTCGGCCGCTTCAGCGGGAAATCGGCGATATTCCCTGGAGCCTCTCGATCTGTAGTCTTTGGTCGAGTGGTCAAACTCTATTTCAAACGAGCAACTAAGCGAAAGAGAATGTGTCAGTGAATTGGACTCAGCCTACTGCACAAAGTACGACATGCAGTTGATTACTTGTATTTTGCCAGACAGAAAAGCTGCAAATGTGGCGCATAACAGTCTAAAAAGAACCAAGTTGGGCAGAGCTCATACGCGTTGCTGAACGGCGATTAAGACGGAGTGTAATTAACGCCCTAATGCATTAATGCCTGAAACATAATAGTGCGTTGCGTTGTCTTTCAACGGACACAATTCAATGGCCATGCACATACCACTGCGGCGACCTACGTAAGTACAAAATGAGAGCGATGAGAGGATCGCAACACGAAAAACCATCGCATGTAATTATCGAACATGTTGCACATTTTTTAACGGATTGGTGCGATGATAAACAGCTGACTACATTTTAACGACAGAATCGATTTAAATTCGGACCAAGGAGGAAGTTACGAAAGTTGAAAAAATAAGATTTGTAGACGAGAATCCATCTGTATCTCAGCAAAGATTCAGCTCACGAACCCACCACCTTCTTTCTGATTGATACATAATTTGTTGCGACATTTCAAATGCTTGGTAGCATGAGTACGCCAAATTAGCAACAAACAGCAATTCCTTAATTTTTTTAGCTTTATTAGCATTCATAGATCATCATGTGGTAGCCCGTGGCGTTGTGGGTATGTGCGTCGATCCCAACCTCGACGTCGTAGGTTCGATTCCTGCTATGTGCGACGACAACAATTTTTCGAGTCACTGACGATGCTCAAAGAGTATTTGTTGTCTAGAAAAAGCTTTTCAAACAAACCCGTCGGATTCGGCATTAAACTGTAGGTCCCTTCCACTCGTGAGAGAACAATAGCACGATCAAGACTAGTAGTTGCTGAGAAGCTAGGCCCTGGCCCCGACGGGCTGTAGCGCCACCCATATTATATTATATTATTATTATATCTTAATTGCCAGCACACTTAGACCATTGTTGGTCCATTGCGATGCCCAGTGCCATTCATTTGATCCCAATGACTGGACCAGATTGTCAAACCAGATAAAAGCATTTTCACTTTGCTTTTACTGGAATTCGAACCGGGGACCTTTATAACCAAGATCAGACACTCAACCACTTGCGCCATCCAGCCTTTGGCTACCCGGCTAACGAATTAGTTACTTATTTACTAGGCCTGTGATCCGTGGCGGAGTTTAGCTACTTTCCGTCGATGACAGTCTTGAGCAGTCATCAGTATCAGGCTGTCTTGCATATGAAATGAGTTCGTCTTTCTTCTGTTCAGATGTGCGGTCTTCCTCTACTTTTTAGGCCATGCTACTTAGATTCTCTTAATCGGAACTTTAGTTTCCATAAGCCTGATATCGGTTACATCAAGAGAAAGAAAATTTCTGCGAGCGAGATATTTAGTCCTGTGTGCCATGATGTCTTGGGAAATAGGATTGACCCATGAACTGCATGAGTTATACAGCCACATGAGTCTACATACAATATTGTTTCAACGGCTAAGATGGTCACGCCATGTAGAGCTAATGCACAACACAGCTCTAGCCTGAATGGACGAACAAATAGTGGACACCAACGAAATCAACAGTAGACACATGTGCAGATGTGTATGATTCGAGGCACCTGGCATCAAGCTTTAGAGAGTTGTTGTTCGAGGTCCATTATCAACCGCACTATACCTTTAAAAAAGAAGTTAAAAATACATGCATAGTGCTTCAACATTGCTTAAAAAACAAATTATTGCTCGACAGTTATGGAAATGTGGTAGTCCGTGGCTTTGTGGGTATGTGCGTCGACCCCAACCTCGACGTAGTAGGTTCGATTCCAGCTCTGAGCGACAAAAATAATTTTCAAGACCCCACCTCTTTCGAGTCATTGACAATGCTCAAAGAGTATTTTCTGTCTAGAGGAGGCTTCTCAGACTTGGCTGTTCGGAGTCGGCATAATTTTGTAGTTCCCTTCCACTCGTGAAAGAACAATGGGAGGATCAAGACGAGTGGTTGCTGAGAAGCTAGGCCCTGGCCCCCGTGCTGTAGCGCCACGCATATTATTATTATTATTATATTTTTTATTTGAAAATTCACAAACGAAAACTGCTGACACAATATTTGAGAGGGAGAGAGGAAAAAGCTGATTATCGCAGAGCTCCATCGCACCCCTCCGTAATATTGAAGTCGAACGCAGCTACGCACTATTGTGTTTCGTGCATAAATGACCTAAGTAAGTAAAAAACCTGTAGGTCCCAGGCAATCGTCAAAGAAAAATACGAGTAAGAGCTCTGGAAGCTGAACTCAGGTCTACCTTGGACTATCACGCTGCTCATATTGTTATTAACTTAATCAACTGGATAGAGGCTAGGAAAAAACGAGTTGTTACGACAGACGTGAGCCGAACTGTGCATTTTCACGAAAGAGAGTGGTGCAATGGGGTACATAATGTTCCATAAACAGTTGCGGTAGTTAATCATTACCACCTGAAACATGTTACAGCGCTTATTTCACATCATTCCTAATTGTAATTATGTGCCTAAACTCGTCCATAAGATCGGCACTAATTCGAGTGCAGGCGTGACAAGTGTTTCACTCACGTGTGAAAGGAACTACAACAGAACACATTTCTAGACGCATCACGCACTCCATTCAAAGCATGCCGCAACACATTGTATGCAATTCCCGTCAAGAAGTGTATCTCCAGGCAAAAATTAAAGCTCGTCAAAAAAAAAGAATCATAATAGTGCATGCGGCGAAAACATCAAAACAAAACAAAAAAGAAAAAGAAAATGAAAATAAAACAGAATCGCCTTTCTCTCCTGTTCCCTTTTAATTTTGCACATTGCACTGTGCCACCGCTGCACAAGGACAACGGGGCATAATAGAAAAACAAATTAAAATTAAAACAACTAAAATTAATGAATCTAGAAAAGAAAACAAGCTCCACCTAAAGCAGGCACAAAACCCATTGCAGCGTCGTCGTCGTCCTCCAAAGAGAAATAGCGCAGCGCATTTCCTTTTGAGTAATCATTTCTTTTGAGCTCGTCGTCCATATCCACTTTGCGGCCAGCAACGCTGCCAACAAAACCGAAATGATGAACAAAATAAAAAATCGCATCGCAGCAAGAGTCATGCAAAAACAAACGAAAAACAAGGCAGTTCGGCCAAACAGAAAGAGGCAAAAAACAGAAACAAAAAACAACGAGTTAGGCAACTCCATCTGCCGTTGCACATGAATCAAAAAACGGATGAAAGGCTGCCGCAATATGACAATTACAACGGATTGACTGCATCCCCAAACCTTTATGCTCTCGCATCAGATTTCCAGTACTTAGAATGCACGATCCGTAAACGCTTTGGATTAATTCAAGCGAAGCGTTCCCAAAAATTTCCACATTTCTAATCCCAAAAATTCTGCCACCGCGCCGCCGGACAGGGGTATGATGACAGCGATTTAATGTGTGCTACATTACCGTGAGTATGGGACGGTAAAATAGAACAGCAACAACGAGCAAAAAAAAAACACGTCCTTCCAAAGATTACTTATCAACTGAAAAACCCGAACTCTGTTGGACATGCATTTTCCGTATTTTAACTATCAAATAATTCCCCCCACGCTTCCTTGGTTACACCATCCACCATCCACCCCGATTACATCTGCCCCCCAGATTCAGCTCTCTTTTAAGGAACAAAGCTAAAAACGGGAGGAATTTCAAAAATAAAACAAGTAAGTAACTCACAAGGTCCAGTTGAATCATCATCATCATCATCGTCGTCGTCGTCGTCCATACCCCTGGCCGGTTAAGTTTCGATATACTTTTTGGAGGACCACGGCAGTCAGCGGCCGCTGGAGAGGGGAGCCAAAAAAAGACTACGTCGACGTCGACATCGAGGATGACGAGAACAACATCGACTTACTCTGCTCGTACACATCTTCTAGCCGCCTCCGCCCCCATGTGGGGATTTGGAGAGTTTTTCAGGTGCACATGCAAAGTATTAAATACTCAAGCCTCAAGCTTGATTGTAAATAGCAGGAGTAGTGGAAAGCTCCTTATGAGCGCTATTTAGCCCGGGGGAGGGCATCTCCGAGAACCGTACGTTCCACTGGGGCGCCCATCTGACCGCTCGCCCTCACTCACTCCCTTACTCCGGCCCGACCTCCTAATGTTCCTGTTCCTTCTGCTGCTTCTATTATTTCGAGGATTGGTGTAGGAGAAGTTTTTTAGAATTTAGGTTTAGTCGTTAGGAAAATTTCTTGTTTCCCTTATTTTTTTGTTTCTCTTACCAGCCACTCTCCGATATGATATGTTCGGTTCTTTTTCGCATTTTCTTCATGTATGTGCTGTGTTATTTAATTTTTCCCTTGTACATAGTGTGTCGTACGGAAATGTTGAGGTTGCTCTTCTCGGCGAATAGTTTGCCACTCATACATGCGATGGCTGTGGGGAGGAGGGGGCCGCTGGACCTGGAGCGGGCACTGATAAGGGTCCGGCCGAGCGACGACGACGGTGAGTGAACTTAATAAGTAGTCAAATTAATCAGGTTTACGATAAAAGTGTTTACGGTTAATGACTTGTTGGACGGACGGTATTTTTGTGTGGAAGATCGTGAGCTTTTCAACTGATATGGCTTGGCTAATGGATGCAGCCGGGTCATGGGTGGCTGTGGTTGAGGCTGCACTGCTTCGGGGCACGCATTGTTTGTAATAATTGAATGGAATAATTTTGTTATGCTGAATAGAGCAATAGGCGAGAGAACAAAAGAATATTTCGGTTTTAATTGTATTTTAATCGTGTTGCTTGGCATTTCATCACTTGCTTTGGGCCCTTGGGAGGATTTTTCAAGTGCATTGTAACAGGGTGCATTGATCTGGACTAAATAAACTGCACTTTTACGATCCTCCGAGGATCTCTAAGTAACGAGGCTTGGATCTTGTGACCCTCTTCTGCTTTGGACTCCTAGTAGAAAGCTCGTGATCCTGATTTTGAGGACGTAGCATACAGTCAATGCACACGCAGATGTTTAGCAACAGCTATAAATTAAGACGTTGACGCCCTCCTTCAAAAATTAAATACACATTCTGTTCTTCGACAATTCTACCGTCGCGACATTTCAGACCGGGAGTTATCAATGGCAAGTGTATTTTCGAAGCATTTCACAAAATTGTTCGTCCAATTATATAAAAATGATGGGATCTACATCTAGAATCGGGCTAGCATAAAAATAATAGTACGGACGGCGGTACAGCTCCAAGAGGCTAGCTTCTTAGAAACATCTCGTATTATGCCTGCTACTGTTCTCCCTTGAAGGGGATCTACAGTTTCAAGCAGACTCCTTAAGTCCTGGTTAGAGAATCTTTCTATACAGAAAACCTATTTGAGGATTGTCAGCGACTTGAAAGAGGTGAGCACTTGAAACTATTTTTGTCATATCGGGCATCGAACGCAGTAAGTTCAAGTTCGTACGAGTCGACGCACAGACTTACTACGCGGCTATGTCTGAGTTAAGTAATTGGGCTGTCGTCTTAATTGCCAGCACACTTAGACCATTGTTGGTCCATTGCGTTACCCAGTGCCATCAATTTGTTCGCAATGACTGGACCAGATTGGAAAACAAGATTAAAGCATTTCACTTTGCTTTCACTGAAATTCGAACCGGAGGCCTTTATAACCAAGGTCAGTCACTGGCTAAGGTTAGCTGCCCGGCTAACGATGGCCTGTGATCCATGGCGGAGTTAAGCTACTTTCCAGCGATAACAGTCTTGAGTAGTCATCAGTATCAGGCTGTCTTGCATATGACCTGAGTTCGTCTTTCTTCTGTTCAGATGTGCGGTCTTCCTCTACTTTTTAGGCCATGATGCTTAGATTCTCTTAATCGTAGCTTTAGTTTCCATAAGCCTGATATCGGTTACATCAAGACGGGTTTTGACTTTTCGAAAGAAAATTTCTGCGAACGAGAGATTTAGTCCTGTGTGCATGGATGCCTTGGGAAATAATATTGAACCATGAACTGCATGAGTTGTACAGCCACATGAGTCTACAGACATTATTGTTTCAACGGCTAAGATGGTCACACCATGTTGTGCGAAAGAATAACACAGCTCTAGCCTGAATGGACGAACAAATAGTGGACACCTACGAAATCAACAGTAGACACCTGTGCAGATGTGTATGATTGGAGGCACCAGGAGGCGCCAAGATTTGTCTTTCGAGGTCCATTCTGAACCGCACTATGCCAAGGAAGAAAAGGAAGAAGTTAAAAATACATGCATAGTGCTTGCTTGCTTGCAAATTATTGCTCAACAGTTATGGAAACGCGCACAAGAAAGTGGTTCAATTTCGAATATACCTCGTCGCAAATTATTGCTATCCATGATGAAATGGCTAACCTAACATAACATAAATGAAAAAAAAACACCCACAAATAGCTATCCGGTCATTGTTTGTTTGAGTCTACATCAACTGTTATCAGATCTGCTATTGTTTTTAATGTCAGACGAGTGAGTCGAAGATTGATTGCACAAATTTCAAGGAAGGCCGCAAATAATAAAGAAAAAGATGAATCGTATTTAGGACATCGTTCAAGACTCAACGCCAATCTGGTATGGTACCTACATAATTCAAGCTGCTACCCTCGGCTGTGAGGCTGTCGCACATATTGACTTAACGGTTATCAACTATCAAACTATCTCGTTAGAAATGCTAGATACTGACTCACTTCCAGCTTCTTTACATGTACATCCGTTTATTTTCAATGGACTTGTAGGTTCAAGAATTTCTGTTTTAGCACGCGACCCATGGAGGGACTGGACCTGAGCAATATGTGCCTTCTATCGATGATGATCGTGGGCACGTTGCTTCCAGTCGTCAGAAATAACCTGCATAGTCTCAGCGATGATTTAGTCTTTGTGTGGGAGATTCGGACTTCTTCTCGTTCTCGGAGCAGCTAGCACCGACCTGAGGACTATGCGCTAGATGTGGCCGATGATTTGTCTTCCGGAATACATGCATATTTTGGTGCAACTCGCAGACGCGACCAACACGTTCGACGCAGAAATTTTCTTTCGTAACTTCCTTGCCTCAAACTGATTCCTGCTATAGTTGCTATCATCCACTTTTCTTGTCCTCACTAAACTTAAGATCAACTCGTTTTTGGCTGTTCTGCAATCGCTCCCAGTATGGCATTTACTTAATCCGCGTAATCCAACAGTTGGACTGACTTGTAGGAGATTGCCTTTTAGTCTGAGATCAACTTAAGCACAATTACCGCAGCTCGTGTAGGGGAGCTGCATTTCTATGCCGACTTCAGAAAAGAAATTTGAAAAAACTTCTTTATACTGGTCTGATCTCGATGGCGGTCGTAAATTATTGCGAAAATTATTCTTGCATCGAACCTAGGCATCTAGTTAAGCAGTCGACGCAGCTATCCACTTCGCCATCGATTTTACCAGAGGGTATACCTGAAGCAAAATAAAATTATTACAACAACAGTAATAATGGGTGGCACTACAGCCCATAGAGGGCCAGGGCCTAGCTTGTCAGCAACCACTCGTGCTGTGGGTGCTATTGTTCTCTCACGAGTGGAAGGGACCTACAAAATTATGCCGACTCCGAACGGCCAAGTTTGAGAAGCTTTCTCGAGACAGGAAATACTCTTTGAGCATTTTCAGTGACTCGAAAGTGGTGGGGCCGTGAAAATTATTTTTACCGCACAGACCAGGAGTCGAAGTTACGACGTCGAGGTTGGGGTCGACGCACAAGCCCACAACGTCACGGGCCACCACACAAATAATTATTAACTATCGATAAATGTACATTCAGTTCACTCGTTTATTACTTCAAATTCGGTACCAATAAGTTCAGCAGTTTCCTTTCATTTCCAGCATTTTTATTTCCAGCCATTGTTCCAATGCTCATCGTGCTAAGTTTACATAAAAGAAGCACACATTGTGACTGCCAGCGTCTGCAAGCTATACCACGTTCGGGGCGTCAGCCGACGGGGTCAGCAATAGAAAAAAATTACCATTGCAGCACAAGAGGGGACAGATTTTTAATTTCACACGACTTAGCTAAAACCGTTCCCTTTGCGCCTGGATTAACATGATAATTTCCAAGCAGTGTTAGTCTGCGTCGAATATCCTAGTGTTATTGGCTCACAGAATCTTGAGCTTACACACACAACTCAATTCGAACACAATGACATACATGCGGAAAAGAAACTCGTAAAAGCGATTTTGTTAAGTTTTTAGCAAAAGCTGAGATTTCCTGCCATCGTTGCCGGCGACAAAGTATATATTTTAAAAAAATGGTTATTCATACAACTAAGACATTCTACAGTTGTTTCGTCGTCACTTGCATCAGTTTATATATATATATATGGGTGGCACTACAGCCCGAAGGGGGCCAGGGCCTAGCTTCTCAGCAACCACTCGTGTTGTGCGTGCTATTGTTCTCACACGAGTGGAAGGGACCAACAGTTTATTGCCGACTCCGAACGGCCAAGTTTGAGAAGCTTTCTCGAGACAGGAAATACTCTTTGAGCATTGTCAGTGACTCGAAAGAGGTGGGGTCGTGAAAATTATTGTCGTCGCGCAGAGCAGGAATCGAACCTACGACGTCGAGGTTGGGGTCGACGCACATACCCACAACGCCAAGGGCCACCACATCAGTTTACAGAAAGAAAATAAAATCGCCGTCGGGGCAATAGGAAGCCAATATGCTAAACTGGGATAAAAATGTGTAGTTGAAGAGCATTACGTATGGAGATGGAACATTTACTTATCCTTTTCTCTCCAGAAGACTTGAGCTCAATCATAAATGCCCGAGTAAGGGTTGAAGTTGGCTAACTTAAAAGAGTCTTACAATAGGAACTGCTGAATTTCGACTGTTTATAGCGAGCATATTGGGATCTGTCAATCTTTAGTTTTTTTCGCCAAATTATCATGCATTGGTATATAAATAATTCATCAAAAAGCTAATGCACGAGTACTTATGCTTCATAAATACACTAACTCGGCAAGAACAACATGTAATTGAATTGCACAACCGAGCTTTGACTAAACACAAACTCCTGGACGTGGCTGTATCCTTTCGAAGATTGCCGTCGGCATGGCGTGAAGAATCTCACTCACAATGTGTTTTAAAAAATGTCCATCACATGAGTGAAGTAATGTGAGGGGTGCAGGCGATGAAAATGTATACATGTCACCCATCAACATTTTGTTGAATCTGAGGCATCAGATTCTTCTCCATTCGGGGCGATTTGACTGTCACCGCTTGAGATTCTAAGCATTTTGAACGATAAATTGTTGATCTGAATAATTGACGCCGATACACATTTGTTAGCTAATGACAACCAAGTACCAACGCATTGCTCTGAAGCAAGCCTTTTTCGACAAAATGAACATCTTGTGGATTCACCGACGGACTATTAGTGGGTGTCATATATGAATCGCATGAAATGATATAATGCTGTATTGCATGCTCCTTTATCATATTCTCAAGTGAATGCCGCACTTGTCCGTTACATTGTGACAAGTGCGGCATTCCTTAGACACAATTAATATTTTCTTAAGACGCGCGTTATAAGACGATTATTCTTGAATTGTTTTTGTTCATAGAACGAGTGAACTCTTTAGTGGTCTGGTTCTATCATCCATTGCTATCATTGTAATGACAACTAAACTCATTCGACACAAGTTTATTTTTCCTTCAGATATGTTTTGTAGTTCGACTTCGAACTTTCTTGGGGTTCATGTGTTTCTACATATGGAAAGAGCTAGTTGAGGGAACGATACAAAATATGCATAGCTTCTCTAAATGGACATGACACAAACCGCTCCGAATTCCGTCTGCAGATAAAAAGAAAAACTCACAGAAAGCGGTGGTGAAACAAATGAAAAATAGCACAATCCTCTTGTTTTTTGAGAATGGACAAAAGTAAAGTGTACTTTATCATATCGATAGTATTTTTAAATAATAATAGCGCGGCGTTAGCCGCCAGGATTAGCCAGGACCCAGTCTTTATAGCAACCAATCCTATTGTGCGTGTGGTTGTTGTCTTAAGTGAGGAATGAATCAATTCTATGCCGAACTTGCAAATTTGAGAAGCCATTTTTAGACAGTTACTGCCTGAGCATTATTAGTGGCTCGAAAGAAGTGGGGCCATGAAAATTGTTTTTCTCTTACCGGCCAGGGAACCTATGACATCGACGTTCAAGTGCATTCGAGATCAACGAACATATCCACAAAGCCAGGGGCCACCAAAGCATTTTCAAATATTTATACATTGACGCAAATAAGGAAAAGGCGGCACGATGGAGTAGAGAGAAATAGCGATAATGATCGTCCAGCTAGTTCCAGTCGTCCCGTCGATGAGACTTTCAATACAAAGCAAGGAATAAATTAAAAGTGCTTAATATTGCATCATACAAGTTCTTTCAGTCTTAAGGATAGTCATCCGCATTATCAACAAGTGAACGAGGACTGTTCCAAAAGGCAGTAATTTAATGCAAGATAACACTCGGATTGCACATACAACACCTTGCATTTTGGAATGACTTTAACTTAGCTTTGGCCAAAATAGAAACAATTGAATTTTTCAACCCTTAATAACACAACAACATATCGTCCTTCTCCTGCATTAACGTCGTATCGGCATTTTCAATGAAATGTCAAAATAAAGCAAGCAATACACACATTTGATAGTTCATTCTTAAAAACAGAAAAATTGAGGTTTTTAGTTGCATTCGTACTTAAAGCAGAAAGAGGACGGTTTTTTTAAATTGAAGTATAATTATAACTAGACTTGAACAAATGAAAACATTTTTTACTAGGAATCTCTAGACATGAAAACGGGATGGCATCCAGCACACACATTGACTCACACTTTAGAGTACGGATTCGAAGATTTCTTATTTTTAGATCTTAGATTTGTGTAAACGTCACTCGCGAGTGATTATTGCAAAGCCGCAGCAGACTGAACTAAAATGCATCGAACGGTCTGTTAACGTCGTGGACAATGTCATCAATACAATCGAATAAGACTGAATTTTCGGAGGTCTCTCACAGATATGACACACAGCAGAAAAGGAAAAAATATTCCTGCAGAGAGACTTAATAAATATTACGACGGCCCTGCCTACTTGCATGGCATATGTAACTATAATAGTAATAAAAACAATAACAATAAAATGGGTGGCGCTACAACCTGTAGAGGACCAGGGTCTTGCCTCTCAGCAACCACTCGTGTTATGCGTGCTTCGTCGAATGCCGGCTCAGGCCGAGTTTGGGAAGCTTTTTCTAGACAGGAGTACTCTGTGAGCATTGTTAGTGACTCGAAAAAGGAGGGGTCGTGAAAATTATTTTTGTTATACACGGATCGAACTTAGATGCCCAGTTTCAAGTGCACTAGCGTCGAAACACATCAATAATTCACTGGGGAAACTATTGCACTGAATTCCGTAGCCTTCCTTCAACAATATAAAAACAAGTTAACTCTTCAGAACTTCCAAATGAAACATCGTCTGGTCTTGAACAGGAAAGTTTGCAGTAAGTCCCGATGAAACAGTGATTGTATCATACATTATCATTTGGACATTAACAAGTTATCGGCAAGATGACGGTGGAGCAAAACGCATTCGAAAGTATAAGAAACAGATTTTCGAAAGCTTTAAATGCAATTCAAGCGAACAGCTGACCATCTACACTGAAGATTCACATCTTCATATCATCAATCAGAGAATCAAACTGCAGGCAAACGGACTTAGTAACGGCGGAAATTCTATTCTGCATATTTTTTGAAAGGCTCTGAAACGTTGAGTTTCTGACTTTTCTGTTGCGCCAACCAAAGAAGTTTGAACGTCAGAATGCCGATGGGGAGCAAGATGGCGAAAGTATTTCCACCTTGACTTACCCAACAGCTGTCAAATACTGGGTAGCTCTGGACTCCGATGTCATACTGTAGACCAAGCATATATGGCTCGCATTATGCCTCTTATGATGTCTTAGAGTTTTATGCCGACACCGACGGACAAACCCTGTAGGCCCTCACCTTGACAGTGGATCGAGGTCGTTAAATATGAACAATTTTAGTTCTAAGACTTACCATTAACCAGAAATGTTCGAATGAGCATAAGTTCTATAACAGGGGAAACATGGCAACAATGGACCTTAAAATATGTTCGTACCAACTATTGCTCGAACGAAACAACCCTCTGACTCACAAGGAGACAGATTCGTATAACCACAGTTAGGAAACCAACTGGACACTGTCCAGTAAACAAACATTTAAAATGTGTGACTAGGGAGAAGAAACTGCACAACATATACTGTGGCACTGTAACTGCCTAACGAACACGGCAACGGCACCTTTTTTCAAGCGGACAAAAATGCCGGCTAATAATAATATGGTAGGGCCATGGCCTAGCTTCTGAGCAACCACTCGTGTTGTGCGTGCTAATGTTCTGCCACGAGTTGGGACCTACAGTTGTAAGCCGACGCCGAACGGCCAAGTTTGAGAAGCTTTTTCGAGACTGGAATACTCTGTGAGCATTGCCAGTGATTCTAAACGGGTGGGGGCCGTGAAAATAATTTTTGTCTTACAGACCAGGGATCGAACCTACCTCAAGCTACAGACCAAGGACCGAAGAGCCAACAACTTCGAGGTTGGAGTCGACGTACATACATACCCACAATGCCTCAAGCCACCACGCAAAAAATTTCCGCCTGTTCACTCAAAAATGTACTAATTTTCATCACGAAGTCAGGCTTATTGCGTTAACTTTAAGTGAGGGAAATCAGAACAGGTACATTGGCGGCCGCAGTGATCAGGCGATCGCTTTCCACCCCTTCTTATATCATAATTCTAATTCAAAATTGATCTTAAAAGTCTAGGTGCAGCATGTTTACCTATCAAGTGCTGGGCTCTGTTCTCATCGGTGCTGGAGTCGACACACGTATTTTCTCCATTTG